>JAWZSL010000004.1:17027500-18250000 GCA_034769285.1 Lutjanus argentimaculatus | reverse complement strand
TAGGTATGGCGCATCATGTTTTGAATGACATCTCCAACAGGAAAACTGACATGGAAATTAGGCAGCAGGGCAGCACCGAAACACATTTTAACCACCTAAAAAGGACTATCTATCAATCAATATCAGCTTAAGTGTATGCCATATTTAGATTATTTTCACTGCTTTACTTTGCCATCAGACAGCCTTTTCTGACGAGGAACTGAAGCTGTTGTCTGTGCTCTCTTCAAAGCCACCAAACTCCTTAGACAAAAACAGTCATTTTACCTCAGGGGACAAAACAAGGAGTCTTGGTGGCTGTGAAGAAAGCATAAATGGTGGCTTCAGTTCCTTGTTGGATAGGACTGTCCAGCGGCAAAGAAAAGCAGTGAAAATATTCTAAATATAGCACACACTTAAAGGAGAAATCTGTAATATATTTACTGTAATAAATGACCATGATATGTCATCAGAGATTAAGGAAAAATGCTAAATTGAAATACGTCTCTGACAACAACGATTCAGCGAGCATGTTCAACAGCAAGCCTTTGAAATTTCTACTCCAGTCCTTAACCTGCATTATTGCTCACCCATTTCACGTTAATTAGAGTTAAATGTTCACCGACTGAGTTTGTGTCTGTTTATGAGCTGGGAGAAATCATTAATAATCTTTTAGAATGAGTAGATGTTTATAATGGTTGATTTGTGCAATTTGTTAATGGCAGGCGGTGAGACAGGCAGTCACTGAACTCAAACTCCAGAGTGTGCGTTTTCAGAGCAGAAGAAGTTTTGATTTGGTACCAGGTTATTTCTGCTGATATCTGAAAGGTATTGAGTACGATACCCAGCCTGCAGAAGACGCAGGAGGAGAGAGGTTTTGTTGCACCTATTTGATTGACTGATTTATGATTGGTTCATGGAATTAATTGTGTAGTTCTAGCTCAATATCTGAAAAGTGCACAAACCCTTAAATTAAAACTTAAACTAATTACTTTAGATGTTTACTAATATGTAAATAAGACCCTAATTCCATTGTAAGAACAGAAGGCTATTGTGGGTTTGGGTGTTCAGTCATTTTAAAAATTCAAGAGTTCTCCTTTTAATGGTAAATTGCTGATCTGCTGCTGCACTTTTGTTCCACGTCCAGATGGTATAGGTTGAAAAACTCACTCTGGAAATGACAAACAATGGGCTCATAACTATAGGTTGATGCTGCATGCTTATTATGGTGCCAAAATGTAGCAAAAGCAGCTTTCTCCAATATGAATTCATAAAAAGGACAGAGGAGGATAGAGCATTACTCATTTATTAAAATTATCCATTCACTTTCCCAGCCAAAATATTCTCAGTGAGGGGATTTAAACCAAAAGGCCATGTCACAAACCAGACAAAATCATTTTCTGAGATATTTTTGTAGTGATCATCCACTGCACTCCATGGTAAAAATCAAAATATTTTATAAAGAATGAGCCCACGACTTGACAGTAAAATGACACGAGTGAGTAAAGCCGGAGTATGTGCTTTTTGAAGCGAGTGCTGTAAGAGAGACAGAGTGGGGAATTGTTAAGAAAGGGATATTATAGAATTATCATTGTTCAGAACATGTACTGCTGCATAATGCAAGAGTCAACGCTTTGATTCTTTCAACTGCCTGTATGCCTTAACTTCCAGCTGTACAGATGCTGTCTTTCAGCTTAAAACAGTATGCAAATGCACTTCTGGGAATCAAGTGCTTTTCTCCTGCATAAAAACATGCTTATTCTGGTTCAAGCCTGTTTTCATTTTGCCACTTTAACTTGAATTAATTTCCCCTAAAGCCTGTCTTGAGCCTGACTGCAGCAATTCTTCAACTTTAAATCTTATACAATGGCATATTTGCATTGTTTCCTATGGTTATTTCCATATTCATATTCCTACACTTATTCCTATGTTTCCATAATTATGACTGGTACAGTAGCAATATTCATGCCATTGGCATCTGCCTGCAGCACTTCAGTACTATAGCTCATACAGTGAGTGCTGTAAGTATAGTAAGTGGACAGTGTTTAAATAACTGCATACTGCAATAGTAAGCCAGGATTGGACTTACCATTAGGCTGTGGTCAGCAGTTATTAGACCCCTTGCTACCAAGGGCCCCATAAAAGTTTTTTTTCTTTTACTCTTCTTTTTATTTATTTTTTCTAATTAATTATGTCTTTCTAAAAATCCATACACTAAAGTGGCATCAGAATGTTTAATTCATGTGTGTTTTATGGCTTCCCCACTAACTTGGACTAATCCATTATCTCACTGTTCATCTGCGGATATGGTTCAGGGAGACAGCAGCCAACAGACAGCTTGGCGTCGTGTACAAACTGTTGAAAAAGGAATCAAAGCCACCCCCTGAAAAAAAGAGGAAGCGTGAGGACACTGAAAAACAACACTCCCCCCAGCTGTCTGACAAGAGATACAAAAGTGTCTGCAGACTACAAAACAGCGTCTTCCCTCAGGCTGTGAGACTGCTTCATTCATCCTCAGCACTCCTCTATAAATAAAAGTTTATTTTTATGACTTATTATTAATTCAAGGATTGAAAATGGGGAGAACAACAGATGTTGGGGGGGCCCCATGCCTATGTTTGCCTTAGGCCCCAAATGACTAAATCTGACCCTGTAGTAAGCACACATTTGTATTTACATGCATTATTTTTTAATTGTGTGCTATACTTGCTCATGCTCCACTGCTTTGGTCCATATGCATCTCACATCACGGTTGACCCGTAAGAGTCAGCCAGCATGTATTGTATACATGTATCTGTGTTTGTTCCTGTTGTATGATGTATAGTCAGGACCAGTTATAGTTCAGCGATGGACTTTGATGCTCAGTATGGATGAGTCACAGCACCGCTGGTTCCTGTCTGTCACTGTTAGCTTCTTCAGCTCAGTCGCGCCACATTTGCTGTCAAGTTGTGCTCTTGTGCAGTGGTTCCTGAACTTTTAGGCTGTGACACTGTGACGTACTCATGACGTCGGCCTATACAGATGTCTATACAGAAACGGCACTGAACAGGGACATATATATTCCCACGGTCCTAAGTTCCCAGGGTCCTATGTACCATGATAAACCCTAACCCTAACATAGATATAATCCCCGTTAGGACTTTTCCTTCAATATCCAGTTTGTGCACCTTATTTTGAACTGTTCTGAGCATTTCCAGCAAAAACAAATTGGTCTGGAACCTTGAAAAGTTGGTTGACAGCTGGAACCAAAAAAAAGTTTTCCTTGGGAACCAAAGTCAAGTGGGAGAAAAGGGACTACTGAATACAACACAGCAGCCCTTTTTGATTAAAAACACTGTCGACGTGATGATTCATTCCTGTTACTTGTTTGCCAGACAAAAAAAAAAAAAATCTGTATAAGTTCTGTGGGGTTTTTTTTGCACCAACATCTGGCACATGGCTACAGTTCATCTATTTGTGACCTGCACATTCGAGTCTTTAACGTGGGGCCGAGCTGAGAGTTGAGCACATGTTCCTTAAATCCCCACAGCGATGTGCAATTATCATGTTCTCTTTCCATGTCACTGGATGTAGGTTGAAACTTTTGCTTATGCTGGTACTGTTTGTGCATTTTGCAGCTCAGTCACGTGTTATGACTTTAATGCTTACTGTAGCACTCAAGGCAATATGCCACTTACATGTACACACATGAAGTCACACTGTGAGGTTGTGTTTATATGACTTGTGCACATTGGGTATGACAGTCTCAAGTTGACCTACTTGGCATAATTTTTAATATTTGCCCTCTCCATCATGTGTTTTCTCATCATTTTTTCTGTCCCTTTTCCTCACCATTGGCTCATTGCTCAGACTTCAGCTCCTCCCTCCTTTGCTTATGACTCTTCTGCTTTTCTTTCTCCTGTCTTCTCCTTGCTACCTGACCATGCACTAACCAATGCCACGCTTCATTAAGTGATCACGCGAGTGTGTGGAGATGAACATCTCCTGTTCTTCAAGAAATCGTTAGTTTTGACCTCTACCAGGTCTAATATTTGCTGCAGTTTTAGTCTCATGAGCTTCGAATGAGGGGCACATTTTCAGACAATATGATTTTCACACACCCACTGATCTGTTTTAATATTTTAAAACACTTTACAGTGTTCTCAGAGTCCCTGTCCCTAATGACTTAATATATGAAGACAAGAATTACACTAGTTTTTAGGGATGTAATAATGCCCAAAACTCAAGGTAAGCAGGTCAGGGACCTGCTCACTGTACATTATTAGTTACTTACTGAAAGAAATCAATAATTTGCTACAAAAATATTATTTTAAAAATGATTTTATGAATTAAAAAATTACTTAAAAGCTCCTCCAGAGTCTATGATCAGAACTGCATCCATAGAAATGGTCTGTTTTTCCTTTTAACTCAAAGTGCTTCTGCTTTTCTTCTTTTATAAAATAAAAAAAAAACATGACCAAAACACGTGCAAAAAGTTGAAATGAATTGTTTGATTTATGTATGTTCAATTGCAAAAGAAAAAAAACTGCAGCATTGGCTGTCCTTTCATAAAATAAAATAAGATAAATGTAAAGAATAATATACAGTAATTACCATATAATATCATGGTAAATATCATCACAATGCGGTATGAGATCAAGACTGTTTTTTTAATCATGATATCCTGATATTCAATATATTGTTAGATCTCTGCATGTTTTCTTGAACAGCCTTATCTCTTAAATATAAACGCATTCTTTCAAGGAACAAATCTGTGGCATTTTCTCTTAATCAGTAATCTGTGCACACAGAACAAGCAGCACAGTTAACAGGACAGGATGTGCCTCAGCTGCACTGTTCTGCTTCCTTATAAGAGGGTCTTTCCATGTTGGCAGGCAGACAGGCAGGCTTATTTATTAAGCATTATCTAATATTTTATCATAGCAGTTAATCTTACTTCACTAATACCCGCATGCGTCAACTATTATATCCTAGTGTACTTATGGCTTATGGCTTTATTAAAGCTTTTTTTTCATACTTTTCTTCTCTCTGCAAAACAGAAATCGCCTCACAAACACCAGTACGCATGTTTCTGTGTGCTGTGCCTGCAGCTAGTGCAGGTCAAAGCACAGGTAACACGCTGCCCGCACATGATGTGGTGAGCTTTTGACACCATTGTGAGTGAATTTCTTCCTCACAGTTAAATGGCAGAGCTAGTTGTTTACAGATGTGTGTAAAAGTGACAGTTCTTTTGTAAGCGTGTGCAGCACAGCAGCAGACTAGTGACTTCTTGAATCTATTTGGCATTTTAAAGGGATATATTTGGATTATTTGATCTGTGGTTGTATGAGGTACCTCTCAATATTGAGTGTGTTATCTGCAGTAGATGCTGGTCGGTACGCCCCAAGTTTGGAGAAGCAGAGAGGAGTACCAGCATGGAAGCAAAGCAATGAACTGCTGATCCTGGTGACATCAGTTCATTGCTTATCTTCCACATCGCTTCTCCAAACTGGGGGCACGCCAACCACCATCTACTCTAGGTAATAAACGGACTATCGATAAGAACCACATACAACCCCACCTTAAATAATCCAAAATATCCTTTTAAATGTTCCATTTTTTTCTGTGATGGCTTCATTTAGTTTTACATTTGTTTCTGTGTGTGTTGCAATCAGCACTTCTGAGGACTGCTCTTTCCACATTCTGCGTTTTAATCCTGCTCTAATTTCTGTCTCTACCTCGCCAAAGGTAGAAAACATCCCACACTAAATCCTATTTTTCTCTATCCTCGATAACCTCTGACCTTGGCTAAGCCAGAGAAAAGCCTTCTGGGAAATGAAACATGAAGCCAGTTATTTGACGCCTTTTTACAGATCCCTGCACACTAACATTCATAAGGGCCTAGAGACACACACTCTCTCACACACAGCACTGACCTCTACACCTGAATGACTATAAGACTGACCATTTAACATGAAGATGATCCAGCGACCCTGAAGTAACACATCTACTCTTTGACATCACCGGTCAATTGAAAGTATTGATGTCGGTCTTTAGCCGATGACTTTGATAATGGAGGCCCTGTGTGAAGAAGACTTTGAGGGGTGGGTGGGACTCCATCCCCGCGGGAGCAGTTATTCTGAGAGGGGATGGATGGTGTGTCACATTGTGCTGTGTTGGGCAGAAACACAACAGTTTTAGTAATGGCAACCAACTGACCTTTCCACTAATGCCTCGACACCCCCTCCTTCCACAGAATCACAACATTCAACACCTCCAAAACAGCACCGTCTGGTAAAAATTTAATGAAATGCAGAAATTAAGCTCTGATATGCAGATTGTGAACTATGCACGGAAAAAGTGTGAATTCCTCTTCCCCTCAAAAAGACCTGAGATGGCCCGAAAATAACAAAAACAAAGGTTTTGGGGGCGGGTTGGTAAAACAGAAACAATGAAAGAAATAATGATTTTAAGAAATGTTGTTGTTTTGTGCTCCTATGCGTACAGTATGTGTCTGGATTTCATGTCAGATCAGTGATCAGTAGCGAATGGCCTGTGAACTGCTAATGGGCCATTCATCAGGAGAAAAACCAGACCTCCTAATCACCCTGTACCCGCTGCCACCTCCTGCCAGTGTGAACAATAAGTGAAAACCTCACGGACCTCTGGTCAGCCACAAAAACACAATTTTAGAATAGAATTCAGAATAAAATAGAAGACACTGCTTCCAGAAGCAATAACTAACAATTGTTCTATGGTATGACAGACTAGTTGTGACAAATAGGCCCAAATTTCTCACACAGTGGTAAGTTATAGTTATTTCATTGCAACTGGTATAAGGCATTAACAATGTCTCTCCCTCTCATCCTGAAGCTGTCCACAGTTCTCACAGTGGCCATCATAACAGACAAAAATATCCTGTAGTCTGAATCCAGCATAAAACAGAGTTCTGCAAATATTGTTGTTTAGATAAAGGGCAAGTTTAGGCTAAAAGTTTGGCTATGTGACGCCAACAAAGTTTGTCTGATGTCAGACTCATCCTGGACAATATCTCACTGCCCAGGGACACAAATCAAATAATTCTGAAGATTTGTCTCATAAACTGTCAAGCAGCAAAAGCTTGAAACTGAGGGACATCATATAGCCTGCATGCACGACACATTTGCATCTCAGCTCTCTGAAGTTGGAGGGAATATGTAATGTGTCAGTGTCCTTGTCCACATTCACAAAAAAATAAAGCCATCGCCCGCTCACCAAACCATTGTTTCATGATGCCGCTGGCCAAAAACTCCACGTGGTACCTTTAATTACCAAACACTAAAAATGTTAGTTTGTTCATGAAGTGAGTTATTTCCACCTACCACACCTTTACTTCCTATTGTGCCATTTAAAATGCAAAAAAGCCTGTTTGCACTCTTGTCTCTCCTTTATGAATTCAGTTCACCTCTCAGGAACATGCTGCAACTGTCTTGTGTGACAGCTGTGTGAGAAATGTCTTATTTGTATGCACATTTCTAGATGGAATTCATCTCTATTTTCAGAGCTGTCGGCCCTGGTTCAGAACCAATTATTATGATGCATTTGAAATTATTGGAATATGATATTCAAACAATCACGAATCCTCAAATTTAGACTCTTGATTAACTGTGAACTGAGCAGCACCAGGATGTAAATCAGCATAACATCACAGACTAAAGTCTTGATTTTCTGGTTTCCAGCTGTGGGACAGAGATACACACAGACACACACACACACACACACACACACACACAAGAGCTAATGGTGATGTCCTACTTAAGAAAAGAAAGAAATCACATTCTGTGAGTAGAGTTGGCCTTGAAATGACACATCCGTGTGATCATTATGGTTGTTATGTTGACTTTAGAGTGCAGCTCTTTTTACTTATTCTTACATCCACACTGAGGTTGGCTTTGATCATTACCTTTTATGAACTGCCTTGATTTCTGCCAATAGCCAGCGAACTGAACACTGCTGTATTAATTATCGTCCGTGGGCGAGGACTGTGTCTGTCAGTCTCATCTCAAGGTAACAACACTGGCAAAAAATGCTCAGTAGCAGTAACATTTTTGAATGCAGCCTCAAACTTTAATCTCCCATCTTTTAATTTTGTGTCATCGGTCTGCAGGAAAGTTGCAGAGGGAAGACTTTTACAGAGATCCACTCATTCACACTGAATGACCAATCAGGCACAAATTCACTGCTGTACATTTTGCCCCAGAGCAGCTTTAATCAAACACTTGTGAGTAGGTAATAAGTCAGGGAAAACTTACTCCTCATTGAAAAGGTGCTTACATTTCTAATTCCTCAACCCCAGAAGTAATATTTACCTTTTAACAACTACAAAGCCGACACACCCTCATGTCACCTTCCTACACCATTGTACATATGATCTAACGAGCAACCAGCCTATACAGACCACAAGAGGTATTTTAATGACTGTTAACAGCCCCAGATAACTGCAGATGCCACTAAAGAAGTCATGCACGGTCACAACAAATTGAGGGTTTGTGGATGTCCACAGAACCTACGGATACACCCCCTGATGATGGGGTTAGTGTCACCTTTGCGGATGTGAAACAGCATCAGAAAGCGACATTGCTTTCTAAATAATAACAATGGCCTTTACAGGGCTCAAGAACAAGGACTGCCTACTTGCCAAGGGCAAGCAAAATGCCACATCGGGCAAGTATATCTGGCAACTCACTTTAGCCTCAAAAACAGCCTCAGCGTAAGTTTATCACTTTTATTATCATCTTAAACTGAATATCTTTGGATTTTAGACTGACAAAATGAGATATTTAAAGACATCACTCAAAGCGACATTTTTCACTGTTTTTTTTATATTTTATAGATGTTGCAGCCTCAGATTAAATACGACAACTAACTTTAGTGTTTGTTGTTAATTTATAACCTCTAATTAATAAAACAATTTGTGTAGGGGCAAGTTAAAATTGACTTTGGACAAGTAAACTTCTTAGCTACTACTGAAAAGTACGGTGGCCGACAAGTACAAATGCGCTGCATATACAGAAACACACTGCATATAAGAAAACAGATGCAAAAGGAAAACGCTGCAAATACAGAAACACGCTGCATAAACAGAAACATGCTGCAAATACAGAAATGCGCTGCATATAGGAAAACAGATGCAAAAGGAAAATGCTGCAAATACCGAAACGCGCTGCAAATACAGAAACGCGCTGCATATAAGAAAACAAATGCAAAAAGAAAACGCCGCATATCCAGTCATACAACCGAAGTGCTCCAGGCCTCTAGGGGCAGTGCTGAGCTTTCAGCTGAGAGGCAGACAACAGACGTATCAACGTGTGGAGCAGATGTGTGAATGAGAAGAAGAAAGTTATTGGTGGGAGGAAAATTGGAGTCGGCTGCACTTTCATAATACAGTAAAAGATGAGGGCCACACGTGGAAAAAAGAAAGAAAGAAAGAAAAAGAAAAAAGAATACGTACTTTTTCATGTAGCCTCTCCCGACTCAGCAGCGTTTTCTTTTTGCATTTTTTTTCTTATTTGCAGCGCGTTTCTGTATTTGCAGCGTTTTCCTTTTGCATCTGTTTTCTTATATGCAATGCGTTTCTGTATATTGCAGCGCGTTTGTACTTGTCGGCCACCATAGAAAAGGCAAGTGAAAAACAAACAAACAAAAAAACACTGACATTGATCCCTGTTATTTGACAGTTGTTCTGTCCTCTGGTCGGAGGGTAAAGAGCTCCTAGAACTCGCTGTCTCCCAATTTGCAGAGATTTTGGGTTGTTGTTCTTCTCCTGTATTAGCTGCTAACTGCTGGTAGCTGCTGTCTCAATCCCCCGGTGACGAGTTGTACACATAATACGTCATAAAAACATCATATCCCTGTTAGCTCAGTTCTAACCGCCGCGGCTGGCTTAAAGATGGAACAACAATGCCCCCCCATGTTTGTACATTTTATATATAATGTGGAGGCAGAATAAAAGCAGAAATTTACCACCTTGAATAGTCTGTGTAAATGGGATGGGATGGGAGTCATTCTTCCAAGACTGGGACTGGGACAGAAATTTCTTTTTTCTTTACTCTGTCATGGGAGGGGACAGCAATATCCTTGTGGGAGTAGGATGGAACAGCAGTGAAAATCTACTCCTGTGTAATCCTCTAGTTTGGGTGTGTAACTCGATCTGCTTATTTCTAAAGTATGTACAGAATGTCGACAGTGTTGAACATGATAGGAAGTTGGCTGCCTGTTCTTACTAAACAGCTCATCACGCAGCAGAGTTCGTTTTTAAATTACCTTGATGTTATAACCACCTAGGAACTGTGCAAATCTTGTCACAATAAAAGTAAACCCTGCTTCCAACTAATCATTACAAGAGACGGAAATTACAGTAATTTTGCAAGCGCGTCCATTTTTTAGGTCTCCCTTGTGTCTAATTTTCCTGAACACATACAAACACGGGAAATTTTTATCAAAGCTTAAGCCTTGTGTGTTTGATTCCTGTCTGTCTGTCTCTCTGCCTGTCTGTCTTAGTCCATGTGTCAGGCCAACTCTTTTTTTTTTTTTTTTTTTGTCCTTGTCCCCTCTTTTCTTCCTGCCCTCCTGGCTTCAGCAGCATGTCAAATAGATAATCAATAGCCTCCTGCGGCTTTGTCCCCCTGCATGCTAGATAATGGTTAGAGTTGCCAGTGTGCTCAACACACCTCATTAACCACTGGTTGCAGTGGTTTGGCTTTTCCAGTGCAGCCCCAGCCCCTAGTCAACAGTATGAGTGATGCACCTGACAGTCACGGCAATGGCACACATATTTCAGCCCTGCTGCCACTGCACGGGTGACAATATTCTCATCACACTTGGAAATTCAGATGACCGCCTTTTCTTTTCTTATTTTGTCTCATGTTTATTAATTTATCTTGTATTTTAAAATGTACATAAAAAGAGCACATGTGTGTTTTGAGTCAATCAGAAGGTGTGACAAGTGCTCTAATAGAAGACACAAGCTGGATGAGAACCAGGAACCAGAACAGAACCAGAAAAGGTGCTTAATAGAACCATATGGGAGAATACTTTTTATACTCAGAACCCAACATAAAGGGTTATACCTAGAACCATCTGTGAAAGGTTCCAACCAGAACCCCCTATGAGAAGTTTTACAGAGAACCCTTCTATGGTGTCATGGTTGCACCCAGAATCCTCTGTTAGGCCTTTTCCACCAAAAAGGGAACAGGCCCCCTTCTGGTTCAAGCATCTAACTTTGAACCACTACGAGCATTTCCACCAAAAATAAAATAAACTGGTTTGGAACCTTGAAAAGTTGGTTTCAAGCTAGAACCAAAAAAAAATTGCAGGTTTGGATTGTTGGGATCCTTAATGAACTCTGTCACCAAGGGTTTTTTTTCTTTTAATATCAAAGAGGATTCTTAGTAGAACCCCCTGGGTGGGTTCTAGATAAACCCTTGGAATAGACTCGGGTTCTTGGCAGAATCCCCTGGGTCAGGTGCAGATAGCACCCTTAAAGGATAGAAAGCTTTTGGATAGATCTCCATACAATGTTTTGGGTTGTAGTATGACACCATAGAAGGGTTCTCTGTAGAACCTCACATAGGAGGTTCTGGGTGGAACCCTTCATAGGCAGTTCAAGGCATAATCCTCTATGTTTGGTTCTAGGCAGAACTCTCAGAAAGTTGCATCTTTATTTCTAAGAGTGTACTGCACTGCATTCTGGGATATTTATGCTGGCATAATGTCCCATGCTTGCATATTATAATATTTCACCAGAAAGAGTATGCACCTGGCATACTATTGATTCATACTAAGGTTCTGGACATGCTAAAATCTGTACTAAATACAAGACCCCCTTTGGAACCGTTATTTCTAAGACTATGTCACACACAACGTACCACACACACACACACACACACACACACACACACAGTATGTAAGAAAAATCAAGTCAAAACAACGTGAATGTGGGAGGCCGACTGCAAAATAAGCAGGGCAGACAAAGAGTGGAGAAATGGACACAGAGAGAGACAGCGGTGGTTGTGTGAATCGTAAAGAAGGATGGAGAAGCTCAGAGATAATCCAGAGACTGTTGTCAGCAGTTCTGCCTCAGTGCGTACGAGTGTGTGTGTGTGTGTGTGTGTGTGTGTGAGTATGACAGAGAGGGAGACCTGCATGTGGTGTTATTTAAAGTCACATGTATGCTGTTCCTATTGTGGACTGTCAAGCCGGGGAGACAAACACCACCTCACATGTGACATCTGAGCAGTGCGTTTGCTCGGAAAAGCTGACTTCCAATCGAGAAATCAATACATTTATTTATCTCCCCCGACAGCTGTGAATGCGAAATAGAAAACTTTACCATTCTCTGTGGTGATAATGGTTTATTTACACATCGTATTGCACATTCGCACATCTAAAAGTCCTGCAGCACGGACAGGCGGGGAAATAAGGGCAGACAGCTCAATACAAACAAAGCAATAAACATGGAAACAGCCAATTACAAGACAGAGTTGGCAGCATGAAAGGACTAATGTGCAATTGAAGATTATAATTATAATCCCCAGTTACTGAGATACATTATGGGCATAGTTTTAGTATTTAAATCATTTCAATGATTCAGTGAGATAAGAGAAATTTAAAACAGGTTATGTTCTATTTAGAAGAAGAGAACAAACCTCTTCTCTGTCATTCTCTTCCTTTCTTGCCTCATATTCCACCTCTTCCTTTATTGGACAAGCTCCCTCACTGCAGATTTTGATTGGCTCAGGGAGCATTGTCGTGCAGTGTCTGTGTCATACGGAGACGAGGCAGCGGTGTCTCTATTTCAGACACTTGCGGAGGTGCACTCACGTTTGTGCATTTGGGAATACAAATGTGCATGCATGCAGACTCACACGCACACACACTCACAGGTTAATTTTTCTCCTCTTTTCACCCAAACACTCCACTGTTATGATATTGAATCTAAATAATTGAAATGGAGTCATATCTGTACTCAGTTCCCCAAAGTAATTACGTGAAGCAGAGATGGAGACTGTGTGTGCATCAGGTCCATCATGTCATCATGTTAGTCATCTTGTTCATTCCATTTCATTTCCCTACAAGCAGTAATATTTTACATTGGATGCAATGCCTCAGCACAGCAAATACACAAGTCAAGACATTATTTAGCTGCTCAGATCATTTCACAATAATGTTGTGATTCTCTTGGTGGAATTGCAATAGCTAGACAAAAAAAATAGACTAAAAGCACATGGAGGAATGAAATGTCTTTTTCAAGGAATGATCTGATGATCTTTATTCCAACCCCCCAAAAAATCCCTGTCGGAGCACAGTCAATCTCTGCTCCTCTTCCAGCTTTATTGTTCATTATTAAACAGTGTCTGCAGTCGGCACAGTATGGGAGATGTTACTGCTGTCACAGCTTTGTACTGTGACACCTTACACAGATAATTTCTGGTTAGGGCTTTTCCTCTAAAAGAGTTATCTGGTGATGAAGAGAAGCCTGCAATATTTTATTGCCTCCGACAAGCGTGTTATGTTTTCAGTCCTGGTTGTTTTGAAGTTTAAGAGTAACAGTTCAATAGTTTACAAGTCTATGTTAGTTGCCTGGCAACCTGACAGTGACTTCACTCCATGAAGTTACTGTGCTGTGGCCAAAAACTTCCTAACATATATAACCCTCCATGAAACCAAAACTTATGTAGTAGTAGCTGTTAAACTCACAAAGTGTCAAGATATGAAACGTTCTCACACCTATTTTCCTTATTAAACAGAAAAATACAACTGTACACCTTCTGAATTCCAACTTCTCCCTTTTACTGAACTAAAACAAGCTTAATTGGCTTGTTAACTCCTCGTAAAACCAAAGCATGTAAAACTCACCAGAACTGTCTTTGTTAGTATTTTCACTGTCCCAACAATCACAAACCCTGGTTTGGTTGAAATAAATCCTTAATTCACCACCTTAGATGTTTAAAGAGTCTGGGTCTACAGGCTGTTTTACATTTGGCTCTGGCTGAGTGGGTGTGTACAGCGCCTGTCACTCTGCAGACCATTACATTAGCAAAATAAAAAATGCCCAAAAAGCAACCAGCAATGGATTCAGCCCATCGGCCAATAGGTAGTACTGTATATTCATCCAATTGCTCAACCCTAATACACAGATTACATTACTTGCTCACTGCCCCCAACCTTTAAGCATATAACCAATACTTAGTTGGTCAACAGATGCTTCAATTATAAACTGAAAGTGTCTGCCTTGTACAGCAGCAGCAGAGTCGCAGCACAGAGAAGCAGAAGTCACATTTCAAACTGACACAAGGTTGCTTGAAAACTGGATATGGTCGTACAGACTGAAATCTGCTGGAAGGGCAAATATACAGAGACTGGTCAATTAGTGGTGGGGTGCAGGCAGACATAAAAATGAGTGTTCTATTGTTCAGTACGCTACCATGTCAAAACTACGGCTAACTTAACAGCTGGCGTGTACTTAACATTAGCGTTACTTTACAGCTTGTCTGTGCATGTCAGCTACAGTTGTTTTGGGTCAGTGTGGGAATGTTTGATAGACCTGGCAACTCAAAAGTTAATAATGAGCCAACACTCTAAGCATTTGTTTTCTCCAAAGTAAGGGGAAGACCTAGAGATCGCAGTGAGCACTTTAATGTTACATATAAATCTTGTTTTTATGTATTTGTTTTATCTTTGGACAGAGCCAGACTAGCTGTTACCCCCCTTTCTTCAATATGCTATACTAAGCTAACTGGCAGCTGGCTATAGCTTCATATTTACCATACAGAGACTGGCATGTATCTCTCCACAAGAAATCGAATAAACTTGTTTTCCAAAATGTGAAACTATTCCTAATTACTAATTACTGATAAAAAGTCCCATTATTTTTTAGTAAATCAAGTAGTGCCAGATGAGGTGCCCTGTGTAGATATAAATGGCTCATTCTAAGGTAATGAAAACACAACAATTCTTATTTTCAGGTGATTATACCCTGTATTTATGAATATTATAGACCATTTCCATATTCTGCCATTAAAACCCTTTAACCGTGGACTGTAAAGAAAGATATCTAGGACACGTACCCCATGATTGTCTACAACTATCCTATTCTCCATGTCTGCATATTAAAAATTCATATAAAAAATAGAGGATTGTACAGCCCTAGCAGAGCTATGGATTCTCTGAGTGCTCTCTAGATTGAAAAACATTTGGCTGTGGTATAAGACCTCCCTTCTTAGCAAAAGTTACAGACACAGCATAAAATAGCTGGAAACTGTGCAGAGCAGAACCAAAGCAAACAGAACTGTGTGGGACCATAAGCATAAGAACATAATCAAATTTTGACCTTAATATGTCAAATCCAATGATGAGACGCACATGCTTCATTTCAGCTGAATCGTGACTTACTCATTTTAGCCATAAAGAGTTTACACAGAACAGCAGCAACTTGGAAAGAGAAATATATGAAATGAGAAGTGATAAATTATTTCTACCCACAGATAAGCTGCTCTATTGAATTCTTTCTACTTATCATCTATCATAGAAGTCCTGTGAGGCTGAGCAGAGCATGTTCACTCTGCTGTATATCAGATAGCTAACTAACAGAGCTCTTCTGAGCCGTTCTGTTACTGTACATCACTTTATATAATCCCCTGCTATGTGATCCTGTACATTAACATTTCTAGTACAGTTGCTGCACAGACTAAAGCCACAGATTAGAGATTATTTTAGCATTGTGAAATAAAACGATGACAGGAGTAGGACAAGTGACGTCCAGAGAGAAGTGGGAAGACAGGAAGCAAGTGTTTGAAAGACTGATGGGAGGACGAAGGGATACAAAGATCAGGATGAGCAAGAGGAAGATAACTGTGATTTAGATTTGAATGACAGACAAGGCAGAGGTGGAAAAGAGGGAGGGGAAGTGTTCTACTGACAATAGGCGATATTACAAAAAAGCTTGCTAGGCTGGGTTATCTGACATTTCCCTGTTACTCTAAATACATACATCTGGATCATTCTCCATCTATACTACTATAATTGAGCCAAAGACTCTACAGCCAAGCCTGTAGAACTGGCTTAGCCGGCAGACTTTGGGTTCAAGCTGCTGGTGCTAAGTAGATTCACTTTCTTTGTGAAGGCAGGCTCTCGCAGCGCTGTCTTGAAGAATAACATTCGGTGTGGCTGCTTCAGACGGGCCACATGTGGTTTGGAGAGTCCAGAAGAGAAAGAGCCGAGAGCGGTGTGTCTTCACAGACCAGTGAGGAGACCTAAGGGAGAAGAGAGGTCTGTGCCTGCCCCTGTTGGCAGGCAGACCAGAAGAGAGAGCAAGCAACGGGGGTTGCTGGTCTCTGACCTGGCTGAGGATTGTGGGTCACCCCCCTTCGACCAATGGGAGCTGTTTGCTGGGTCCAGAGGTGCGAACACCATACACAGAGCTGGCCTGGCTCGACTCAGTTTGACTTAGCCCGTCAGCCCAGCACGGCAGGAGTTTGCATTTCCATTAAACAGGGCTACCCACCTGAAGGTGTTTCTTTTACGTGAAGACAAGCCCGAGGAGGCTTGAAACATAAAGATTCTGTTAGAAGCTACTAAAATACTGAGAGCTTAATGTAAAGAGACTTTAAGAAATGTCTTCCTCCCTGCTCTCGTGCACACACGAGCTGAGTATCACGACATTCACTTGTTGCTGGGAGAAAGGAGAGTTGTAATAGGTTGGCCACGGCCAGCAAGACATCACCGCAGCCCACTTGGAGGACGGTCGGCCTCGCTTTGGCCCAACTCCAGAGTAGGTCCATCTCGGGTGCAGCTTGGTGCACTGAAAATGGTAATTGCAATTCAGCGCGGTATGGTTTGACTTGGTGCGGCCAAAACCACCGGTGGAAAAGGCTGACTGGAGGATTGTGGGAGACTGAGTTCAATGGCTCCCTTTGTTCACAGAGAACAAAAGGACCATGCGGTCTTATCAACCATCTTGGACGGCCTGGGTTGAGGCCCATAATAAAAGTTCACTTTAACACAAAATGAACTAATTCATCTGTGGAAGTCTCAGTGGTCTGAACATAACTTACTAAAACTGTTATTTTGCAAGTTTAGTTGTAGTTCAGAAGACTTCCTGTTGATTGCTTTTGAAGATTTGGACAGTGCTGAAGATGTTTGTTAGCAACTGAGTTGTACATTACTAAGGACTTGAGCCTCCAAATTGAGACATTCCTTGAACCTGTATTGATCTTTTTTTCACTACTGGTCAGAGCAGCAAGCTGTCCACCAAACACTGTCACATTATCACCTTATAATGTTGACATGCCACATATAACTGGCACGTTAGTTATACATCAAGCAAACACAGAGCAACATGGGAATACATCTGAAGTCATGTTTGTGTCCACCTGTAAGTCCAACAGTCAGTCTCCTTTTAGCTCTGTGTTTGGTCTTCACCAGCTCCAGAGAGAAATATCTGTCCCTGGTTGCAGAAACCACCTCAAGGGGGCTTTCACATCAGGAACCAGGAATAAAATGACAGAGCTAACGTTAATATATGAGACAGAGTTATGTTAACATTTGGCTAGCTAGCCACAAAGTTGCTAGTGCTAATGTCAAATCTTTACTCTGACGAGGTGCACATCGTTCAGTGTCCAGTAGGTTTTTCAATCACCACTAATTCAGCCATTATCATATGTTCCACATACTGTATTTCACTTTTAAGGGGACTCCTGTAGGTCACTTAAAATTGTCACAAAGGACCTTCTGGCAACCTACAGGGAATGCTAAAGTAGTCAAGGCCTAACACTTAGAGATCAAACGGTTTTCCCTTACAACATCCCAAGAAAATCCTTAGGGCTATTATATGCAACTCATTTTCTCCTATAGGTAAAAATTTAAGGGGAATTTTAGCCTAAGTGGTTTTATGCAACCAACCACTGGCTCTTTAGGAGCCAAATGCTTCACTATGTTCCACTAAGTTCAGCAGCTGGTCTGTAAGTGTGTCTGTCCAGCTTTTGGTGCTGGGCAGGTAGTGTACGGTTGATTTATCAGAGCTTTTTTGCTGAAAACAGCTGCCTGCTGCTGCTGAAAATAACACTGATGCATTTAACGCTCAGAAGAGCTGAGAGGAACTGCAGAGTCAGGTGATAATTCTTTCACATTACACAGTCATTTGTATATTAACAATGGATGAAATATTGATTTTAGAGCAGCTCTAAGTTTTACTGGTGCAACCTGATGTAGTAAATCACGAGTTTAAAACTAGCTGGAAGCTACAAAGTACTTCAGAAGGACTTTACACACAAACTTGCAAATTAATTTAAAAATAGATGGTGCAGTCTGTGCACTTCCTCTCTTTTACATCTTCTCCATGCCTTGTTTTCTACCACACTGACTTTCCCCCTGCTCATACAATCACTTACTATTTTCTCCTTCCCCTCAGCTTCCCTGTCTCTTTATACCTCCTCTCGCTGCTCTCTATTAAAAATGGTTGCCTCTTCTCACCCCTGCTCGGTTTTGCAGATTTATTTTGGTCCTGTGCCTGTTAGCACGGCAGAGCACAGCACTCATCACCCAGACCCACCACCACTTTACAGCCCACCCCTCACTCCTCCATCCTCTTTACACTGGCCTTAATTTTCTTCCTGGTCATCTTCATCTCCTCCTTTCTCTTTTGATCACTTCTTCCATTCTGGTTGGTCAGTTCAGTCTCGGCCGACTTGAATGCCTTCTCTCTTTTGTTTATCTGCTCTCTTCTCCTTCCTTCTCACTCTGTCCATCTCTCCTCCTCCTCTCCCTCGGGTCATTTAGTAGGTATATTTTCGGCTGAGGAAGCGTGAGTTTTTGGCATTAGCCTCCATGCTGGGGTTCATCAGTGCCGGGGTGCGAGGACTCAGCCTGAGAGGTTGCGCGGGGGTTACTGCCACTGTGGAACTATAATTACCGCAGCTGTCAGTCAAGCAGCAGTGCGACCACACACATTCATGCACACACACACACACACACATATATAGACTCTTGTGAAGTCAGTAGAAGTGTTTGAATCTTTTTTTCTTCATGTAAGAATATACTGACACTGTTGCTGCCTCTGCCCTACATCCTGCTGTTTGTCAGTGTTCCACTTCTGGTGCCAACAAAGGCAGACTTATGAGTGACTTAAAAGAGAATTATCTGCTGTGTGATGTGTAAATGTGTGTTAATATTTGTGTTCCTGTTTGTGTATGTGCATGTATCTGCCTGATTTCTGTCCGTCTGTCTCTGTGGGGCAGTTTTGTCTCTGCTGACTCATGTGTAAGATTCTGTTGGGTCACCACAGGTCATCTTTTTAGATTCCTGTTCTGCATGTGATTGCGTTGCTTGAGGAAACTTTCAGACATCAGAAAAATATGAAGTTAATTAGGGGGGTTCTAGCTGATATTTTTGAAGGAATTTTCCTATAAGGCTATGCAGGCATAGCAGTGGGCGTACTACAGTATAAAACAAAATATCTGTAGGCCAGGGATTTGGTATTAACTTAATGGTGTGCAGGATTTTACAGAGAAAGACATCTTTGGGGTATGGCAACAGTAAATGGAGGAATATACAATGAAAATAAAAAACCCTACACTCCCATTTCTTCACAGATTGTGAAAATACCCTGTCAGTCACTAGAAACATCCATCATGAAAAATATTAAGTTGTTAAAATATCTTCCCCATGTTGTTTGGCATGAGAAAAGTGCAATTTCAGTTTGTACGAGTGCAAAACAAACCAATATCCAATTATTTTTCCTTCCCCAGCTGTGACAAGTACATCAAATTTTTGTTTATATTTCACTAAAGGGGCACATGTGCTTTCACTGGAATATATTTAGCTTGAATGCGCCTCATGTGTCAAATGGGTATTATTATATGTGTGTTGCAGCGTCCTGGTCTCAGCTTATCCAGTCACAGCGCCGTAATTGGAAAACAAAGTCAAATTCATTTTAAATCAAGTTTTGACCTCGTAAACCTTCAAGGCTGCCAATTACTGATGGGGTAGTGAGCGCGGTAGAGCTGAGATAACATCAACATTGTTTGGAGTGCGGTTAAAGCTGCTAACATTGTGCTGCTTGTATGCTGAGTGTGGATTCAGTGAGAGCTGTGTTAAATATTTCAGCTGATGTCCTTGCAGTCGTTTGCTGTACTGATAGAAAGAGAGAGAGTAAGAGAGGCTATTGATGTGGTTAACAGCTGAAAGATGGATGAGGATAGATCAAACTACACCAAAATAGCAATAACAATACAGGCAATAACAGTTTCGCTGTGGAATTACTGCAGTTTAGAGCATCATTGAAAGTGAAAATGTTTTGGACTGGGATGGAGTGATGGAAAAACTGAGCGAGTGCTGTGTGATTTGGTTCCCAGCTGACTCCTAAACAACTGTTACACCAACAGGGAAGAGTCGATGTTGTGGAAAAAAGAAATCACTTCAGCTGTTGTTTCCTTTAAACACTCCTTTCACCATGTTTTTCTTATTATCTCCTTTTAGGGCTGGACAACATATGGATATTATATGTGTATCTTGATAAAAGACTAGATATCGGCTTAGATTTTTGATATTGTTATATTGCGATATCGCATAAGTGTTGTCTTTTCCTTGTTTTAAAGGAGTAATCTGTAATATATAGTATTTACGTAACAAATCGTAAAATGACCACAATATGTCATGAGAGAGGAAACATGTTAAGGTCAAATACTCGCCTCTCTGAAAACAACAGTACTCTCAGTGTCCTTTAAAATTTCTACTCTGGGCCAGAATAACTATTTTAGTATGTTTCCTGTTAATTAAAGTTCAAATTATGGCAGAATCTTCATCAAATGAGTGTCAGTTTATGAGTCGTAAGAAATCTTCTGATACCCTACCTTTATTTTTCACACTGCAAAGGTTAAATTGAGCAATATGTTAATGGTGTGAGGCAGGCAACTCCAAAGTGTGTATTTGTAGAGCAGTTTACTTTTGTTTTCAGGACGGGCTTAGCTTTACATTGACTGGCAACTGATACTTATAAACAGCTGATCAACTTACAGCAGAAGACTCATCATCACTTGTTGTCCTGCAGCCTGCATGAGTTTCTTCGCTCTGGGTAGGAGGGGACGCAGGGGAACAACTCACTTCCACTACAAATCATATATTAAATAGGGGTTCAACCTAGTTAATATACAGCCTGTGGTTCCAACTCACTACTTGGACTGCAATACTCATTTTTGGACACACAATTGCTACATATTGCTCCTTACAATATTGTTATTATAGCAATAAAAATCAATATCAAGGTATCTGGTAAAAAAAAATATTGTGATAAGGGCTGCAACTAACACCTATTTTCATTGGTGATTCATCTCTCGACCATTTTCTTGATTAATTGATTATTTGTTTGGTCCATAAAATGTCAGAAAATGGTGCAAAATGTTGATCAATGTTTCTCAAATCCCACAGTGATGTCTTCACATGTCTTGTTTTGTCCACAACCAAAAGATATTCAGTTTTGTACCATAGAGAAGTAAACATTTAAGAAGCTGAAATCAGAGAACTTGGACATTTTTTTTCATTACATTAAAAAAAAAGACTCAAAATGACCAATTGGTTATCAAAGTAGTTGTCAATTACAACTACTAATTGTTACAATTACTAATTGATCAATTCATTAATCATTGCAGCTCCAAGATATTATTTCTAAGCCATATTGCCCAGCTCTATCTCCTTTATCTCATCTTTTTCTCTCACTGTCTCTGTCAGTGAACTGGGCCCCTTCATGAATACGTATGTTTGTTCAGCTCAAGCGTTAATATCCAATAACATGCACAAATCTGATCCAAGAAGAAAGAGCCTTTTCCACCTCTGCCTGCCTCTCTCCTGTCTCTGTCTCAACAACAAGGTGGATTCAGCCTCAAATACCAACACACAAAGCAGAGAGAGGCTGGAGATGTTTGCCCGGCTATTATTTCCAGCTCTCTCCATGTCGTAATATGCTCAGCGCTCTGTTTTGATGTGTACAATAAACTTACCAGAGGAGCACCACAGGAGGTCTGCGCAGCACTGGGAGTGGCGCGGTAGGGAAGGCAGCTTAGGAGCTTATGGACAACCAACACAGCTGTTGTAGACAAAACAACAAGGAGCTGCACCATCTTACATCCTGCTTGCTGCCAAGCATGGCAAATCATGCCGTGCTGCTTTCTCATAACAGGTGCAAAATATTTATAACTGATGATAAATGAATGAAGGAATAAAGGAAGGACGAAAGGACGAAAATATGGTGAAACTTGACATATTCTCTCTTATGGACACATTGCACCCCATTTACACCTGGTATTAAAATATGACCTGTACCTGGACAAGTTATCCAGATAAGGAAAAATGTTAATGAAGTTTGTACATGTGTTATGACTGGCATTGTGTTTCTTAGGTAAGATCTTTACAATGTGCTGCCATCCGTACAAAGCATTACACATTGATACAGTTTTTAGCTAACGTAAAATATAGGTTGTTGTTTAAATATAAAGAGTGAACAACAAGAAGGATGAAAGAGACACACATCTAATTACAGATCATATGTTTATTCTGTGATATGAAACCGCCAAAAGATGGTTATTCAACAGAGTGGTGTAAAAATTGAAAGCAATAATGGAGTTGCCTGGATCGAGACCTTTGAATCCACTCAATCCACTGAGTTGACTGACTCTCTGGTCTGGCATCGTGATATGGAACAGCGGGTTCTCAAGTAAAGAAATGACCATTGAGTGCCACAGGGAGGACAAATGATTAGCCATCACAGCTGATCAGCCTTGCAGGGTGGATTTAGTTCTGCTATAGATGCTTCTACCGAAGCTGTTTTAAGTCGACTTAAGAAGAGAAGTGTGTAGATCAGCTCACGTTGCAGCATAATAGTTACTGAAAGGCACTGTTGTGTTTGCTGCCACAGAAAAGAAAAATGGTGCAGCCAATCATCTTCCTTGGAGGAACTACTGGCAGCTAGAGGCGTGGTTTTAGATGTGCATCCAGAGAAACGACTCATCTCGAATAAACAATGGCAGCTCCTGAAGAGGTTAGCGTAGTTATTGTGATAGCATGAGTTATATCTGAACTGACGAGTGTTTCTTCATCGAAATAAGGGTAAAGAACGACACTGAAGGCTTTTCTCAAAAGAAAAGACATTTTTTGCTCTTCTCCCGACCTGCTTCGGCAAGAGTTTGATCTGATTGGTTGAAGTTAGCCTGTGTTAGACATGATGGACAGATGACTCATCCAATAGCCTGCCAAGTGTTCTTTGGAAAGTGCATGCCCTTTTCCAAACAGTTTCTAAGGATGACTTCCCAGATGGTTCTGTGTAACAAACCATCTGGTGTGTCAGGTTAACGGCTCCCAGCTCTGCAGCTCTGAAACATGTTTGGAGACCTCCGGTTTTAGACT
This sequence comes from Lutjanus argentimaculatus, assembly GCA_034769285.1. Lineage (NCBI taxonomy): Eukaryota > Metazoa > Chordata > Actinopteri > Lutjaniformes > Lutjanidae > Lutjanus > Lutjanus argentimaculatus. The sequence goes on along the minus strand of JAWZSL010000004.1, from coordinate 18,226,612 downwards.
ATTTTAATTATCTTTGCCCAGACTTGTAGGTGCTAACTAGCTAATGTTAGCTTTTCACAGTGTCTGACCAATCTGCTGTGAAGAGTACATGAAGATGGCACAGTAACATTACAGGGGCTTCTTGTTTCTTTTCTGTTGCAGGAGACACAACACGCTGCAGATCTACACACTTTATGACTGACTAAAGTAACATAACCACCCCTCACACACTCACTCTCTCACAAAACTAAAGACGAATGTAAGACGAAGGGAGTTCACAAACTGTGTGTGTGAATGTTAATGCTTAATGCAGAATTTAAGTCTCTACATGTATCACAAAGGTTTACAGGTTCCTGGGCTCATCTGACCGACCACTGAGCCAGCAGTTATTTACAAACAATCTAACGTATCTAACAATCCATCTTTTCTTACTTTTTGCTGTCTTTTTCCAATGTATCATAGTTCATCTGAAAGCAAAATGGCACAGGGTAAATTATTACTGTAAGCATTAATATTTTTAAAAATACATCAGGTATGAGGGTTCCTTGTTCGATTTACTGCATTAGTTCTCCGAGAATCTCTTTCATATCCAAGCAAATAACTGAAATAACCATAACCAAATCCATATTAAATTGAATCAGGAATTGAATTAGGACCTTGTGGATTAGAATCGAATCAATTTGAGAAGTCTGTGGCGATATCCAGCCCTTTCTATTAATATACATGTGACGTTTCAGGTGCAAGCCCTTCTTCAGCGCCTGAGACGTCACATGGAGGTTCATTAATAAATGTTCATGGGAGCATTATCCAGTGTGCTGACTCTATTTTTCCTTTTTTGATGTACTTCCGTCCAGTACCTAGCATTTATCACTTTATTTCAAATTACTCACACTGGCAGAGTTCACATTAAAAATACCAGGTGTAAACACAAAGGCAAGATTAGATTGTTTATTATCCAGATAATGTATCCAGAGATTCCATTTTAATACTGTGGGTAAATGGAGTGTTAGTGTCTGTTTCTGCAGTCATTTTGGAGTTGTTTTACCATTGCAGAGGGTCGAGGCAATAATAAATGATTTTTTTACAACTGTGTTGGTGCTCTCACTCATTTAATGATACACTTTGTGTTTCAAATGCATCAATTTATCCATATTTTGGCTGGATAATGGCATTGCTCTGCAAAGTGCAAAAGAGCATAAACAGGTGCCAAATGTTGCACCCCAGAGTGCCTTTTCCCATTTATACAGTTCCCTGTTTTACATTCTTTTGAAAATCTGAGTGTTTACTTAGTTTTTCAGTCATTTTTCCTCTTCTCACCCGCCCTCCTTCTTCTCTCCTCTCTCCCTGTTTTACATCCCTTGTCCTCTAATCGGACTTTTTTTAAAAGTGGAGAGAAGAGAGAACGTCTCTAGGAGATTTGAGAAGCCCATAAAGTAAAGCGGCTCTCTTCCAAAGGCAGCTAAGAGGCTCAGGGGAGGATGGCAGTCGCCGTCTTCTTCCAGAACATGTGCCTCAAAGCAGTGACATGGTGTCACAGTGAGAGAGAAGCAGAGAGGAAAAGAGGAGAAAGTTTAAAGAAAAAAAGCAGAGGGAGGGAGGAAAAGAGAAAGAGAACGACAGAGAGAAAGAACTTGGTCAACTTGTCATCCATTATAGATTGCCTATTATTCATTCAGGCCCAACCCGCCTTGTGCTGTGCTGTTCTCCCTCTTTCATCTTTACTCTCTTACTCAATCTTTCTGTGTGTCTGTGTCTGTCTCTAGGCAGAAAACCCACTGTGCAGTATTTTAGGATCTCATAGGGCAGCTCTTACAGTAAAGTGTAGCGCTGTGCATTCCTACAATGCACACAAATATAAATACATTAGACCAGTGGCTTTTAAACTTTTTGTGCTATAGGCACACCAAAGAGCAATCCAAAATCACAGGGCATACCTGTATTCATATCTGCGCAAAATAACCTCTATAACATGTTATCACTGTTATCTCTGTGTTAAGAGTGGTAACATGTTATGTCACTTATTATCATGTCATTTATTATCCAATTGGTTAAAACGGGTTTGACAGTGGGAGTGGCCTATTGCAAAAAGGACAGCTTATTAATGTCAGCTGGCAAAAAGAGGGCATGGTAGTGGGAGTGGCTTATAACGAAAAGGTGAATAACTTCGACATGGATTCATGTAACATAACCAAACTCTCTTGGCCATACCCCCTTTCATTACTCATCAGCTGTTTTCGTACAGTCTTTTGAGACGTATCATTAGTTTTTATTTCAATTGTGCAAGTTAGCCACGCCCCCTTTAATAACTCATGAGCCGTTTGTTATAGAGCCTTGCAAAAGGTGTCATTGGTCTTGGACAGAGACTTTCTTTTTCCACTGGTATGAACTGTTCCTACACTTTATAGCCACTTTTAATGTGTGTGTGTGTGTGTGTGTGTGTGTGTGTGTGTGTGTGTGTGTGAATGCATACACACATGGATGCATGCATGTGCAGGTATACACAGTCCATGCTGGTAGGAGCTATTGTCAATTTGCACTTGTTTTTATTTACTAATGCCAAATAAAGTGAAATCTTTATTAAATAATTCAAGAATTCCTACCATTCCATAACTGTACAAACAGTGAAAGCTCAGGTTCACTTTGAAGGACAGTTTTTAAATGATTTTTTTTTTTTTTTTTTTTTGAGTTATAGACTTTGACTCTGTATTGGGAAATGAATCTACATCCATGGGGTGATAAAGAACACAACGAACCATTAATTTATAATGTAAATGAGATGTTTCCAACCACCTGATAACAAACTTGCAGTGGCCACTGAAATGCTAGAGGGCTTTTAATTGGAAACAGATACAGGATGTGTTTTATGTCTATTTAACAGTGTAATGCAGTAACTTTAACAGGGCAAATGGGAGCTGATCAAAACGAGACTTCGTACTCAAATATTGTCGTGACAGCCCACATTTCCCATCATGGCTGGACTGAGTAGTCTGTTGAGTTTGTTTTATGTTAAACTTGATGATCCCTGTGTTTATGTCATTAAAGTACTGACAGCTGTCATTCTGTCACTATTTGAGGAAATACAGTTTGTATTATACTAATAAAAACAGGTCCTTGACTCATTTTGGGTCCTGACCCTGAGTTTGGTAAATGCTGCTTTAGAATAACAGATTTAGTGATCTTTAGCTCATGCATTTCATGTATAGATTGACCATGATTCTCTGTCTCTTCATCTATTCCCTATACATTATGTCTTAACTAACCTCCTGTTCACACATAATTAGATTTCTTATATGAAACGAATTATCTCCTTCACCCTGTTTATATCCACATGTCCACACATATACACATGCATACAAAATATGCATGAAATATGATACCTGTGCACAGATATTCATGAATTAACCAACATTCAATTTGTACAGGCACATGCAAATGCACAGCACACAAACACTGTTTGCCCTGAATTCAGATTTCTTACAATGTGCTTTTCAAATAATCCACTTGGTTTTTTAAATGGTTTGCAAGTTGGAGAATTATCTCAGATCCATATCCATAAAGAAAGACTTAATCCTTCCATTTATCTCAGAAATGTAAAATTTACCAAATTAAACAGTGGCAGAGATTTCCCCCATCATCTTAGAGAGTAAGAGCGTACATTCCAACACTGTAATGTCACATAAAGACCTTTAAGATCTGATTAAACCTTTCACATTATAGCAAGAATTCACATTTATAACCTTACTCTGGAGAACAGGCATTAGATATATGCAGAGTGCTTTTAATGGAAGACATTATGTTTGTGTAAAGTAACACTGTGGCAGACAAGGACTTGAAGTATGTCTGCATCTCACCTACACTCACTACTCTATATTTGGGCTTTTTTTAGACCTTCTATGTTAGTGCATTAGATGGCGGTGCAACACTGAAAGTTTCTTTCTTTTTTTTTTTTTTGTCATACAGTAAACATACAGCCAACAGCCTAAAAAAACAACAACCTGCAACTTAAAATATATCTACAAATAGTATCAAATCTCAAAGTCACTCTGAGTTCAGCATATTTTTGATTTTTGGCATAAACCTGATTTTTAAAACATCATGTAGTTAAATAAGAAATCTTTAATATAATTACTGTAATAAATCATAAAATGACCATGATATGTCATCAGAAATTAAGGAAACATTCCAAGCCTCTCCGACAGCAACACGACAGCTGCAGTGTCCTCCTTTGAAATTTCTTTTCTGGTCTGTAACTTGTGTTACTGCTTGCCCATTTCACATTAATTAGAGTTTAAACTGATGCCAAATTTTCACCGAATGAGTAAGTGTCTCTTTATGAATCGTAAGAAATCATCAATAACCTTTAAAGGAAGTTGATGTTTTTGACTGTTTTCTCATCATATCAAACAGAAATTATCATTGCAACTAAATTTGCATCTTATTTCACATCATAGTACATAGTTTGGATTATTATAGGTGAGGTTGTATGAAGCACTTATTGATAGTGTATTGCCTACAGTGGATGGCGGTCAGCATGCCCCCAGTTTGGAGAAGCAGAGAGGAGTACTGGTGCGGGAAGCTAAACAATGAACTGCTGTGGACAGGGTCAGCAGAAAAACGTCTTTAGCCACTTAAAATATAAATATACATATATATCATTTGAAGTTTACACTATATTTACAACTCCAGAGTGTGTATTTTTAGATCAGTTGGCTTTTTGTTTTCAGCATCACAGGCTTAGCTTTATATTGACAAGCAACTGACAGTTATAAAAGGCTGATTCAATGTTGCATTCGTCTTTCACTCCCCCAGTGTTCCTGCAGTCTGCCTGAGCTTCCTCAAGTCTGGGAAAGAGGTGGCGGGGGGAAATGACTCGTTTCACCCATATAATGAATAGATTTCAACCTATTTAATATACAGTCTAGGGCTCCAACTCGCTATTTGGACTGCAGTACTCATTTTTGGACCCGCAATTGTTACACATTGCTCCTTTAAGTGAAACTGGATTCAATCTGATTAACAGGGTTTTTGTTGCAGAAACCTGATTTCATAGCTGTGTAAGCTCTTTAAGAGGATTCTGAAAGTTTGATCATTTGCATGCCAAAGAATGGTTAAATATTGTTTTGGCATCAGGCCAGTAGGTTTGTATGGAGGAAATCAGATTACTGACCAGATTACTACACGTAATATTTAGTTTTTGCAGTACTTGAACGCATGTAAACACCATATCTGATTTCTTGCCTTACGCTGACTTCTCACAGTAATATGGCTCCTGCAGTGAATGTGAATGTAGTCAGAGAGAAGTCACTCCTGTCAACAAGCGGGTGTGATTCAGAAGTCTGTGGTGTCAGCTGGAATATATGCACCAGAGTTCAACTAAATCCCCTCATTCCGGATTTATATTCTGTCAGGTAGTTTTCATTCTCATGGGCTAATTAGGGTGTGATTTACACCTGAGCCGACAGGTGACTGCAGTTAATTACACGGTAGGACAGGGAACAGAACTGGATTTGGGGATCGCTGACACAGGAACATGCCTGCATATACTCTGACACATGACATACGCATGCAGACACACCTTGCCCACGCATGCACTGAGCATTTCCCACCGCTCCCTTCACCTTCTTGTCACAGCTGAAGTTGTTTCATAATGGCCAAAAGACTATATGCCACTAAAACCCAGCAAACAAATAGTTTAACCTCAGGAGACCGAAGAAGAAACAAGAGAAAACACTCTGCTCTCTGCTCCTGAAGTGCTGTCAGACTTTGTCTTATCACCAGAGACGTTGCACAAAAGTTGCTCTTGAATTTGCAGTTGCGGGGGTGTCGTCCAGGTTTCTTGTCACAGAAGCAAAAGGTTTGCTGTGTGTGGCAGTTTAGTCTAACATTTTCAGGTCTGTTCTTTGACATCTTTTGTTGCTTCCAGCAGGACTTTAAGGGCTAATTCTGGTTTATTACAATTTCTTATTTAAAGCTTTGCTCATCATTTCTATTGGTCTATTGTTAACAAGCCAAAATTTCAGACAGATTGTCTAAATCACTTGTTCTGGAGGTAAAACCAAAATGGAAATGGAAATTTTGGTAAAATGCCTCAATGTAGACTGTGCAAAAATACCAGACACCAGACAGTTTGGGTAATAATTTTACTGTTCACTGTTGTTTTCTCTTCCAAAACAGTTTGGCTAACCTGAGGATTTCTTTAAAACCTGTATGACAGTCTGACTGGCCCCTTCATTGCCCTGTCAAACAAACTTTTTAGCCATCTAATATGTGAGGTTACAGGTTAAGGTTAGTGGATGTTCCAGTCCTGAACAGGTATTTTGAGTGGAAGCAAAGTTGCCAGTGTACTGGAGTTTCAAGTGCTCTGCATAAATCTAACCCCTGTGTTGCTTTTTAAATTTTTTTTTGCCTATAGTAAGTTTTCAACCCATCCAAAGATTATGTTGTTACGACTTCTTTTACAAGATTTTGATTTTGAAACAGTAAAAACATCAGCTGGAAACAGATTTTTAACCAACTAAAGCAGTTTTAGAGTTAGCGTTTGTAGACAATAACAGTCCTTGAAGAACACTTTCTTCCAAAAAGGGTTCTTGAGTGTGCACTATCGTTTGAAGGGTTATTATTACACAGAACTGCCTTGATCACTGCCATTGTCTGTTTTGTAGTTGCTGTTGTCATCACTACTGCATTGCATTATGCGATATATTTGCCGGTGTAGCATCCAGTACTTCCATACTGTAATATTTCCACAGACACTGTATGCACCTCGCGTATTACTGATTTCATACTAAGGTTTCGGACATATCAAAAATTTCATAGCATACCAAGCTTGCATGTTAGTATGGGATTTTGGACTCAGCCTTATCATTATGAACAGCATATGTGCAATGCAAGAACAAGTTTGACAGGCATAGAAAGAGTAACTGAGGGGGGCGGGGCTTAGTGAATCTATCAATATATATATGGTCTATTAATTTAAGCTATATCTTAACTATGTTCAATGACTACATCTCTTCTGTAGTAATCCAGAATCATCCTTTAAGATAGCGTTACATTGTGTGTTTTTGTAATATTGATTTTTATTTATTTACGCATCATCTTCTTGTGCATATTTGGGTTGGTTTTTGTGTGTACTTGTTTATATGTCTATGTGGTTTGTCTCATCCTCCCAGCAGAGAGGCATTGCTGTTAATTACTTAGTTGTTAAATGTTGTGAGGGCGAACCCAAGGCCTTATGGGATGGGATGTAAATACCAGCTGAACGCAGCGGGAAGTTTGTGCATTTGTGTGTATGCATTAGTGCTATAGTATGTGTGTGTGTGTGCCTGAGTGTGTCCACAGTGTTACATGCATTTTGCAAAGTCAGAGTGTAATCGCCATGTATGTTTTGTAAGCGCCAACCAGAGAGAGACAGATAATGCACTGCACTACAGGTAACAAATCCCTGTGCAGTGAATACATTGAACAGGGAAATCTATGGAGCTAAAGAAGTGGACAAAATGGCTTCAAAATCCAATTTCCCAAACCTGCTCCTCATTCAACAGGGAATGCTTTTTTTCCTGAATGCAGCAAAAGTTAAATTTTTTTGAGAGGACATTCAGCAAGAAGCCACTCACTTTTAGTACTTTTTTCCTATTTCTGACTCTGCCAGCACATACGTCCCACTGTACATTTATGAAAGAAGCAGAGGTCATACGGAATATTGAATCAAATATTCATATGGAGACTGTATGTGTGTTAGTGTGTATTTATGTAGTCAGATGCACACTGATGAATTTATTCATGTCTCATCCGAGATCCGTGTGTCAGTACACGTGCATGTCTGCTGTACTGTAAGTCTATGCATGTTAATAAATGTAAAATGTATTTCTGGGAATTTTGTGTGTGTGTGTGTATATGTGTGTGTTCCCCTATTCTCAGCTCTGCAAATGCTCATTTATGGTTTTCCAAACGTTTGTTTTTTTAATCTACTTCACTTCAAAGGGGCACATGGAGAGCTGGGGGCCTTCTAGCATATGGGCTCTAATTGAAGGAGAGACAGACAAACAGAGAGATAAAGAGAGAGAGAGAAATGGGTTTCAGTGAGTGTGTGTTTCTGTGTGTATATATATATGTATGTTTTGTGTGTATATATAAAGTGTGGGGAAGGTGCTGGCATACGTTTACCTCAGTGCAGTGAGACACTTTACCATCATGCAGAAACCCTGCAGCAAAAAACAATTGTAACAACCGCCTATTTGTGTGTGTGTGTGTGTCTTCAGGGCTGCCATAAGCTGGCAGTAGAAAGTGGCATTTCTAAAAGGCATAAGCACACACACAAACACACGCAGACTTATATTACTGGCTCTGCCCACCAGCCCTCTGCTAGTCGGAGGGAAAATGTCAACCAGCTCTTTCTCTCCTATCTCTGTCTCATGCACACATGTAGGCCTACATACATCTGCATCTGTTGTTCACTTATGAGTAATTGGATGTACTACGTTGTGAAATATAAGCATGATTTTGACAATAAGTCAAACTCCTTAAATAAATGTTTTTTTCATTTTGACACAAAACAGCAGTGCAAAACTTTGCCTAAATAAAATACCTCTAAAATATCTCCACACTAAACCAACTACATCTTTTACTTCTTTGTTTTGGGCCTTGTCCACACTAGGACTGCAAATAACAATCATTTTCATTTGATTAATATGCCAATTATTTTCAATTAATCGTTTTTTTCCAAAAAATATCAGAAAAATAATGCAAAATGGCCATTATAATTCTGCAGCGCCTCAGGCGACATATTCAATTTACGGTCAAAAAACCCAAAGTATTCATTCATTATCATATACAGCATGACAAAGAAGGAACAAATCCTCTCATCTGAGAGGCTGAAACTGAGCTGCGTTTGGCATGTTTGCTTAGAGAATGAGTAATCAATTGTCCAAATAGTTGGTGTTTAATTTTCTGTTGACTGACTAATTGATTAATCAACTAATTGTTTCAGCTTTGGTCCACCAAAGAGTTTTTTTTTCCCAGTTGAAAACATCAGGTGCTCTTCTGAAAACACTCAGATGTTTCAGAGGTGTAGCGTTTTCCCCGCCAGGCATAAACCTGACAAAATTACACAAATGTCTAATAGGACCAAATGATGAGGTGATGACATTTTATAACCAAAAGGCCAAAGGTCAACTTCACTGTGACATCATGGGTTCAGCTCTCTTATCAGTCCTCTGTAGTCCTCTGTAAAAAGAGTTTATAGTCACTGGAATCACACATGTATAATGAGGAACTTCCATTTTGCCCAGAAATACACTTAATACCTTTGATTAAATTCCTTCGAAGTTACAGGTTGATATAGTAAGATATTAAATGTTAAAATAAGACCAAGTTAGATGTGAAAATATTGGGAGAGGAGTGAGAGGGCAGTCGGACATCACAGAAGCAAAGTGGAGAAACAGCATGCACGGCCAGAATGTTTTCAAATCTAACTTGGTCAATAAATGGTTTATTTCGACCAAACAAGAGTTGGTGATTGTCAAAGGAGTGCAAAGACGAGTCCGAGAATTTTTTGGTTAATAGAGATGAAACGGTATGAAAATTTAGATCATGATTACAGTGACCAAATTATCCAGGTTAGTTCAAGTGGTGCAAACTGTGCTGTGCCATGTTGAGTCAAAAAGAGTCAAGCCAAGCAGCACGTGTATGAAAGAGGAGCAACAGAGTCGCCAAAGATACCAATGGAGTAAACAACCCTTCGTTTCCTCCACCGAAAAGTGGTGAAAATTAGCTGGTCCACCCCCGTGTCATGTTTACACCACTGGCAATCGCAGCTTCAGCCGATAAATAACCACAACTGCTACACAGTCATTTGGCCTGGGGGTGAATGCCAATTGTACTCTTCACCACTGAAGACAAAAGACAGATGTCAGAAGGTGTCAGTGGGGTTTTAGGTCCAGTGTAAAGGGGGCTTTAGTTTCACTTCTGACAGCTGCAGCGCTCCCACTTAATACTGGACCAATTCTAAAATTGTTTTCCCCATTAGTCACTTTGACACCAAAAAATGGGAAAACAGAGTCCAGGTTGAAAAGTCCCAAAGTTAGCCTTTAAAACACTAGCGAAGGCAGACAGTATAGACTCTGATACACGCACACACTCTTTCTGTCAATTCCCACTAATTCTCTCTCATCCACATACACCACACTGTTTTTAAAAAATCTAAATGAAACATCAATATTCAGAGCCACTCTGCATGGGTCGACCCTAATTCAGGAACATTTGGGAGGTGGAGGAGTAGAGGAGGAGGAAGATGAGGAGGAGTGGAGAGAGGGGGTCAGTGGAAGGTGGCACAAAGCAGGTGAGAAATTGAGAGGATTATGTAGCCAAGGTGAAGGTGGATTGAGTGGACGGACATAGTGAGTTGCGAAGGAGGATGGAGTCGAGGATATGCATTCATAATTCATTCCCAGCTGGTGTGTGCATGGTGTTTGTGTGTTTTTGGTGTGATGTGCAATATGTGTGTGCGTGGGATGGCATGTGTTTGTGAAACTATGCGAGTAGTACACGTTTGTGGAATAAAAAAAAAAAAAAAAAAACGTGTCTCCATGCATGCTTCTATGCATATAAATGTGGGTAGCGCTGTGTGTATTTGCAGTGTTGTCATGTGTGTGCTTGCGTGTGGGTGTGTGCCTGTGAATGCATGTGTTTTTGCATTTCTGTGTCACATGTGTGCGTGTTTGGAGGTGTGTTTGTGTGTGGCCTTGAGGAAGGAAATCAAAACATTTATGGAGTTGTGATGAGTGCTGTTGCCCCTGTGCTGAAAAAAGATCAGGGACACACGGGCTTCTCTTTTTTCACTCCTCGCCTCAGGTGAGGCACAGAGCGAAGTCACACTGCCTGGAATAAAATGTTTTAGTTTAATTCAAAATCCTGAATCCTCAAGATGTCTTTTGTTGAAGAATCCTTGTCCTTGTGTGTGTGTGTGTGTGTGTGTGTGTGTGTGTGTGTGTAAAAAGAGATGGAAAAAGAGAAGCAAAAAAAAAAAAAGGTTCAAGGGAATTTTTTTGCCCTGGGTTTAGCCTGCCAGGCAGCACTCACTATGCGGCCAAATTGAACCCGGTAGCCCCAAACCCAATCATGACCCAACTCTAACCTACCTATAATCTGTTTTTAAAGAGTTGTTTCAACCAAATCAGATGAAATATTTTCTCAATTATTTTGTGTGTGTAGATATTTTTAGTTTTATTTGCCAAGGCTTTGTTATGAAACCCCTGCCACCTCAACACAATTGAGGTGAATTGAATTTTGTTTTGTCATGTTCAAAGCGCTGAAAAGTGACATCTGAAAACCTCACCAGTGACACGTCTTCCCAGAAACAGTGTCCCAGTTACCCTGGATAATCCACAGACCTCTCTGTGAACTGTTCTCATTCAAACTACTCTCTACTGAAATAAATAGTGGCAATGAACTGAGAGAGCTACAACTGTGAGTAGAGAGAAGCAGTAAACAAGGGAGCATAATAATGGAGGCAAGTCCAGAAAAAGTAAGAAAGACCCTGAGACTGAAAAGAAAGTGATGGGAAAGAAAAATCCAGGAATAATTTAGAGAGATGGCAACAAGAAGTGAATGAACAGAGTAGAGTAAAACAGAGAATAAAGATGAATGACGAGTGATTCACTTATAGTGGCTGGGTGTGGGAATATTCACTGTCAAGACATCTCGAGCGCGATGCGAACTGATGCCACGCCACATCATTTATGGTTTGCACCCATTCAGACACTCCAACAATGTGAACAAAAGCTTTCTGCTTCTTTCTTTCACATTCAATTCAAACAAGAAAAACAAAGCAAAAACATGCTTCACACAAACTTTACAACTTCTGCTACTTATCTGTCCCTTCTGTATTCAAAGTCAAACTTACAATAAAGGAGCAATATGTAACAACTGCATGTCCAAAAATGTTTACTGCAGTCCAAATTGTGAGTTGGAGCTCTAGACGGTATATTAAATAAGTTGAAATCCCATTTAAAGGAGAAATCTGTAATATATTTACTGTACTAAATCAGGAAATGACATGACATGTCATCAAAGATCGAGGAAACATGTTAAGTTGATATACTTGCTTCTCTGACAACAGTGCTGCAGCCATGTCTAAAGGTGTTTCAAAATTCCTATTCTGGGCTGGAATTACTGTTTCTGTACGCCACGTTAATTAGAGTTCAAATTAATGCCAAATGTTCGCTGAATGACTAAGTGTTTGTTTATGAGTCGTAAGAAATCATCATCATAATCAAATCATCACCATCATCTGGAAGGAGCTGATGTTTATAATGGCTAAACTGAGTAAGTGAGGTAGCGCTGGCAGAAATCAAGCAGTGACTGAACTCAAACTCCAGAGTGTGTATTCTTCAGAGCAGTAGGCTCGTTCTCACTTGTTATTGTCAGTTTACGATGTTGCATGCATGCTGCTTGCACTTATCTGAGCTTTCCCAAGTCTTGTGAGGAGGGGGCTGGGGGAAACAGTTTTGACCATAGATTATATATTAAATAGGATTTCAGCCTATTTAATATACAGTGTATGGCTCCAACTTGTTATTTGGACTGCTGAACAAATTTTTGCACACACAATCGCTCCATATTGCTCCTTTAGTATACAGTATATGGTTGAAGAAGTTGTTTCTCCCTGCCCCCTCCTCCCCAGACTCAGGGAAGCTTACACGGGCTACAGGAACTTGCAGGATCCCTAGACGAGTGCAAAATTGTAAAGTGACAGCACCAAGTCACAATGAGTCCAACACTGTAAGTTAATCAGCTGTTTATAACTGTCAATGTAAAGCTAAGTCCGTTATCCTGAAAACAAAAGCCCACTGCCCTGAAAATACACACTCTGGAGTTGGGGTTCAGTGACTGCCTGCCAGAGAGTGATTTCTTATGACTCGTAAATTGACACTTACTCTAATTAATGTCAAACAGGCAAACAAAAGAAAAAGTTATTCAGGCCAGGATAGAAAATTCAAAAGGAGGACAAAGTGTTTCAACAGAGCATGTTTCCATAATCTCTGATGATATATCGTGGTCATTTTATGATTTATTTATATTACAGATTTCTCCTTTAAATATAGATATGATTATATGTATTAGTGTGGACACATCCCCTTCAAATGACTTGCGATACTTAAAGATTTTCAAATCAAGCATCAGTGGAGATGAAGTTCATTTCTCCACTTAATCAACTCTTATCTTGTTATATCTCTTATTATCATATCATGTGGATGAGATCTTCAAGAACATTACACTACAACAAAGCAATCAATTACATTCAGAAAATAATAACTCCTCCAATTAATGTCTTTTTAAACTTCTCTCTCGATGCCATTTATGTAAGCCTCTATTTATACCACAGTAAAAGTGTCTCTGTAAATGTATATGAGGCCGTACTGTGTTTTTTCCCCCTTTAATTCATCTCACACTGTAGTACAGAGAAGTTATTTCGAGAGCGAATCTCGAGCTTGTTTATTTTTAGAAATATCACATTTCCAAACATAAACGCCAGTGTGCCTGTGGCTATTTTTAATCTGTGTTCTGTTAGGGTGCAAAATTCAACAAAGTCAGACTTCAGATTAGAAATAAAACACAGAAAATCCACCCCACAATAAAAAGTTCTATTTTATTATTGTTTTGTTGCTTTTAAGTGTAGGTATTTTGGGCAATAGGGCAGAGTATGTCCACTGACCTTGTCTGATGGCAAAGTGTTTGTTTGGGCTCCATTTGGCCGTGCCACTTGTAACACAGCAGCGAGGGTGGGGAAGCCTGGTTAAATGGAGTGCAGGTGTCTTATGAGGCAGCAGGTATGACGTTGAATCTGCTGATGATCAAACAGCAGCAGGTGGTAGAGATGCTGTTGTAAACTTTAATTTAATCTTTTGACAGCTTTTGAGTAAGACACAGTATTTTTCTATTTGGATTCAGCCCATACACGCTGTATGGATTATGGCTCTATTAGTTTTGTTTATGATGCTCTAAGTACACATCATATTTTGTGTTTGTGTCTTGCAGAGTAGCTGGTTCAGGTTGGCGTAAGTGGCTTGCGCCCTACTGTGTGCCAAATTCAAATGGAGTGGAAACCATGTCTACAGGCACAGTGCCGGGTTTTGGAGTGTACTCAAAGGTGGTTGGAAATAAGCTTCGGCTATAAACACGTGTACAGTACATTGGACACTGCATATGCAACTGTCAATGTTTTTCTGTACTTGTCACCTAGATATAAACTGATAAACTAAACCGAAGGTGGGGTAAGACACATCAGTCTTTCCAATGGGGATAACAGTGCACACTAAACAGACTCTCCCTATGGAATATAGAATATGGTCGCCTTTACAAACATGACGCTGATGATTGGCTACGTAGGGAAAAAAAAGACTCTTCACAGCACTTGCAAATAGCCTGCACAAAATGCACAGTATTGATTTACACCTACTAAGATTTCTGCAATAAAATGAATGATCTTTATTGTCATTCTACTCCGGTACAATGAAATTTCACATCGCTTCTCCTGATGTGAGTAAAATGAAACAATTATTTAAAAGCCGTACCAGATAGCAGCAGTAACAGCAGCATATTTAATACACTAAAATTACACATTTAGAGAGGTTGAAAGTAGGGCTGTGACAGTATGGATTTTTTTTCTGACCGCTGTGACAAAGCAGAATGAAAAAGCGGAATAACAGGTTCACCCCAACTGCTTTAATAATTAGGTTTTATTGGACTAATTTTAAGGATACTGTCATAAGCGTAGCTCCTTGAAAGAATAGGACAGTACGCAAGTGTGTGCGGTGTGCAAATGTGTGAGAGTGAGCAGCAGCAGACAGAGTGATGGTGCTGCCCATAGTGGAGCAGAATCTTAACCTTAGCTGTATGTTGTCAATCTGGCAGTAAATGTACAGCACAGGTTACACTGTGTCGGTTAAAGATGGGGTGTGCTATTTAATCCAAAACACTTTTTTATCAAATTCAGCGAATATCTCCTCACAGTCCTGTAGCTCCCCGTTCTGTGTGAAAAAAACTGATGTTTTTAGACAGCGCTGGCTCTGTAAAAAAAATATAATACTATTCAAGTCAGTCAGCAACAGGTGACATTCATGCGCGTGCGTAAGGCATCACAGTGATGCTGTATTGTGGTTACTGTCACAGCCCTAGTTGAAAGTCAGAAATATTAATAAATAGATGCTAAATCTTTGTGTTTATAAATTGTGTCTGTGATAGCAGTGTGTTTGTGTGTTTCACGGTCTTTGATGTGTGTGTCTGCTTGTGTGTTCGTGTCACAAAATTGGTTTGAGTATTTCCTTACAGTATTCTCAGACAGGAACACTCATATCTTCATCATAACACAGTTAAAAGCCTTATTTCTGTATCGTCTCCCAAGTGAAGTATTGTATTTGGTGATTTAATGACAGTCAGGATTGTTTGGAACACAGTGAGCATATAGCTCAACAGCACAGAAGATAATTGTGCTGCAGGAGTGGTTTGAAAGGTTTCTGTGAATGTTTTGGTATGTTTCACGCTGTGACTGAGTCATCACTGCAATCCATTGTAACTGCAGTGAATCCAAGATGTACAGCTGCTGTCCTTGGTGGAGGAGTGAAGGCTGCAAACTTTTCAGAGCTACTTTTCAATCCTATAGAAGGTTGAGTATTTTCTACTCAAGCATTTCTGGATTTTCATAATTTTAGGAACAAGGTCACTTGGCCTTTGGTGTCTTTTTGAGCGCACAAAGGCCAAATGGTAGGGCAACAAGGCCATCAAAAAAAAAAAGAAAAAAAGATTTTAAGTCCATGGAAAGGATGATTTTATTTTTATCCTTTTTTTCTAATTTGTTAATGACAAGCACTAACATGTGAATAATTATAACTGCTCGTCGCATAACGATGAGTTCAATAAGTTTTCAATAAGTTTATGGGAAAATTGACTGTAACCTTTTTAATGTCCTGCTCCATCTTGGCTGTGATTCAGCTGCAAAACCTTGACCAACAGTTGGTGTTGAGGATCTTGAGGAGGAGGATGTGGGCTGGTGAAAAATCAAAGTGGGCCGGCGACACATCTCTCCCTCTTGTTTTTGTATGATGGGCTGCTCAAACAGCCCACAGAGTGATTTCTCCCAGTGCTCCTGATAGCCAGTTCAACTGTGGTTTTTTTTGTCATATTTGTTGGCTAATTCGTCAAACTTTCTTACCTATTAAAACGTCTAAAAAAAACTACACCTATGTTTTATATTTTGTTGAGCTGTGTGCTCAGATTCTTGGAAATGTTTCCAACAACGGTTGAACCCAGAGAATTCCATAATTTATTCAAGGCACTAGTAGCCACTAGTTGCTATAGCTTTTGGGAAAACGTGGTGAGTAGAATGACTTTGATAAACATGAGTAAAACACATAACCCAATACATAATCTTGTCACTGAATATGATTTCTGCCTGAGTCACATCAGATAGATTTTCATCTAATAATTTTCATCGTCAGCTATTTTCTTGATTATTTGATTAATTCTTTGGTCAATAAAATGTCAGGAAATGGTGAAAAATGTTGATCAGTGTTTCCCAAAGCCCTAGATGACATCCTCTGTGCTAGATTTGTGCTAGATTTGTGTCAGAAATGGCCTGATGTTCCAACAGTTCATACAAGACTCAAAATTGAACCCGCCGCTGTTTTCACTTGATGTTACCCAATAAAAAGTCAACAAAAGATACTGGTGACTAAAACTGTATTGACAGGAAAGAGGTAAAGCCGAGAAAGTTGAAATCAGCCGGTGCAGTGCAGGAGGCCACAGGGCATAACATTTTTTGTGGGGCATGAGGGTGAACTGAGGAAATTTCTGTTCTGTGCTCAAGACAGATCTCAGCAAAGGACCAGTGTGTAGGATTTAGTGGGATCTAGTGGTTAGATTGTAGTCTGCAATCAAGTGAATACAGCGTGCCTCCCCCTGCCCCTCCAAGTAGATATATTTATATAGTCTTACATTTACAATCAACCTTTTGAAGAAACCATGATGTTGATGTGGCTCAGGATTGACACCTCAGTTCTAAGTTAAAGAAAACAAAGCAGCACAAGGACTTGCAAACTGAAAGGTCAAACCTGCCCATGATCAAAATGAAGAGATAAACAGAACACAACCTTACAGAAACCACAGAGGGATCAACTTAAACTATAAGAAGAAGAAGAGCAGGACGAGAGACACCTCCAGATGATTCTAACCTTCACAGAACTGTGACTGATTGCAAGAGTTTAACCAGCAACCTTCAGATTAGCCAGATCCGATGACTGATTGAGGGAATTTCACCTGCATGCTCTTCTCGCTTCATCCATCTCTCTTAAGCTGATGGAGAAAAGCTGTGACACCTCTTCCTGTTCTACTGTCATACATCCTTCCTATGCCTTCCACTGCCCTTCTCATATTTCCTGACTGATGTCTCCCCTCCGCTACTTCTCTGTCATTCCACCTGAATGTGTTTTCCTCCAGCGGCACAGTGTGAAAAATGTCAACAAGAAAAAGCGGACCGAAGGGGAAGTGTAGCACTTTGCTACGCTAATATCATGCTAATGGTGTTGTGAGAACAGCTGAATTGCTGTCAGTTGAAAGCCATTAGAAACAGTTCAGTTTGACACGCTGGATTTAGATGGAGGGGGTTGATCCAGCAATTTCATTCCAGCACAGTGTACTGTATATGTAGTTGTGCTGTCAAGTCATTAATCATGGTGTTGCTGTAGGTCTCATATTTGTCAGCTGCTGGATAACTCATTTTGGAGGGAAACGGATCAAGCGCTGACAGTTCTATAGTGCTTAAAATCATTCTCCGTGGGGAACCCATTTAATGAGAGACCTGATGCCGATCTCCCTCTCTTGTTTGGGCCAATCAGTCTGAAAAATGGCCAATGCCTGTCTGTGATTGGCTCAGTCACAGGCGAGTGTGCAAGAACAGCGTGTTATCCGATAAAACAGCCCCAGTGACAGATGATCCCTCGGACATGTCAGTGCGCTGAAATCGCTCACTTCACTTGTCATTCTGGATATTTGGATTTGTAACCCTTCATCTCGCTCGCCTTCTGCCTCCTTCCCCTTTTCTTCGCTCTTTTCTTTGAATCTGTGCATGTCTGATTTACAAGTGTAATCCCCGAGCATGACAGAAATTTTCTCGCTCTGAGAGCCTCAAAAACAAACACTGTGGAAACAAGGTGCAAGAGCGCAGACAAGTCATTGCTATGAAAGATTTATGCAATAATACATCCTGATGTACTTTTAACAGTCTTTGTAATAGAGACAGATGGGAAACTAAACGAACAACAGGGAGGAGAGCGGAGGAGGGTGACAAAGGGTGATTCATACCTGCGGTGTTGAGTAGAGAGCAGGGAATGATTTAGTCACAAGAAGAAGAGGAAGAGAGATTTTCCTCGTGCTGGGGGAATTGGACAAACAGCTATTAAGAGAAGAACCAGCTCGCCCCCATGCTGTACTTTCTCTTCCCCTTCTCATTGGCTTGTCGGACAGGCTCATTTCTCGCCGCTCTCCACTGAGGATATCTGCCAAAGAGCGTTCCAGATCCAGTGATGGCAAGACACAGGAGGGCAGCCTGTACCTCAGCCATAACTGCGCACACACACACACACACATATGGTGAAACTGCACACACACACACACACCATCTCAGCAGACACAGATGCCTTCTGCCAGATCAGGGTCAGTCAGCTGTGAAATTCCTGTGATTGGTGTGTACTGTATTTGCTCCATCGGGGGTATACATCTGTGTGTATCAGTGTGTGTATGTGTCACTTTGCAACTGCCTATAAGAAAAAAAAAAAAAAAACTTTCACACAGATTTATGCACCCAAACAATGGGCTTCATGCAAGAACATTTGTGTAGTCTTATTTTAATTCTTTCTTTCCTACAAAGAGCTCATACGAGCGTGCCACCTCAGATTTAGCAAACACTCATAATTTCAGATAACTGTAAATGATCCCCCTGTGCTTATTTGAGCACAGGTGCATGCGACTTGTAAATCAGCATTATGAACACCCCAATAACAGCATATAAGGCTATGTTTCCTGCCCCATATGTCAGGAAGTGTTCATTCTTGAAAATGGCATCAAAAGTAACTGGAATTACCACCTTGTGGTCATATGGCTTCACCAACCAATCAAATTGCAGTTTACTGTACATCCATGTCTAACTCATAACATAAAGACTTTAAAGGTATTTAATAAAAAGTATTCAGGGTATTTTTTGGCAAAATGAAAGTTACCACTATACATGTATGATTCCAGTGAATAATTTCCAGCGAGAAACATGCTGTCTTCATTTAGGGACTTTTTTACAGAAGAGTACAGAGGACTGATAGAAAGCTGAACATGATGTCACAGGGAAGTTGACCTTTGACCTTTTGGAAATAAAATGTCATAGCCTAATCATTTTACGCTGTAAGACGTTTGTGTATAATTTTGTCATAATTCTTGAGATATGGCCAAAATGTGTTTTGGTAGGTCACAGTGCTGAGGTGCTGCCTAGTATGTTGCCAGGTTTGCGCGCATTGCATCAGAAATTACTCAATCATGTTTTAGATACAAAACGTAACTTGACAGTATTTAGAAAAATGCAAACATTGTAAACTTGAACCCCTAACAATTAAAATGAAATATATTCCATGATGCATAAACATAATAATTTCATTTATAATGCTAAGTCTACTGTCTTAGAATTGTCATAGACACCAAATCTTTGTGTCTTTTATGGTTCTTGTCCATGGGACTCAAGTCTGACCCCCACCTCCGACTAGCAGCTCAAATGCTTAGATAAGACCTCTGTTAATAGAAACTGAAGAGAAAAATAGCGAGATAATCCAAATGAGCAACCGACTGCGCACCTGAGTACCTTGAAAGTAATTCAGAAATAAGTTTAAATACAGTTCCTTGCACTGCAAAAGGTAGTCTTAAATTCAATATTGTACCAGGATTTTTGTATAGATTTGTCTTCCAGTTTTCACCTCTTTTATGAGTAAAATAATGCTCCCCAAGTACAGTGAGTTCCTGTGTGATTAAGGAGTGCCCGGGTCTTGGCCTCCTGCATCCTTGTGTGCCTGAATGAATTACACTTTGATGCCTGAGGAGGAGGTGCCACACCTCCTCATCGAGGTCTGAACATGGCCCCCGTTTCTCATTGACACATGTCACCCTGTCGGCCTGTGTTATCATCGTGGTTTCACTGAGGCGGGACGAGATGGGAGGGCAGCGGCAGTAGCAGCAGCAGCACTGTACTCCCGCTCACATCTTTCCGCCACTAATAGGCAGGAGTTAAATAGGGAAAGCTGTGACCTGCATCATCTGATTATGCATGTGGAGAGTGTGTGTGTGTGTATGGGAGGGAGGGGTGGGCAAAGTTTTTCTGAGTATAATTAGAGCTTGATTAGTGTTGAGATAAGCTTAGCCTTTCAAATGACCCAATTACTGCATGCAAAGAGGGTAGAGGTTATTTTTGCATTTTCTCTCCTCCTCTCACTGTCTCTGCCTCCCTGTCTCAGTCCCAAACACACGTGCACACACACACATGCATATACACACAGAGACGTATGCCCTCACCCTGATCAGAGTAGAGTGTGTGTAGTTTTTAATGGGCCAGTATGTTGTGTGCTGAACAGATGTCACAAAGCCGGGCCAGGGCCGAAGCAGAGGATCAGACCGCTGAGAGTGTCTGGCTGTGGAGAGAAGACCACACAGGACCAGCGCTAATTATAAGATACCTTGAAAAATAGCTTTCAAACAGGCGTTCTCGGATTTGTTAAACTGGCGAGGTACCACTTAAGGTGCTTCATGATAATGAACATCGATTTTGCTTTCAACTTTAAGCACTTTGCTTCCCTGCTGGACAAAGGCAGACAACACTGCTGTGCTGGAGATCCTGAGGTTAAAGAGTCTGCAGTTTCCCATTATAATACGAAAATCTAAAGGACTAGAGCTGGCAGATTTGCATTCTTTTAGTGCTTTAACAATGGAAGTTTCCCATAATGTACCATACTGCGAGGTTTTAGATTTCATCCTTTCCACGCAGCTACTGATGCACTTGCTATAGGCATCAACTTCAAGCCTATCACAGTTGGCACTTCATTGCAATTTATTTGACGCCGCGTGCTCGCAAGCAAGGACAATCTTGAAAATGTGTCGGTGGTGCGTTCAAGGACACTTCAGTCAGCATTTGCTTGATGTGTTTTCATAAAATAGAACCTACAAGACAGATGATGAGCTAACAAGTAGGTTGTAAAAGGGATCATATCATATCCAAGATTTCAAAGTCCCTGCAAGTTCCTTCTCATGGTGCTGTGTATGAAAGCCACCAGCTGACTAGAGGGCCTGACTCAACCAAAACTTATTGTGGTCTTTAAAACTGTTTCCCAAACCTGGTCCTTGGGAGCCACTGCCCTGCATGTCCTCCTCTCACATCCCCATGCACCGCAATACCTGATTCAAGCTAGGTAAATGATGATGATGAGTTGATCACTTGATTAAGATGTGTTGGAAGAGGGAAACATCTAAAACATGCAGGACAGTGTAATCCCCCGGACAGGGTAATGTGAATACACATTAGCGCTTCATTATCTATTAATCTAACAATCTTTTTCATTTTTTTTTCTAAAAAAAAAAAACAATTTTGTAGACCCAAATTAAATGTCTTTAAATAGCTCTTGTCTGAAGAGCAGTCCTAAACCCAGAAGGTATTCAAGTCTACTCTCATAGAAAACAAGAAAATTTTCACATTAAAGCTTCTACAAGGAAGTTGTTGATTTTAGAGGCCTCTATAGTCACGAAATATAATGTCAAAAATAAAATTATAATTAATTAAATATAATTTAGCTTACTGACTGTAACTTTGCCTGTTAAAATGTAAACACGGGCTTGTTTCATCTGATTTCAAGGTGAATCTGATCCCAATAAGAGGTTTTAAGAGTAACTATAGCCCTATATAAAAGAAGCCAATTTCTCAATGTTGGTCTTGTTTGGTTTTGTAGGTCATACAGAGGCATCAGTGTAGGGCTGCAACTAATGATTATCTTCACTGTAAATTAATCTGTTGATTATTTTCTCAATTAATCAATTAGTTGTTTAGTCCACAAAATGTCAGAAAATGGTGTAAAATGTTGATCAGTGTTTCCCCAAGCCCAAGGGGAGTCCTCAAATGTCTTCTTAGGCCCATAACCCAAAGATGTTTAGTTTACTGTCATAAAACAGTTTTCAAAAAGAAAATATTCCCATTTCGAAAGCTAGAATGAAATCATTTTGACATTTTTGTAAAACATTACTCAAACAGATTAATCGATTGTCAAAATGGTTGGTGATTAATTTCAATTCATAACTAATTAAATATTGCAGCTCTACATCAATATTACACTGAGACTGTTTCATAACCAGTTTAAAACTCATTGTACTGTAGTACATTTAAGGAGAATGAACCACCAGTTTCTGTCTTTTGTTTAAAAAGTTATTTAGAAGAGTTGTTAATTAAAAGAGTGTTGATGGAATAGGATCTTTTCAACTCTAATACACCCAATTTGTCGTAAATGAGATGAAACGCTTCTTCTCTCCATTCATTTAACTGCTTTACTTCACAAATAATATTTCTAAGGCATGTCCCAAATTGCATAGCGAAGAAGACATGAACGAAACATAGAAACCGAAATAAAGATGCGCAAACTCTTTTCGGGTTGGGATGCTCTGTAAACACACGGCATCAAGGATCAAGGCAGGGATGTAGTTACTATCATGTCTGTTTCAACAAATCAATTGTTACTCCCACTCTGCCCAGCCAGTCAGCGATTTACTTGTAAGCTTTGTTTGGGGTCACACAAGGGGGACTTTAAATAAAAGAAACTTTTAAAAGACTACAAAACAGTAATTCCTAAGCCACAGAGGATCAGTGGTGCAGAGCCAGAACAACATTGACCTGATTTGTCTCCAGTATGAAGATGGATGTAATGGTTATGTACTATATTACATGAGAGGGGAGGATTATATAGTGCAGAGATATTTCAGCTGTGTCTTTGAGGCAATGACGCCATTTAAATCTCTCATTAACTCTGCCAGAGATTTATCACCATTTGAATGAGCAACGCTAAATGATCTTTGGGATTATGCTAAGCTAAATCAACCACCAACAAGAGAGGAGCAGCATCTATATTGAGTGTCTGAGCTAGCCGGTGTCCCTGCTGCACCCTTTTCTCATTCTCTGCCTCCTCGCCATTTTCTGAAATTCCACTCTCTCTTTTCACTGTTTTGGTCTTGCTTTTTCGATTTTTTAATACTTTCTCTGGTTAAATTCTGCCACCACTGCTTAATTAAGGTTGTTTATCTGTGTCTGTATGTGGGTGTATGCATGCGCCTGCGGCCTGCTGCACTGTGAGTGTGTGCACCTGGATGCACAAGAGAATACATGTGTTTCAGTGTGACAAATGTTTTTTTTTTTTCTTTCAAGCGCATGTGTGTTATGTGTAATCAATTTGCAAGTGCTTATCTGACTCACCTCACAGAAGGTCATAGAATTAGGTGGCAATTCATCGGAAGTCACAGTTGTGTTCTGTACGGAGCAGACAGACATTTACACACCTACCTTTATAATGGTCTACGCTTCGCAGTAGATCCCTGTCATCCTTTTTTAGCTACAGTCTCACCCGCTCTGCTCTCTTTCCCTCCCACACCGCCACGCTGTGCCTCTCTCCCCTTGCCTCTGCTTTCATGTTTTAAGAGCTCCTCATTCCCTTTGAGTATGATATTGCCCATTCCTCCCTCCCTGGCTCCCCTCCTCTCCTTTTCCCTCCCGCTCTGTTCCTTTCTCCTTGTGTTTGGCTGAATGAATGGCAGGTGTCTCCACCAGATGCCAAGTTGTAGTCGGGAAGCAGTTGTGATGATGACGGCCTGACAAGCAGCATGTGTATATATATATTTTTTCTTTTTTTTCTTTTTATTATTGTGTCATGCACAAATAATGTGCCCAGCCCAAACAGTCTTACACCAATAGACACCAATATTTCGAAAAACAGACCAAAATCAGCGTAGAAACATAAATCACAAGTAATACTAAACAAATAAATGACATTTTTTCCAAGTTTTTGAAACAAAGGTAGCCAAATTATGAGCATTAGAATTAAACAACCATTCTATTTACAGCCTGTATTCCAAGAAAAATTGGGATGTGTAAAATATAAATGAAAACAGGATGGAATGATTTGCAAATATCTTTTGACTTTTATTTCAATTGAAACAGTACAACAACAATATATTTACTGTTCAGACTGCTAAAGTTTATTGTTTTTTGTAAATATACACATATTCTGATTCTCATGCCTACAACATGTTTCAAAAAAGTTGGGACAGGGACAACAAAAGACTGAAAGTTGTGGAATACTCAAAAACACCTGTTTAGATCATTTGACAGGTAAACAGGTTAACTGATAACATGATTGGGTTTGAAAGGGACATCCTCTAGAGGCTCACTGGTTCACAAGGATGTGTTGAGGTTCACCACTTTGTGAAAAACTCCATGGGCAAATAATACTAATAATAATTTACAGTTTAAGAACTGAAGTTGCTTGACACAAAACTGAAAGGAATTTCATCATCTACAATCCAAAATACCGAGACACATTCTGCACGTATCACAACAGTGTGGCTTCTTAGTAAAAGAGTTTGGGTACTCCACTGGCCTGCCTGTAGTCCAGACCTGTCTCCCATTGAAAACAGAATGATGGACACCCTGGACTGTTAAGCCACTGAAGTCATATATCAAGCAAGAATTTGAATGAACTTCACTTTCAAAACATCGACAGTTAGTGTCCTCAGTTCCCAAATGCTCACAGAGTGTTCTTAAAAGAAAAGGTGATGTAACACAGTCCCAGCTTTTTTGAAACATGTTGCAGGCATCAAATTCAGAATATTTACAAAAAACAATAAAGTTATTCAGTTTGAACTTTTAATATGTTAGTGCTTAGTACTGTATTCACTTGACTATAGGACGAAAGTTTTTGCAAATCATTGCATTCTGTTTTTATAAGTTTTACACAGTCCGAGTGTTTTTGAACGGGTGTTGTATTCTTATTGTATTGTCCTTTTTATGATTCTTAATGCATCGCAGCAAAAAGGACAATACAGAAGAAAATGTGATCCATTCTCAACTTCTCCTAATTCGCATAATTCACACAACCTGTCGTCCACCTCAGTGTTTTTAAATCCGCCGACTTCAAGGGCCAGAGGAAGGATTCCTGTTCTCAGCTGTGCAACTTAAGACCTGTGACTCCTTGTTAAGTTTGCTGTAACATAATGTTCAGGATCATCATGTATGTTCCTAATTTTGGCTTAAAAAAAATATCATTTAACCATTTTGGCTCAAATGTAGCCAGTAACTTTCCTAAGTAATTGCTCTTATGCTGCATGATAAACTATTACTATACAGGATATAAGCCTATATTGTAACCCGCTTCCTCAAAAATAGCATGAATCTATTTAGCCCATGGAGAATTTCCCTTTTTTTCCGACATATTAAGCAAATGCTGCCATTGTCTTATCATTTCACATTTTTGCCATATTGCAACCATATCACCTTGGACAGCCAAAGCAAAGCCAAAGCAAACTCGCAAAGCAAAGCAGCACACAGCTCCATTCTGTATGTAAGCCCCCTTAATTATAAGTTAATATGAGGGAGACACATTCAGCGTAAATTTGCGAGTAAGTAAAATGCCCGTGATCTTTTACATATTTTAAACTGGTTGACAGCAGATCCTAATGTGTATGTGCATATGTGTTATTTTCTTTTCTTTTCTGCGTATTTGTGTGTCTGTGTGTACATTATGACTAGTGTGGAGGGATGTGAGAGAAACAGAAGAGGGAGATGGCTCTTGTAATTGAACCCTGGCTGTGCTTGATGAAGCTTTTAGCAAATATCTAGCCGGGGAAGCTAAGATGAGAATTTAGACAAACAACCAGCGGGAAAGGGACGCACAGACGGAGAGAGCAGGAGAAAAATGAGAGAGGGAGAGGGACAGAGTTTTGATTAAAAAGGCACCACTTGCTGGAATGGACAATTACTGGTACAAAGTGAAAGCCGTGCGTGTATTGCTACTAGCCCAGAGGACAAAAGGACATCATCAGCCGTGTGATTATGATCCAATCTAGCTGGAATTTGAACAGCAAAACATCTTTGACTGTGGTGAAGTAGATAGTAATCTATCATGTTTCTAGAAATAAAATTACACAATGTGTCAAAGGTATGTGGACACCCCTCTCCATATACTGTTATGTTCTTTTGGTCTGCAGCATACAGTGATATTTTAAGTCAACCTGAAATTTGTATTCTCCACACTTTTTGTATGAGCAAGACTAAACCAAACTTTACTTTTGGTTAATGATATTTCAACCTGCTGAGTCACCAGCAGCTCTCACACACTTGAGGTTGTGTTCATCCTGTATTAAACAAAAGAGTGAGTCTAGGCAGCATTAGCTGTCTCTCTTTCATAGCTCCAGTTGTGGTGTTGGCAAAATGCATACCCTGTAAACACACATACCCTCATGTAGATACATAAAATACATTGGTAAATACTTCACCCAGAAAGACCCTTTTTTCCTCCCCTCCCATAGTCCTAACCTCATCCCACCAGTCAAACATGGTGTATTTACTTTGCATTTCAGTTGCTTATGAGAGGTAGTTTCTGATAGGGTTGTGAATCATTCAGAGTAAGTGCAGTTGTTCCCCCCTGCCCAGTGTCTCAGTATGACCCTCTTTGCTGTAGTGAGAGCAACCCACAGGTTTGAGCCATCATGAAGCTCAGTGTGGTAATGCCGGCCGTTGCCATCTTGTTAGTGCCTGACTTTGTTTAACTCCCAGCTAATCCAAAAATGGGTGAAGTGGAGCGTGGGTGGAGCTGAAGCAGCTGAATGAGGAAGCTACCCAGTCACTAGCCACCTGTGACAACACCCACCTGTCACTCAGAGTGGGAATGCACTTATTTTGCCATGAATACAGAATAATGTGAATCCAATCCTGCACCAGCCACAAGAAAATTAGTGTCTACCGCGGTGTGATGTTTACATAACTCGTGATAAGAGCTGGAGCCAGAGGATTCCCTTGACTCGTGCAGAGTTGTCTGACCTGGGTGTGTATGCCAATTGTACCCTATCCCACTGAGGACAAAAGCCAGATGTTAGTGGGTGTTAGAGGATTTTTTTGCTCGGTGTAAAAGGGGCTTCAGAGATAGTGGTGAGACAGGAAATGAGGAAGACAGAGTTGAAACAAAGGTCTCTGGCTGGACTGAAGCTGACACTGTGGTTCAGTGAGAGTCTTAACCCCCAAGCTATGCAGCAGCAAATGAAGGGCCATGCTTTTGGATTGAGATAATCAAAAATTATGCATGCTGTGTGGGTGTAATGTTCGGGTGTCCATACACTTGTACATGTACTGTGTGTAGTAGGGCTGTGAATTGGCAAAAATCTGGTGATAAGACCTATCACAACACTGGGGTTACAATTCAATATATCATGATATACTGTGATACTGTAAGCAAGGTGATATATTACTATTTTTTATCTGATTTTAGGAAAAACATCATAGTATAAAGAACATACCAACATATGTATAGAAGTTCAATTAGTCTGGGGTTTAAACACAGCATATATAAACACATATCTTTGCATGTAACAAATTATGACAATAAAGTGTTTTGAGCATCAATACAGTATCACAAAGCATAATATCCTAATACTCGATATCTTCTCACACCCCTAGTATGTAGTGGCTGAGTTTATTGTAACTGTCTAGCATTTTCGTTCAGGTTTTTATACATGTTAAATGAGCGGAAGAGAAATTATTTATTTCCTTTGATTGCTCCCTTTTTCACTTTTCCCAGTCATGTAATCAAATTTAGACATGATTTAACTCAAGCAAAATAAGACAATTAAGCTGCAGCCCACACAATGCTCCCCTGCTTTGTTTAACAGGGCACCTGGCTGACAAGATCACTGAAAATATTTCAATCTTAAGAAGATGCGAGGTATCAAATGAGCTTTAAAACATTACACCTCTCCACCAGAGAGTCACGCCGGGCACGAATTGCTTTAATGGAAACTCACCCTGATTCATTTTCCATTTTAACGGCAGTACATGGGGAAATGTGTTATGAAGAATTACTGGTGAAACAGATTTTTATGTGCCTTGATGCTCCTTACTAGAAGTTGTTACAGGTTTGAGATTTGGCTTAATGCCAGCTTGATGCATCAGCTAATTGCTGATTTGCAATTAGTTGTGTATTTATGTATTCCAGGCTGTGCGAGTAATGTGGAGCTGAAGACAGATGAAAATCTACAGTAGTAAATGCAAGAATATGTGTTGACTTGGAGTTAAGATGTTTGAAAACATGTTTTTAACACTGGAAAACAAGGTATCAAGAATTTGTAGTTGATACAGGATTGAATTGCATTATCTAAAGCTTATACTATTCAAACCTTGAATCACAAACATTTTTCCTTCTTTTGCCGCCTTACTATCGAAAGCAGACTAACACTAAGTGAGACAGAGATAATTCCATGTTTTAAGAGGCAAATTATATAAATAATACAACTGGATGCTGGTGGGAGTGCTGCCCCCAGTGTCAAAGCCATATGGCAGTCAGCAGCTTTTCTATCTAATATCATCACTTCCATCTCTCAATCTGCAAACTCTAAACACCCACAGTTAATCTGCAAGCAGAGATGTGCACACATCTGCACACATTCCCCTCAGATGGGCTCACATGTACACATGCACATTAATTTCTTCGAACACACATGTACTAACTATATTGCACAATGAGTAGCATAAGGATGGAGGATTTAATTGGAAAGACTGAAAGAGGCAAAGAGAAGGAAGAGAAGAAGGAAGTCAGAGATAAAGCGATGATGATGAAAACACAAAAAGAAAAAAATGAAAGACTGCAGGGGTAAACAGAAGGCAACGAGGAAGCAAAAGCGATTGGAAATGCAAACTAACGCTAGAAGCACTATCATAAGTACATGTCAAGCAGACTTGTACTGAAGACAATTTGAATGTTAAAAAAAAAACATTAATGGGACCAGTGGGACCACCCCACTGGTGAGTTTAACATCATAAATTTACACTAACAGCTGAGAAAACACAATTGTCATTTGTGACACAGTTGAGGTTTGAACAAAGAAAATTGCAGTAATATTTCACTCTTATTTAAAGAAGCCTTTCTAGTCACGTATAGAGCATATTTTACCAAAACATGAAGACCTGAAAAGAGACAGTTCAACCCAAAATCAAAAGTACATATTTTTCCTCTGGCTTGTAGTGCCATTTAATTCAGTTCAAAGTGGCTTTATTGGCATGACCATAATAAAGTATAGTATTACCAATCATTATTATTACCATTATTATCATTATTATCATTAGATAGATAGATAGATAGATACTTTATTGATCCCAGAGGGAAATTCAATTCCAGCGGCAGCACCAACTTTAAAACACAGGATCACATGTAACAAATACTAAGGCAGTACTAGAAATGCTAAATAGTAATAATAAATCTATAAGCATAAAGTAAACAATAAACTAGTGCAAATGGAAGCAGTAGTGCGATGATAAAGTCTGGTAGTGCAGTCTTAACAGAATAGGAGCAGTTGTGCAATAATAAGGTACTCAGAATAAACAGTGCAAGTGGATGCAGTAGTGCAATGATTATTATTATTCATCCATCTAGATCAGGAGCTTCAGAGCTGCATGCAGCTGTTTTGTCCCTCTTTGAAAAACATTATATGGAAACAAACTGTTAAAAAAAAAAAAAAAAAAAAAAAGAATTCTCTGAATAGGCCTAAAGTGATTCTCCAATTGTAATAATACGTTGTTTATACACATAAAAAAAATTAAATATTTTGTCAGCTAAAATGTGTATCATAGCCTATGTCTACGGCTTGGCGCCTTTTCCTCTAAACTGTGACGGTGAGTCTTGAGTCTCCCTAGGCTATTGATGCCAAATCCCAAAAAAGGAAAAGTCTCAGAGAAAAATAGAAAATTTAATAGTTGTGGCTTCAGACATTTTTTTTTCTGAGTTAATCAAATGAACTAGAGGCAACATGTACAGTGAAAAGACAAGAGGTCCAAGGATTGATCTTTGAGGAGCACCACACAAGAGAGGGAGATTCCTACCTGAAACAGCTCACCTTTTGGATTATCTACAGTAACCGGGTCATGACTTCTGGAAAGAGACATCGCTGTTGAGTTTTTCAAATGTGTTTTTTGGCCCTTTGAGCACCA
Source organism: Lutjanus argentimaculatus (assembly GCA_034769285.1). Taxonomy (NCBI): domain Eukaryota; kingdom Metazoa; phylum Chordata; class Actinopteri; order Lutjaniformes; family Lutjanidae; genus Lutjanus; species Lutjanus argentimaculatus. The sequence goes on along the minus strand of JAWZSL010000004.1, from coordinate 18,196,329 downwards.
CAAGCTGAGTGCAATTTAGTCCCATTATATTCTAAAGAAGGCAGACATCTCAACTGCCGATATCTCTAAAAACTGGCGACCCACACCAAATCAATCTAGATGGATAAATACTACTGCAAAAAAATATATATTTTAGCCCCTTTAAGATATACAGCAAAGAGCTACATATCACTGTCATGTCACATTTTTACTATAAAATCTAGAAGATCAAAGCATCTAATAAAATTTGAGGCTGATGTTAAAACAAGCCAAGAACATACAGCTCAGTGAGGTGCCGTCATGTGATTTTCATTTACAAACTCACACAAACAAAATTATCAGGGACACAAAGTCACAGATACAATTACATGCAGGTACAGTACACGTTTTGATACACTTGCATACGCAAAGTGGCAAATAGCAGCTTTATACCTAATTAACAGGCACAGCAGGCGGGGCAGAGCAGCACATGAAGATAAAGCTGTGGAGGAAGGGAAGTGTAAACGTTCTGCAGAAAGGAGGCAGAGAAGCATGAAGCAAAGGGCAACACAGATGAACAGATAAAGCAGAGGAGTAGAGAAGAGGAGGAAAGAACAGAGAGATAAAATCACGCTGATACCCCGAGGGACTGAATGCACACTGTATGTTCCAGCTTATAACAATAACATTTGACCAATCAAACCTATGGGCATGCTGAGAGAAAGAAAAAAAAAACAGTGTGAAACATGGGGTGGGGGTGGACAAAAGGGAGAAGGTTGCACATGTGAAACGCTGTAAAGAAGCATCAATAATAAATGTGAATTGATCACTGTTTAATATTTATTATTCAACTCCTCTACAACCCAATGGTGGGTCGAACACATGTCATACGGTCAAACAGTTTGAACCAAAAGATCTTGTCAAGCTCTATAAAAACATATATGTATAAAATGATGCTTTATTTGATAAAATAGTGGAATTTTAAATATTTCACCTTATATGATACAACTCAAAAGACTTGATGGCATGTAAGCTCTGCATTAAACAGTATTACTGTGTTAATTACGTACTAGCTATGGTGATTTCAGTTTGTACATTGGTTATGAATGTAAAATTACAAAATCACACACATAATATGTATATAATAATTGTTAAAGAAGAAATGACTTTGGATTGTTTTATAATTAGGCTATTAAATCATCTTGTAAAGATGAAACAGTCTGAAAATTTCATATTGCAATTAATGACCAAAATTACTACAGTTATCAGTATTATCACAATTTTGTTAGAATGTGCTGAAAATGTTCAAAAAGTACTGATACACAAACTGAAATTGAGTTTTTGCTAACTTTGGACTTTGGAAAGTACTTATTGTGAGTGCAGAAATTAAACATGGTCACATTAATTAAGATTTAAAGCCTCTATACACCAGCACGTGTTTTCAGTTACCCTAGCCGATTAGACCTGTGCTCAGTACTGTGTGGGAGTGTAGACTGCAACTGACTGACATTTTCCTGTGCCTCCTGTTAGCTTTCTTATACCTGACAGGGTGGGATAAATCACACCTTTATCATTGTTATTGGTCGATGAGATTTGTGACCTAAAAAATTCCCATTAAAGCTCCAACCCCCCTTTAAAATGAGGAGCAGTTGCATCAGCCAGAATAACTGAAAACACCTGTGTGGGTGTACCAAGGCTTTAATCATCAGGAATTTTAATGCAGTTTGTCATGAAACAGGTTTTGGAGGTCACCAAAGTAAGCAGGGTTCCTGCTGTGGGGACCATGTATGTCTGTACACAATTTGATGTTAATCTATGCAGTAATTGTTGGAACTTTTAAATCTGGGCCAAAGTGGTGGACTGACTGACAGATTGACATTGCCATCCAAAGGGCCACACCACAGATAAGCATCCCTTAAACAACTTAAGTCTAAAACATTATGACAGGGATGAGGTTCTTCTGTGGGCCAACCAGGAAGTTAGCATTGCTCTGGTTCCTTCTACAAAACGTTGATACGATTTTTCCATCGGACTTTGGGTTAGTGCAAAACTGTGGCAGACTAAAGTTTATGAAACTTGCAAATTTTGTTGAGCACGATAATCTTGATAAATTTGCACCTTTTTTTTCTTGTCACTTTTGAAGCATATATGAAATCACCAGAAGTAAAAACATCACTGCCACAAAGTGATTGGTGTTTAGCGTGAGGATGTTAAATGTCCCCTGACAACCTCTGTAGTATGTTTACTTGTCAGGAACTGACTTGTTTTAGACAAAAGCTTCCAAATTTACAAGTAGGGTATTTAATTTTGTATTTTATGTATGTATTTTATTAGGTTTCAGGGCTCATGCCTTAAAGTGATAGATAATATGAACAACATATGAATCCAAGAAAAAATGATAATCAAATCAGTTATGTCGCTACTTTCAGTTATAAAAAATGTCCTATTTGTTTTTGTAAAATGTGTAAGTGTGTTGTTGCTGTGTTTTTACTTGTGTATTGCACTGATTAGACTTTCATAAATAATGGACTGTTGATGTCATTTGACCTGTGTTTGCATTTGTAAGCTCCTGCAGAAAATCTTAGCTGCTGAAAAGACATTTAAAATGACCGTAAAATTCCAGTCATCTGTGCGTAATGGTTCAAGTGTCTTTTAAAGGCAGCCACTGTGCTTCATATCCTCAGAATCTGTAACTGATCTTCATAATAATAACAAATTGCAGTGTGATGTTAGCCTATATTATTCTATACATTTGAATCTTTATATGAAATGCCTACCCCCAACTCCCCTGTCCCGAATTTCACCTATTTTGATCTGGTCACCTCAGCCAGCAGCACTCTGTATTGGCTCATAATAGAAAGTTTTAGATAAGGTTTACAATAAATAATAATAATAAAAAAATGTTATTATGTCATGTTTTGATCATATATCAAAAGATAAAGTTTGTTGTTTTTTAATTCATCCAATTTTAAAAGACAATTGCACAGTATTGATTTGTTGACAAAAGAAGGGCTGCTGTGACGACAGCTGTTGTGTGATTTTTATTTGGGAGAAAAGGTCAGCCTTGTCAAATACAGAGACAACCTGCTCTCACAATATGTTTCAGATAAAATGTAACATTATATAGAGAGACTGATGGCCAGACACATTATGGTATCTGTGTGTACATGGTTACACAAGTGTACAAAGCTATACAGACACATGTGTACCACACAGGATAATGCTGGTCTGTCCTCTGCTGGCATTTCAGAACATGTTGTTCTTTATACAGCAGCAGTGTCCTGGTCAACCTGACATCTGTCCATCACATCTGTCCAAGTCACTGGCACAAACACACACACAAGGTTGGACACATGTCAGCACATGATGTTCATATTGTATCGTATCCTTCTGTCTGTCTGTTCAGAAATTACTCCGCGGATCAGCAGGTCTCCACCCTGATCTCTTTTTCCTTCTCCTTTTTTTCCTCTGCGGCCCCACAATACATCAAACACTGAAATGATCCAAGGCAGGGGGAAAAAAATTGAATGAATAAAGACTGAGACGAGGGGAATCTGAAAACAAAAAGTAATATCCACTTCACAGGCATGCTGCAGATGATTCCGGCTTCATCCTACACCTCGTCTCTCTGTTTGTATCCCTCTTCCTCGGTTTGCCTTATTGTGGGAATGTATTACAGGTGTGGTACGTGTTCACTTGTAAGCAGGAGAAGCATCGATTTTCTGTCGCCTTTAGAGGATAACCAAAGGATATAACACTGTGATAGGATGCTGTGTGTGTGTGTTGTGTGTGTGTGTGGTGTGGGTGTGTGTTGGTGTGTGGTGTGTGTGTGTGTGTGTGTGTGTGTGTGTGTGTGTGTGTGTGTGGTGTGTGGTGGTGTGTGTGCGTGTGTGTGCGTGTGTGTGTGTGTGTGTTGTGTGTGTGTGTGTGTCGTATCATCAAGATTGGTGCAAGGAATGCATAAATAAAAATGTGCGTACCTCTGTGACAATCATACTACGGAACAATGAAAAAAAGACACAAAACTGCACATACTCTGCTCCAGAAAGTGTTTGTATACATTAGCAGATTTTTTTTTTGCATCTGCGTGTGGTGATGAGGCAGCCCCTTGGTATTAAAGTTCCCATGAAATGGCTAACAGAGTGCTTAGGAACCTTTTGCATCCATTGATTGGTGTTTACATGAGCCAACAGTCCTGTACACTACACCCCCCACCACGCAGGCAAAGGATGGATGGATGGATGGATGGATGGATGTAACACTGTTAGCTAGTTCTTCCTGCACTGAGAGCTCCCAATGAACACCGCCAGAAAGGGACCAAAACAGCTTCCAAGACCAATGGAGCCCTTTTTGACGACAGAGAATATGCCACATTAAAGAGGTGGTTTTCTTTCCTGGTATAGCTCCCAGCACTCAGGGGCTGTGTCAAAGCTAACTGAGATAAGGCAGTTAGTGGTTAGCTAACTTATTTACTTACTTTCCATCAGGAAACTCCATAAACAACTTCTGTGCTGTATTCCCTGTCAGCATCAGAGGCTTTGTTCATCCCAGTGACCAGTCATGTCCACAGTTCCAGTTCTGTTGCTCATATAGGCAGCTAACAGTAGCAGTTAGCTACTTTAGTGACAAGTAACCTAAAGCCATGTTTCTACTGGGGAAAGCTATGTATTTAAATAACAGAGTTGGAGCTGGGGCGGCACGATGGGGCAGTGGTTAGCGCTGCCGCCGCACAGCAAGAGTTCGACTCCCCGAGCCTGCAGGGCCTTTCTCTGTGGAGTTTGCATGTTCTCCTCGTGTCTGCGTGGGTTCTCTCCGGGGACTCCGGCTTCCTCCCAGAGTCCAAAGACATGCAGCATAATAGGTTAATTGGTGACTCTAAATTGCCCATAGGTGTGAATGTGAGAGTGAGCAGTTGTCTGTCTCTGTGTGTTGGCCCTGCGATGAACTGACGACTTGTCCAGGGTGTACCCCGTCTCTCGCCCAATGTCAGCTGGGATAGGCTCCAGTCTCCCGCAACCCTCACGGATAAGCGGTAACAGAAAAAGGATGGATGGATGGAGTTGGAGCTGAGCAACCAGAGGACAGAAAAAAATTGTCCTTAAAATAACATCCACTTTAAACCAAAATCAGTGGATAAAGTTATAATGTACAATGAGGCCTGTTCTCCAGAAACACTCCATTTACATTTAGTGTAGGCCCCTGAATGCAATATGAGCTGTCAACAGTTTTTTACATTTGCCAGGAAAAGAAAGAATATCTGCAAAACAACTTTTTTTTGTCATGTTGTCCCAGATACTACTGGTGTATAGGTGATGTACACAATACATATGTGATAAAAACATTGAAACATCCATTTTGACGTCATGGAAACTTTACAGCCCACATGAAATGGAAAGCAGAGTGCTATTTGCTTCTACCTGCTGCCAAGGCTATATAGAGAGAGGGCTGCTATGACGTTAATAAGCACTTTGGTGATACTGTAAGTATAACAGTATATATGTAACAATATATATCAATACTGAATATTTCAAATGGTTTTAATACTCTTTATTCGCAGTATTGGCACTCTGGTACTAGCTGCGCTTCCTTGCTCTCTCTTCAACAGCATGTTGACACACACCGCTCTAGTGCCCACATAGTCTCGCCCTGTCTCATTTACTCACAGTGCCGTCTTCTTCTCGTCACTCATCTCATTTGCTATATCTGTTGTCATGTTATGGCCTTGTTATATTTATCTATTAGTAAAAATCTAAAATTTTAGGCCCTCAATGTTGAGTCAACTTTTCCACATGGTACTGAAAGTGGTATCAAATATCAATATTTTTCAAGGTAGTGTATCAAAATTTGAAATTCCAGTATTGTGACAACATTAGCCTGTAATATCCGCACCAGTGGGTAACTACTTTAATCAACCAGTCGGGGATTTGGCATCGAAATGAGGCACCGTAATCTGATTTAGTAGTATAGGAACCAGTGCCATATTGGCACCCTGTTTTGGTACAAAACCCTATAAGTAGGGGCCCGATATGACTGGGGATGTGATCTAAAAGGGTTAATTTTTCATTTCATCTCAACTTTAAAGATTCTCAAGGCTTTTGCAGAACGTGAAAAAATGGTTCCCTGGGTTCAGATTTTGAAACAATCTAAGATTAAGATAACAGTGAAGGGTATAGCAAGGTTAAGGTAAAGGGTAAACAGTTTGGGAATGATTGAAAAACGTTTGTGAGGAGGAGAATGGGTAACAATACGTGAATGTTTGTGTGCGTTCATGTGGGTGTGTGTATTTGTACAAGATTTGTGTTAGCGCTGTAATTTGTCTGCACTGAACCATGCCTATTGTTGTCCTTGTAAACTGAGAGCAATGAGTTTTTCATTTAAGATGCATCCGATAACAGGAGCTCGGTTGTATGAATTCAATTAATTCTGCTTGTCTTTCTCTCACGCTCTCTATGCCTCCATCTCTTTGTATCTTTGTTTCATCCACCTCTCCTCTCGTCCCTCAGGTTATGGTGGGGTGGAGTTACTCTTGGTGCTGTGTGGCCTGGATCTCTCTCTCTGCCCTGCCCTCGCCACTGCATCTGCTACACTTCACCTAGCACCGTCTCCTGCCAGGCCCACAACTTCCATGCCGTGCCCGAGGGCATCCCCGCCCAGAGCGAGCGCGTCTTCCTACAGAACAACAAGATTCAGCGGCTGCTTCGCGGCCACTTCTCGCCCACCACCACCATGTTGTGGCTTTATTCCAACAACATCTCCTACATACAACCGTCTACCTTCCATGGCTTCGACCGCCTGGAGGAGCTCGACCTCGGGGACAACCGGCACCTGAAGGCCATCGCATCAGACACCTTCCTGGGTCTGGGTAGGCTACACGCCCTGCACCTCTACCACTGTGGCCTGATCAGCCTGCCTCCGGGGATCTTTGCGGGCCTCCATAATCTTCAGTATCTCTACCTACAGGTACATGGATAATAGCCTCCTTTTATCTCTACTGTATATTGCATCTGCAGCCACAATCGCATTATGGTGTAATCTGTCCATCAGCCTGGCTCAGCACTTACTGGCTATGAATTGGATGCTGATCAAATGCTGGCTGTTATCCTGAGTGCAGGGAAAATACTACAAAACAGCCCTCACACTAAAGTAATAGCTTCTGTGGTCAACCACTGTCAGAAACCAGTACATAAATTGAAATCCAGGATTGAGTATTCACTTTAATTAATTACATGGTGGGTTTATGAGGAGAAAGTCTTTTGCTACATGGAAAGAACCCCCTATACATATTATTGATTGGAAAATTAATTTATATTGACACTGAGTGAGTGGGCTAAAGGTTACAGCTTGAATATGTGACAGCATGCTTACATCATCTGTAGCAGTTTTTCAGCTTGTCAAATGTACAGAAAACTACAGCTAGTTGTGAGTAGATAACTCATGATCATCGGCCCTTGGCCCCATTCCTTTAATTGAGTCCTTGACCTCAAACGCACCACTCTAAGGGCAAAGAAAATCATTTCTGATCCCCTTTACTCTGCTCACCATTTTTTCTAGTTACCGCCCTCTCGATGCTGTAAAGATCACTTAACATCTGACCAATAGACAGCCAACGGTTCACAAAACTCATGGTTTGGATTAGGGCTTAACAATTAGTCAAAATTTTATCAAAATCATTATATGACCTACTGGAATTTTCAAATCATAGGAGGTGTAATATTTCTGAAAGGACACGTGCAAATACCATTTTTAATTAAATATCATCATGTTGCAGAGATGTCCTGCCCTACACATCATAATCTATAGGTTTAAGAAAACAAATCTGTTTTGTACAGCTCTTTGCAAAAATCACTCCATAATCATTTTCATGTTTTTCAATGAAAATGAGAATAATGATGTAAAAATTCCATTCAAATATCGCAAATGACATAGCAATTGCAATATCTGTCAAAATAATCACAATTAGATATTTTTTCAAAATTATTTAGCCCTAGTTTGGACTGTATCACAGTTTTAAGTCATGAATTGGATCATTTTTTGGATCCAAAAAACAGGGGGTTTTACTCTTTTGAAGTAAAAAGTAAAGAGTCAGTGACAGAAGTAAACCTGTACTTCACACTATGATGGTTAAATGGGGGGTTGGGTCCATACAGTTTGCAGATCAACTATGTTCCATTACACCACACCAACTATTCTGCATCAAAAAATAACACAATCCTTAAATTCCTCAATATTCCAGCTATTTCCTGCACACACTGTGCTTTTTTAATGTGGTCTTTCTAATGAGACAAGCCTATTCTTTTTGTTCTATACTGTATAATACTGTGATGTTATTGGGGTCTTCTGTGATGTCGGAAACTAAGCTGAAAGGGCTTACCATGGCTAAAATCAGTGTTACAATAGTGATAAGAATGTTTTTTCCGATAACAATAAATCCTAATACTGAATGAATGAATGTAAAATTAATCATGAAATAATCAAAGTGATGTTCAATGCAATGTACTGGCATCCCATTTTAAGCTTCTGTTTTTATTTCTGTTTACGTCCTGGCAGGACAACCAGTTAGAGTTCCTGGAGGATGATCTGTTCATTGACCTGTTAAACCTCAGTCATCTCTTCCTGCATGGCAATCGATTGTGGAGCCTTCGCCAGAACACTTTCCGTGGTCTGGGGGTCTTGGACCGCCTGCTTCTCCACCAGAACCGCATCCAGTGGGTTGACCGACAGGCTTTCCATGACCTGCGGCGCCTCACCACTCTTTATTTGTTTAATAACTCGCTGACTGAGCTATCTGGTGGCAGCTTGACTCTGCTGCCAGCCCTGGAGTACCTACGACTTAACGACAACCCCTGGGAGTGCGACTGCAAGGCCCTGTCGCTTTGGGATTGGTTACGAAGGTTCAGAGGCTCCACCTCTTCACTGATTTGTGTTTCACCACCAGAGTTGGCAGGGAAGGACCTCAAAGCGCTGAAGAAAGAGGAGTTGCCCAGTTGCCTGTCAGGCGAGGGTCATGCACGCGGTGCCCCAGGTGGAGATGGAGAGTCTTTGAACCACCTGAATCGTCACAGAAACCATCACAACCACCATCAGCGGCCATACTTGCCCCATGGGGACCAGTACAGCTTGCCTTCGCCCTCACCCCTGCCACGGCCACCTAAAGGAGGCCGCAGAAACTGTACCCGCCGGGGCCGCAAGGCAAAAGGGGGGCTCAATGAGGTGCAGATACTACGGGAGGAGGGTGAGAAAGACTATCCTCCAGACGGAGGTAAATATGACCTATCTGCAACTGGGAGGAGGAAGAACAAGTGCATCCCCAGAACTTCTGTTGGCCCACCAAGTGGGGTCCAGAGAGCCAATAATAATGCAAGGTCACACCTTGCAGATTATATTTTCTGTTTACCATCAGCTCTGCTGCTGTCACTCATCTCTGTGATCCTACGCTGAGACAGGAAAAAGACACTTTTGTTCTGGTGATGCAACCTTATGATTCATCCTCCTGAACCACCCTGCCCTGGCTCTTCAAATGAGGCATGTGTGCATAACTGTGTGTGTACATGACTGTGTATAAAGAACATTCTCAAATATCTACTGTCGAAGTATCCCTGCGGTATTTAAGGCAGGAATCTTATCAAAACTAATCAAAAACATGGAAGTCAGGGAAAACGATTTACCCCATAGCTTTGATGATGTCACCAAGGGAAACAACAGGAAAACTTTACATTTGTCTGTGTTGCATCCACTGCTTCACTGAATTTATGTACTTATAAAAACTGTACAGCCACATAAAATAACAAGCCAGTGATTCACTGAAATAGTGAGGAGAACGCGCAATAAGGATCAAAACAGTTCAAGGCTCAGTCTCTATGTTTAGCCCTCTTGACACAACAGTGTTCTCTCAGCTCACCCTCCATCTGTCACTCATGCTGAGACAAAGGCACAGTCATTCATAACTGTCGCACTGCTCGCTCAACGGCACCTTAAGATCCACAAACTAAATACTGCAGATACAAGTGGCAGAAAAATGAGTCACCGTTTGAGCAGTAATAACTATAATCCCTACATATCGACTAATAACATGTCTCACAGCAAGGTGAACCCTCTTTAATGCACATTTGTATCCTCAGTTTTTAGTCTAAACTGTAAAAAAAAACAACACTGGAGTTGATACATCTAAATGACTTCAAACTAGTTCTGTTAAAAGGTGTCTGTTGTCCTTGTCCTTGCACCTCATCAACTTAAAAGCCATTTTGAATTAACCTGTCATAAGAGCCAACCAGTCACAGTCAGTGTGAATGAGCAAGTGAGTGCATGAGGATCTCCATGTTACTGTTTGTATGAGTGTGTCCACTAAAAAAGAAAAAAAAAAAAAAGCCATGCCGGTAGAATGACACTAGAGAGCAAGAGTGCCTAATGAGAGCCAGTGGCCAATGAGGAAAACCATGGAGGTATAACGGATGGTTTCATTCACTCTTCTGTGAATCACCTCACTGGCTACAAAACGGAGGCCTCAATGAGCCTGAAAGGAGAAGCTGAGGCTCAGACACCTTCTGACTCACTCAAACTGTTATGCACTTTCCTCTGAAATGCTGTGGAGGATAATGGAAAGAAAATATATCCTTCGAGCACAGATTATTCAATCCAAATAGTCACAGGAGGCTTCTCGATGCTGGAAAAAAAAGGCCCTACAATCAGGGAGGAGTTCTGATGACCAACACGGCGCCACAATATATCTCCAGGAATGCTGGTACTGGAAAACAAAAGCAGTTCCGACTGACAAACTGCTACTGGATTTCTTTCTTTGTCCTCTCTGGTGTGTTTCATGTGCTCCAAAATAGATGGACTTAACGATATGTAAGCCCTGATTGGCGAGTTGGATTTTAATGCTGCTATGTTCGTCCAAGAAGAGCCCTTTCTGAGGCTCGGGATTCTTTTTCAGGAACTAACAAGGACAGAGAGGACTACGGGATATAGTGCCCCGTATGAACTGGAGCGGTTCAAGCACACACACCCCTGATGAAGCCCAACCACCTTCACAGCCTTCCTGTCCCACCCCTGTCAGTCCACGGCTTTCAAATCCCAGAGCAGAGCACCACAGGTTTTGACTTTAGACCTGAACTTTTTCAGAGTCATTCACCCAAAGTCTTCAAGTGCTCGATTACAACCTGTACAGATACACACGGGCCGTCCGGGTACCTTAACTAGCCAGTAATGCTAAAAGTCTCTTTATTTCTTAAAGCATTACAAAATTCTATTTTGAAAAGAAGCTGCCCTTGTATGCAAAGGATGACCTAGCTGAAAAAAAAGCTAAAAATCATGACATGCTGACAAAAAGCACAAAATATTATTTGTTTGGTTTGCCGGCAACCTAACAACGCATTGTTTGGATGGGAATCTGAGAGCAGGGGGCCACATTTTTGTACCCTGCTTGTGTGTATTTCCTGCCGAGCCCCGCCTTTTCATCGTGTCTATCTATCTAAATGTTGGGGGATGAAGAGAAGCCTGTCGACTGGTGTCACTCTCCCGACATGTAGGATTAGAGGCCCCCTACTGGTGAACTTGTTTGTGCTGCTGTGAACCCAGAGGTGATGTAAATTGTGTCTGTTTATTCCTGTGAGGATGACTTTTTTGTAGAAAACAAAAAAAAAGAAAAAGAAAAAAAGAAGCTCTCTGTCGTGTCTCAGTAGTTCCCTAAAAAATAAACAGGGAGCTAGAGGCTGGAACTTTATTTTTTATTTAACATGATTACTATCATTATGGTTTTTTTTTTCAGTTCTGTCATTTTTTTGTTTTGCTGACTCATTCAAGATAAACGGTACACTGCACTGTCCCCCTCTGCTCCTCCTCGATTCTTTTCTCTCCTCCTATTCATCCCTTTGTCTTTCCCTCCTTCCTCCTGCTTATTCTCTTCTCCCTCGTTGCTCCCTCCTTCCCTCCTCTACCTCCTTATTCTTCTCCTCTCCTCCCTTCATTTGTGCAACCCAAATGTTTTGTATGTGGTTATCAAACAATGCCAGACTCAAAAGCTGTTTATAAATAACATTAAACAGAAAGTGTCCTCAAATGGCTGAGGTGGTCTCTGTTTGTTCGCCTCTTTTTTGTCGGCGCATGTGCACATCTGTCTGTGCGTGTACGTGTGTGTGAGTGTGGCTAATAGACAGACCTCCAAAATGAGCCCTGAGGCTGAATGATAAGGCGGTGAAAGGAAAAGAAAAATGTTTCAGAACAGAAGTAAAAAAGGTAATGGAATAAGTACACAAATTCATCTAGTGCTGCCTGGGAGAGAAACACACCCACATTTAACCAGAGTATATTTTGGCCTCCTTCATGTCCTAGTTTCACTCATACACTCCGCAGCCTCGTATAAAATATGCATCAGAATGACTGTAAGCACACACACACACGCACATATACACACCTGTCGGGCTGTATTAGCCGTGAGGGTGCGAGGGAATGTGTCTCATGTCAGGTCAAGGTGAGGTCAAATCAAATGTTTGCATGTGCTACGTCCACTTTGATCGTTTGTTCACATTTATGCACGCGGCACTGAGTTGCTCTATGTCTATGCGTGTGTGTGTTTGTGTACTATATGTGCATGTCCACCGGTGTACCAAGTATGCCCACTGTCATGGCAGATCCAGCCTGACAGCCGGCTAGGGCAGGGGAAGAGGTGTGCCTCTGAGAGACAGTATCACTGCTCTGTTTGTAAAACAAAGCTGACAATTGGGACAGAGCAGGAGAGAGAAAGAATGAGGAAAAGGATTTAAAGGCAGAGGGGTGGAGATATCAAGAAAGAAATCCATGAAGTAGTTATCAGCAGCAAACAGACCAGCAGCCAGGGGAGAGGAAGTGGGCATAATATGGGTGGCTGCAGTCTCAAATCACAGCATGTCTCCCAAAGCAAAGCCTGTGCTGCAGTTTACATGTGTTTATCCATGTAGAGATGCTACATGTGATGAAGAGCAGAGTTTGAATTAGACCACAGAGCTGCTCAATGAGATCAGCAAGAAAATGAAATATGAATCAGTTTCTAGAGCACAGTCACACAGGTAAAAGCACATTAATTAGAAAGGGGCTTAAAAATACTGTATATAAGAGCAATAAAGGGTGACCTGTGAGGCTGAGAGAGGAGCGGTGATGAATGAAAGGAGAGAAGAAACAAACAAAAGAGCAATGTGCTGATTAAATGCAATAAAAAGAAAGCAACATTAAAGATACAACAATAAAGAGAATGATGAAGCAGGAGGATCTCGTTAAGGAAAAAGAGAGACGAAGGAATGAAGGGTGAAAGATGGCAGAAAGTTAGTCAGTAGCAAATGAAGAAATGGAGGAATAAGTTAGGAAGAAAAATAGTGGTTAAAGTGAAGGCTAGAAGGAAAGAATCAAAGGATAACTGGTATTTTTCACTCTGGACCCTATTTTCCCATGTTTTGTGTCTAAGTGACCAATGGGGATCAATTTTTTAAATAATTGGTCCAGTATTGAGGGGCAGTGCTGCAGCCGTCAGAAGGGGGCTGACCCCTCGTCTAGGCCACAAACGTCACATCAGCATCACACTCATGTGACGAACTTGTTCCTGTATAAAGCATCCATCTTGTTTGTACATTTCAAAGTGTTCATCAGCAAATGAAAATTTCTGTGCAGTTTTCCTTTGTTATGTTTGAATATTCCTGATATAATGTGTTTTTTCATCAACACGATGCATATGACTGTGGCATAAACACAGTAGTATACACACACAATGGGTGTGGATGAGCAGAAGAGAAAAAGGGAAAAAAGAATGCTGGTGGCTTAAAGTTTAGAAGTGAAGTTGTCTAGTGGCAGTAAATGTACAGTTTGCCCACAAATAACACAACAGAAAAGGTTCAAGAAGTTCCAGCATATTGTTTCCCAGCTTCTGGGTAAAGTGAGGGGAGAACTGTAGGATTAACCTGGAGCACAATTCCCATTACAGAAACATTCATTTTATCATTGTAAAACATACTTCATTCAATATCGACAGAAGCAAAATAAAACTCATCAAAAAACACCTTGGCTCATTCTTCCATTGCTACAACAATCACCAACTCTGGTGGTTTGGTCAAAAAAACAAAACAAAACTCAATTAACTGTGTTATACGTTGAAATATTCGGGCTCTAGTACACACCGCTTCTCTGATATCCCATTTTCACATCTAATGAGGTGAATTAAGGGTTTATTTAAACAAAGACTAGAGTTGATAATTGTTGGAGCAGTGGAAAGACTAACCAAGATGTTTTTGGTGAGTTTTATTTTGTTTCTGATTGAATGAAGATGATGATGCAGATGATAAAATCAACGTTTTGTAAAGGAAGTCTGGCAGTTTGCAGAAAGCAATAAAAACAGCTTAGAATAATGATCTGAGCTTGTCAGTGACAAAAGGAAGCACTCTTAGTGGACAGTGCACAGTTAGCCATGACAATGACATTGTAGTTTTGCTTCTGCCAGCTGCAGCACTCAGCCTCAATACTGGATTTGGACACACAAAAACATATGTGAAAATAGGGTCCAGGTTGAAAAATGCTGAAGTTGATGGAAAGAAGATAAGATAAGTGAGGATGGATGCAAAAAGAAGGGCATAAGAATGAGGGAAGGATGAAGAGAACAAAGGAAGGCAACATATTGGCCTAATGATAAATGACAGAAAGAAAGAGGGATGAAAGGGACAGAGCTGAGGGAAAAGAGGCGAGAAAAGGGATGAAGCAGAGGAGGGAAAGTGATAGGAGGCAAAAGAAAGCAAAAGATATAAAAAGCTGCTGTTGGTTAGAGGATGACCAGAGGAAAGTGAGAAGTTAAGGAGGAAAGGAATTAAAGTAGAAAACAAGGTAGTGAGGAAATGAGCTGTGGAATGAGGGATGCACAGGAAAAGACAGAAATCATCCATAGAGACGCATGTATACAGGCTTCATGATCAAACAGAAGAACAGCTCATCCACTAGTTCAGTCCCTAAGCTGAGGATCTGAAATAGCCGCATGTGAATATTTATATATGCCTATGTTCCCTTCCAAAGGCAAAGAGGCCAAGCAAAATTGATTTCTCTGTGTGAATCCCTGAAGAGTTGAGACTCAGCAAAAGAAAAGCTGAAAAGAGCAAGGGAGAGTGAAAAAAAGGAAATAAAAAGCACTGCTAGAAAGAACAGTAGTAGATTTTGTGAAACAAGTGGAAAACTAAGAAATGGGAGACACCTTCAGTGAGATGCAAATGTATGATGTTTCCACCAAATCTGATGCATACACCATTTGTCTTGCATTCACCCTTTCGCAAAAAGAATGCAGGCAGAATATTCCCACTATGTGATTTGGTTTTTGCTCCCATCGCCATCCAAGGCATGACGTCTATCACGCACCAGCTCACATGCCTTACAGTACCTTCCTTTCTGTAAGCACCATTTAACACCAGTCATCTTTTCGCTGCCATAACTCCATCAGACTACATTGCACTCGTTATGGGAAGATATCTGATTCTAATTAGATAGAAGGTCAAAGTGTGGAACCGTAATCGAGCCATAGGAGGATGTGCAGCCATGAAACCATAAGCCTATGCCTTGCTAGACCCCTGTTATGCCTGTCTGTTTCAAGTCAAAACTTTCAGCGCATTCACTCTCACTTTTACATTTATTGATGGCTCCTTTTACTCCATCTCAGTCTCAGCCCGCCTTCCTGAGTGGTTCCTTTATTCTGTAAGTCTACAGTGCATATTATTGTCACTTGGCAAGTCTAAATATCACAGTTTTAAAAGGGTAACCAAAGTTCATGTGCATATTAACAAAAAGGGAAACAGTCAGGCACAGCTGGAGACATTTTCAACCTTTTGGCAGTAGTCCTACACAAGAAACTCTGAGAAATGTCATTTGAATATGCAGCTGATGTCTTCATCATCTGTTATGTGCATGCATGGTGAACCAAACATGTGTCAGTGTGTTTTCATCACTTTTGGAGTTTTGCTGCAGCTTTATTAAATGTTTCATCACCCTGGATTAATGTTTTAAATAAGTGAAGTCTCCGTATCGGCACTGTGTTGTCTCAGAAACAATATTTGTGTTTCTAACTACATTTTTAATGCACTGCTCCCTCAACCAAACAATCTCAAAACAGATGTCTAAATTAATTCAAACACAGCAGGCACATGCATTATTGCCTCCATGTTGGTTCCCATCTGACAGCTGAATAGCACTGACAAACCATGTTCGAACAGGGGTGGAGCTTAGAAAGCATTTGTGGGCTTAAATAATGAATAATGTTGAGGGTAAAACAAAGAAGAGCTGGCCAAAATGAATTTTTGACCAAGAGTGTACAGCCATGCTTGCAGCTATGTGAGACTGCACTTCAGCATGGTGTGTTGAGCTAAATATGCTCACAATGACAATCCAGTAACAGTTGATTTTTATCAGGTTTACAATGTCTAATATCTCAATTCAGTGTGTTAAAATGCAAACATTTGTTAATTAGCACTAAACACAAAGTACAGCTGAATGTGAAAGGAATGTCATTAGTTTTTGATAGGTATTGTTTAGGTATTTGGTCATTAACCAGTATGTTGTATTGGACAGATTAAAACTTTGACCTGATGGTGGCACAAGAGGAAAGGTTAAGGGATAAGTAAAGTTGTTATAATTCATTTTAAGGCTGAGAATACAAAATATAATTTGTCAGTTTCTGACAGAATTTTTGACTCGCTTTAAAGTCGGACCAAATTTCAACATTACTAAATTCAGTTCTGTTCATTTCAAGTTTATTTGTATAGCACCAAATCAGAACATAGTTATCTCAGAGCACTTTTCATATAAAGCAGGTCTAGACCATACTATAACAGTCACTCCCAAAGACTGGGTCCGAACCCACAGGTGGGTCACTGGAGATTTTATTAGGGTCACCAAATAAATAAAAAACTATGGATGAAATTCTGCAAATGTAAGATTTATATCTGCAGAGCACCTTTTATAAAGCATTTATAATGTGTATATTGTTTTAGTGATGAGAGGAAAAAACAAGAGCCTGTTAATTCCGTCTAAATGCACTTATTTTGTATTGTTTAGGAAGCAGGCTAAAATGTCCTATGTTGTTTTCCTGATAAGATTACCAATTGCCAAAACAATTAGATGGCCTGTTAACTAAATTAATTTATTTCTCATTTGTAAAGTTTTAATGTTTTAACTCATTGAATAATGAGAATAATACCTATAGTTCTACAATTGACAATTGTCAATAGCCAGAATGGTGCACAGGGTCCAACAGGCTGTTTTGTTTTCTATTTTACATGTACAGTGTGAGCACTCAAGTTGTGGTTAATGGCTAAGATTTACTTGTACAGTAGGACTTTGAAACGAGCAACATTTCTAAAATCCTACAGTGTATGTCCAGCATAAAAGTACCATGAATGTGTGTTCATGTGAATCCATCCAAAAGCTGTCGAGACATTCGACTAAAAATTCCCAAGAATGTCAACCTCATGGCACTAGAGGAAAAGTAATTGGGTCATCATAGTCAGTAGGATTCATCCTCATGGGACCATGAATGTCTGCACAAAATGTCATGCCAGTCAATCCATGAAATAATCCAATAATCAACTTGTTGAGATATTTTAGCCCGGAGCAATTAACAAACTGATACCATCATGGCTTAAAAAAGGTATGTCAGTGGTTGTAAATTGTGTGAGGAAATGTTTCACTATAACACATGTAAGTGAACACCCTTGGTTGAGGTAACAGAAGCAGTTGCATGTGAACACCCAGTTATATCTCACAGTTCATCCCCAACAGGCTGCCCACCGGGGACTGTGCATTATTAGCTGGTTGCCTGAACAATGACCTTAGTGCAACTCAGCACAAAGGTGTTTTCAGTTGGTTTGGCTGATTAGACCTCTACAGCAAAAGAATGACTGTCCCACATTATACCCACTGAGATCTCAAATCAGGCTGGACACCAGTCAAGCATCAGTGTAAAAGGGTTGTCCAGTGACCTGTGTAGACGGCCCACTTTAAGTTCAGGGTGTGAAAAGAAAAGCATCATCATGGCAAGATTCACCACAGATGTAGAGTGCTATTAAATGCGATGCCGTACTTCAAGCTCCTCCCTCTAAAATATTCCCTGAGAAGTCTGAAAAAGACTTTTTCTGTAACTGTATTTTCCTACTTTTTTCTATAAAAAGAAAAATAAAGTTAAGAACATCCAGAGCTCCTCAACTAATGGGGTCCTATCTATTATTCCTGAGTGCTCTGCTGTGCCGGGTGGTTTGAAACCATTCCTGGAGGAGACAGCATCTCACTTTTAGTCCTCTACCTGTCATCTAGATGCTGTCCCAACTTAATTCCTACACCATAAATTCTTCTATATTATTAATTATTTGTAGCTTTCTGACAGTGACTGATTCTCTTTTTAGTTTTTACGGTGCTTAAATTCACCCACTACATTGATAAAAAAAAAAAGCTTGTGTTGATTTTTGATGTTGTCACAAACCGTCCCAATTTCTGAGCTCATATTCCTATCAAGTCACTGCACTTGGCAAGTGCAATGAAGGCACAAGGAATTTTGTTTGGGTAATTTTAGTTTGTAGGGATTGTGCCATCTTCTCTGCTTACTCAGAGTGAGAAAGCAGGATCTCATCATCCAGTTTGGGAGTACACTGAAAAAATACATCTGAGTGGATATAACTATAGAATAATTTCTGTGATATTAACAATATTTTTTTGTTTATGAATGTACAAACCCCACCTCCAAAAAAAGTTGACTTTGTGCAAAACCTAAATAAGAACAAGTAAATAAGATTTGGAAATGCATGTGTTTACGTTACCCTAGCCCATCTTCTTAGATACATCCACACAACAAGCAATGATCTTGCTTTATTCATTCTCTTAATATAATTGCAAAGTGGGAGGAGCTGCAGGGCTCCAGAATAATTTCCCCACTGTTTATATCACTTGGAAATTTCAAATATTGCACCATAGTTGGTTAGATAATTGAAAATGTCTGTATAAAGAAGACTTGAAGCTATGTAGTTAAGCTTCTGCTCGAGATGGTGAAATTAGTTTGATTGCAGTTACAGTTTTCTTGGACAGTATGAATTAATAATATTGTAATACTGCCATTATCATGATATGATTTTTTATTATGAAAAAGTGACAATATATTGTGATATTGTAATGTGAAAATCATTATTTTTTTAAGTAGATGAAGTAGGAAATTTTCATCAGTTTATGAAAGAGATTGAGCTAGATTGGCTTGACTATTTGAAGTCACCTGGATAATTAAACAGCTTTTTCACAAATAGGAAGTATAATACACGGGTATTTTTAAAAATGGTGTTTTAAAACCAAAACAATTTCTGTTCAGATGAGCATTCTGGCACAGTTTCCAAAAAAAAAAAAAAAATCTCTGTCCATGTTAACATGCCTGCAAACACATATCACATGAAAATTCACCGACATGCGCATGTAGTTGTAAACAAGAAACAGACTATATTGATGAGGCAAATGTGACGGAGGTTCACAGGACCCTCCTGGATAATGCTACTTGTATCAAAAGATTCTCAACTTCATGTGTTTTTCCATCAGTGTACTTTCAATGTTCATTTGTGTTTTTCTGCATATATGTTTTATGACATCCATTCTGACAATGCACAGACTCAAATACTCCACAATATCAAAACACAGACTCAGAGTTCATACTTGTAGCCACATAATTATATACTGTTTTAGTTGGACTATTCTTTAAACTGAATTTTGAATTGCATTTGTTTTAGACTAGAATCACCTTTTTTCTCTACTGTAGGCCTATTACCTTTTTACAGTTTGTGGATAGCTCAGGGTTGTCTTACTTCCATGTACAGTCAATGCTGTGTGTCAGGTAAAAGCTGACGACAAAATCCTTCACTACAGGCTTTGTACACTGTGTTTTAATGTAATCTGGATGCAGCAAGATGGTACAGTGTGCAGCCACAGGTAGGAGAGCTCAACTATCCTTTCTAAACTGGTGCTGAATGCATCATAAGACAGAAATGCACACACACACAACTCATAATTCACAGCAAACTCACACAGACTAGATTCTGGTGAATACAGAGTATGTACAGAGTTGATATTTGACGTCTACGCTCTGATCTCATCATTTCCCACAAGCTCACACTGGGCTCAGCTCAGCTCAGCTCAGCAGAGATCACACAGTCATGATAAACTTCTTCCAAAACCACATTAGATACAGAGCCCAACACGAGATACTACATGAGCGTCATGTGGTTATTCCCCACAAGAGCAACTCCACCCAGTGCAGGGAAAATACTATTTAATGCACTGATATGGATCAATCTAAGCCCAGCAATCCACCTGTTTAGCAGCAGCAGTCTTAGACGCATCCAGTGTACACTTATCATAAACACATTAAAAAGCACATATTCATGGCTTTGACCAGACCGTGAGATTGACAATGAGTACAGCAGCAGCAGCAGAAACCATAGAATAGAAGCAGATACAATGTAATTATGATATGAATAAGTAAGATGTTACATAAACCCATTAATTTGAAGTAAAATATTTATGTAATGCAGGCCTGAATATGAAGTACCTATTCAATCTGTGACAAAAACCATTTTGAGTTTTCTATAAAGCCATTTGAATGTGCAGTGTGCAAGACAACAAAGCGCATATATATATATATTATGTATATATATATATATATATATATATATATATATATATATATATATATATACATATACATACATACACACATATACGTAAAATTAGAAACCCTTGTTTTTAGTACATCAATAGGAATTCCCTAAATAGCAGCAGCAGTTTATGGCGAATAATATGTCGTAAATCCAGTTTAGTCCATAATGTTCACAATACAGAAAATTGCATTTCACCACTTACAGATCAACAGTATGAAAGTATCATAATGCACCAGCCAAACAAAAACCAAATAAAAAGAAAAGTGGGCCACAACAAGAAAGTAATGCATACTGAATACCAATGCAGGCAATACACAAAGACAGAAAGCAGCAGCAAGCAGTCACAAGATAGTCCAGATATCAGACATAATAGATCAACAGTAGAGTCTGACTGAGCAAGCAAATCCAGAGCAAGACTGGATTTTTGAAGCAGATACTGATATTTGAGAATTTAAAATATCCAAAAACAACATTTGTTCTTTTCACATAAACACATAGCATAAGCAATAATTTTTATAAGGATGCCTTAAATTAGGTTATGACAGAACTGAAACCAAGATGCAATGAGTAGGACATGCTACAGAGATAAATTTATCAGGCTCTGTGGTGGACCAACTATGTAACGGCAACACACTATCTAAATCAGGAGTCTCAAACTGCAAGTCATTTCCAGCACCCGCTCCACCCCTCTCCGGCCCGCGACATCATGTCCAAAATATAATATAATTCACCCGCAAAATCACTTCATTATTTTTTTCTAGTTGTTTCCTATTTAAACTACACCTTTATATACAACTGAAATAAAAATGTAAATAAAAATTTGGCACTTGAGTTAAGCACAGATAAAACCAACAACACTCAGCTATCTATTTTCATCAGGGGTATTCAAGCCCAATTTGAAGTGACACAAGAGTTGCTGGGTTTGTGTCCAATGCGTGGTTAACTAAAAAAAAAGGATAGAAAGTGCTGTTTGCATTTTTGTGTTAAGTGTGACAAAAATATTTGAGCAACTAAGTAAGACATTTTCAGAAATATTGCACTTTCTTGTTGTACTTAAAGGTTGAAGTGGCCCTCCTATGTCATGACAATACCAGCAGAGGCCCCAAGCCTATTTGAGTTTGAAGCCCCTGACCCCAACAAATCTTTGGCACCTCTCTCTCTATACATATATATATCTATCTCCATCTATAGATAGATGGATAGATAGATAGTTAAACCCACGGCTGCTGCAGAGGACCCACAGCTTCTGTACATGGGGCGAACACTCTACCAACCAAGCCACCAGGCCATCCTGCAATGTCAGTTTTTCGTTACTTACAACCCACATATACCCTAAAGAGGATATACTTGTAATAACCTTAAATTAGTGAATAAAACCATGTCAGTCAGAATCTAACCACAACACACAACACAGCTGGACAATAATAAAACAACCAGCAGCCATATTGCCAAGCACACAAAAACACAGCATGCTAGCCTGAGTATAACACACTTACCTTTTATTAAAGTCAATCAGTGATCCTCCTGAATCTCAGCAGCTTTCAACTTGAGGTTGATGGGCAACATTCAAGAATGGTAGAGGCAGCTGCGTCATAGTGTGGACACACAGGATTTTTTCCTCCTGAAGTGACATAATTAGACTGTCGGCAGGTGAGTGCCTTTACAAAATGCCACATGAGCACTGACAAGCGTTTGTGACAAAGCTTGAACATGGCAGGAACAGCAGGGCAAAAGAAAAGAGTGGGCATGGCACAGCTAATTTAAATAGACCGCCTTACTGCAAGGGTGCGTTCGATTTATGTTGCAAAAAAAAAAAAGAATAGAACGTCACACGTAACTGTTGTTAGCTCAAACCGAGCTGTTGAAAAATTCTGCGTAACAGCTAGCATTATATTGAGACTACAACTTGAAACTGTGGACCTGTGACCAGACGGTTCTCAATTTGAACAGCTACTTACCTTTTTAATATCTTGACAAGCTGTTAGAGGTGAAAGATTTAGCTGGCCCTGTCACGGCTGTTGTTTGATTAATAAACTCGGTGTGTTCGTTCAAAGATAGTTTAATTAACCATGACTCACCTCTCTTTAGAATTTTGATGTATGAAAAGAATGAACGTGTCCTTTTGCCTTTTAAAAACGCGAACAAAGTGGTGGGTCTTTAGTAAATAAACGATCTACGTTAAAACGTCATTTTCGGGCCGTTAGCAGCAAACCTGACCTGACAGGTGAAAATGGCTGATCTCTGGTTGATGGTGAGGAAACACGAAATACTCCGGTTAGAGCCAATTACCAACGACATAATTTCATTGTTTGAAGCTTGTTACGTTCATAGCTGTGAATCAATACCCATTTGAAGCAGCTCCTCCTACCAATGACTGTAACCCTAACCCTTTATTTAATTATTTATTGATTAATTACTAATGTTTATGTTTATAATGGGTAAGTGACGCTGAGAAGATTAGGCAAAATTCCTTCACGGAAAAAAAAATGGAAATACATATCTGGGGCAAGCTGACTTAATATCCATCATTAAAACCAGTATAGATGTAATCAGGGGTTAAAGTGGGCCGGAGCCCTCCGGAGCTCAGCTCCGCCACCTTATTCAAATAAATAAATTTTTCAGTTCAAACTGGCAGTAGCCAGTAGCTGTTAGTTTGCTGTGTTTCCCCTGTTTGTTAGCCATGTTAGATTGCTATGTGTGTGTTTTACCTGTTAATCCGGCCTGTATTTTTCTGTTGAGAATAGACTTGCACGGATTTATCGGCAGTGCTCGGATTCGGGCAGGTTTTCACGTGGTCATCCATGACCTGCGACCGGCCGGTCAGTCTAAATTTGACGGTCTAAAGCGCCGGTCAAATTCCCATCGCGCTGCGGCAGCAAAAGAAACAAAAAAACAAAAACCAAACACACCATGTTATAGCGTGCCTGTTATAACGTGCTATAACATGCTTTGCCTCAGGTGTTTGGTACCGCTGCGCTCTCACAAGGCGCGGATGCCGCGGCGCTTTCCAAGGTGCTGATCCTGACTTTGTTGATTTATTTGTTTGCTCGGTACTGTTTTACTGTTATTCTCTGTAGTTGTTTTTGCACAGTTTCGTACTTCGTAGTTTGACAGAGCCTTTTGGGGGCGTCGGGATGAATATTTTCCCGAAAATTACATTTTCTATCCTGGGAACAGAGGCGCTATATATCCCGACGTATGTAGGTTCCCAACCTGACAACTTTAGTGTATTTTCTGCTGATATCAATAATTATTATTGAGGAAGAAGACCGCCATTTCAATATTAATCAACATTATAAACTGCAGGCTGCGTGCAACTTGACGTTTGCTGCAGCTGCACAGGCGGATGAAATGCCAAGTTCAGCCTGTGATCTGTTACTGTCTGACTGAACAACCTCATGGAAGTGATATTTTACAGTTCTACATATTTTAATCTAACAAAATTCGTTTAAAAAAGTCAGTTGGTGTTTTCAAAGTCATGATATTGAGCTGAAACAGGTTCTAGACTTCGTTCGCATTCACAGGCTGCTGCTGAGCGGAGCAGACGGCTCGCACCGTGCGCACTGCGATGTTCAACATCGTAGACTTAATAAAGTTAATTATCACTGAAAGTTAAAAAGCAAAACTCTGAAAAAAAAAAGCTCTCACTCACTTGGTCGAGGGCTTTGTATGCATTTCCTGGAGATGTTGGTGTCTTTCTTCAGTGAGGGGCGCTTTTTGCCACAGCCAGCTGCTGATGGTAAATCCATCACATGCAGTATTTCATCCCGACGTGTTTTGGATAAAGTATAAATCCAGTGATCTTGAAGCTTCGAGCTTCACCGGGAATTTTATCTGAGATTCTAAAAGTTGCAGCGTACAGTTTGCATCTTCATTGTGGTGTGGCACACAGCGTGTCATGTGTCTCATTAAGATGGTAGAGTCAAAAGTTATTGTATTAAGTGCATTCATAATCAGACATGCTTGAATTCATGGCGATTTGTGATCGTTAACCAATTAATAAAAGCACCCTGTGTACTCAGCTGGTAGCAAATAGGAGCCAGAAAACACACACTACCCCCAATGAAAATAAAATCTTAAGAATAATATAGCACATGCTATGATATGATGATGTTATAGACAAAAAGTTATATATTATTTATTAATGTAGAGTGTGTTTTAGCAAAGACATGATTATTGAAAAGCTGGTTGTATCTTGGTTAAAATGTTCTAATAAAGGAAAGTTAGAAAATTTTGCAATATCTTGTGTGCTGTAAAGTGGTTTGGAAAAAATGAAATCGGAATCTGCCGAAATCAGTATCAGCCATCCAAGCACTCTGCAAATCGGAAATCGGGATCGGCCCAAAAAATTGTAATCGGTGCAAGTCTAGTTGAGAATAAAGCCAATATAGTTTTTTTTCAATCATTTACGTCATTTTCCCTATTGCGCCTCAGCACCGAATTTTAGGGCTCCCCCACCTGTCAAATTCCACTTTAACCACTGGATGTAATACGTTTTTTGTAAAATGCTAAAAATAAATAAATAAATAAATAATGTTGCCATGTGGCAATATGAGAATATGCATGAAATCTATTGGACTGTAATTGACTTACATACCACGTGGCTACTCTGAGTCTGTGGCTACAGCTTCTGAGTACATTTACAGGGGAAAAAATATATATTTTTTTTTTCTATTTTGTGACATATTGTCTGGATTATAAATTGAACTACTGGAAGTCATAGTTTGAACAGAAGGAATAACAATATGCCACCCAAATTATATATACATTAATAGTCAACGTGCCCATGCAGTTTTAACAACAATATTAAATGTAACTTTGTTATACAGTGCAGATAGTTCAGTAATTGGAATTGTAGGCAGCAGTTTGTGCTATTTTTGACTGTATATCCAGTTTACATAGGTAATACTGCTTTCATCTATGGAACATGCAAGCCAGATTTTTCTATGGGGGAGGAAAAGAGTTATCTCCTCCACCAGAGGAGAGTGAAGATGAGCTAGTGGGCAGTGACGAGAAGAACAATGTTGACATGTACCTGGATGAGAGCAGTGACAGTTCAGAGTCAGGCACAGATATAGAACCAGAGGCAGAACCAGAGGAAACAGGTAGAGCCATTAGATAATTCATCCTCGAAGGTGTGTGTGTGTGTGTGGTCTGTGTCTGTGTGGGTGTGCATACTGTCATTCCATGATATGGATTAAAATGAAAATGATTAATGAAATTGGTTAGAAAATAATGTTTAAATATGACTAAATGATGCCCTAATGTCTTATTACAATTTAAATAATATTAATTTAACTGTATTGGATTTTACATTTCACACAGTATCAGTTGGATTTGGTTAGTTTAGTTTTGCTTTGTTTTCAATGAAAGGACATTTTTAGAGAGTATTTTGATTTTAAGGTACTTGCCACGATTATACATTGTTGAAATATGGCAACAGTTTACTGACTGCCCCCTTTAAACACACACAAAAAAGTTTTTTTTTTTATCACCGCAGTATCAGTAGTTCAACTGTGCTGTGATAAATCCATGGCGCTGTCCGTGGTGCTGAAGTAGCAAACAGATTTGTAAATGCAACTTTTTCTGATTTGCCGTCCTGTCAGTTTTTTCTTGGATATTTTCTTTTCCTTTCTTTTTCTTGAATATTATTTTATCACTAATTATATTCTAATGATACACATTTTTCTGAATTTAGCCCCTTTGCATAATGAACACTTTTACTCTTGTTACTTTAAGTATATTTTGATGTTAATACTTTTTTAAGGAATAGTGTGTAGGATTTAGTGGCATCTAGCAGTAAGTTTGCAACACCTTGTCTCACTCTCCCTTTCTAACAGCAGGAGACTCTACAGTGGTTGCAAAACTAAAGCAAAAACAAAAGGCAGTATTTAGAGCCAGTGTTTGGTTTGTCCATTCAGCCTCCATGGAAGAGGAGCCATGTCTTTGTAGATATAAATGGCCCATTCTAAGCTGACGAAAATGTAGTAATATATAACTTGACAAAAGTGTCACTGTTCATATCATAAGCATGTCAGGTGGGTCTTACACTACTCAGTGATGGAGGAAGTATTCAGATATTTTACATAACTGAAATTAGCAATACGATAATGTCAAAATGCTCCATTACAAAAGGAATCTTACATTCCAGATTTTACCAAAGTATTAGCAGGAAAATGTTCTTAATTTTCAAAAGTAAAAGTGCTCATTATTTCAGAAAAAAACTATTCTTGGTAGTACATTATCATATTAGTGGATATGATTTTGTGTCAGTGTGTAAGCAGCATTTTAATGGTGGGGCTGGTAAAGGTGGAGCTAAATTTCACAACTTTATATGCTGTAGGTATTGTGCAACCCCAGTTCTGAAAAAGTTGTGAAGATGCGTAAACCTAATGCAATAAATCCAAATACTTTCAACTTACTTTTTGTATTCAGTTAAATACAATACAGAAAAATTGATAAACTTGATTGTTCTTTGTAAATATATACTCAATATCGGGCAAAACTGCAAGGCATTTATGAATTTCACCATCTGCAATTCATAATTTCATTAAAAGATTCAGAGAATCCAGAAAACTCTCTGCTCATCATGGTCAAGGCCAAAAACCACCCGTGACCTCAGGCAGCACTACATTAAAAAGTGCATTAAAACCCTCCTAATGCATAACTACATGGGCTTGGGAACACTTTGGAAAACTAAACAGTAAACTGTAAGTTCATTGCTGCATCTACTGTGCAAGGTGAAAGCCATATAAATATAAAATGCTGCCAGCTTGGACTCATAGCGTGCTGTGTGTAAGTGTGCTGTGGTCTGACATATCAGATTGTTTTCGGAAATCACAGATGTTGTGTCCTCCAGGCTGAAGAAGAAAAGGACCATCCAGATTGTTACCAGCACTAACTTCAAAAGCCAGCATCTGTGATGGAATGGGAGTGTGTTAGTGTCCATGGAATCATGGGTAACTGTCCCATCTGGGGAAGCCCCATTGACACTGAAAGGCACAAACAGGTTTTGGAGCCTGTCTGCCATTGACCATGTGTGGTGCATTGTGAAGCTCAAAATATGACAACAGACACCCTGGACTGTTGAGCACCTGAAGTCATATATCAAGCAAGAATTCAGAACTTCAACAGTTAGTGTCCTGTTTTGTGTTTTTGAAAGAAGAGGTGGTGTATCACAGTAGTAAACATGCCTCTATCTTTTTTGGAACATGTTACAGGCATTAAATTAAGAATGAGTGTATATTTACAAAAAAAACAATTGTTAATCACTTTAAAGATTAAATATCTTGTCTTTGTACTGTGTTTAACAGAACATAGGTTGAAAAGCTTTCATTTTACACAATGTCCTATCTTTTTGGGGAACTGGGGTTTTCCTTGAGTAAAACTAATTTCATTACACTCCACCAGCGTTACTGAAGTGATATGTCAGTGAGTATGAGCTGAACTGGTGAAAAAAAATCAACAGAAAACTTGACTTTTATACAAATTACTAGACCAAAAAGAAACTTGGAGCAACCTCAACAACATGCACCTCCATTGTATGGATTATATTGGCTTTTTGTATAATACAACAGTAATATGTCGGCCCTCAGGCCTTTACTTCAAAGAAAATTAATGCAATATCATTTTCGCAGTGCTGGTCAGGTAAATTACAATTAAACCTACCTGCACTAGGAGGCAAACTTCATTCTATTTATAATAACTGTCCCAGTGCAGCAGGTTCAGCACATTTTGAAGTGAAGGTTGTAATCATCTGGTTGCAGAAGACAAAGGCACCATATGGCCAACAAGAGTACAATACACTGAGCTTACTCCTGTGAAAGTTATGAATTATTATGAATCTGTAGTCAGCAAACACTGGGTGATGTTCAGTCTTAAGCCTCTCAGTCATGAGTGCAGAGTTGAATACTGTTACCAAACTGCATGGAAGTGGAATAAACAGAATGACAATAAGGTTACATTCCCAGTCAGTGTCACATTAAAGTGTAGTGTCACAGTGGAGAGTTGTGAGTATTTAAAAGTGCAGTAGGTCGATGTACAATAGGGCCAGTCAGGCCCTCAGAGAACACAAAGCTGAGGCTGTCCTTCTTAAAGTCAAGAATGACTTTCGTCTGTCTGTGGACACTGGATGATGTTCAGCTGTAATCTTCTTAGCCCGGAGTGCAGGTTTCAACTCTGCGCCGCTCCAGTTTGATCGGCTGCTTCAGAAACCATCTGTAAGGTTACTTACACGGCTGGGCCAAAAACAAGTTTTCTTGCATCGTTACATCATCAATTTTCTGCAGTGTCTGTGGCTTTTGAAGCAGAGATTTCATCATGTCACACACTGTAGTCTGGTTTATGACTGGGTACAGATTGACATGGTTATATTTAATCTGCTTTCAATTAAGCAGAGTGCCAGAGCACAGTCTGAGAACCTTAGAAGACCTGAAAAAAGGTTGCAGTAAACTGTAAAAGTTTTTATAGTAGTACTGTATTTGCATTTAAAGTACTATTACTGACTTTTCATTTACAGTGTCATTACTTTGTTCTCAGTAACAGTAGTATTAATGTTTTTTATGAAGATTCATATCATATTCTGTGGAGCCCGGCCGATTCTGAATTTTTGGAGGTGATGGCATCAGAGCACTGAAACAGTAAAGTTTGTCTGGTAATTTTAAGGAGGACTGATAGAGAGCTTCAAGTATTTTTTAAGAATATTACGATGTCACAATGAAGTTGACCTTTAACCTCTTGGCGTAAAAAAAAGTCATCACCTCATCATTTTATCCTATTAGACTTTTATGTAAAATTTTGTCATAATTAGCATATGAGTTCTTCAGTTATGGTTTTGTGAAGTCATCATCATCCTCACCTTTGACTTATAAAACTAAAACCAAAACCAGTTTTGAGTCCAAGTGTACATTTGTGCCAAATTTGAATAAATTCAGTCTACATGTTCATGAGATATCACTGAGAATGAGACAGACTTGTAGTCATAGTGACCTTGACCTTTGACCTCTCATCTAATCAGTTCATCATTAAGTTCAACTGGACATTTCTGCAAAGATTAAAGAAATTCTGTCAAGTTGTGATTTACTGTATAATCACTGTATTTTAACAGTATTACTGTATTTTCCATTACAGCATTGGTACTTTTTTCAGTTACAGTTTTATTTACAGTAATATTGCTGTTTTTCTAATACCGTATTTCCATGACAGCATTCCAGTATTGGCACAGTTTTTCCAGTACAGTATTATAACTGTGTTTTCATTTACAGTATCATTCACAAATGTACAGTATACAAATG
Organism: Lutjanus argentimaculatus; assembly: GCA_034769285.1. NCBI lineage: Eukaryota > Metazoa > Chordata > Actinopteri > Lutjaniformes > Lutjanidae > Lutjanus > Lutjanus argentimaculatus. Next base: position 18,166,403 of record JAWZSL010000004.1, on the reverse strand, counting down.
CATTCGGATTTTTTTACTGAGAATTTGCCTTAGGAATATATTCCTATAAAAACAATCCAGTTGCAGTACAACACTGTAAACCGTAATTTCTTTTTTATTAAAAAAAAAATCACAATTATTCATGAACACACCTCAATAACTAGAGCTGTTTTTGTAACTTGAGTGACACTTTTAATACCTGTGTGCTGCACAGATGTCTGAGCAAGTATTCATTTTGAACAAATTCGTTCAGTTCAAACAAAGACAGTCCCACAGATGATGACAGAAATATTTGGAAATTTGCAGTTTGTACCATAGTATTTTAAGATTATTCAGCGCAGTGTGTATATCTACGACGCCGATGAGAAATATGCGTAGCATGAGGAGTGTAAGGCTTAGTTTTGGCTTTGTGTTGTTGAGAGGGAGAAAATGGAGCAGTCCTCAGGAGTAGTGGTTGATATTCTCAGGAATGCTTTCAATTAAGGGCTTCTCTCTTTCCCTTATTAATTAAAGCCTAAGCATTTGGAAAATTAAAACCACATAGAGGGAGGGAGAGAAGAGAGAGAGAGAACAATGACTTAAGTGTAGGTGGCTTGTGCCTGGAGCTTTTTGTGTGTGTTTGTGTGTGTGTGTGTGTGCACTTTCTTAGTGTTCACATAATGGCAGGCAAAACAGTCCAGAGGAGGGAGGAAGCAGGGTGGGAGCTGAAAATAAAGGAGAAACAAAAGAGCTTCTTGTCATTCTCGTGCTTATCTTCTTCTCTTCTTCATAACCTCACCCTGTTTATCTGACTTCTGTTGCAGATTCCCTGATCCATCATGGTTTAATCTGTTTTTTATGAGCCTGCTGGAGTCTTGTGTGTCCCAAACACCTTCAAACGTGTGTATGCGTGAGTGTGTGTGTGTGTGTGGCAAGAGGCTGGTTACAATGAAGATTGTGGTGTTTATTTGGTTATCGTCAATTCCAAGTCACAAGACTACTCCGTGTGTCCTTAGAGACTGGGGCTAAAGTAGCATTCATGTAATTCCTCAAGGCAGGAATACTGACAACATGTTGCCATGGTATTTATTGACAAATCCTTTGCAGGGGTGGTTGCCACGGTATTTATCATCATTACAGATAAGAATTTTGTGCGGTGGGCAGACCAGCAGAAAGTAGTTTAGGGACTAGTGAATGTAAGCAAGCATAACAGAGCTAATCCAAGAGATCATCACTGGCTCCAGCACGTCTGTATATCTCAACAATATTCCCTGCGCGCAGCAAACTCTGTGTGCAACATCTGCAGTCATTAGAGAGGCTTCTCTTCTTTTTCTGTTCCTTTGTTCAAGCGGGGAAAAGACAGGCAGGTATGACAGACAGCATACTGTTAAACAAGCCATGGAAACTGCCCCCACACAGCACAATAGAGCACAGAGTTTACTGTATGCAGTTAACGGAAACTTTTACAAGTATTTTTTTTTTTCTGAAGTGACCATACAAATAAAGGTCACACTTTATTATACAGTAAACTAACAGGCTGTACTTTGTACGAAATTAGACAAAAGCTACCAATGATATGTTCTTTATTAGTCAGTAAACAAACACAGCTATACTCTAATTAGGTACTAACAGTAGATTACAAAAAATGTAACAAGCCGTGCTTTGTATCAAATTGAAAAACTAGAAAGAATATCAGACAATATTAGACCCTTTATTAGACCCTCATTAGACTTCATTGGTTAGTAATAAGGGACACACTGCAACAGAACTGTACCATAAACTAAAGTGTATTATTTCCCACTGTTTGACCTTTATTAGACTTTCTTAGAGGGTAATGAGGGACACATTCCACATTTTCAAGCAGGGACGCTGCTGTTGGTGCAGACATTCCAAACTCATAGGAATTTATTTTAAATTCTAGTGGAGTTCCCAAAGTTTCCAAAGATACTAAATATATCAGGCTGAAATTGGGGGGAATTTGCATAAAATGGTGCATATCTAGAATATTGTCATTTGATGAAAATATTCTACCTGGTGCAGTCATAAAAATGTGGAGTTTGAATATTTTACTCAAGTGTAGGCATTATCTAGCGTAGAGTTGGACCAACCTTTAAATGTATGTTTAGAGGTGAAATGCCAGAAAAACATCATTCAGTTTGATACTTTTTCCAAATAAGGACTTCTTTTGAATGTGCAGCTTATGACCGCTGTCTGTCGTGGAAGGAGTGAGACCTCCTCAAAATCTTGTCAGCAAAGTCTGTAACTTTGACGCTGGCCACACCCTGTTTCTTAATAATTATTATGGTCAAAATCTTTACCTCACTTTAGCCAAGTAGATTTTAAACCATAGCAATCACAAAAAACATATCATATGAATCTTTTGCTTAACATTTTTATTGGTTTTGTTTGTGCTCATACAACAGTCATGCTAAAAACACTGGCATGCTATATGATTTACCACGTCCTTCAACAATAAACCCATCACGTGGCTCATCAGCAATCTATCCATTTGTGTCTGTTTATAAAGGATCAAGTCCTCAAAGTTGCATGCCTGTATAATACCCTACTAACACAAAGTCATTGCAGGAACTTAGTTGCAGGTCAGTCCTATATAATGACATACTAAATAGTGAGCAATACATAATGAGTTAGTATCTCAGATAGTAGTATCTTAAGATAATCGAGAAACCATCTCAAAATAGTCATTGAATAATACTGAAAAGGTTCTCGTCATTTTGAGCAACTAACTTGTTATTTTGTGATATTAATTCATTATTTTGAGTTACTAAGTCTTTATTTTGAGACAATAAGTCATTATTTCAAGAGAGTTTCTTATTATAACGACTTACAGGGATTTTTAAAAATCTAATTGGCAGTAATGGGTTTCCATAGAGAGGAGACAAGTGTCTGTATATGTATTACACAGATCAGGCTGTTTGTCAGTGTGAACGGAGACTCCAGTCTGCAGCATAAAGAACTGTGCAGTAACATTACAATTCATGATCAAAGAAAGTTTATATCATGTTGACACTTCTGTCCATAATCACACACTCCCTTTGTTGTGCTTGTCCTGAGCGATCTGTCAATCGCTCTCTCTGTCACACTTAAATAGTCCAGTTTTCCACAACGGCCACGGTCATGGACTCTGTGATATTCTCACCCCGGTTTACATGTACACATGTCTACAGATTCTTCCTCTTCCAAATTAAACCATAATAATAAAAGTGTAGCTTACACTTAGGAATGGCAGTCATTGCTGGCCTCTAATGATTGTGAGTATTGATAACTCCTATTGGTAATGACAGGCGCAATGCTAGATAAAAATTTGAGGGCTGTCACAAAAGTATTAGAACTACACTAAAATATCATAACTTGTGTGCATTAATAAAGCAGACATTTAAAAGCAATGCAAAAGTTACTTTCCCCAATAACTTATTGGTTTTATATGTGGTATTCATATGCAGTATTTGGTAAAGTAATTCAATTACTTTTGAGAGAAGTAACGGTTAACTGTAACTAATTACTACAAGTCAGTAACTTGCCCAACACTGATTATAACTATAGGTAAAACTATAAATATAGTTTGGGAAAATATACCCAAGAGTAAAATAAAAGGGAAACATTCAAAACATTTACAACCCTTTGTTACCAGTGATTTTCTTCTCCCATGGGTAAAATTAATCCAGTACTGTGTTGGTAGTATGTTGACCCAAATGATAAAATATCATGAGGTTGTATTGGTTTAGACACCAACTCTTTTGACACTTCTGACAGATCACTGAAGTTGTTATAATGAAGCTGAACCTGAATTCAACCAGAGTTCAAACAGACACGTCATCAGAAGCAGAACCTGCAGGGAGCCCCTCTGTAGTTTCAGCTCCCCTGTGTTCCTGATCCTAAAACGGAGGCAACAGTGCATGAATGAGTTTGAATGTGGCTCAACTTTCTTTATTGTATGCAAAAGACTGTCTGAATTCTACAGAAATGGAGGGAATCCATCCATAACTTGCCAAACACAGTGAAGCTGTGAAATGCTCATACTCTGCGAAAAAAAAACTCCCAGAAGAAAGCGATTCAATACTCATTGTCACTCACTGTTTCTCTCTCCAAAGCTTCTCTCAGCCCCCCACATCCAAGAGCCCATTAATATCTGACGAAAAATGATGGAATTGAAATCTTTTTCATTTTTTATTTTATTTTTTTTACTGGACAGAAAAGCTGTCAGCAGATTATGTGGGAGGACAGCGAGTTGACAAGATTTGTCACATTTCACTCTCTTCTTCCCTCCTGTTCTCTCACACACTCAGACACATCCAGGCAGGGAAAGCCTATCACCCTTACAAGATCTAACCAAACACATAAGAGATCCACGACGAAGTACATAAGGATAAACATGCTGATTTACATGTATTACACCCTATTTTCCTCTCTGTCTCAGCTCATCATCGCTGCTGCTTTTTGTTCCATCCATCAAACCCTCTCAGCTCCTCATTTTCTCCATCATTCTGCCTACTTTTGTCTCACTCACCCACTCTCTAACTCTGTCACCTCTCCTTATGTCTCACATCTCAGCCCCCCCCCCCCCTCTCCTTCGCTGCCAGATGCCTATGATTCACATTCGAAGTGTTTATACCTCCTGCTGTTCCTCTCTTTCCTCCCACCCTCACACTCTTACCTCATCTTCACGCTTTCTCCCGCTCGTCGGGCTCTGTTCCTCTGTCTGTCTGTCCTTCGTTCCTTTGCTTTCCTCATTTCTTGTTCTTCTTCACCCACTGTTTTTCTCCCTCCTCCTGTGCCTCTTAGATAACTGTCTTCGCTGCTGACACTTTCATCACTGTAAGACCAATGGAACCAGAGGAGGGTGCAACACCCATCCATGTCACCCTGTCACTCCCCTTTCAACCCCTCTGTGAAGATTCCTCCCATCTTTTCTTCTGCAGCAGCTTTCTGAGATCCATCACTTCCTCCGTCCTTGTCAAGTAAATCACCTCCTTTTCTCCGTCTCACTCTGTGAGACTTTTTCTGTGGTCTCCTGTGACAAAGTTGCTTCAACATCTTGTGATGAGGCCCAAATAGAGGGATCCCAAGTTGCTATATCTCATATGTATATGGTTCAGTGGTAGACCAAAACAAACAAGCTTACCAAAGAAGTTCCCCTTTTCAACACACAAGGCATTAACAGAAAAGAGCAGGGAATGGTGCAGTTTTGTGTTGGGCTTTGACCTTGCATTCTTGTCTTAGATTTCTAACCTGTAGCTGTGTCTTTATTGGCTCCATAGGCGGCAGTGAGGGCTAAAAATAAGGTTAAAGTTATGATTATCTTAATAAAATACAAAACACGAGTTCAAGTTTTGGCAAAAACATTTTTTTACCTAACCCAAGGCTGCTTTGTGGGCAATTAATGAGCCACTAGTGACCTTTTCAAAATAAAAAAGGAAACAAACTTGAATGAAAAATTTCTGAAATGTGCATAATGAGAGAGGTAATCAACTACTAGTTTTAAGTTACTACAAGGAACTTTCATATTGTGTTGATTTTGGAAGCACCTCTGGACAAAATGGAAGTGTTTCCACCACCATAAGCATAAAATATAACAAAAAACCTTCACTTTAACTGTCTAACGTACTACCACCTGTAATACTGTACTAATACTTACATCAAACGTTTTTTAAACATGGGTAAACACACTACAAATAAATTTAATCATATTTGTTTGTTTGTTTGTTTGTTTTGAAGTGTAGTTTGTCTCCTGGCTCGCTGTTTGTACTTTCAAGTATTAGCTTCATTTTACTGTTTCATGTTTGTCAAGTGAAGTTACTGCTGAAGAAAACCCAACATTTCCTGATGGTGCTGCATCATAATAAAACCTTTTACATGACAAAATAACGACTCAGCCTCTTGACTAAAGACAAGTCTTTCATCAGTAAATACACACCTTCAAGTGGGAGCAGGCTCCACTGTGCTGTCAAAATGAGTCAAACCAAACAGCACGTGTATGAAAAAGGAGCCAAAGAACCACAGAAGTTACCGATGGAGGTGGTGAGCCTTCATTGCTTCTGCCTAAAATTAACATGTCCACCTGGGTGTCGTGTTTACATCACTACGTAGATACATTTCAACTGATTTCATGGAGAATCTGACCCAGTGGCAAGTAGAATTACTATATAGAATAGTCGATCACATAGACACACCACATTTGGACAAACTCTGCTGTCAGTAAAGGGAAGCAAATATTGGAGTGACCTCTAGCTTGCAAAAAGGAATGCCCTACACATCCCACCTTTAAGACCATTTTAAGCTGGACTCCCTATACACTTGGCTTCTCACCTGGGGGCAGTGCCTTATCATCCTGTGTCTCACAGAGTCTTGTGACCTGATGTACAGTACGTTCTTGCTGGCTCGTCACTTTTTGGATAAATTAGCAAAACTGTAACCTGAAGATTTGTTTATCAAAATAATCTTTGCCTTAACCTCAAGATTAACCTCTACGGGAGACCTCACACCTAATGACTGATTTTTTTTTATTTTTTGTGATCATCGATTCACAAAGATTTATGTACATTGACATAGACTTTTACTCCTTGTGTTGCGGGCACAGCTGCAGCCATGACTAGACTTTCCTGCAGATTTTCAAATGATATTTACCTGACTATTAATCAGTTCTCAAATTGACCATCATAACATTATACTGGAAATATGTACAACTAAACATCAAGTTGGATAAATTATTTCCAGTGTGGACGGAGACAGTCACAGAAATGAGTGTGTACATGATACACAATGTATTAAGTCTGTTTTTACCTGTGTTGTACATTTCTATATTGTCACCTGTAATGTCGTTTTGCTAAAAGTTGGCATGTTGTATCTTATGTTCATTAACATGTGTTGTCCCCATCAAATAAACAAAATAAAGTAGGCTTTGAATTAACCAGGGGGCTCACATTCAATCTTTGGATTCTGGCACTGCTGGGTGTACATACATTTGAAAAGGAGCCCTTATGTCCATGCCAAAAACATAGGTCCATAATTATTATGATGCAGTTACTATTGTCTTTGAAGCTGCCACACTCAGTGTTTTTATATTAACAGTGGCTCAAGAGACTGTGTGTATGTGAGCAGGGTCACATATTGACAAACCCACAGAGAATTATCACCTGACTCTGCAGCTCCCGACAGCTCTGCAGAGCATTTCAGCATTTTCATTTAACTCATTGTTTTGGTTTGGCAGCCAACAATTTTGCTGTTTGGTTCACTCTCACAGTTCTCATGAGTGTTTCTTTCTTTCTGCTGCAACAAACCCACTGAAAACAACAGCACAACACTCAACAACAGACAGACACAGTTAGCACTTGTTGCTGATCGCAGTGGAGAATGCAGCAGTTAAAGAGCCAGATCATTTCTTCAGGAGTTGGTAAGACCAAAAACACAGCTAAAAGAGAATGATTCCTGGACCAGAAAATGAAAGCTAGATGCTCTGTATTATAGAGAATGGATTTACACAGCAATATCTGCTGGATATGTAAATAAGCAACTGTTTGCAAGTTCACCATATCAAATTAAAAGGTCAGAGGTTAAAATGTCAGAGCTGTGTTTACTTGTTGTGTTTCTGCTGAAACCAAGTGGCCAAAAAATAAAACTAATGCAGATTTAAGCATACTTTTTCCTTGATGTTTTAAAATATCTCACAACAGGCAACAAACAGGATGAAGCTGTCTTCTGTGATTTGTGGTCTCTTGTGTGCTCTAACTAGTCTTGCATCCCATGAAAATTCCCTTGATTTATTACCTCTGCACATGTGAACAGATGTTGAGTAAGCTGCTCTGGTGGGCACTCACTGTATGTACCACTGGATTTCAGGAGTCACCGATTTAGACTCAGGTAGAAAAAAAAAAAAAAGTTTTATGTTTGTGTTTTTATGACATTATTTTGTTGTTGTTTTGTTTAATCATATTTTTCATTATGTGACGGTCTACACTAAGATTAATCAATCAAAATAATTCTTCTTTAATTGTTTCGACCCTGATAAAAGAACTTGTGATGCTGGTGCTTCTCAGACCACTGAAAAGCTGTTGGTCAATATAAAGAGCAGGATGCTGTCCATGAAAGTCGTGAGTGTGTCGCCCTGAAATATGTTGAATCTAGACCTGTGACAATAACCGCATTACTGCAGTCATGTGATGCCTACTGTGGAGTTGAGCTCATTCCTGTCATCACCGCAAATTTTATTTTGAAGGATTAATCTCAGATTATTCCATAGAACAATATGTTTAAGATCAGCGCTCTTCACATGACAAGTCAGGAACACAGTCTCTGAACTAAACAGAACTGTTAAAGAGGAAAAATGGATAAATAATCACAGAAACATTCAGCGTTGGATTTATCATCGTGGATTTATTTTACAAAGTCTCTGAAAAGACGCTGCAGTTCAAAGCTTGATTATGTAGCTTCTGAACAGGATATGGTGCACCCAATTCTAACACTGTAAAGGTACAATGTAGCATAAGCATTAGCATAAGCTTAATATTAGCCTTTTTCCCAGGATGGAGACGGCATAACCTGCCCTACTCCCCTTCTTATTAGTTTGAATGTGAATATTGTTCATTCCAATCACAACGTTCTTTGCAGGAATGTCTAAAATTCACACTCAACAATCCTTTCAGTCGTTCATTTATAATCAAGTTGTATTCATAGTGTTTTGGAAATATTTCATTAAAACTACCTCAGAAATTATACAAATTAATATTCCACAGGATCCTAAAGAGTGGATCCTGGGAGACTTGAATCTGTCATACTCAACTCCAGAGAAGATCCTCTGCAATGTTGGAAATCACTCTGAGTGCAAAAAAACAAAAAACAAACCAAATACAGGGGTTTTGAGGAGGTGGGGGGTTGCTTGTTTTTCATTGTTGTCATTATTATTTCAAGGGAAGAAAGAGAGTGCATTGTACATTTCTTTTCTGATCCTTTCTGTGATTTTTTTTCTTTTTTCTCGAACTTTGTATTTTGATTTTTTTTTATTGTTGCAAAATGTTAAACACATAACACTTGTATCACTTGTAAATCATCACAAAAAAGATGCATTCACAGCAAAAATGTCAGTAGTACTTACTTGTAATTGTGTAAGACTTGGTAAAACGTCAAACCAGGAGCGATCGCTGATGATTTTGGAGGTCAGGACTGAGTTGTTCTCCAGCCATTTGTGAAATGTCAAACTAAGCCTAACTAAGACAATGTTGGACAAACCTTAGTGCTCTTGCTGTGATAGCTTGCTGTGATAAGCCCAGCTAACTGACCCTGGTTTTGTTTCCTTGATGAATTTTTCAATTCAAATGTCAATCTTAGTGTTACAATAAGTCGAATCAAAGTTCACTGTAATTACAACAACTGTATTGAACCTGTTTTAACATTATGCATATCATGCTTGATTGGTAGGACAACATTTGTCAAAAAAAAACTTGGTTTCAGTCCAGTTATTATTTTGGAATTTTATCAGAATAATATAATCAGGTGCATCACTTTCTAAAAGCAGTATTGACTTAATCTAAAGTGCAGGTGTGTTTAGAAGACACTGGCTGCTATATTGTCAAAGTAGCGACTGCAAATTTTAGACTTTTCTTGTGTGGTGTTTGTTCAATGTCAGTAGATGAACAATGTTTCAGGTTCAAACCAGCCAGAGGCAGAGAAGGCCGGGTCTTGCCTTCGCCATCCTGGGAAGAAAAATACAGCTAGCCTTTCCTGCATACTTTGGGGCTAATCTCTGCCACTTTTCCAACTGTTAAGAATGAACAGATAAGATTTTTCTTGGTCATGAGAAGCCGCAACATTAATGAACTGACACACTGTAACAGACACTGTACATTTACTGCCAGGTTGACAACATACTGCTAAATTTGAGCTTCTGCTCAGCTGTAAGCAGCACCGCCTGCTCACTCACTCCTTTACTTGCATGCGGCACACACGTTATGCATTGCCTTAACCCTTAAAGGACCTATATTTATAACAGTATCCTTGAAAAATGTCCAATAAAACGTAATTATTTGTGCAGCAGCAGTAAACTGCCATCCCATGGGAATATGTTGCTTTTTCACCACTGTCAGAAAACGGTCACAGCCCTTGTAGAAGCTAAAAAATTAATATACCCTGCTAAATAAAGGCTTTTAACCTACCTTTCCTCCTTGCTCTGCCCAGGATTGACTGAGGAATGTGTCTTTTCTGAGTAAAAATAGTTGTTCTCACTAACAGCCTTTGTTGTTTAAGCACTTCAGCCTGATGTAATATTTGGCCTCACTGCAGGCAACATATTACAGCATCCAATAACCACATCCAGCTTCTCCACAATCACTTCATGCTATGTGACTGCTGCGTGGCTTTTGTTCAAAATTTAAAAGAGAGCTCACAGAAACCCAGAGAAAAGCATTTGCTTTTCATACAATTTCCTACAATTCACAATGAGTTCCAGCTTAAGTCGCTCACACACATGCAAACACACACTCGGGTGACTCAGACAATGTGCTCTGGTGATACCAGATTGGGGGGGTTTACAGCAGACAAATACAGCTGGCCATGCTTGTACACTCCACTAAACCATTTGTTCTGCAAACACACATGTCAGTTCTCCAGACACAAAAACAAACACGCACATTCACAAATGCCCACATGCGCGTGAAGATGTTCACTTAGCACCAAGTTCTGTCAAAAAAATCCCATCTAGTCATGATCACTTATGTAACCTTCTTCAGTTTAAATAAAATGAATCTAAAGATTATATTTTTCAGCTCATAATAGTAAAACACTGTTTCTGTAGTACAGTACACAGAGCTGACATCTATCATAATACTCAGCCCATTCCATCTTTTTAATGATTTTACTATATTATTATATGGCAGATGCTATTTGCTCCCAGGGCTGGAATAGAAAATGGGGCTTTTTACACCTGGGTGTATATAGCCTTGCATAGCAGAGACAAGCAGGTGAACGTAGCCAACAGTGCTATTTACAGCTGGAGTGGAATAGCCAATGTGGCTATTTACACCCACATCACAAATTCTGGTCTTTCCTTAAACATAACAAAGTGGTTTTGGTGCCTAAACCTAACCAAACTGTGACTGAAAACTGAAAATAATAATTTAAAAAATTGTAAATAACAAGTACAGATGTGTAATTTCACACTATTGTCAAATCTTAGTCACCCAGGACAAGAGTCAAACCCCACACTCCTGCAGGAAAGCCTGATACTTGAGCCATTCATCCACCACAGCATTTTACAAATCGTGAATTTGTCACTCTTTATAGCTGAAGTAAGGTGGTCAAGTGTGAAAAGCCAAATAAACCACTGTGTGCCCAGGTACAAGTAGACACTTCACTATTTTATTCAATCAACAACTATAATATCATTTTATCTGCTGAGACTAAAATAACGCTGGTCTGATGAGGCTCCACAATGTTCCCATATGCTGCCTGCTGGACCACGTGCATGTTTTGTAACATCCTCTTGCACAGGCCTTCAATATGTCCAGATCAGCATTTTCAACATTAATAAAGATTCCTCTATTTTCAGCATAAAAGAAACAACTGACAGAAAACTGACCCAAGTTTTTCTTCCACATAACAAAACGCCGTCCATTAGAAAGTCGAGCAGAGTCATGCTGTGTGAAGCGAAGCTCCATCTGGCTCCGTCTTCAGTCCTCATTATTTCTGCCTGCCCAGTGGCCCCAGCACCACACAGGCAGCTATTTACTGATGACAACTAACTTACTCTGCAGGCCAGGGAACTTTTGCTCATGTTTTCTCTTAGGACTTCTGGGTAGCAGACACAGAGACATACAGATATATGAACAAGAGTACACACACACACACACACACACACACACACAATACAGTGTATAATTCCACATACACATGCACACATTTTGTCCCCAATGAATTGTCCCAGACAGATAGTCCTGTTCCCTCATAAATGCTAACCTACATTGTACATGCGTCCTAGTTCTGCCTGGTGGTCTGCGCAGCCCCTCTATCTTATGAACGTGAACACACGCGCGCACACACACACACACACACACACACACACACACACACACACACACACAGACAGACATACACCTACACACACACATATGTATAAAGAATTTCTTGAGTATTATTCTTTTGGCTTTAAAGCAGGTAACTTAATGAGCCCTCTAAACCAGTTTTTGGCTGAAATACTTCACACTGTGACAAGACACTGGACTCCACATTAAGGCAAAAACTTCAGCCTTTTATCATCTATCAAGAATTAAAGACAGTGTGTCTCAGCAGGATTTACAAAAACGAAACAAAAACATCCATGCTTTTATCTTCACAGGTTTCTCTAAAAAATCCGTCAGACTGCTCTGCTGTAGTTCTTAGATCTGTAAACTGGCTTCTTGTGTGCATTTTACAATCAAAGAACTGATTTCAAAATACAATTCGAACCAGCTGCTGCTTTGAGAGCAGTCCAGATAGTCTGAGACGAGTCTGCGTATACTGTCCCCAACATCAAAAACAAACATCCCAACAACCAACCTACTGGGATTTCAATGTTGATTTGTATTTAAAACTTGATATTTGGTCTGAACATCTAAGGCCTCTTGTCAAAATGTGGTTACAACATTAACTGTCACAAAACAAAAACTAGTTTCATTCATTTTCAGTTTAGTTTATTCAACTGTTCAGTTGATTTCTGAAAAAGGGACAATATTGATTAGTGTGAGGCAGCAGTTTTAGCAGCATTATTTCTACACTGCATGTAAAAATACTTTCTGAAGTGCTACATTTAGCTGTTCCTGCTCATCAAGTAGTCAAAACTGAATAAAATAGAAAATCTCTCTCCAAATCTCTTTCTCTCTCTATCTCCAGTCCTCTCCTGATTCATAAATAAGTAGTACTTAGACGTATTAGTTACAACTTTGACAACTGCGAAGGTACATACACTGGTACTTGAGGTCTATATGAATGTTCAGTCAGTCTTCAAATTGTCGGTGGGAAAATCTGAAACTCTTCAACCTATTTTGAATGTATTTTCACTAGTGACCATAGTCATTTTTAAAACATCTTTTCAGTAGAAATATGCTGGGGAATAGGAGCAGCATTTGGTTTCTACACTACTTATATCTTGAATGAAATCCTCGAAAACTCTGTCGTTTTAAACCAATGCTTTAAAACTTTTCATTGACACTGCATTTTATTAGATTACATTTGGTACGATTCATTTAGATCTAACACTGTGCTGCAACATTTTTTTTTTCCCACAAATTGTGAAAACGTGTTTTTCACACCCCTGCCTAAGTGAATTTCCTTCTGGGATGTGAAAGTGTACTAGTTTCACTTAAAGTTAAAGCTACCATAAAATAAACAATAGGGTGTGAGAGTTATGTGCTGTGGAGGTGTTGAAGGTGCGCAAGCAAAAAGAGGTGATTCAGGGTGGATGTCAGCTGACGGAAGAAAGGCAGAACTAAAAGCACATGGGTCAGCTTTTATACTGAAGGAGCTCAGGCGAACTAGATGAACCAATGATCCTCTACTGCCAGCCAATGGTCTGTTTGAGCTTGACACAGACAGCTCTCTGGATGGTGGGAGGGATGTCACACCCCCGCCCAAGTCAAAGACATAATAAGGCAGTGTGGGAATGGGTCTCTCACATTTTCTTTAGTTTTTAACTTTGGGCCTTTCACGGGTGTCCTCATTAGAGTGAAATGGGTATGTTACAACACACTACCATAAAAGCAAAGCAGCCCAGTCTCCCACCCAGCAGCCTTGGATCCAAAGGAGAACTTCATGGTCAAGGAAACTACTGTATTAGCAAAAGAGCATTGCATGGCAAAACTAGTTCATAGTCACATTTTCTGTACTTTTGATGCGGGTATTAATAAGATGCAGTTTCCACCTCAACAGATCAACAGTCTGTTGTTTATGTTTTTGCAGGGAACACAGAGAAGTGAGGAGTACTGTATGGTCGGTATGAAATAGGATTGAAAGGGATAGTTTGGATTATTTGAGGTTGGATTGTATGGGGTACTTAGTGCATTATCTTCAGTAGATGATGGTCAGTGCTTTTCTTTGCCATCAGACAGTACTCTACAGTACTCAACCAGTCTTCCTATGCATAAAAAAGCATGCCTGGCTGCACTGTATCACTCTGCAGATCAGCTGTTTGGGTCAGAAAGTTATGAGATCAAACTGAAGTCAAACTTTACTTTACTGATTTCAAAGATGGCTCATGCATGTGTTTTGCTGGGCTGTTAAAACAAACAAATGTCCTGGTCCCTATCTATAAAGTGAACACAGTCTATACAAATGTCGTTGTCTAATGGTGGTTGAATTGACTTCAAAGTCCTAAAATATCCTGGTGTACAGATGAGCAAAAGTTTGCATAAATTTCAAGTCAAATCAAGACAAATCTTTGTATCGCCCAGTATCACAAATCACTATTTGTCTCAGGTGGCTTTACAATCTCTATAGTGTCCAACACCCCCTGTCCTGTGGACCCTTGAAAGAGCACAGAAAAACTACCCCACCAGAAAACTTTTTAACAGGGAAAAAAAATCAAAGAAATCTCCAGGAGAACCAGAGAAGAGTGATCCCCCTCCCTGGATGGACAGATGTACAATAGATGTTGCATGTACAGAACAAAAAAAATAAGAAAAAAGTACAGAATAATCACAAAAAATACAATAATAAAAATTATGTAATGTAATGTATATGCAGCACTCTGGACTTGGCTTGTAGGAATTTATGGTGCCTTGAAGCCCCATGTGAAATGGGTATGTATGCATGACGCAGTAATACAAATTTAAACAAATGCTACTAATGTTATACAGCAATTATGCATGGCAGATTTACTGCTTTGCTTTAGAGTATGGAAGTCCCTGACTCCACTTCTTATTGTATAGCCTTAACGCTTATTCTAACGGCATACTCAACCCACGGATCAATTGTAACCCAGACAGGGAATAACTCAACTGCTCTGAGTATCACCTGGAGCTCAGTGGACTCTTCATAATCACTTGATGTTAAGTGGAGTATCATCACTGGACTATACAAAAATGTCCATGTGCTTCATAACTTTAAATTCCACAGACGATTCAAATTCAGCTATCGAACCCTGCATAGTCTGATACATCAAATAATTGCCAGAAAATTCACATTTTTTGAAACCCATGTGTTTATTGATCCATCAGAGGGCAGAAGACATGTTTCAGATTGCATAGATTTTCAGGAAAGTATTGTTCATATTGATGTCGTAAAGGACTCTGAAACTCATGTACCCAGTATGATTCAAATGCAGGTATATAGCTAAGATCATTAATCAATTTAGTTTAGATTTAAATTCACTGATACAAATTATTAGGGGTGTAACATTTTCTGAAAATAGATGAACAGTAAAACTTAGCTGCTCTACTTTCTCTACATGTTGAAGTGGTGTTAATGAAGTGCTAAGAGGAGCGATACTCTGTGTCTCATGTGTTTGGAGGGTGGTGTCTTTCTTGTAGTCTTTAAAAAAAAAAGTAAAACGCAAGAGCAATGTAATTAAACTTTGTCTTTACTTGCACTAACATAAGCTGCAAACATTAGCAAACCAGCTAACTACCTTCAGTAATGTCACCTCGAGCCAAACTTGAGTTAGATACCACTGCATTTGCCAAACTCATGGCTTATTCCCACACTGGGGTTTGTTATAATAATAATAATAATAATAATAATGCATTTTATTTATAGGCGCCTTTCAAGACTCTCAAGGTCGCCTTACAATAAAACAGTTAAAATACAAATAATGAAACAATGCAAATACAAAATGAACAACAACAATGAACAACAACCATAAAATTAGAAATATATTATGAGGGGTATGCCAATGAACAGGTATGTTTTGAGATGTGACTTGAAGGTTGCCAGTGTTGTTAGAGTCCGGAGGTCCTGAGGTAGTGTGTTCCAGAGCCGAGGGGCAGAACGGCTAAAGGAACGTAATCCCATTGTGGCTAAATGGGCAGAAGGGGTGAAGAGGAGAGTGTGTACGAGAAGGTGTGTATGTTTGGAGGAGTTCAGTGAGGTATGAAGGTGCAAGGTTATGGAGGGCCTTGAATGTGAGGAGCAGGATCTTATAGTCAATGCGGAGGTGAACTGGAAGCCAATGAAGCTGTGATATGCTGTGTGGATGGAGTTCTGGAAATGATGCGTACAGCCGAATTTTGGACCAATTGCAATTTATTGAGGGATTTCTGTGGCAGACCATGTAGAAGAGCATTACAGTAATCGAGGCGGGATGTGACAAGGGCGTTAACCAATATGGAAGTGCTATTACGGGAGAGAGATGGGCGAAGGCGATTGATATTACGAAGATGAAAATATGCAGACCGGGTGATATTATTGATGTGGGCAGTGAAGGAGAGCAAGCTGTCAAGGATGACGCCCAGACTCTTAACCTGAGGGGAGGGACAGACAGCAGTGTTATCAATGTGTACTGAGAAACTGTTAGATTTAGACAATGTTGATTTAGTGCCAACCAAAAGGAGTTCTGTTTTATTTCCATTGAGTTTGAGAAAGTTGTGAGAGAACCAAGTTTTAACATCTTGCAGACAGTCAAGGAGGTGGGGTGGAGGGAAAATGGAACCATGTTTGCAGGTGAGATAGAGCCGAGTGTCGTCTGCATAGCAATGAAAATTGAGACCGTGATTCCTGAAGATATTGCCGAGGGGGAGTAGGTAGATGATAAAAAGGAGGGGGCCCAGGACAGAGCCCTGTGGCACACCACAAGTGACTGGGGAAGGTTGGGAATGGAAGCTCTTCAGCTGTACGGACTGTGTGCGACCAGAGAGGTAGGAGGCGAACCAGGAAAGAATGGTTTGAGTTAGTCCAGTGGAAGTTAGGCGGTTAAAGAGGATGCTATGGGAGATTGTGTCGAAGGCTGCAGTGAAGTCAAGGAGGATGAGTATGGTAAGATGTCCAGAATCTGCTGCCATGAGAAGGTCGTTGGTGATCTTTGCCAGAGCTGTTTCAGTACTGTGATGGGGACAGAAACCAGATTGGAACTGTTCATAGAGGGTATTGTGAGTGAGGTATGCAGGGCGTTTGAGGAGGAAGAGGAGGAGGATGTGGGCTGGTGCTGAATCAAAGTGGGCCAATAAAGACCCATCTCTTAGCTCATTCTTTTAGCTCTGTGCTGGGTTAGCTTAGCTCTCATGCCGGCTCTTTTCCAGATGAGATCACAGTCTATGTTTCATCGTCTGACCAGTGTTTGCTGGGTTCTGCTTTTAGCCTTGGTCTTTTAGCATTAACATTATATCATGGCTCTCGTTTAAAAATGTGACTGATGAAAACATTAAGAAGTCAGGTGGAGACGGACTTCTCAGCTCAATGACTTTAAGCATTAGCATTGGCTTACATTACCCAGCTACACTTATGCAATCTGCCAGCAAGAGTCATCATTTAAAAAATCCACAGTTGTCAACTAGAAATGAAAAGCTGCTTTTTGTTACCTCATTGTGGAATCAAAGACCCAGTGTTTCAAAAATTACTGCCAATTTTGATGTCAAATCTGCCCCCGTTGGAGAGGGATGGAATGGAAAGCTTGACAGACGTAGCAACAGTAACTAAGGGGGACAAGACTCAGCGACAGGTCAATTATGAAGCAATGTCAGTGCAGTACTGTACTTCTTCCTCTGACTGCTAACACTGTACCATTCCTTACCTCTCTGGAGCAGAAGGAGGTGTGTCACTGAGCTTGAAACAGCCTACTCACAACATGTTGCCTTCTGACTCAGTGCATTTGGAAACATAACCGAGCCATAAATTAACTCATCATTTAGCAGCCACACTGATCAATTATTACCTCATGTCAGGGTTATGCAATTACTTTTTAAGAAGGGCCAGATTTAACGTTTGGACATTTACATTTTCCATGTCTGATCTGTAAAGTTAGTGAATTTAAAGGTGTAAAACAAGGCATCTTTTATTTTTCTCTCCACTTTACTAATTTTTACAATTAGAAAAGAAACATTATGTGCAAAAGTACAGGGGCAAAAAACAGTTTGTTGTTTTAATAAACACAATGTTGCTTTTAAACATTTTTTCATTCAGTTTGACTCTAAATTTCCTCTGCTTAAACAGCCTGAGTCTGAACTTTTTAAAATAATGCTTGTCTTTGTGCTTAACAGACAAATGGGCTAATTTGCCTCCTGATAAAATTATGATCTTCTAATAAACAATGTAAATCCATAAACACCTATCAAATGTAAGCAGGTTATTTCAATAAAATAACACTGATAGACTTTTTTCATATTTATAAATGATCAAAAGGCCAAAGTGAGATCATTAAAAGGTCAGATTTGGCCCACAGGCTGCTAATTGAATAGGTCTACCTTACACTGTATGAGCCTGCTCATATAAATGCAGCACATAACATAGAGCAGTGGTTCTCAAATAGTGGTTCAGGAACCCTCAGGGGTCTGCGGCACTCTGTCAGGGGGTCTGTGAAAAGTTTTTCGACTCATTTATTTAAAAAATAATAATATGATTTTTTATTTTTCAAAAGGCTTCAAAGCTCAACAAACAATATTTCAAATTTGAAACTAAAATTGTTAATAGATTTTGGTCTAATTAAACAATCTATAACTCTTAATAAAAATATATGATTCTTCCTCCTGCCAGTCACCCACACACCCAAACCCACTCTCTGCAAGGCTCTGGTGTCAAAGCGGTTAGTCAGAGATCCATAAGACAGATTTTCAAAATGACCGGCTACTACGACAACAAATTAATAAAACAAAAAACAAAACTGGGGAAATATAATGAGGAGCAGGATTGAGACTATAAAAAATATGTTGTTATTGATTAATTTTCTTTTTTTTTTCTTTGATTAATCAATTATTGTTTAGTCTTTAAAATGAAAAAAAAAAAGAAGAAAACTGAAAAGTTATTTTCACGGTTTCCCAGATATAAAATTTCCATCTTCTAATTGCTTTTTTTGTACAACCAACAGTTTGAAAACCCAAAGACTAAGTTACTATCATAAATGACAAAGAAAAGCAGCAAATACTTAGATTTAAGAAGCTGGAACCAGAAAATGGTTGACATTTTGCTTGAAAAGTGACCATAAAGATTAATCAATTATTAGAATAGTTTGCTTTTTTCTTTTCAAACAACAAATCGATTAATTGACTAATCATTGCTGCTCTAATGATGGCTTATTGAAATTATGGGTAGGCCCGTTCTGTGTTAACATGGTGTAAATATTATTTATACATCATATCTTTCTAATAGATTTCTTCCGTCATTCCATCAAAGTAAAAAGAACCCATCAGATAATTTCAAGGGACGTGCGTGAGGGGATCCCTGGCATGTTCTCTATCTTGGCTGAGAAAAACTTGAGAACCTCTGACACACAGTGTGTGTTTCCTCTCTTGTCCCGAGCGCTGTGGTCTGAGGGACTGAAGGAACGAACAATATCCTTTGTGAACAATGTCCTCCCGCAATCTTAAGACAACACAATAAGTCAGTATTCCCCTGAACGCCCTCACTACAAGCCTATCCATAATGAAATATGTTATTATTCCTCTGCGAAACACCTCTTCCTCAGTGTGATAACCTTCCCTCCAATTATGTCCGTGCTCCAGAAACACGCTGCGAGAAGAGTTCTTTGTGTTAAAGTAATCTGCTGTGACTCTTGAGCGGGAGCAAAGAGAACGGCTGTATTAAAAAAAAAAAAAAAAAAAGGCAGACAGAGCGAGAAATCTTTTTTCTTTTCTTTCTTTTTTTTTTTAATGAAAACTCACTTGTGAATGATCTCAACATTTCATTGGTTCCTAAGTGAAATGGAATGCCTGATTAAGCCCAACTCATTAGCAGAAGGTTCAGGATAAATGAGAAGGCGAAGAAGTGAGGAGAGAGTGATTCTAATTAGACCAAAGACAAAACGACCAGAGAGGATCTCGGTTATGTTATTACAAAGAAGGCTAAATTTAGAAAGGAGAAAAAAGATGCCATGGGCTGGCACTGTTAAAGGGTAAATGCTCCTATTAAAGCACATCCAAATCCACACTCGCTTTTTTTAATATCAACTTTGATACCTCATTTTATGCAACAACAAATTTATTTATCATCTTTTTGATATGTCTGAGCCTTGATGAATATGGATGCTTGCTGCCAAAATCAAGTTTGTAAGAATTCATCAATGAAATATCTAAAGAAAGATAAATAAACATTTCAGTCAGGACACCCACGTCAAGGCTTTAACCACTTATCCCAACAATAATGTGCATTTTAGTCTGGCGGTGTGGCTCTGCCCTTGAATTGTGAGCAAGCTTGACACAGACTTTGACACTGCCCCCAGCAATACACAACATTTGATGAATATGTAAACATTAAAAGAAACATTAAAAATTTCACAACTTTCAGCTAAATGCTGATAAAGGAGGCAGCTGGGGAGGTGGAGGGAGTTGCAGAGCTCAGTGTTGTTGTTTGGCCTGTGCCTCTTTTGTTTTGGCTCGCCACTGACAAGCTCATGCTTTTATTCTCCTCATTTTGAGAGTGCTGTAAAATCCTTAATGTAATGACTATAAAACATAAATTTTCTGTGGCTAAAAAGTGTATAATCTGAGCTTTACTGGAATTTACAGCACAGTGCTGTCAAGCTTCCCAATTAAATTCTAATAAAACGTCTTTTCTAACTTATGTCCCGCTGATATTGCAAGTGATAAAATACTATACAAGGCCTGTAATACAAGGTCTGTAATACGGGGGCATTTTGTGATGATGTGTAACTGAAACATTGCTCAATGTAAACTTAATATAAAATATTGATTTGTTATTCAGTCACTATGATGCTTAACTTTATATTTTTGCCAAGCTGAATTTTTCAAGCTGAAGAGGTGGACAATACAGTTGTTTAACTTAATTTAAAGCACCTTTTCTCTGCAAATCAATACAATGACTGTCAAGCAGATTAAAGTGAAGTGTTTTTATTATTTTGTAACTTTATTTTAGATTTAGAATGTAAATTTTCTTTAGAATATAATACATTTTTAATTTAATGTAATTTTTCACAACATCAACATTTATTTTTGGCCTGCAGCCCTCTATCCAAATTTTGGCCTTTCATTCAAGCACAGACTACTGAATGAGTGCTAAATGTTTAGGTTATGGACAAGCTTGACTTGAGGATGTTTGGAACATGTGACCCCAAAATGACTTCCATGACTGCCTGAATTACCACGAGGCTCCACTAAGGATGCTGTGTGAAAAGCTCATGAAATGACATATGTAATAAGACACTGTAAAAACTAAAAAGCTGAGAAAACTCAAACTTTCAAGGCAACTTGATCTTTGAAAAAGTTGTACCAACCAATAAGTTCTGTTGAGATGTTTTACTTTTCTTCTCTAAATAAAAGCTTTGAATTTTAGAAATCCCCCAAAATTTGTATTTCAAAACTCTTTGAGTAAACTCGTTGAAGTGAAAGTGAAAATTGGTTGATAATTTAATAATGTCAAATGCAACCGTTTCATTTTCAAGCACCCAAATAATGACGCATCAGGTTGACAGCTCACTGCCATCTCATTTTTTGTAATGCAGAATCTTTTGGGGTTTCTTAAGGACTCAAGTTTATCAAAAGAAGAAAAGCAAATTATCTCAACAAAAGATTATAGCTCGGCAAACTTTGTTTAGTTTGTTGCAAAACTCAAAAACATAGTGAAGGCAGTTGTCTTGAAAATTGAGTTTTCTCAATTGTTGTTTTTTACAGTGAGATTGTTTTTACACAGCATTTCTATACTTATCTTTAAACATGTGTTACAATTAATGAAGTGTAATAAAATTTTGGTACGTAACTGTAACAGAGTTATGTGATTAAAATACAAAATAAATGTAATTGTAATTGGCTACAGTTACAGAGAAAAATTATGTATGTATGTAATATTATTTTCAATAAAAAGCTTATATGTAGAATATAACTGCTTTGCATCTTTCTGCCCTGCATGAATGCCTTCCTTTGGCATATGTCCAGAAAACGTGGGTAAGCAAAACCATTGGAGCAAATATGAGTGCAACACCATCAAGCAGAACAGCTTACAAGAAGCTGTCTCTACATTTAGACTGGCTCCGTTCACTGAGCAGTATACGCTCAAATTTTAAGCGTTGTTTTTGATTGGTTCTCTCGTTTGAATTTGCACCTCGCTCTTCTGCCAATGAAATCAATATACATTTCTCTACCTAAATCTGCCGTCCCTGCAACCAGTTGCCCATGTCAAGATGTGTGGCCATACATACACAAAACATGCAAACAAAACCAACTGCGCATGAAAAAATAGATTTAAAGGAAAGGAAAAGGAAAGACATACATGTGCACAGGCACCCACAAACATACCAGCAATAATCCACACATATATCCGAGAATCACAGAAGGGCTTTAATGTTACTGTTCAGTGTAAAGCTTATTTGTTTGGAACGCCTGATGTCAAACATCAGTCGCACTTTTTATTTTACAGTACACTGATAAGAGGTAACAAGCCGTACTCTGTATCAAAGTAGATGAAAACTAGAAATAATGTCTTCTTTATTAGACCTACCCTTTATGAGACCCTTACTAGACTTTATTAGAGGGAAATTAGGGACACATTAGAACCATAACCAAAGTCTATTGTTTCCCACTGTAAGACCCTTATTAGACTTTTTTTAGGGGGTAATTAGAAACACTGCTCCTGTCAGCATATTATAAAAGACTGATAGCAAACAAGGAAAAACCACATAGGTGCATTTTCATAAAAATATAAAGAGAACACTGGGATCCATGGGAAGAGGAGAAGAGCAGCCAGGTGGTCCCAGTCTAATGGAGGTAAAGTGGTGTTTGAGCTGAAAAAGTTACAGTAAATATGCAACCTCAGACAGGAAGTGTACTCTTAGTCCTGCCCTGCTCAGCCACCATTGGTCAGTTTCAAGAGTAGTGGTAGTCCCCATAATGCCTCTGTCTGAACAAGCACTCGTCTCCTGCCAAGAAGTTTGGAAGAGACAAAAGGTGTCACAGGACTTAATCATGTCCGGACAGATTCAAGATCCTGTTGTTTTATTGTACTTTATTGTATTGACAATTAACCAGCATGCTGTCACTAAACATGCATTAAATGAGGATTATGTAGGCGTAATCTACTTTATAGGCAACAGATATTTCATGGAGTTTAGGATCAAGCCTACAAGATACTAGTCAACATGATTTAAAGCCATATCCCTAAAACTTATCATCACAAATATTCTGTATATCTGTCATCCGTAATAAGCAGAGGTGTTTGTGTAAGTATAACCAGGGTGTCTTTTACTAATACTGATGTCATTTTGAAATAGAATTAGATAGAAAATCTATCTTTATCGTTATCTTTGCACAGAAACAGTCGGTAGAAATGTCCTTCAGAGTGTGACCTTTTATTGTTATACTTTGAGTACATTTCAGATCCTGTGCTTTTTCACTTTTACTCGAGTAAAGAAGTTGAATCAGTGCTTCTAATTTTACCATTCTTTTTTCATAGGGACCCATCTAAATGCAGATGTCATTATTTTCACTGTTCAATAAACATTTACTTCATAATGATAAGTTAAAAATTGTCTATTTCCACTTTTAACTGTCTGGCTCGAGCTGGGTTTGGACAGAAATATGTGGCCAAGTCGCAATCTATTGTTTCCAAATGGGATTGTGAAAATGATTTGCTGTGCACTGCCTTCAAATCAGCCTGAAGATATTAAAAAGTTTGATTTAAAACCCCCCAGAAATCAACAAGAGCACCATGGTTAAGTGAGATATTCTGAGATGTCAGCCTATCAAGCAAAGTCGCACAAAACATTTCCATCTTTAAGCTTTGAAGTCCTATGTGATTTTACAATTTGAAATAGCCTGGCATTACCAGACTAAATCTGTTTTTATTTTTTTCATATTCATTTCATTCAAGGTCTGTAGATGCACTTGGCAGATTCATCTTGTTCCCAGACTAATACAGAAGTGCAACTGTCAGCTAAGCATATAATTTATAGAGGAAAAAGTAAACAGTGTCCTGTGGAGATCATAATAAATAAATAAATAAATAAATAGATATTTCAACATGTCTATCTCACCAAAATGCATTGTGGGAATCCTTAGTGCCTTGCAAACACCTCATGAAACACTAAAAACTGATTTCACAGACAGCAAGGTTTAGATTAATCCAGGAGTAGTCCTTAATCTGTACTAGCTGAACTAGGACATTTAAGTAGCTTTCATGAATATGGCTTAAACTTGGCTCAGTAAGTCTGACATTATGGAGTCCTGGAGTACGGTAAGTAACTAATGGTGCTTAAAAAACCCTTGACTTGAGTAAAAAACTCTGTTATTGGTGTGAATCTTGACATGCAAGAGCAAAGAGACAAAAAGCTTTTTTTTTTTTTTTTTTCAAAAAAACAGTAGTGAGGATGAAACAATGCTAATGAAGTGAAATTTTGCATCTTAGCAATACAGTTCATTACATCAGGTGTGTGCTTTTGGCCCGCAGCCCATCATTAAGTTTCAGTTTTGGCCCTCCAAAGAAAAAAAAAACTGGGCACCCCTGATTTAGATATTTCAAAACAGCAGTAAGCAGAAGTTAAACCTGCCTCTTTGAAGGATTGATTTAAGATTTAACTTAAGACAGTTTAAGACAGTTTAAAACAGGCAATTTAGTCTGGGACTAGACTTACTGTCTGTGAAACCAGGCCTATATGTTCTTAAACTTGCATTTTGGTAAATCCATTTAGTCATTCATTGTTACCTTTTACGTTGCATTAAGCCCACTGACTGCATTAGCCTGCTGCATATTGTGTGTGCATGTGCGTCCTCATGCATTAGCGTGAGATTACAAATAACAATAATAGCGCTGTTAGTGGTGAAAAATGTCCAGTGTGTACCCTTCAGCCTTTACTTTAAAAGTGCCTTTATACTCAGCCATATGTGGCCGCCACTTGGTAAAATTACTTTCTAAAAGGATCCTCAAGTGTGTCCTCCAACAAAGCTGCGGTTTCCATTTTCCAACAATACTAGGACAGTCAGTGGGATGGAAGGGCAAACATCAATTTTTATGGCACAAAGAAAAAAACCAGGTAGTGCAGAGAGAAAGATATTTTCTGCTGTGACAGGATGCTTTCTATCTGTCGTTTGCTTTCTGTCTCTATTGTGCTGCTGGGTTGTGCAACACCCTGTTTTTTTAATAATATGTTGGTTACGTCTGTCACATGAGTGCTGTAACTGTCAGGATGTGGCAACATGCAGTCCTAGGCAAATTTCCCTACAGGGATAATTAAATGTTGCTCTCCTCTCCTGTCTTCTCGTCTCTAATGTGACTTAAAAAGGTGCCGCTGCAGTTCAGCGCCCTCAAACACAAAGGACCGATTTTACACTTTATGTGCAGTGGTGATAGGTTTTTGATTGGGGCTTTTGCTGTTATTCCAGTTTCTATTTCTGTGTTTTTCATCTGTTCCTGTGTGTGTTTGTGTGAAATTCATGATCACTTCAGCAGGCAGAAAGCAGACTTGAGGCTATGATGATTAAAAAAAAGAGACATAACTGAGCTGCAATAATTGCAGCATTTTCAGAGAATGATTAATTAATGGCATTGTGTGTGTGGGTGTGGGTGTGGGTGTGTGTGTGTGTGTGTGTGTGTGTGTGTGTGTGTGCGTGCGTGCGTGCGTGTACGCTTAAATATGTGCCACTGACTTTTGTAAAACATGGACGTATTCTCTGCAAGGTCACCCATACGTTTCTGCTTGGCATGGTGGCTCTGGCCATCGCCATCTTGGCAGTGACTGACACGAGCAAAGAGGTGGAGCGTGAGTCGAGCTGAGGCAGGCTGAATGACATGACTATCCACCTGTGATGGTACAGACCTGTCACTGAAAGCAGCCACACCCTTAATTATGCATAACTTTAAGTTTTAAAGTTCCCATGAAGTCAAAATTGATGTTTAAGTGTTTTTTAACATTAATATGTCACTTCCAGTATCTGGATCAATGGGGAAATTAGCCACAGAGACCAAAAACATTTTTTTGTATCAGGCTGTAACATATTTGCCTGCTGTAGAGCTGGCCATTTTAATATGGGAGTCTATGGGAACTGATTTGCTTTTTGAGCTAGTCCCAAATTACCATTCAAGAAATTGCAGTTCTTGGCACTTCCATGGTGGTTTCATTTTTAAACCCTGGAGGTTGCCACCAGGCTTGGGGAATAACAAATACATGTAACAGACTTATGTAATTAGGATACAAAAAGGGGCAACCATATACCATTAAAGTTTACAATTTTAAAATACATTTTAAAATAAAAATTAAAAACCCAATACATAATAAATACATAATAAAGAGTTTCTCAAAGAGTCTCTCAACATCACTCTGGTCTCACTGAAACTGCCTTCAATCTGTGAAAACGCTATCATCATCCAAGAATCAACATCTAATTTAAAGAAACATGTTCAGCTAAGAATATTACCTACACAGATCAGCTGCTAACGTTAGCTACACAGATCAACCGCTAACGTTAGCTACACTGACCAACTGCTAATGTTAGCTACAAAGAAATCCAGTAAGCTAACATGCCAATACTACTAATACCACTACTACTGAAAAATATTTTGCACTGGTGTGTGAGTGAAAACACAATCACCTAAATTTATGGCAGTTTACATTAGGCTGAGTGTGAATAACATACTTAAAGGATAAATATGTACAATTACCGCTATTAATCTAAGCGTGCTTTTGCCCATAATAATGAAGGAATAGCTGGATAAACAAATCTAGCAATGAAAACAAAACATTATAGTAGGCTAACATATTTTAGGGCTGCACAATTAATTGATATATTACTGACATAGCAATATGGCAATGTGCAATGTCCAAATCACAAAAGTTGCAATATTTTGATAAAGGAAAAATAAGTGACAAAACAGCATTATAACGAAGTAGTTTAGTGCTGCAGAGATGAGGGCTGCCTATAAATCCTGTTCTCCAGATGTAAGAAGACATGTCTGTTTGGTAGAGACCCCAGCAAATGTCATGGCATCATGATTTTAATAGTGTTATTCAGTGAAAATGAAATTCAGATTCAAAGATGATCATTCCCACTAATCATGGATTATATAGCAATCACAATATCTGTCAAAATAATCACAATATGATTTTTTTTAACCATATCATGCAGCCGTACCATATTTGATATTGAGGTAATCCAAAAGTAATAGGAAGTAGCCTAATCAAGTTATGTTAGTGTAATACTGTGATACTTAGAGGTTACTGACTGCATTGTTTAACAGGTAATTGAGCTGGAACACATCTTTAAAAGAAACACTCTCAACATGCACACATACTACATATGAGTATGGGTAAAAAGCACGCCAGAGAAGAAGAAGAATGTGTCTGAGCAGGTTGGTATAATAGCACAAGGAAGAAAAGATCATTTTTACACATTAACTCCACTCTGACAGCCTCTACTCTCCAATCCCCCATTTAATATAAGCTCTCTCCTTTTTTTCTTTGAAATCTAATTTCATACAAGGTTGCAAAATTTCCAGCAATCACCATCTCCGGAGGTTGTGTGTTCAGGAATGTGGTCTGCAGCATTGTTGCTCACTACCTCCTGCACTGATAATCTGGCTAAATAATTGAGCTTCAGACATGTGGCGCGTCTGTGATTAGCTACGTCCCTCTGGGAGACAGATTTATGAGCTTCAAGCTGCATTGTTTAATTCTAAGTCAGATACCAGGTATTGAAAGCTCAGTAGCAAGACAGACATGTTCTATTATGTTTGGCTTTTCAAACGTCTCTTTTATTTTTTTTCTATTAATCCTGTGTGAATGGTAGGCTAACATTTAAAGGGTGTTTGAATGCTTAATTAAATATTAACCTGCCCTGTAAGCTTCAAGAGATCTTACCAATAACACTTCATCGTACATACCTGTGATGAATCCACACACACACAGAAAAGAGACTTCACACCCTCCACCCTCTCCCTCACATTCAGTACGTACTGCACACTCTTCGTGTAACTTCCCATAGGGGTGTAATTACGTTTGTGGTGTAAACTGGGTAATTAGCCGTGTCTCCACTTAGCTCTCAGCTGGAAACATGGAGAGGAGCGAGCAAGGCAGCAGACAGAAACATCACCACATCTGCTGACTCTGGTTTCATCGCAGTATAATCCAATTCCTAAACAAATCATTACAAAACACATGCTAGCATAATGAAAATTATCCATATGCTGCATATACAATCACCACAGCTCCCTTTCATGTTCAGCCCCCCTCTCATGAAGCACACTTTGTGAGAGAACAAACGCGGTACGCAGCGATGTCTGCACAGTATGTGGATGTGAAGACGGTGTCCTTGTGGACCACATTAGATTCTGACAGTCTTCCATCTAATGTATCTGATTTGGTTAATTTAATCAGAAAAAGCAAATTGTACATTCATTCAACTGCATTTCACAACTGCAAATTCCATCTGCTGATGAAGAGTTGAGACCATGAGATATGGAAAACAACACAGCAACATCTCAATATTTATTTAATATGAACAAATGGCTTTAGGCTGCTCAGAGTGTCATAATGATCGTACTCGTCATAAATCTTAGTCATTTCTTCTCCTCCTCCCGTGTCTTTTAGATTCTATGGAAATGTTGCATTGGTGTTGTATGAGTTTTCTATTTGTTTGATCCTTTGTTCCTGATTTAAAATGTGTAGATGCACATATTTTTTGTCCTCTTGGGGGCTGCACAACAAGCTGTTAACCCAACATATTATCCATGTAACCAAAGAAGTAAATAAAGATGACGCTCTGTGTAATTTTATGTGTGATAATAAAAGTTGACCTTTTGACCTTTGTTAGCAAACAGTGGCCTATTTACACATCCAGCAGATACCAGACAGTATTTGCATTCATTTGGAGTTGTGTTTTTGCTACCTGACAAATATTCAGTCAGTTTTTAGCTCCTCCTGAGGGGTGTACTGTCAAGCATGTTTGACAAAGTAAAGCCTTCTTCGTGTTAGCTGGCTTGACAAAACTTAAAACTACAACGAAAGCCCTTTTCCACAAAGTTAGCTGTGGTTCTTGGACCGGTTCCATCCAAGATTTTTTGGAACCTTGGTGCTATAGTGAACCAGCCTGCATTTCTACCAGTTTTGAGTAGGACCATTGTAATCAAGTATGTCATCAACAGAAGATGTTGCACAATGCAACAACCTGAGGCACGTTCAATCTGAAAATGTTATGCTCCGTTTTGCTACATGTTACAGATTGAATGACACATTTCCTCAAAACGATGCGCAACAGTGTGCAACCGGCTTTGACATTTGTTTTCACTCATTTGGTGCGTGTGCCACAGCGCCAATCAGTTGCAGTGTACTTGCTATGTTTCTGTGACACACACTTTGGTTCCCAAGAAAAACCTTCTATTTTTTGGTACCAGCTGGGAAGCAACTTCCTAGGTTCCTGACAAGTTCATTTTTGGCGGCAATGGTCAGAATGGTTCAAAACTGGGGCACCCCTGCAGCTCAGTTGGTAGAACCTGTGTCCCAAGTACTGAGGGTATCAGTCCTCTGTAGGAGCTGCTGGGTCAGTTCCTGCCTGCGGCCCTTTGCTGCATGTCATCCCCTCCCTCTCTACCCCCTTTCCTGTTAACTCATCAGCTGTCCCTATCAAATAGAGACAAAAAGCCCCCCAAAAATCTTTAAAGAAAAAAGAGTGGTTCAAAATAAAGCACTTGAACGGGAACAGGAATGGCTCCATGTTGGTGGAAACAGCCTATCACAGGTTGACTTCTTTTTTTTTTTTTTTTTTTGGTTAACCCAGGTTTTTAACCCAGGCTCCACGTGGGTTCTCATAAAAGGAAGCATTTGTCGTGCCATTTGACTCTTCTTCTCCACAAAATGGACCAATCGTGTTCTACCTACTTCACTCAAGAGGAACAGGTTGTTATAATGGAGAGCTATGAACCTCTGAAACCTATTATGGCAAAAAGCAAGAGTGTTGCTGCAAATAAGGCAAGAGAGGAATGCTGGCAGAAAAATGTTCATGGTGGTAAGATAGTATATTTATTTTACCACTCAATACACTCTCAATGCCTGACATTTATTTCTAACCGACAGCAGCACATCAGAGCTCTTAACATCCCTGCAAAGGAAAAAATATTTTTTTCCTTCTAAACACATTATACATATTGGAGAGTAGTTGCTGAAAACATGTGAAAAAACTATGTAGTAGTGAATTGTAAAGTCACACTGGTTTATGTGTTTAGGATTTTTTGGGTGGACCTGAAACATGGCTCAGTGATGTGCTGGAGCCATGGTCCTCCAACACTATATAAGCCCCACGAACCAACACATGAACACGGCCTCTGACTCCCTTCATCCTCACTAATGGTCAGTTACGAACGTACCATCAGCGACTCTGAGTCCAAATCAGCCCAGCAGTTCACTTCAGCTCACTTCAACGCCAACAACCCAACACAGAAGAAAAAAAAAATACCATCCCGTCACTGTCCTGGGGCTCTCAAGGCTCAAACATGTCTGGAAATGTCCAATAAAGCAGCTAGATGGAGAGACTGTTTCAGATTATTTTCAGGTCATAGTGGTGTTTGATACCGAGGCAGCGGAGTGGACATGCCCCCAGCATTTCAGAGCAGAGAAAACTGCTAATTTTTTCATGATATTGAGACCTAATTTTATATACTTAGCAATGTTTTTACTCATTCAAATTGGGCTGGGTGGTTAATATAGCATGTTTCTGTGGTGTGACAAAAGCAGAAGACACATTTAATGTTGCTTTACGAGATCTTTAAACTTTAAACATTATACTCAAGAACTGCATTTAGGTCTGACACTGTTCCATAATAAAGGATATGTGAAAATTACGTTTCTTGGCCAAAGTGAAATAAAATTTTATTGATTGGATATTCTCTGTGATATACCAATAGACTAATCAATTTTAGTACTAGTAGTGTAAAAGAAACTTGACAGCAAATCCAGGCCAAGGACCACATACCACAACTAATCTGAACTATCCCCTTAACATGAAGAAAGGTCATACTTAAAAGACAGAAAGGGAAGAGAAAGAAAAACTAAATATTCCATTTTGTTTTGGCGAGATATACGTGCAACATTTCCATTTAACTAACTTTGTGTTTCACCATCAAGTGAAGCCTAAATATTAACATGCAAGGTGATGTGAAGGTGGAACTTTATTCATGAATGTATGATTAGCTAAATCACAGTCGTCTGTGCAGACTTCATTATAAAAACCCACACTTCTCCTCCTCTCTCTACCTGGTAATGGAAAAGTAGAACTATCCCAGTAGGTATATCTAATCCTGCAGATAAGCAAAACAAACAAGAGGGAGTTATCGCAGTCATCTCTCTGTGATCAGATTAAGGGTTATGAAGATAGAGGCTTAAGACAGTTATCTGCCGGCTCATCCTGGAGACACTACAGGTGCACACAGAGACGGCATCACATGGACTGACTGAAAAACACTGAGCCACTAGATGGGTACTGCATCAGGAGTTAATGAACATCCTAAAAATAAATTATATTTTGAAATATTCCTTCGTATCAACAGCTTGCAGAGTTGTAATGCTCCCACCACTTCGGAATTTTAATAAAATGTTGGATTTTGTGGACCGAAATGCAGAAATCAGGCTGGGGGCTGAGGATTTCAGCAGACAGTAAAAACATACATGCAAAAAAAAAAAAAAAAAAAAGGGTAGGAAGGTGGTTTGTTGTTGGTGGGTGGCCTGGACAATCTGACAAAAGCCAGCAGGCAAAATGTCAGCTATATATATACAGAGACACTAATGGTGAAATGAGGTGCAGCTGCTGAGGCAGGCAGCAGGTTACAGGGGCTGATGAGGGAATCAGCCACAGGTGTGCAACACTGAGGGAGCCTAGTGGACAGGTGAGGAATGACACTGGCACCAGTCAGTGATGATTCACCCAAATGGTTCACCCAAAGAAGAAGGAAAAAGCATATTTTCTCTACACTTTTTCTCTACACTTACTTGGGTATCCATGCAGAAAGTTTGGGTTTTATTTGCTCAGGTTTTGAGATTTATGACTTTTGCTTCCATCTTAGTACAATGGAGGTGGATGGATTTTAATGCTTCTTTACTTTCTGAAAAAGGCAATAGATGTTTTTCACAGCAGCCATTTTGACATGAAATAGTAAACACAGCTGTTACTAATGATACTTATTAAGGTTCCATTCCATTCATGTCAAACAGAGTCAAGTTGCTATTACACTAAATGGAACGATTGTTAATTTGTACACATGCTGTTTTGCAGCCTACAGGTATTTTGTGCAATTGCTGCTGGCATCCTGACTTCAGCTGGGTTGAGATGTGGTGATAGCAATAACACACATTTGATTCACCTAATTTTTGTTTGTTTCTTTTTAAAAAAAATTTTTTTGGGCTTCTTGCCTGTAATTGAGAAAGGACAGCTGAAGTGCAGACAGGAAAGGGGGAGAAAGAGTGGGTGGATGGCGTGTTTTAAAGAGCTGCAGGTGAGAGTGGGACCCACAGCCGCTGCAGAGGACTCAGCCAGTCTCTTATGGGAAAGAAAGAGCATTTTTTTGTGTTCCTCCACTCATTTGTTAGTTTTTCCTTTTAATTTATCTCCCATCTGGATATTTATAGACCAGCTTAACAGCAGCTAAAAATCTTTTTTTCACTGACGCAGAGAAGTTAAACATTGTACACTGTGACATCACTGTTGGGTGTGATTACAGAGGTGGGAAGTAATGAAGTACAAATACTTTGTTACCATACTTAAGTGGAGTTTTCAAACATCTGTACTTAATGTTTTTTTTTCTGACAACTTTTCCCCTACATTTTAACAGAAACATTTGTACTTTCTTAAATTTTCCAAACATGGTGAAGTTTGTTAGTTGTTGTTAGTGAAGTTTTAATGCATTTTAGGGTAATTATTGATTATTTTTATTTTGCATCATTGCCTGCCACCTTTAAAACATCAAGACCGAATTCAGCCTAAATGGATGGGACAATAACAAATAGAAAAGACCACTGATTGGTGTATCCATCAGTGCACATCACACACTTCAGACGAAAGTGATGTAGGAGACATAACAAGATGTATACAAGTTGAAAAGGATGTAACATGTCGAAAACTACATGAAAGACATAACAAGACAAACCGACAAAGAATTCAACAAGGAGAAAACTACATGACACAAGATGAAAACAAAGTAAAAGATATAAAAAAGATTAAAACGTCATACAAGACATAACAAGATGAAAACTAGGTTAAAAAAAATACATTAAAGACAACTCAAGACAAAAACAATGTAATAAGGCAAAAACAACATAAAATACACACCAACACTGCAACAACAACTAGACAGCAGAAAACATTACAAGACAAAAAACAATGCAAAAGGCATGAGATGAAAACAATATAACCGAAACAAGGACGTAAAAGACTTAACGACAAAAGAGACAGAGAGGGATGCTCTCTCAACGGCAGACTTACACCCCGAGTGTGCGTCCAGTGAGTCAGACTGTGGTAATAATGACCTCCACAGGCCTCACTCTCATCTGCAGGCTGGATCTCTCCTCCTCTCTGTCTTTCCTCTCTGATGCAGCAACTCTGTTTGTGTCAGAGGACACATTGTTAGGCTTTTATACCCACTAATAAGTGAAGCTAAAATTTTGGTGGTAGCTATTAGTGGCTGTGTTTGCCAGAGGTGTAAGCTAACTTTAGCTAAATGGATCTCTCCCTTGTTTCGATGAATACCCTCCACCATCATCACAGTGGGGGTGGCACTTGTCGCAGCTTCGTCTTCCCTTGCACCTCTCCTATTAACTTCTCTTTTCTGTTTCTCCCTTCTTTTCTGAGCACCTGACTTTTGACAATTGAACATATTAAAAGTTTAGTGGAGGGAGTGAGGGGCTGTCTGGATGTTCAGCTCTTGATCTTAACAGACCAAATAATTTTTTGCATTACGGTGAGGGAGAGTAAAATTGTTTTTGACCACTATGTCAAAATGTACCACACAAATGCCATATAAAGTTTTTACAAGGATGTATTTTTAACATATTATTACAGCAGATTATTTAAAGGTCAGGGGGCCAAGGACAACTGACTCAGTGTTCCCTCCATGTCGGCCACCCTGGTTACACGAACAATAGAGCACACCTCTCACCACATCCAGGCGCAGCAGACTGGGTTTGGATAGCATTTAATTGAATCCAGTATTGAATCTGCTAATCAAAACTGTATCCCTTCAAATTCTTTATCAGAAATATAATAACTTAAAGCTCCACTCTATTATAAAAGTGTGTTTTTCTTATGGTTACTTCACTTTGACCTTCATTGCACAGAAAGAAAGTATACAGTCGCATTCAAAAGTTTGGAATTGCCTATGACAAAAGCTTGATTCAGTAAAGTCAGATGGCTGAGACACTGCCCTATATTTTCGAATGGTCTTTCATGCTTTTAGGCTCTAGAAAGTCTTCATTACAAAGGCATGTTATTTTGTACAAATGATTTGCAAAAAAAAAAAAAAAATGTAATTTGGACTTGGAGAACAAAACCTGTACAATGCTTCAACCCGACTGATGATTGAAAATACAGAAAGAGACAAAGATACCTCTGAGCAACACTTAAATATGAATATAGGAAATTACCAGTAATTTTAAAAAGACATTGGAAGTTTAGCATCAAAATCTGTGCAGATTTACATAGGAACAGTTTCCTGTTTGAGTATCGAGTACACAATAACGCCTATAAGAAGCTGGAATTAACAGGTATGTTGCTTTAGCAAAGCTATTCTTACAACCTCAAACCAGAAACAGTTTGGTCTAAGATTAGAACTATTAGAAAATCATCATAGAATATCAGATGAACATGCTGTGGACTGACAAATCATAGTCTCAACATGATCACAAAGAAAAACATTTAACTTCACTTACTCCCAGGGTTGTGAAAGTGGGAGTAAAGGTCACGGTATATAGTATTACACAATCATTATTATTCTCATTTACAATGTTCCTTAAAGGAATGAAAAACTACAACCCTGCTTGTGCTTTTCTGGACTGGAAAAACAAATTCAAAATCAAAGTGTATTTTGGTTTGGGTTAATAACAGTATTCTCATCGTCAAGCAGCACTGTAGGGACATTGATTAAAGTTTTAACCGTTCAATTTTTCTTCATTTGGACCAAAACTATTTCGAATGTACACGACACCAGATGTTTGAATTATACTGTTTTTTCAATCTATGTTAAAATAGCCATTGAGGGAAAGAAGAAAAACATCAATATAACAAGTGATTACAGGTATTACAATACAAACCTCTGAATGGTAGAGTATGTGCAGAGTTCCATACTAGATGATTGTTTTCACTTCATGTACTGAAGGGAGAAAGTTTCTCTGTGCTCACCTTATAGGGTAACTTGAACCCCTTTCACACATGTTCTGCAACTCTGCAATTATTCAGACACTACCCAGAGGAGCTGTACATGTGAACACAAATTTTTTGGCCCAGACTTTAACTTGCTCACTCCCTAGTGCTCAGTCAGGGTGAACTGCCTCTGTGAATACAGCAGTTCAGAGTCCGGAGCGTGTGAGTGAGCATGTTGATGATGCTATGCAGCGTGCAGCTGCTCATGTGTGAAGCCACTGATAGTTTTGTTTTCACACACACTATTCGCTGATCAGTATCAGCCTACATGAGTCTAATATTTTTTGAGCTGGCGTTTTAATGTCTTTCTTCATCATCTGTGATGTGAAAACATCAGAATACTTGCTCTGCGGACACCACCCCTCGCCTATACGGATTATTTCCATGCATGCGACCACATCCGACACGGACAATCTACACATGCAATACATGCTGCATGTGAAAGGACACATCAGTGTACATATGTATGTAGAAACAGCTATGGGTACTTTTCAACCTGGGCCCTATTTTCAAATGTGTACAGTATGTGTCAAATTTAACAATGAGGACAATTTTTGAAATTGGCCCAGTACTGAGCAAGACCACTGCAGCTGTCAGCCACAAAACAGGCTGCAGTGTAGTCCTTAGGGGCAACTGCACACTGATAATGTTGTTTTGCCACTGACAAGTGTTATCCTAGGAAATAGACCTTTTTGTTAAAGAGTAATATCCTTTTTGTTTAACCAGAAATAGCTGTTATATCACTGTTAAGCCACCAGACTATATTTTACAGAAACAGTAATGTTTTTTTTTCCCCACTGGGCTCATGAACAGATGAACAACTCTGTTTTGGTCAAAATAAATCTTCATTGATTTAAAGACAAAAAAAGGGAACATAGAAAAAAAGTTGTACAGGAATTTAGTGGAATCAACTAACCTTTTTAGTCACTAACGTAACGTTAATATACAAGTTTTATTTATTCACATTAATTAAACTTGAAATTTCTATTTATTTTCAAAACACTTTAGAACTCATGAACATGAGTTCTTTTAACTCAAAGTCTTTTGGCTTGAAATGATGAGTTGAATAAATGGACTGTACAGAGTTGGATCAGCTCATCAAATTAAATTTCTAAAGAAACATGGTTCACAGACTTCTTTTTAGAGTAAAGAGAGAGCCTCTTTTTGTAGTTAAAAAAGAAAGAAAGAAAACATGTATGATGAAAACTTGCTGTGTGTTTGTAATACATTTTAAGATAAATCATGTTTGCTTGTTTTCACAATAATGAATCATGATGAAGATTAGTATTGAAATCAGTCCCAACCCCTTTATAATTACAAATTTATTATCAGCTTATTTTTTGTGCACATTCATGACCAAGGTCCTTTGCTGAAGGATCTCTCTCTGATTCACAAGTTTTTGAAAAACCTTGAAAAACCTTTTTATGGCTCCACGCTGACAACGGCCATGGCCAGGCATTATGTTATCAGATCATCCCAATTTTATAAATGTGCTATTTTAATACTCCTTGAGAGAGTTTAATCAAACTTTGCATAAACTACCACTTTAATTTAAGAATAAACTGATTAAAATTTGGTGGTCAAAGGTCAAAGTCAATGGCCTCACTAAACATATTTCTGCCCATTACTCAAGAATTCATAGACTAATGACAAAATTACACACACACACACACACACACACATCTAATCGGATAAAATGATGAGGTGATGACATATTGTTTCCAAAAGTTCAAAGGTCACCTTCACTGTAACATCATTATGTTCAGCTCTCTGTTAGTCCTCTGTCCTCCTCTGTAAAAATAGTTTCTAAGCAAAGACAACATGTTCCTCACAGGAAATGATTCACAGGAATCACACATGTATAGTGAGAACTTCTATTCTGCCAAAAAATACATGTAATACCTTTTTTTTTTAAATTCCTTCAAAGTTACAGGTCAGTACAGTGGTAAGTTCCATATTAAATTCCTTCAAAGTCTTCACTACATACATCATATGAGTCTGGACAGACATGGCTGTAAACTGCAACTTGACTAGTTGGTGGAGACATACAGCTGCAGTGCAAATATCATCAAACTTTTTCTTACATCAGATAACGGCTGTCCTACATCAGCGCATGAATGTGTTATCTAAGCTAATTTAATTTAAGGTGCCACATATTCACTCATGGCGGTTCTGCACCTCCCACACAAGGACATCAGTTTCCTCTTGAGAGAAGCTTTTGTAGTGAATCCACTCCCAACTGTTCTTCGTATCACAGAATGAGCTCCACGAAGCGGAGGCCAATCCTGTAGAAAAGAAAGGAGAAAAAAAACAAAAAACTAATTTGATTGATGATGACTGACACGAGCCCCTACCACATCCTGATAATATATTTCTCATAATCACTCCCTGTTTCCAACTGCACCTCAATTGTGCCACACGCCTGCAGCAATGAAATATCCAAAGTCAGCTGCCACAGCTTGAGCGCAGCACTCTGCACCATTGATTCTTTAGAACAGAGCCCAGAGACACCAATTTGTCCGTCGACAGCAGCCACAATAGCCCAAAATATAATACAGTGTTCTGAGTAATGCCTGCTATTCACACATTTCTCTCAATCTGCTTCTTCTAAACTTATATGAGTCTCCTGCACTCATGATATTGCCGTTGCTCTCTTCACTGATATAAGCGCAAGATGTTCTCATCCTATCTCTGAGGGGTGCTGAAAGGCATCCTGGGAAATCATTAACCAAAGAGGAAGTTGTCGACAGCGTGTCCCAATTCAATTCTGTAAAACTTATTATAAAAGCCTGCGCACCAGCACAGTGTATAATTTTGGCTATTAGTTGAGCACACAAGAAATGATTGTATTTTAACATGTACTAAATGAGCCCCTTGGAAGGAGTGTGCGGGTAAAAAGCACAACACCATCCTTCAAATTACACAACAAAATTAATTGCTGGTTAAGAGGTTTCTGATTTGACACCACTATTGACTGGACGGATTCACCAGCTGTTTGCTGATATCACACCACCAAGCTTATGGTTTGGTTAACGTTGAGCACAAAAACTATTTGCTTAGAGAGAAACATTGAGGTTTGGGTTAAAATTACTTGCCTACTTTGTTAAGTGCAGGGGACCTTCATCGTCATGGTTATAATAATAAACAGTAATTGGATACTTAGTGAACGTCTGCTGTCATGGGTTAAACAAATCCTCATCGTCATGGATACAATAATAAAATACTTGTTTACTGTCAGGGAGCAACCGCTGTTATGGGTGGAAGAAATCACTTCCGGTATGACCCTCACGCCATGAAGATGGTGACCAGCGCCTCTCTGTGTGATTTTCACCTTTAAAACCTTTCAAGAAGTAACCTGTCAACATCAGACAGATTTTCTCGACCAACATACTGTGGTTGGAAACCAGAAGCGCCTTCACACTGCAAGAAACCATAAATCACGGTGAGTGACAAGCTGCTAGAAAAGTTTGGCACAGCTAGCTAGCAGGGACAACAAGGATAGCATTACTGTGAGCACCACCTGCACCTCCCGCTGAGCTCACCCAGATGGCGTTAGAGAGGATGCAAACTACCATTTGTGGCAACATCTCACCTCTGAAAAAAAACAGAAATGGTTACTGAGCTTTGGTCATCAATTGCTGAGTTGAAATATCCTGTTGCTGACTTTGAAACTTTAGTTGCTGAGGTTGACAAGCAGAAATGCTCCCTGTTGGACACAATAAGCATCTCATCAAGACTCAAGCAAAATGATCTTGAAAATCCAGGAGGCAGAATTTGCGAGCTATAGTTATGGGGAGGGAATGGAAGAAGGACGACCATTGGAGTTCATGTCTTCCTTCCTCACAAATGTTTTTGATGAAAGAGAGCTCTCTCAATCTCCTGTAATCAAGAGGGCACACAGCTCTCGTCCGCTTCCACCACCAACTGGTGAAGAAGGAGATCCTGTGTTTTGCACACTCCCAAAGTCAGCTGCGTTACAAAGGCTCCCAAATCCACATATACCCGGATCTGTCTGCTGATTCAGCCGGTCAAAGTGTGGAGTTTGCAAGTGTCAAATCACAACTTTACAAAGCTGGAGTGAAGTTTCGCCACCTGTTCCTGAACAGGCTTGTCATTTCCTTTCCTTTCCTTTCACAGCATGAACTTGTGATGCCGGCAGTGAGGTGATTCAACCTACATCGCGGCTGGACAGCAATACTCAGTCCACTATGTGACATTCACGGATAGACCCACAGGGTATCCCACTGGCTAATTGGAGGATCCAGCAAGCTCTGTTCACACGGGTCAGCTGAGGACATTACTGAGTTTTGTTGCCCTGCTTTCGCTTCCAGTCTGGGCTCTTTTCACCAGACAGTAAGACTGATCCACCTCAGCCAGGACTTTCCATAATAATACTCAACAGAACTCCACATACACAGCCAGTATTTGTGATGAGTCGTCAGGTAGCACCACCATCCACTTGCATGTTAGTTTCCGGTAAGTCCTCCTTCACTCAAAAGTGTGTTTTTTTCTTATTGACTGACCTTCACTGTGAAGAATAATGAACCAACTGGCTGTTTTCACTTTAATCTATTGTGCTACTTACTTAGGTGTGATGTTAAAACATGACACCTCCACAAAATGCTAAGTAAAGGCTTTTTCAGTGAAGTAGTATCTTGTGACCAGCAGCTGAACTTTTGAAATGAACATTTTTGTATTCATGGATTCTGGATTTTCAATGAGGGGGACGTAGTGGAAAACATGTCTTAAAATATGTCTGGAGGGGACCTGTAATTACACTGTCTTTTCCTTTTTTTTGGGTACAAACACAAAGCATAAGAATAATTTGCATTTCTACAAGTAGATCACAGCGGATGATCAGGTGTGTACCATAATAGCTAGAACTACAAACTGCACCTGTTTGTCTAATTTTTCCACAGACAAAATCTCATGACATCAGAAAGTTGCAACAAGCTCATATAAATTGTACACATAATGGCTTTAGAATATAATATATCAAAATCAACATCAAATAAAGCCTGATTCATATCTGTGGTAAATATTCAGGCTATTTTACATTTGTAAAAGCAAAATAGTGCTTGATGTATCTTATGGTGACAGTGCAAGCTTTCATATCCAGGGAAGTCTGTGCCACAGTGACATTTAATGTAATGCTCCAACGCCCTCTCATAGCCGTCCTGGGAGTATTCTTTAATTTAATCATCCACTTATTAGGTATGCATGTCATATAAACATGCCAATGTCAATTGAATCTGCCAGTTATACTTATATACCTATTCGGATAGGCTGCTAATGTGCGCCTATAACATTATATGTCATAACTGCATCCAATAATTTTACCATTTAAGTTATGATCCATCATGTTGTTCACAGCTTTATAAACTGGCTCACACCGGCAATTTAAAATCCCTCCGTCTCTGAGGAGTTATCATGCATAAGTACAGGCACATAGCGTGCGTGGTGCGCGCTGGCCTTGGTGTCGGCATGGCCTCTGGCTCTCCAAGTGGAGCAGACAAAAACATACATAAATGCCCTCAGGCCAAATGTGTTTGTGATGGAGAGAGAGAGAGAGGGCAATGGGGAAGGTTTATTTAACTGGTGGTAGGAAGGAGAGAAACAAAGACAGGAGAAGATGAGAGGCAGCACGGAGAGTGGAGAGAGAAATCGATGAGGAGCTCAGAGAGAAATGATGATGATGCTGGTGGAAACAGTATGAAAAAAACAACAGATATTGTAGGTGGACAGGAAAAGACAGATGAGGAGAATAATGGAATGAGTAGGGCGCTGAAGGGGGGATTGGGTAATTTATGTAAAGAGCGGAAGGAGGCAAGAAGGGAGGGCTGAAGAAAAGAAAGAATGGCCTCCCACCAGAGAGGAAAGTTAAGAGAGTCAGAGCCGGAAATATGTGCCTATAGCTCCCTGCTATGAACATGTAACATAAAAGAGTAAAGAATGCTGCAGGAATACCTGCGCTGCTGTCTCTGGAGCCCTTTTTAACTGGGATAACTCAGATCATACATACATTCATGCACCCAGCAGACACACTCACAGAAAACAGAGCCTATAAATACCCTTGTGAGAGTGAAGTGTCCTTGATAACAGTGTGAGATCCAGGCAGTAAAACTGTCTGTCAAAATGTTCTGTGAGACCAGAAGCACAGATGAAGTTGGCAAAGCGACGAGCACAGTCCTCACCGAGCTTTGGGGAAAATACAGTTTCTTCTTCCAGCCAGTGGATGCATGTTGTAGATTAAACAAGAATTTTTAAGTTACAGTTCGCACATCAAAGCACAACATGGAGATAGTTGATGGGATGCTGCGCTGGCTGAATTCAGTTTGTTCACAAACTTGAATCTGACCCCCCGGAGCACTTTTATGTTCACATATTTGTTTGATTCTTTCCAGATATAAAAACAAAAGATAAAAAGACGACAAGCCCTCTAAAAGAAACAAGATATTTGAAGTTTGCACCTTTTCCTTTGGGTTCAGATGAAGAAACAATCGCCTGAAGTTCATTTGTTCTTTTGCTTTTGTTGTCATATTTTCCTTCCACAGCCTTTAGTTCTCATACTGCAGACTTTCTAGTCACAACTTGAAAAGATTTAAATGTATTGATTATTGATTGTCTGTTTTTTTTTTTATTTCAGTGTTTTGTAAATATATTTCAGTGGGTGCATGTTTTATCTTTCCAAAGTGTCCCTGCAAACCATACTTTTATAGTAAAAATGTATCCAATGACAGTATGAAATGTCGAGTGTGGGACAAGTTGCTGTTATTTATAATTAACTGTAATTAGTTACAGTTACTAGTTACTCTCTCAAAAAGTAACTTAAGTACTTTATCAACTACTGTCTTGTAAAAGTAATTAGTTACTTGGTTAAGTAACTTTTGCTTTACTTTTAAATGTCTACATTAATTATCTTATTAGTACATAAAAAGCTATATTACTTTATTTCAGCCATATTATTTTAATGTAGTAATATCATTTTATTTTAGATAAATTGTTTTAGTGGAGTTATATTATTTTATTTTGGCTATGTCATTTTTGTGTAGTTATATTTTTACTTTAGCTATAACTTTTAAGTGTAGTTTTAGTGTAGGCAATGCTGCATAAACACTACATAAGGGCAGATGTTGTGATGTGTGCACATGCTCAGTGAAACTGACATGATGTTGTGAATGCCCTGTCAGCAGAGGGACACACAACTTAAGTGAGTGAGTTAAAAATAAGACTGAGAGTTAAATAAATTCAGTTAGTTTTGGTCAATAGTTAATAATAGTTAATAGTTTTGGTCAAATTGTTGGTGGTCAAGGAAAAGTCATTAAAAGCTTTTTGCTATTTTTTTTTTTTTTTTACCAACTGATAAGAGCTTAAAGAAAAAGCTTTATATTTCTTTTTACAAATTTTCTTTTGTTTGTTTTAAATATTTAATTGTATCAGTATCATTTATTAATGTGTTTAGTTTTTAGTTATAACCTTCCTTACATTATGTCAGTTTATGGGCTCCATAGACGCTCCATAAACATCTTGTATTGTCTTACTTGTGTTGTCTTCTGACCAACAGTCTAAAGCCCTTGAACTATTAAATTTAAGATGATATAAAACAAATTAAAGCAAAACATTTGTAAAGCAGAAAACAGATGTGGGAAGACTTGTAAAGTGTGATATCTTTAACTGTATGTTTGTTAAGGTCCAAATGTTCTGTAACATTTGTGACACCCCCCTACCTGCACCCCCTCATTTTGACCTTGTGTTTTTTTTTTTTTTTTCTTTTCTTTACGTTTTCTTTTCTTTTCTTGGGTGCTTGAGGGAAAAAAATGTTGTGATCTTACAACAAGATTTAAAAAAAAATCTTGGTAAGAGTGCTCTTGACCAATCATAAAACTTTCTCTTACGTAAGAGAAAAGCAAAAATAGGAATCATTGGTGAATCTTGGAAATCAGTGGGTAGTAAATGGAAAAATCGTGAATACAAACAGAAATAAGGGAAATATGTTAGCAAATGGCTTCCTGCATGATGCTCATTCTATTGTTGTCAAGGCTGTGGCTGTGAATCATGACGCTCTTTCTGACGAAACCTGTCATTATGCGAAAGGTTAGCTGTCATACCGAAGAGAAAGTCACTCCAGGAGGCTGATTCTTTCCTTCGTTAAGTACCTAGTGATGAAAATGCTGTGTTGATGACATCAGTGGTGTGGAAAGGTGTACTGGTAGGTGTGCTAATTCATGAAATAATTGTGCCCAGTGCTAAAAAAAAAAAGCAATTTATGGTGCATACATAAGCACATACCATATCGCATGTGCATGAACATAAAGGACCCTTTATGGGGCCAGTGGACAGACATCCTGCCTCGACAGACATACATGCATTACAAGGAGGGGGTTCCCTAAACCAATGAACAGCAGGAGGCATCTACGTGATATCAATGTGTGTATGGGTCTAACAAATCTTCCTCACCCTCCTGTTGTTTTTTTGGACAATTTACATGCTTATTATTGATATTAGGTCATAGAGTTAGCTGACATCATGTTTTTCACAACATTGTGCCACCTAACCTCCACCTGACTCGAGGTCCTATCAGAGTGATTGAAAACAGCTGTGTGGATGTGCAGGGCCTCTACAAGCAGGCATGTTTCACATTGTAGGGAAATGCTATTTGAATATGAATGTACACAATACCACAATGAAAGGCATTGTTACAGTGTTACACCTACAATACATGTGTCAGAGGCCTGACACATGTATTCAAGCCCGTGTGTCTGGTTCCAGGTCTTGGTGTAACAGTGTGTGGGTGTTGCATGTACAACCCCAGTTCCGACAAAAAAAAACAAGAGAGATGTTGTGTAAAATGTAGATTAAAAACAGAATGCAATGATTTGCAAATACTTTTCTATTTGTATTCAAATGAATACAGTACAAACACAAGATATTTAATGTCCAAATTGATAAACTTTATTGTTTCTTGTAAATAAACATGCATTTTGAATTTGACACCTGCAACATGTTTCAAAAAAGTTGGAACAGGACCAACAAAAGACTGGAAAAGTTGTGGAATGCTCAAACCTCTTTGGAACAATCAATAGGTAAGTGAGTTCATTAATAACAGGTAATAGTATCATGATTGGGTATTTAAAGAGCATCCTCAAAAGGCTCAGTCATTCACAAACATGGATGAGGTG
The DNA here is from genome assembly GCA_034769285.1 of Lutjanus argentimaculatus. Classification (NCBI taxonomy): domain Eukaryota; kingdom Metazoa; phylum Chordata; class Actinopteri; order Lutjaniformes; family Lutjanidae; genus Lutjanus; species Lutjanus argentimaculatus. Next base: position 18,121,804 of record JAWZSL010000004.1, on the reverse strand, counting down.
AGGTCCACCACTTTGTGAAAAACTGTGAGGGCAAATAGTCCAACAGTTTAAGAACAACGTTTCTTCCACAAAAAAATGTTAAGAATTTAGGGATCTCACTATCTACAATTCATAATATCATTAAAAGATTCAGAGGATCCAGAGAAATCTCTGCATGTCCTATAAAGAATACTACATGGTCTTGGTAACACTTTGGAGAGCCATCATCATTAAACACAGTTTGTCACTGCATCTGCAAATGCAAGTTAAAACTCTACCATGCAAAGTGAAAGCCATATATATCAACAACACCCAGGACGTTTGTGTGGGGCCCGAGCTACTTCGCCAAGTGGAAAGATGTGGCCTAATGAGTCCGTGTATCAGATTGTTTTCAATCATCATGGACATCGTGACCTGATGTGTTGGTGCCCATGGTGCCATAGGTAACTGTCACATCTGTGAAGACACCACTGATGCTGAAAGGTACACACAGGTTTTGGAGCAACATACTGCATGCTGCCATCCAGACGTCTTTTTCCGGGATGCCCCTGCTTATTTCAGCAAGACAATGCCAAGACACATTCTGCATGTGTCACAACAATGTGAACTACACTGACAACTAGACTGACCTGCCGGCAGTCTAGACTTGTCTGTGTGGTGTATTATGACTCACAAAATATGACAACAGAAACCCCAGGCTGTTGATCACCTGAAGTCATAAATCAATCAAGAATCAGAAGGAATTTCACTTTCAAAACTTAAACAATTAGTGTCCTCAGTTCCCAAACGGTGTCTGAGTATTGTTAAAAGAAAAGGTGATGATCAAATTTAGAAGTGTGTATTTACAAAAAACAACAAAGTTAATCAGTTTGAACATTAAATAGCTTATCTTTGTACTGTATTCATTTGAATACAAGTAGAAAAATATTTGCAAAATATTGCATTCTGATTTTATTTACATTTAAACGTCCCAACTTGTGTGGAATTAAGGTTGTGCTGTTCTTGAGAATGCTTGTCTCTTGCAAAGTCTCACACACACACACACATACACACACAGAGGCTTGACTGAACTACAGTGTGTTTCAAGATAAGACTGCGGTCAGATAGACTGTGATCAGGGCTACGACCTCCGTGATAACCGCAGCTCATTTCCATTTGCCGTCCTTGTAGCCTCACACACATTCTGCAGATAGAGACAAACTGCATATTCACCAGACTGAAGGTCCCACATTCCCAGAAAGAAGATATAACAACCCTACCAGCAATTCACTTCACTACTGCTTAGCACGTCACATTCAGATAAAGTTCTCCAAGGATAATACAAAAAATGTATTTCTCTTAATCTCTTCACTACGTCCTCCTCTGTCCCACAATGCCTTGGGGCTGCAGTCTGACGTGTCTCCATCTTAAGTCTCAATCACCAGCAAGGCTTTAAGTTGGAAATGACTTTCTGATCTCACTGGGTCCTTTTTAGATTTGAACAGACACAGAGTTACACTTGCTGCACCTGCTTATGTCAGCAAATTAAAAAAAAAAAAAAAAAAAAGATTTGCGTTTTGACCTGGCAAAGTTTCAGAGTAAAGCGAACCACAAAAGTAGGAGTCACGTGAGCTGTTAGTGGTTTGTGTGGGAGCATTTACGTTTGTTCATCGGTGACAGATGAATCAAAAGCAACCTTTAATCATTCACTTAACTCCATTTATATTTTCCCCTTTGTGTTTAAAGTGCTGTCTGAATTAGCACATTTAATGCATCAAGTCGGATTGTGCGGTCGTTGTTACAAAGAGATGATTAGAGGCTGCAGCCTTGGTCCACTGTGGACAAACAAAAAAAGAGAAGACAGAGATAATGGAAAAAGTTAAGAGAAAGGTGACACCGGGATGAAAAGATCAGTCTGTGCGTGTTTTAATCTCCCAAACCTCCACACACAGCATGGCAGGCGGCAGGCAGGAGATGGTACTGATGGTGCTCGGAGTGATGGGAGCAGGCGGCTTGCTGCCAACATAAATCAGTGTCATGCCCTTGAGCCACACCTTAATAGAGACTGAGGCACGCCGCTGATGCACTGTGCCCGCTTTCCAGTGTCTGATGTACTCACAGTGAACAGAAAGTAGTCTGAAATGTCGATAAACATTTCATTTGAAAGTGAAAAACAGTGCGAAACAGCTACGCATGGTGCATATTAGAGCAGAGAATGCATCAATTATGAGTAAAATGTGTGATTCTTTGTGGTCCAGTGTGTAGGATTTAGTGGCATGCAGCAGTGTGAGCTTGCAGATTGCTAATTCTTTGTTTCACTCTCCCCTTCAAAGCCTGAAGGAGAACTTTTGGTAGCTGCAAAATGTCTGAATGGCCATATGTAGAGCTGGTGTTTGGTTTGGCAAAGCACCTGGCGACCGCCGTGGGCGAGAACCACTTCCTCTGTAGAGATAAACAGCTTATTTGAAAGTCTTATTTTCAGATGATTACACACTAATGAAAACATATTTATAAATATAGAATATTAGTATATATTATACATATATACTCTCATATTCCGCCAATAGATCCTTGTAAATCTTTGACACTGGACCTTTAAACAAGGTTCATGCAGGGTTCACCGAGTTAAACTGAAGACTTTTTAAGACCTTTTCAACACCACATAGAATATAAAAATATGAAGGTAAGATGGAAAACCAGAAGGAACGACATGGCCAAGAATTACTGTCTCTGCCAGGTGGAAGCCAAGGGGGGATCATGCAATCGGTCGTGTGTGTGTGTGTGCGTGTGTGTGTGTGTGTGTGTGTGTTCCTGAGCTTGTCTGCAGCTAATCTTGCATACTAATGAATTCATCAGCCTTAAATTTTTTGTGCACATTTATGACCTTATGCTCAAAGACCTCTCATGGTTGAAGTGATTCAGAAATTTTGAAAAACCTATATAAAACTGGCCAATAGGGACCACAAGTCATCAACAACTGCCAGCCTAAAAACAAGGCTCATCTATGAGCAGTGCAGAACTGCTACAAGTATTTAAATCACAAAGTAACTACTAAAAACAAATTAACTAATCAAAATGTTGGTAATTACAAAGGGGTTACATCCAAATATTTTTTTCAGGTTGTCTGGCAGAGATCTGCACTGTTTTAGTTTATTATATCACATTGTAATATATATTGTCCCCAGCAGTATATAACAAAAATTCTTTATAATTCATTTTAGTAACAAGACCTGTATCAGGATAAGCAGCAGTTAATAAAAAATGGTAACTTAAATTAAGTTCATTTAGGTTTTTGCTATAAATCACCATTATGAAACAGTGAGCTTAAAGTAACGAGTAATAACATTTTAAATTTGTCTTGAGGTAATTAGGAGAGCCATATAATGACTTTTTAAATGAGTAATTTGTTCAAGTAAGTGAGTTCACAGATAACTTGCCCAGCACTGTTTTAGTTGTATCACATCTTTCATTCATTGTTTTTTAAGACTTTTCAAGACCCACAGATACCCTGATAAAACAGCACTAATAAAGACAAACACTTTTTTTATCTTTACATCTTTTTAATCACTCTTACCTCAGGTGACATTTTTTTGGAAGACCAGCAAACCAAACAGTTAAACTTTTTTTTTTTTTTAAAACTCAAACAAAGAACAACTTTAACATGCAGTAAACACTAAGAACAGTTTAAACAAATGCCAAAACATGCATCTCCCACACTTTTTGCCATGCACTCTTTTTTTAAACGAAACAATGAAAATTAAAAGAAAACTGACTCATCTACATCTTACTCAACTCACACTGAGCATCAACAATACAGATAAGAAACAAAAGAGATGAATCACTTGTGTAAAACAAGAGAAAACAGATCTTAGTATGTATAGGGGAAATAAATAAAAAAATAAAAAATGTAAGCTGGGCTGAAACATAGTAATCAAACAATCAAACCTCTTTGTTAAAATGACATTAAATTAAAAGGTAAAAGTCATTTCCGTCACACTTCCGGTGTTTCTACACCAGCCTCCTGAACGAAGTGAACAACTAAATACCAGTCTTTTGTTTGGCTGCCATTTGATCAGATGAATCACTGGCCGCCCCTCCGCTGCCTCAGTCAGATATGCTGTTATCTCGCTGGTGGAAAACGTCGGACACCAGTCAGAGACCAGTGGAAGACTCGTTTAATCACCAGGCTGCCGAACATGACTGAGTTCATCTGGCCAGTTTGCGGATGTTAGCGAGGAGTCTCCTGCTGTATTCCCTGTGGTCGACAGGTAGGACTTCCATTACGGTTACCTTCACTCGACTCTCATCCTGAGGAGGGAAGAAAAGCCTTCAGTTAAAGAGACACTTCTCACCTCTGTGATCAGCAGCATTTAAGAAATAACAAATGAAATGTATTTACTGAAACCAACACATGTGAATGCCCAAGTCTGTGTGAAGTCTGTTGTCCAATGGTGGGTGGCTGTGGTGGAGTACTGAACTGTCCATCTGCTATTGGCTGGTCTTTGGTGCCAGCTGATGTGACTTTATATAGATCATTGGTCCCATTTCTTTTTTTATCTTCCAGAGACAGTATAATAAATAGTGGGCAGAGATTCTGGGTCTGAAAAGTAAAGCCGACGCCATAGTTCCTTAAAACAGCATTATTTCTAATGACCAACAGGGGGCGACTGGTTTCAAAATGTAGTCTGATTGCAAAATGACCCTTCTTAATTTAACCACTTGATTTATTGCCTCACTCAGCAGTTTCCTGATGAGTTTATGGTCTCAATGGCTACTTCCAAGTCTTCTTCAATACAGCCTGATGTTCATTTTGTAAATTATGGTCCCACTTACAGTAAAATAGATGAGAAAGCAGGGTATTCTTTAGGGTGAGACTAACTTGTAATTTACAAGTCAATTTTAGTGAGTCCATCCAGCACATCCAACCCACAGGGCTCATAAAACTCATAAAACTGTCAAACTAGGAAATACTGAACAAATATGGATCAAGATTCTGTTACTACATTGTGTATTTCTCACCTCACATGTTTTCAGAAACATACTGGTGTACTGTTTAGCTGTAATACAAAAAAGATTGTGACCAGGTGGCGCTATTTTGGGTCCGGTTTCTGAATAAGCCTAAAGAAACTGATGAAACTGTAAAATTAGGCAGTGCCGATCAAATATAGATTGATACTGCGTCACTACATTGCCTATTTCTTGTCTAAAATGTTTATGGTTTAACTGTAATATGAGAAACTTTGTGGAGAGAGAGCTGAATGGAGGAGCCAAAACCAGGCACCGGCAAAGTTGCAGTATGTCACCCAAAAGTTCCACGCTCTCTGTGTAGTATCTGGTTGCAAAAAACCAAGATGGTAAGACCCATAATGCCAAACCCAAGGCTTAAAAGCCAATGGGTGACAGCACGGTGGGTTCACACTTTGTATTTCGTGATGCGAGGAAAGAGCAAGGTTGGACTACAATGATGGACGAGGCCTTGTCTCGTTTTTCATTCATAGATTTCACTGTACAGCGTAATTTCTGTTCTTTTGGTTATCTCAGACTGTATTAGCATTTCTTTGAGCTATTTTTATAGTTACAAATCTTTCCACCACTCTGACAGCCACTATTTTTGATTACACACCTGGAGAATTCACAAACATGACCTAGAGCATATTTTACAGGGTTGATTTTGCATTACTTAGTTCTTCCACTTTTATGTGTTTGAAAGGGGAAAATAGAATTGCCTTTTTTTTAACATGGTGAACCTATAAGAAACTCAAACTAAATAAACAATGATACTAAGAAATCTTGCTGTATTCCTTTGCTTATCATCAAGGCAGCCACTGCTGTAGGCTACAGACGCCTCATACTGATCATAAATTCCAGGGTTTCTCAACAAAACAAAATGTAGAAAATCTACCCAAAGACAGTCAGAGACCCACTCCTAACAGACCAAAGGCTAATTAGACCCAATCTGAAATGAAAAGAATCCAAATAAAGAGACAACACCAACACAACATGGTTGAAAGACAGAAAAATCAGTGTGGTTTTTACCTGTACCTCACAGTACACTCCTGCATTGTTTATGTCACAACACATAATACCACCATGATCAGAGGTGGCACGTTCGACTACTGGAGTCGTAGAAACACTAGCCTTGTGATACAAGGCAATTGGAGATTTCAACGCCCACCGACTGTCCGGGGATTTCTACATGCAACATAGTATGAATGGGCTTGAACCTATGACCACTACTTATTTGTCAAGGACATGCCTTAACAGACACAACACTCTCCCCCAGTTCTCCTCGGTGGTGGTTACATGACGTCTGAATGTCACCGCCTTAATATAAAGGTCCGTCCCAAAGACTTGGGATTGGTTCTGCTGTGCAGGTTTTTTAAATATCCAATTGTTTCTGCCCAGTTTTAGCAATGGTATCTGGGAGATTGTCCCTGGTCTCTAAGACCTGTGAGTGTATAGAAATCAGCGTTCCTACACATTTTCCATTTCAAGGTATTTATACTTTTCCTGACTCGAAATTCCAGCCTTCTTGGGAGATCATATTTGACATTTAGTTTTCTTTTCCCATTTCGAATCCTTCACCAACCAAGCTTTATATTTCAGATTGTCAAGCCAGACCTTGAAAAAAATACACACAAACATAAACGAGGAAGTACATGAACCAGTGCTACCAATATGCATACCATTTTAACATATTAAATAAAAAATAAATTATTGTTTCTCCATATTTTTTAGTCTCTTGTAAATAAAAAAAATGAAAATGAGCTGAAAAAAGTTACATAATTAAACTTTCATAGCATCTGTGCATGCTCTCCAGTGAAAAATTTTGGCCGTAATAAGGCCAAATTTGGTGGTTTCTGGCACGTTCTACTGCCGCTGTTCCATCATATACACTGATCTTAACTGCTGCATATTTTAACAAGCTTGTCCACCCGACTGAAAACATGCAGTGAATTATTGTACAGGACAGTTCGGCTGTGCTTTTCACCCACAGAGTCTGTAAATAGTTATTAATATTTGAAATCGCAACTATTCCTGACTGATCAGAACTTTTGTAATTAATAATCATTAAAACATGATTTGGGGCATCTGACATTAATTTGTAAAATTGGTCAATGGCAAAAAAAAGAAATTTTAAACTGTAAAATTACAAATTAAATTCCATAATTTCCTGAGAAATACAGATCCGAGACTTACTACAATACAGCTGATTGGCCTGAATATGGTTTGGGTCTTAATGTGTATGGAGAGTGTAATTTGAGGGGAGACGGAGGGCGAAAGGTGGAATTTCCACCTCTGAAAGTCAACAAAAGCAGGAGGTTCAATCTGTCTTTATGTTCTCTGTAATTAACAAGATAAAGGGTGATAAAATTATCTTCAACTTTGACTTATTACACATCATTGTTGGAATTTCAAAGACAGTGCAGATTTTTTTAAATGCAGATCATTCAGTCTCAATTTGTGGTAACAGCCACCATCAGGGAGATGTATTTCACACACATAAATATGACCAAAACATGCAGCGGTTTCTCATGAAGACATAAAGCCAAAAACCAATTTCCATTATAATCATGGCCTCTATAAGGAGGATTAATCCAGAGACGATTCATTAATCAATTAGTAATTCAGTCAGCATAACCAGCATCAAGGATTTAACATTTGGCCATTGTCTCATGTGATTCAACACCTCTATTAGTATTTTCAATTTGAATCTACCTGAGGATAGCAGGCAAATTAAACAATACGGGGGGCCGTCGAGACAAAGGGGTCACTTGACAAAAGGTGACAACTTATTTAAAATAATGGTCTTCCAAAGGACCGGGGTACTGTGAGAAACAAGGCCTATTAATTGAGTGTGCACACACTAATATTCCAATCACATCTGGAGAAAACAATTACTCAGTGGCCTAACACTCACCCCTATTCTCTAACTCAATTTCAGACGGTGGGGTTCTTCCCTGAGGAATTCAACAACTTCTGGACGCCGACACACTGGCAAAACATGTAGACACACACACATGCAAATAGCCAACACACAGCTCATACTGGAGCCACAACCTCAGAGAATTAATGAGACACTGTACTGTACTGAACAATAAAATTACATACAGTTGAGGATCCCTGCAGAGATATTTGCATAATGAGGCTGTAAATAACATAATACACAGATGGGCTACATGTGAATGAGCATTACATCAAATTTACAAATGTACCTCCTCGAGCTTTTACATGCTAGTGTGATGTGGCTCTGTGGTTAACAATGTCAGAAATTTAAATATCTCAGCAAGTACTGGATGGATTGTCATGAAATGTTGCGCAGAATTGACATAAATGGTCCCCCGGGGATGAATGGCACTAGCCTTGATTTTTCGGTGCTCAAAGGACCAAAAAAACATTTGCAAAACTCAAAACCAGTGTCTCTTTCAAAGCGTCTCAACCCAGTTACTCAAGATAATCCACAGACCTTGTTGAGAGCAGTTTGATGTCAGAACTACTTTCTTTCTAGTAGAAAGAAAGAAAGCAGCTCCACACCGAGTGCCGTTTAGTCCCATTACATTTGAGAGAAGGAAGAAATCCCTAAAGCCGATATCTCCAAAACTCTGCAGGTCACACACAAAAAAATCTAGATGATGTCCCTTTTCCTCTAGTGCCACCATCAGTTCAAAGTCACCCAGTAAAAGATCTCAACATCTACAAGATGGATTACCACAAAATTATGAACAGACATTCGTGATTCTCAGATGATGCATCCTGTATTGATTCCTTGACTTTTCCTCGAGTGACACTATGAAGTTCATATTTGTAGCTTTGCATGACTATTGGATGGACTGTCATGAAATTTAGTACATTCATATGCTGCACAGGATTAATTGTAATTACTCTGGTGTTCACTCTTAATCTCACAGCCTCTATTAATCAAAATTTTATAGAAAACACAATAAGGCCACCTGCAATTTTCACATCGCAGGATTAAATATCGTCAGACAAAATACAGAAACAGCACTGAACACAGTGCAAGAGCCCCATTTTCTTATCAGTACTACAAATGACATTTTTGTACATCCCTGTCTCAATAAAAAGCAAACACAATGAGCTTCATCAAAACTATACTGTATTGTTAAGTGTCCCAGTTATTTTGTGCTCATTGTCAGATATTGTTAAGACTGTTCTCCGTAAGCCATAAAAGAGTCTTCTCAACCACCTTTCACATGCTCAGGGACAGTGAAAAACCAGAGCGTGATGGTGACGAGGTCTACAAAGAGTGTGGTTTGTTGACGATGGAAAGTGAGTGTGTTAAGTGTTAACATAAGGCAGGAAAAACAGGTCCCCTCTGACACTAATGAATTCATTGAGACAAAATCAATTAATTCACTTCAGATAGATGGATGCACTCACTCACAAACACAGATATATGCGCACACACACGTTTGAAGCCCTCCTGCACATACACACACACCTGCTTATACCTCTTCATACATTACTAATAGAGTGTAGAGTAAGTTACAGATTTATGACAAACAACCATTAAGCCTGGAATCAACAGACTGCATCTAGTTATTGGTCAGAAATCATTTGCACTTTCCCAAATTCTAAGCGCATCAATTATATTGGATTGTATTTTAAACAAATGTAAATGTTTCACAATTTATGTGTAAAATGCACTTTTCAGGGCTCAGTAAATCCAGTCCTGCAGGCCAAATCTGATCCTCACCATCATCTGAATTCCATTAACTCCGCCTGTGGCGGAGTGAGACGGGCCTCTACACCACTGAAATCTGCAGCACAAGTCTCTGATTAAGTGCACACTCTGCTGCCTCTGTGGGGCTCCGCCTTAATGAAACATGACGGACAGTTAAGTGTTTTTTGTAGGCCATTTTAGACTTTTATCTACATAGGAAATAAGATTATTTGATTGATTAGTATTTATCTGCTTTAGGTATAAACCAAATGTTGCCATTGCTATGGTTGCTTTGCTTTCAGAGATCACTCAACCGTTCCTATCATGCTACAGTAACTATCTAACCTCTTCTTTCTAAACAAAACCGTGGTGCTGTTGCCTAAACATATAAATCAATCGTTTCCTGTGTGGAAGAAGATTACTTCAAAACACCTGGTGTTTAACATCAAACATAAAAACTTTTCCATCCTCCAAAGCTCTGGACTCACACGGACTACCGCATCAATAAGGGGCCAGTATGTTTCAAGTGCTTGTTGGATCTAAAAGCATCTGAAACCCTCTCTCTCTCTCTCTCTCTCTCTCTCCACACCTTTCAGACTCCTGAATTGGAGGGCTGCCTCCGACAGTTTCTCTTACTTCCCACGACTAAAGATATGACAGGTCGGGAACTTGATCATCTCCCTCTAGCGCTCCATTTTCCACAACTATGTCTTTTTTCATGTGTACAATCGAGAGCAACAATTTGAATGTCTTCCAGGAGAGACAACCTAAAAATGTGTTCCTCCATGATGATTTCAAGCAGTCTGTCAGACAGACGGTTTATCTTACATATGTATAATACCTCTATAACATTTGTATTATTACAGACTGACAGACAGATATATACTACATATGTATATTATAAGCGTGGTCTGATCAGGATTTTTGAGGCAGGCAGCCAATTACTGGAAGCATTATCAGCTGATGCTGATCTATCTGAAGCCTCCTCTTATCGTGTAGCCTTATTTATTATGACAATTCTTAACAACACTGTATATTGAGTACATGTTTAAAACAATTTGAAAATGATCACAGAGGTACTTGGATTTTAACATCCAAATGCTACAAATGCTCCAGTGAAAGAACAAGAAAGCACTGAAAGATGTATGCAAGATAAGAAAAAATAGAAACTTTCACACCCACTGAGATTTACTCACTAAACAGGAAATGTACATGCATTTAGTGCTTGTCAGGTGTTAACTTCAGACCCCGCCTCTTCATCATCTGATAGCCTCGTCTGATCTACCTGTATAGAGACCACCAAACAAACTATTTATAGTGAATATCATTCAATAATGGCTGGTAGCTAATTGGTCAGAGCATTTGTTGTATATCAAATAAAACAGATGTATATTTCATATATTTTATAAGCAGGTGGGATACTTAATTCTGACTCCAATATCTGTGGCATAAATACATAAATCATGGATGTAATGTATATGTCTGTAATTTATTATTTTTCAATATTAACCTATTTTAGATATTTCTTCATCTGTTCTTTAAACTGCTTCCTACATTACTGTGACATGAATTTCCCTTCTGGTGATCAAAGTCTTGAATCACAATATCAGTAATAGGGTAGAAAAACAGTTATTTACATGAAAATGTTGACTTCTTTAACTTTTAACAAATCTTTCAAACTGTAGTCAACACTTCAAGATGGCCAAGTTTTTCAAAAAATGCCAAACTAAGTCTGAAAATCCCGAGAAGCAGCAAAGACTGCAGCACCACAGGAAACACCAACTGTGCAACAGTTAATATTTATAGTAGGCAGAGAAAACTTTTGGGGATTTGAGTGCATTGTGCTTGTTAAATCAAAAAATCGTTAGTTTATCATCTCTGCTTTGCCCTAAAATAAAACAAACTTGAGTCTATACACAAGAGAAGTTCAAACAGCAACATTAAAATATGATCCTAAGCTCAGTAGTTCTTCTTCTCTGTGTTCTTGTTATGGAAAATGGCAAAGCACAAATTTTATAACTTCATTAATCTTGTTAAGCTCCGACATTTCATTACATTGTTCTATTTTTATGAAAACAGCACGGTGGATGTCTGATCTTTTTGTCTTGTGTCACACACACAAGTCTATGGCAAAGAACTGAGGCTGAGGTAGAAAGACGAACTGAACAAGTGAATCACAGACTCTCTCTCTCTCTCTGTTGTGTGTTCGCCTTTTGAATCACTGGCTTTGAAACAAAAACAGCCAACTTTGACTAACAGTCGCTGAAAATACATTCTGAATACATTGATAAGCCTTGTGTAGAGTATGTTATCTGCTCAGAGCTCATTATCTCTACTTTGTGGAATACAGAAATGATCATACAACATTGAATATTTGGGCTTTAGATCAATCCCTTCTTAAACCTTCCTACAACAGCATAATAAAAAATTATGAATAAATGGATGAAGGTTTTGATATTATTTCCCAGAATAAATAAATACTTAATAATATTAACAATAATAATACATTTTATTTATATAGCACTTTTCTGAGTACTCAAAGACACTTTACAGAAACAGATCGGATTACCGCCTTGCATTTGTGAGCCTCCGCCGACCAGACAAGTTCAGTTTACATCCATGTCTGTATAATATATGTAGTGAAGACTTTAGTAAAAGGTACTAAGTGTATTTTAATCACTATGTTGACAATTTCCAGTGAGAAACATGCTGTCTTCACACGGAGGCTATTTTTTACGGAGGAGTACAAAGACTGATAGAGAGCAGAACATTATGATGTCACAGTGAAGTTGACCTTTGACCTTCTGCATATAAAATGTCATCACCTCATCATTTTAACCTATTAGACACTTGAGTCAAATTTTGGCAAAGTTTGTCACAGTGACCTTTGACCACTGACCTCCTAAATCTATTCAGTTCATCCTCAAGTAGACGTTTGTGCCAGACGTGGTAAAATTCCCTCCAGGCCTTTCTGACATTTTGTGTTCATGAGATGTTGAACTTTGACCAGTTCATCATTGAGTCCAAGTTTGAAGAAATTTCATCAGAGCATTCTTGAGATATTGTGTTTCGGAGAATGGGATGGACGGACGTTAGGTTACACGGACCTTCACAGATTTACGGACAGAACCGAAAAAACATAATGCTTCTGTCTGCAGTTGCTGCCAGGCACAAAAGCATTAAAATAGGAAGAAATACATTAACACCTGTTCAGCACTATGCTGTTTTGTACACTTTTGTCCTTTCTCACATTTTTGATGTGTGATCAAAAGTGAGTTTTTTCCAAATTCACTGTTAACTGGAAGCAATTTACAATTACTGCTGAAATAATAAAAAAACACATTATATATTATATATCATACATATGTATAACTGTAGATTTCAGCAGGGTGCAACACTAAAGTCTTCCAAACACATAATACATGTTAAACAATATTTGCTAAAAATACGTGAAAAGACTGAAAACTGAGTACTGCAGAATTGTAGAGTTAGAACGTTAAACTGCTGTTTATGATTTCTGTGTTCAGGATTTTTTTGGGCAGACCTGAACTATGGCTCGGTGACGCAACAGAGCCGGAGTTCACTAACACTATATAAACCCTGCGAACTGGCTAGTGAACAACACCACGCCCTCCAATGCATCTGTCTCACTGTCTCTGCCTCAGACACAGGCTTCAATGACAAGTACTCCGTGTGCCTTGTTATGCAGTTCATTAATGAGCTGTTATGTCAAACTGATTTAATGTAGGTAATGTGAAGCTGGTCATATTTGTAACCTGCACCATTTGTTTTGGACGACCCCATGACTCTTCCTGTAATGCAGCCTTGAGGACAAACTGTATTTTGAACTCCTCTATGGGTAAAGCTGTAATAAAAACAAAATCATCCGTATGTTGTTTGTACTGACCAACACTTCTGTATTGTGGGCTGTAATGAAAATTGCAGCCCCCAGCATCTGCTAGTGGTGGTAAGTACCAGTGGTATGCTGACATTTACTGTAAACAGACAGCCGAGCTCATTTCACTTCATAATTGAAGGTTCCCCTTCACTTTAACAAAATATCACTGCATATTAAATCAGACTGCAGCTACAGAAACTATTGCAGTCGTGTGTGTGAGGACTGATCCTAATCTTTGTGTGATTCCTCAACGAAAAGGTCCTGCGTTATTTTCCGGATTATTAAGACTGGCTTATGAACTCTGCATTCCTCATAAGTTTTCTTGAGGTCAGGACACAGGCCGCTCAGAGCTCATCCTACATCTCAATCATTCCACTCAGACTCTTGGTATGTGCCCCAAGTAGCAAATTAGCCTCTGAATAATTAAGCTAATTAGGCTTAGACAGACAATAGCTAAATGCTAATTAGTGCCTAATTAAGAGAAATGAATCCACAGCTGTATTTGTTTTCAGTTACCCAAAGTGCACTGGCTACATAACAACTCCCTTGTCACTGTGATACTAATTGAAATGATTTCAGATTCATGTTGTGTGACTGACATTGTGTTGTGATTATATGGCACTTTGAGCATCTTGTTTTGTGGCGTCACATAACTTGGGACCACAGTTCAGCAGAAGATAATAACTGTCGACGACTCGTTACATATTCACGGATGGCATGTAGCCCATTAATTAAAACAACACATTGCAATGCAGCACGCTTTAAAACCAGGGACTCTTAAAGGTATAGTTCGGATTATTTGAAGTGGGGCTGTATGAGGTATGTATCGACAGGCAGTCTTTTAGATACAATAGATGTCATTTCAGCCAACCTATACATCTTAACACACTTTTCATATCCCCCCATTTTCAGCATTATTGTTTGTCTACACTGTTTGTTTATCACTGTTGTATATATAGTTGTATTGTATATTTTTTCTGTGTATTGTTGTATATAGTAGTATAATGCACATATTTTTTTTCTTACTAAAACAATATCAGTTTAAGTGTATGCTATATTTATATTATTTTCATCCCTTTACTTTGCTGTCAAACAGCCTTTTATGACAGGAATCTGCCGTTATGTAACCCAAAGATTGTTGTCTCCAAAGTAATAGAAACCAGACTCCTTAAGGAAAATCAATAATTTCACCTCGCAGATAATGGAGGTTGCTGCACTACCACTGCCTCTGCTGGTTAGTTTGTTTGTGTTACTGTGTGGCTTGAGTGAATCCGAACCTTTTAAGACACAGACGTCACACAATAACACAAAATAACCAATCGAGGCAGCGGTAGAAACAGCGACTCCCATTATCTGCGTCAGGTAAACAGACTGATTTCACCCATGGAGTCTGGTTTCTTTGGAGGGAGTGATATTTGGCTTACACAACAGCGATTTCTCATCAGAAAAGGCTCTCTGATGGCAAAGTAAAGCAGTGAAAATATTTGAAATATAGTGTACACTTAAAGTGACATTGTTTTTTTAGGCGGACCTTTTTAAGTGGATAAAATATGTTTTGCTGCTGACCCTGTTTATTGCTTGGCTTCTTTGCTGGTGCCCCTCTCTTCTTCTCCAAAGTGGGGGCATCTACTGTAGGTAATGCACTGACTATGGATAAGTACCTCATAAAACTCCCCTTCAAATAATTATAACTCTCTCTTAAACATAAAATAGTGAATGTTCACTTTGTCTTTTTGGCATTCACTGTGAACTTGTGAACTTGAACTCCTACAAGTTGCTGCTAATCAGTAAATACTTTGTGCCAGTCAAAATACTTAATCTGTAAACAATGTAAGCTTTACCATATCATCATGCTGTAACCATCATACTTAATTTGTCACCAGTAAACTTGGAGGAGAGGAAGTGCCTCTTGGATCGGACAAAAACAGAGTCCTAAAATACGGCAATTTCAGATTATTGCATAACTGAAATGTGGCCATTGTCATATGAAACACACTAACACAAACACACACTACCACACACAGCTTAGGTCTATTTACTGAGGCTGGTCGCTACTTTTTGGTGAGATAGTGAAATTGACCCTAAATGAGACCATTTACTGTTTTTACAACAATGCCACTTGTTTGCAATCCTGGTTATTTGAAAGCCCATTTTTCCAGAACCATTATTAGAGCACAGGAAGAAAAATAAAAAAATGCCTGCTGGTGTATTTGTTCATAACAGCGATAAGACAGCTGTTTGTGGCAGACATGCATTAGCCAATCCGGGTTGAGTATTCCTGCAAGGCAGAGATCACTGGAAAAAAATTCTCACAGCTTGCAGGACAATGATGAGCACCATCGTATGTCATTATCTCCTGCTCTTTTATTCCTGGGAAACTAAATTGCACTGCATTGTATCAAATGCCATTGTGCGCCCATTTATAGCTACTTACGTTGTACGTCTCCAGCTTGACTCTGTTTTTAAAGATGTGAGTTGTGTAGTTGACTTTCTGGAAGACTTCATCAAATGCAGCCTCGTCCTCAGAAACACAAGCACACACACAAAAACAAGGTAGATACAAAGTCAGGTCCAGTGGTTTACAGGAAGAAGTCTGTTAAAGTTAGACCTCAAGGAAAAACTGCAAAAGCAATTTTGTTGTCAGATGTGAACAAACCAGTTTACAGAGAACTGTGTGTGGTAGTATGTACGTGTTTGTGTGTGTGTGTCTCACTGTGTCTCTGAGCAGTCCCAGTGTTTCTGCACTCTGACCTAACAGGACCTCAGCTGTCTCCTGGAAGCATGTCACCCACTGGTTATCCCCGAAGTCTGCTAAGTTGGCCTGAGAGTCAGACAGACAGAAGGGGATGATGAAGGAGGGGGCAAGAGATTATTCATGTATGCATGTGTGATCGCAGAAGTGACAATATTCCTCAAAGTCAGTGACATGTCTGACAAACAAGCGTTAATGATATGCACTGTAATGCACTTACAGAAAGTAGGAGTCTGTATTGGAAGTTGGGGAAGTCTCTGTTGCACTTCTCACAGCGGTACCATCCGTTCTGCTGGTCAATGACCTTCTTGTTGCAGTCTGCAGATGGACATGCCGGATACAGACAATTCTCCTTACGAGTGTACACCACTGTCGCCACGCAGCTGAAATAGTCCGCCTGAGAAACAGAAACGGGAGAGGAGGAAATCTTAATTATGGGGACAGAGCTGCAAGATCAATAAAAACTGCCAAATCATATCATGCTGCTGCAATTTGAACGTCCAACAGGCTGCAGTTAATTTGCAGGTGCTGGCCCCTTATACAATATTGTGCTGAGAAGAAATAAATCAATCAATCAAAAAGAAAATAAAAGATAACCTTAAACACTATCATTTAGTTAAAGAGAATGTTTGTTACTTGTAATTCATATATTTTATTTGAAACTTTAAAAACCTGGCTGCTCCTGCATTAAGAATGTGGCTGCCTGGTCAAATGTCATACCACCTTGACCACGCCCTGACTAGACATGTTTTAAAAGCACTGCATTAAATACACAGTGCAAAATGCCAGCTACTTTTACATATTTATAAATATTTATATTATATTTATATTCTTATGGATCCTCCTGAGTGGACTGAACTCATATATACAGTACAGTGGCAATGATTACTGTGCCTTACACTTGTAACAACAAAATAAATCCAGGTCTACAGTTTGTTCCTGCCATTCTTAAGTTGACTACAGTTACAATTACTTAATTAAGTTACTACAGACAACCAGAAGAGTGCACTCCGAAAAGTGCAGATCTCCGGCAGGCAACATTTTGATCAGTAACTGTAATTTAATTACATACTTTTTTCTTAGTAACTCAAATGGATTACAATTACATTCATTTTTATTACATTTATTTGATTTAATTACATGTAACTAGTTACATGTACGTAGTTACTCTCCAGTGCTGCTAGTATCCTATTAGACATTTGTGTGAAAGTTTGTCATAATTAGTGTATGAATAATTTGAATTATTACCAAAAACTTATTTTGTGAGATCACAGTAACCTTTGACAACCAAAATCCAACCAGTTTATCCTTTCAGTGGAATTTTGTATCAAATTTGAGAAAACTTCCTTCAAGCGTTCCTGAGATATAGTGTGCACAAGAGGGATGGACGTGAGGTCACAGTGACCTTTGACCACCAAAATGTAATCAGTTCATCCTTGAGACCAAGTTTTGAAGACATTCCCTCAAGGCATTATCATAATAAAAACAAGGCAAGCCTAGAATTACTGCCTTGTGGTTGCATACCTCCGCCCAAACAGTCAAGTTGCCATTTACATCTGTCCAGACTCGTTGTGTGTGATGACTTCGAAGGAATTTAATAAAAGGTATTTCATGTATTTTTTGTGAAATGGAACTTATAACTATACTGACAAGTCTGATTGTGAGAAACATGCTGTCTTCCTCAGAGACTATTTTTACAGAAGAGTAGAGAGGACTGAGAGAGAGCTGAACGTTATGATGTCACAGTGACTTTGACCTTTGACCCTTTGGATATAAAATGTCATCACTTCATCATTTTATCTTATTAGATATTTGTGTGAAATCAGCAAATGAATTCTCGAGTTATGGCCAAAAATGTGTTCGAGGTCACAATCACTTTGACCTTTGACCACCTAAATCTGATCAGTTCATCCTTGGGTCCAAATGGATGCTTGTACTAAATTTGAAGAAATTCTGTCAAAGTGATCTTGAGATATTGTGCTCTCAAGAATGGGATGGACAGATGTACATATGGACAGACAACCCAAAAACATAATGCCTCCAGCCACAGAGGCATAAACATAATATCCTGTCTGACTGTCTGACTAACTGACTGTCGACAGTTGTTGGTGTGGAGGCATAAAAAAAGTACTGTTATCAAATGCCAACATAAATTTTAGTGCTGAGCAATGCAGAAGAAAAATCGAATAGAGTATGGAGAATGAGACAAATGCATAAAGACAACCCAGAACTGGAGTTCTTCCCCACTGAAAATAAGGCAGAGTTGTGGATCAGATATCCACAGGAAGGAGGGCAAAAAAGGCAGAGGTCCCATCCCAAACCAGCGTGTTCTGATCATGCACAGTAACCCCAACCTTTACTGTCTGATGTGAGAATATAGACCTAATTAATGTGCTGGAGATGGTTGGTTCAAGTAGAAAAAAGTCTTGCATGTTCAAGCTTACCAGACTTTTTAATGAATTTCTTCATTAAAACTTTATTCAGGAATTTGTCTCCTCCCCCTCTGCTTTTTTTTTTTTTTTTTTTTTTTTTTAAACAAGTCACACATGGATTAAATATATCACTTCGGCAACTGGAACTGCAATGGTGAAATAATTCTTGCTGGAGCTGGGAGAAAAGACAATGCAGTGCTATGATTCACCAGCTAATTAACATTGGCCCCTTGAAAGCATAATTCAAGTCCCTAAAAATGTGGTAAATTGACAGACTACAGTCCAACTGCTGCAGGAGGCAGCAACTGATGAAAGAGGAAGAGTTTGGGTGCCAGTGTTAATAGATCATCTAGTTTCCCTGTTTAACTGGCAGCTTTTTCCTTTGAATGTGTTGCTTGTTGTACTGGCAAACGTTAAAATCACGAAGATAGCTGCAGCTTATCCTTGTAACTGCCTCATAGTTGCCTTGTTTCATTAAAATTTCAGAGCATACCCATTTGATTCTTTTCTTGGAGTCTTAGACTTGAGTTAAACTGTGTTACCAAGACATTTTCTCCAGTTGCATTTCCAATATGAAAAAAATTCTTTTCTTGAAGAGTTCTAGCCAAGACCATTTATGCACAGATATAAAACAGCTTCTCATCTCAGGCTGTATGCGTAAGGCCACGTGTCTTAAAAAGAATACAGCCAGATGCACGTGAGACTACTCCACTCATGCACTTGCAAAAGATAATTATGGACTTAAAAATTCTTATTACATTATAGTAAACTGTAATATTTCTGATGACAGAGCGCCTTTTCTATTTGCCTTAAAAGAAAATAATTAAGTCATTTTTCAATGAGCACACCAGCTTAACATTTTAAAAAGTTATTTTCCTCTTAAAAAGAAAGTTTTAGCAGGATCTGGACAAGTTACGATTTGTCGCCGATTTTTGTCATAAAAATCCTGCCCTTACAGAAGAAGTGGATCCTCTCTATCTGTACATGATGTCATTACATTAACAGGATATAAACAGATGTAATTTTGCAGATTTTAAAAATGCTTGTGTACGTGTACAAGTCTGACCTTTGGAAAGATCATCTTAAAAAGATGTACAATATACTCAACAGCACAAGACGTCTCATCAAAGCGTTTGTTATGTAGGAGGCTGCATCTTGCTCTGTGAACAAGATGCCAGGTGGCTCCCGCCGTAAGAACACAATGAGTAATCACTGGTCCACAGTACAAGAGTCAAAATCACATGTTGGTGGTCGGGTACAATGACCAATTTCAGAGCACACGATGCTTGAAAGTACTGGTTGACTGATATGGGTTGTTCATTGGCTGATGTCAATATTTAGAGAGCAGGGCAGCTGGTGGCCGATATATTAATGCTGATATCAGAACAAAAGAAAAGTCAATCTCCAAACAGTTTCAGCAGAGGCTCATTGAATGAAGTGATACAATATTACATTAGTTATCAAAAAGAGATCACATACAAAAGCCTAAATGTGTGTGATTTGGTTAAACAGACAGTTCAGAGATACAGTACTGAGGGATTTTACTGTTTTTCCCACTTTCCCAAAGTAAGAAACCAATAATTGCCTTTGGACAGACCTTTTTTATGTATTTGGTGTAGTCTGAAGTTATGTCAACTGCTATGTTAGGCTGTATTGGCTCAATTGTTGAGTGTCTGTGCAATCAACTAACATAATCATGATCCCACAGACATCCAGGAATTGAGCAAAACTAAGCAAGTAAACTAAGTGGAGGCGCCTTTTTCTAAGCTTTGTCTGAGGGGAGGGCCACAGTCTCAGACTTTAAAAACCCCTGGGCTACATTATAACATAGCATATGATAGCAGCACATAAAAAATGACTGAACGGGCCGTCCAATAATCAGCAGATTGACAGTTCGATCCCTGGCTCCTCCAGTCCATATGTCCAAGTGTCCTTGGGCAAGATACTGAGCCCCAAATTGTGAGCGAATGGGTGACTGTGACATGCAGTTGTAAAAGCCCTTTGAGATAGACTAGAAAAGTGCTAGATAAATGCAAGTCCATTAACACTAGACAGTACTGGTTTCATCTAGGCTGGGAGAAACAAGAACCCTTTAGGCAGACATTTACAACAGTATGCATGACAGTTACAGTAAAGGGCTTGGGGCTAACTTTCTCACCACCTTTGCAAAACTCACAAGAGGGAGCACTAACATTGTTCCACATCATCCACACTGGAACTGGCTGCCTGCAGAAGTGGTTGCAGACATTTTTTGTTTAGCAGCCTTGTGAGCAAAGGAATACGCAAATGCTGATGATCTCAAAACGCCAGATATTCAGCCTGATTAATCAGTTTATCATTATTTCCAAGTCTTTCCTCAACAGTAGACAGTTGCAACAATCATAGCAGTCCCCTGCGCAAAAGTCATACATGCACACTGAACTGACTGATTTTTTTATTTTTTTATTTAGGGTTGTTTTTTTTGTATTTTTATTTTCAATTTTGTCACCGGTAATGAAAATAGCACATCAATGCTCTGTTTTTCTTTTAAACTTTGTGGTGTTGGGACTGAGTTTCATGTCCAAAAAGATTTTACCTCTTTGTGGAATACCCCCAGGTTCACTTTACAAAAAAAGCCGATTTTTATTTATTTATTTTTTTTTTTTTTAGATTTATTTTTTTTTTTTTTGTAATTCTGAACCTACTTAGAACACTCAGAACAGAGTGTGGTTTTGTCCTCACCGGAACAAGCTGCCCTTGACTTAAATGAATTGAAACAGAAACAGAAAAATTGCATTTTTGGGGGGCAACTTTTATTTGCTTCCACAACTTAATTGCAAAAGACACCAAAAAACAATGCATCATGCATCAAAACTCTTTAGAAAAGCTGCAGTGAAATAATCACAAGAAAAACCTGCAATATGCTGGAGCCACTGTATAGACTGCCTCTAGAGGCAGCTCTCCTGTCTACCACAGACTGGAACATGTTTCCAGTGGGTTAAAAAACTGTTAAAAAATGAAAAAAGTCTTGTCTGATCTGGGGAATCACAGTTCAAACCACAATGATGGTGTGTTGTCATCCACATGCATGGTAACTATACAGGCAATGTTCATTTATTCATGACCACCATGTAGTTTCAGGTGATATCATGTAGCTTCAGGAGCACTATGAACAAGATAATGCTCAAAATCAGTGCAGAGAGAAAGTACGCTGGAATAGTTCACGACAAAGCTATGATATCAGTGCCATTAAACAGTCTGGACTACTGTTAAACACAGCAACGTCACACAGAAACATTCACTCATCAAACCTTTGGGTGAATAATCTTGGGTTGGTGCTCTGTTCTCATCCAAATGGCAGGATGAGTATTCTTTTGGCATTTTCTTGTTTTATCATTATTGGTATTTTTATACTTTGCATCACACAACAAATGTCATGAAACTAAAGCCAATCAAACTGAAAGGAGGAAAAAAAAATTAACAAGACAAGGGGAAGCAAAAGTGCTCCTTCTAATACAGGCAGCACGATCCTTCAACAGTTTAAAGATGGCGAATAAGCTGCTTAGGGTGAAAAGAGAAACATTAAATAAAATAAAAATAAAGTCAGATCAAACTTGGCATCATCAGTAAAACTGTTGCCAACAAGTCAGTCCAGCTGGTAGATGCATGCTGTTTACACATCTCTATTTGACTTCCAAACAATCTTGGAACAGTTTAAAAAGAGAGCAGAGGGAGTTTGAGAATTCTATGCATAATAGATGCAAGATGAGATGAAACTCTCTCTCCCTCTCTAATACATAAATTGTGCTAATGTACACACACACACCCGTACACACACACTCCAACACATGGCTAACATGCAAGGTTATATGCAAAGACCCAAACTTACCCATTTGCAATACAGATACAACGAGCTAAACTTCTCTCAGTTTTGAATATAAATTAAAGTGTACACAGTCAAACAGAATCAAATTAAAATGCAGAGATGTTGCGGTAATTTAAACAGATATTAGCACCTTAAGCGCCAGAACTCACACTGCTAAAATCAACAGCTAAAAAGGAAAGAAATGCTAATTCTGGGGGGAAAAAAAGCTATTCTCTCATCCTGTGGAGGAGCAGAGCATTCGATTTCCATAAATATAAATATAAAGAATGCACACAGCAGATGAACTGTGTCTCATTGGGAAGAGGCACACGCATGTACGCGCCTGCCTGCATGTAAACATACACACACACGTGGATGCAACACAAAGCGATAAATACGATATACATGCAGAAGTGAGGAAACACGGCAAAAATCCTTTTTTCTTAACGCCACCAGAGGGTAAATCTGCTACCAGGAGAGCAGGCCTTAAACAAGATGTTGGAATTACAGCCAGAATTTAAAATGAAATGCTTTAAAATGCATTCTAAACAACAACTACAAGCTTGAGCTGGGCCAGACTCATTACTAATGTTGGCCTAAATGAGTCTATCAAAGACTCTCTCTAGGACGCTTGCCAAAATCACACACACACGCACCGACTAAGCAATGCTGTTCCTCCTTTATACAACCAACACTTTCTGTAAGAGTGTTCAGCAAGAGCACTGAATGTGAAAAGGCCATTGTGTTCTCTGCATCCCTTCTGAGATTGGTTGATGCCATCCTGTGTCCCCGCGACCTCTGCAGATACTGTCAGTCAGACTTAGAGCTCTGTGACACTTCCTTCCCGCTAGCTAGCACTGACTCACAGCCTCATAATCTGTCCACCCATCCATCCACCCAGTGCCCATGCCACACAGCAAGAACCCCTCCGAAACACTTACTAAGGAGTTTTTTTTTAATTAGGAGAATTTCTCCCGTTAGCAACGTCCCTCTCTCCCCCCTCCTTAATGCTCCACACCCATGTTTCCGCCCGCATGCCTGCCTCATCACATTTTGCAGACTTGGGCAGATTGGAGAGCTGGAAGGCAGGAGAGGTGGGAAGGCGATTGGTGGGGAAGGTGGTAGGAGGACACTTTTCTTTGGGGGGCTTGTAGAGCGTTTGTGATGTTGGCAGATGCTGAAGACAGAGGTCAGCAGGATCTGGACCACAGCGAATCCATCCCAACTAGACCACTCTAAATAAATCCCTCCCTTGTGTTTGTCATCATCTCTCCTCCTTCTGTGCTTCTTTCTCCATCTCCCTCTGTATTCCAGTGTGTGTACACAGAAGCCTTGGGGCAAAGTCTTAACCTTAAGCACACTGAGGAGAACCTAGAAGAGCAGCATGACTAACGCTGCACACAAAAACAGATACACAAAAACGCTCACAGACTTACCTAAAGATTCACACACATAAACACACACGCACACACACACACACACACCATTCTGAAAATAGTTTTCATTCTTATCACACCAAATCCCTGTGTCACCTTCTGGCACCTCAATGCAATTAAAATTTGTATGTGGAAGGGCAACCAAGTGAAAATCTACTTCACATAATTGACGTGGCTGCACATGCCAACTTTAATGCTTGTCCCAAAATCCCAACACACACACACACGTTGCTACATTAATTAGAAATGGCTCGTACGCTTACATCCACCGCACACCCACACACACAAACAGTCACAGTCACGCACATACATGGAGGCAAACAGGTAGAATGTCAAATTAGGTTCCTTCAAACTATAAGCTAATGATTTGGATTCCATTATTATTAGCAAAGCTGCAGCCTCAGAGCATGTGATAGACAACCTCCTTAAAACTGTTCAATTACAGAAGCGGTCGGGGGTAAGCAGGGCAGAGAGAGAAAAGAAGAGAAGACAAAGAGAATAAGGGATGGAAAAAAAAAACACAGAAAAGAGGAGGAAAAGAATCAGAGCTTGAATTATTTACACATTCTCACCTTTCAACTCCTTTCCCCGCATCTGCCAGTTAGCCGTTCCTATCTGTATCCTTTCCTCAACACCCCTTGTCACTTTTTTCTCTTAAGCCACCACACTCTTCACTCCGTTTTTTTTCCTGTGGCCTTGTTCCCTTCCATCCGTCAGCACAACTTTGTAAGTGACATGAAGTTTAAGTGACTCTGCCTGGCGTTTCTACCCGTCTCTCACTCTCCCACGTTCTCCGTCCATGCTGCTTTCCTTCCGGTGATGTTATGCCCTATAGGCTTCCTCCACCTCCAACGCATAATTAGAATTTTTTATTAGAAACGAAACTGATCTTGAAGCTTACTCGTAAGTGGCTCCTAATTAAACGTGAGGGATGAGGGAGACTAGTCGGAGATAAACCTAATTAATTAGGGAGAAAGTTTATGAGTGGCACATACCACTTACATGCTCTCTACTTTTAGTTGAAAGAATGATAATTCTGTGCGATAACACTTCTTAAAATGGCATAGGATCAATTTGAGAGTTCTCACATGTTTCTCCAGCAGCTAAAATCAGTACTGCTAATATGTGAGAGCTTCACTATCACCCTCCCACAGCTAAAACAAGAGCGCCATGACTCTAATCCATGAAGTCATAGTGAGGCACAGCCTAGAGCTGCTCTATTTACAATGAATAGGAGGCTGACTGTGGATTTGTGTTTGTCGAAACGCTTACATTCAAATGAGACTGAGAAGTCAGTTTTTAAAATCACTAAATCCATGTCTGTTCACACAAAATCTTCTCTGATAGTTTCAAATAAGAGGCCTTCAGTGTAATCTCTATATGGCTAAACAAACACATCAACGTTTGGCAGCAGGTGTTGTTTTTGGCGTACCTTTCCTGAATGCCTTTTGACAGTTGGATTCAGCTGTTGGTTACACTGTATGTGTAGCTACTGAAGCATAAGCCATAGTGATATTGTAAGAGTAAGAGCAGGTAGTCACAAGTTTGGCGTCAAAGTCCATCAACATGATGGATTCGTCCCCTGCGACTGCAAAACTTTCGTGCAAAACAGTGAAGCTCCAACTCTTTGATTCTCAGGGTCTGACACCAAAACTCTGTGTTTACTGTTTGTATTACAACGCTGAAAGATTTTCTGCTATCAAACTCTGCTGTGCCATAGCTATGCTGATGTTACATCATCTGTAGAGGTTTTTCTTTTCATTCGTCTTCAAACAGTAGCCAGCTGCCCGAGCGAGAGAGGGATTTTCTGACTCACATATCAATCTGCTTCCAGCCAAAGTTTTCACAAAGAAGCCGGCTCAGAGATCTGACTTAAACTGCCACACAAATAATGAGATTTACTATTTGAAGTTACACACGTCGCGGCTTCATTACCACCTGATCTGCTGTACATCCTCTGTTCTGTGACTGACTAAAAACTTATGCTATACAGCCTATAAAAACATTTCAAGTAAAACTTTACCATCCTGTGGCTGTATGCCTCCACCAACCAGTGAATGTGCACGTTACATCCATGTCTGTTCAGATTCATGTAACATATGAAGTGAAGACTTCAAAGAAGTATTGCTCCCTTATCTTGACTGGAAATGTCACATCAACATCACATCAGTTCGTGTGTCCACAGTGTTCACGCCACACTGGAGCGTTTGTCTAAACAGGCTCAATCTTGTCCTTGCATTTCACAGTGTCTCGCAGAGAATGAGCAGCCAAACTTTCAGTGCAGTGAGCAGTTTTCCTTTGATTTGTGTGAATATTTCTTATCTCGTTTACCATCAACAGAGAGAGGAAAGAGAAATAATAAAAGAGAGCACCGGTGACTGCGCTCAGAGCAGACAGGTGTTGGTGATCGGTCTAGCGGCAGTAAATGTACAGTTTGCCCACAAAAACACTGCAAAAACGTTTTGCAAAAAAGTTCTGGTCTGACCTCCCGGGTAAAAGGAGTATCTGTTGGATTAAATCAGAGCAAAGTGAGTGTGCACTCTGGCTTTGGAGCATACTCGTCTTTGTCTAGGAGCTGGTGAAGACAACTGCATGGATTAAAATGACAGTGTCTCTGTGGTGAGAGGCATAAGTGAAAACCTGTCTGACTTGCTTATGGTGGGGACAGGGGTTTAAGTGTATTTTCTGCCATTATATTGACAAGTATGATTCCAGTGAATAATTTCTAGTGAGAAACAAGCTGTCTTCACTTAGAGACTAACATCCTCAAGGTGTTCTTGAGCTGTCATGTTCACGAGAACAGAACATATTTACATACAGACAAACCCGAAAACATAATGCCACAACTGTCACGCACGGAGGCATAATTAGTAGTGTCACAGTTGCTTGTGTTTCTTATAATGGTTCTTACATTCTGGCCCTTTAATGCAGACTTCACTGAATCATAAAGGTGCCTAAATCAATCTGCAACCAAAGTCAATGAAACAGAAATGTAAATGCAACATATTGAGTGTAATAAAGACATAAAAACTTAGTTTATGTCTTCATTTTCCAACACTTTCTTAGTCTTCAACTAATCCTTTTTCATGACCAAGACCATTCATAGCGTATTAATAACGTATCAATCTCCATTAATAAAAGTAGTCTGACTTCTGGACAGATTTAACCATTGTAGAGTTGGATTGATTAGTTGAAAAATAAATAAATAAATAAAAATAAATAAATAAATAAAAAATTCCCTTTTTCCATCTCATTGTAAACTGAATATCTCTGGGGTTTGTGCAGTTGGACAGGTAAAACACATCTGAATGTGACACTGGGGAAACAGAAAAAAACAGCTGATTGTTGAGTCTCATTCCAACATCGTCATATACTGACGTTTTGGGAATGAGGCTCAACAAACAACTATCTTACCAACCTGTGATTGGCCAAAGTCTCCCATTAAGGAGTAGATTTTGAAATCTCTGAAATCAGAGCCAAGAGGAGGAACAGAACTCTAGTTTTCTCTCAACAATTGAATTACATCATGCTTAAAGGTTATTAATGAACTCTGGCCCAATGACACCAAAAATAAACTGCATACCCCAGCTTTAATCATCTGGGGCCAGTATTTAAAAACCTTTAATCTGGATCAGAATTATCAAGATTTTTTTTTTTTTTTAAATCTCAGATAAAACTGATCTTACAGGCATTCTTCTTGTTTTTTCAAAGAATTTTCAGATAGGATCATTCTGATCCAGATACCAGAAGATCATGATTATAGAATCTAGATTTGCAGCCTGCATCTGTCGGTCAAAGTAACATTTCATTAACACAACATGTGAAAATGCTGGGAAGGGCAAATCAGTTTGCATATTCACTGATTTGCATTAATATGCAATATAAAGGCCAGAATTTCAGAATTTGCTGGGGCTGGTTATAACCATCTCTGGGGTCTATTAAAAGTACTTTAACTCTTGTACTCGAGACATTTAATTAATAACAACACTAAACAGTTTTGTCAGCATACTATTGTGGAGGAAAAGTGAAATACTTGCATTATACATTTTTATAACAGCTTGGGAATTTTTGGTGTTTTAATTTAAAACATATTGGTTTATTAGTTAATTGTTTAATTTATATGGATATTGTTTTTGCATGATCTATATTACTTTAATACGCAAGTGCTGAATAAAAAAATGATTGCGATGTGTCCTGCATCTCTCTACATCCACCTTGAATCTATGCTGGATCCAGCCTTCCAGTGGGATCAGGATTATCCTGATTTTGAGCATCAAAGGTATCCTAATCTCCACCTTGGAGTGTTGAAATATCTCAAAACAACATTTGATCAGGATTCTGGGTACCAAAGCTGTATTCCTGCTTTGTAGGATCAGGACCACATCTGCTGGTTTTGAAATTGAGATTTAATGTTAAGTCTGATCTGATAGCCGCAGATCAATTTTCAATCAATGATACTGTAGTTATTTTCAAATAATGAAAATAATTATTGTCGTCCATGAGCATACAGCATCTGATATCAAATTGAGAAGTAACCACCCAAATCTGTTTTATGGTAGATTTTTCTTTAACTGGTCAATTACCTGAAATTACAAAAAAAAGCAAAGGAAAGGAAAGGGGGGGGCAGCATATTTCTCACTTACCTCTAATGGTGCAACGCCATGGAGGTAAATTTGGTTTCATCTGCCCTGGTGTTTAGATTTCTGTGTGTTTAACACTGACCTCTTTTTTTACATGAATGCCCTGCTACAAGGTTATGTGAGGCTTTACATGTATGTATGCGCGCATGTACATCGTGTATGTACTGCACCTTCTCTCCATGTCCCATGTGTTCGCTCTTAACGTCGCTCAGCGCTTTCCAGTTCATCCTTGCTCCGCTGCCCATCGACCTCATCTCTGTCAGGGATTGGCTGTTGAGCGCAAAGCCTCCTTGGTCAAACCTACAGTGTCGATATTAAAACACACAGCACATATGTACAAATAAATGTATGCACCAACATGCTTCTGCAGCAAAATAAACACATACATGTGAAATACAACATACATTATTTAGAATGTGGGGAGACAGAAAGAAAGGAGAAAAAAGGGGGGCTGCTGAGTTGAAATGAAAAATACAAACAAGAGCATGCATGAGAAAGCGACTAATGATCCCTGGATACTGAGGTGATTAAACTACACAAGATACATCATCAATATTAGCAAATGTGTGCGTTTGTTTACATATAAGAACGTGTGTTATATTTACAGACTTTGATTTTTCCTGTGAGGGAGGTACAGCACTGTATTACACACTGCACTGTATTTTCTGATACTGTATCTGAAGAAACCATCTTCAGCCATGACTGAATTACTCCCCTAATCCCTTAACTGATTTACAGCCACTGCATCTGTAGCCTGCAATCTATTCTATCTGACATATGACTGTCTGTCAGGGACAAATGCATTCACATATCAATCACCCTGCATACATTTCTGTCCAGGGGTACCAATTCATCGCTCAGGAAAAAACAAAAACTAAACTTTTCTATCTTTTTCTCTGTCTGCCTGCTTCATCTATTAATTTATCTACCTTTTTAATATTCCCTTTAAAATCTTAATGCATCAGCGTGACTCCTGCTTTGTATTCTAACCAAGCACAGCAATCTAATCAAGGCATCATCCAAATTCATCAGTTTCCTTCAATTATGCAAGCAAGCCTGGTCAAAACAATCCAACAAAGCACCATATCGCCACAGGAACTGGAGTCAGACAGGCGGTCTTTGTCTTTGTAAAGCGCAGACCTAAATGTTAAAAAGGAGTGGAAAACAGTGCGTCTGCTCCTTGAAAAACATTCATTGTCGTTCGATCACTGCTGTCAGCATGTAAACTGGAGTGAGGAGGACCAAACTGCAGCAGAGATCAGGGGGAAAAGCCAGGGATTAGAGAAGAATGGAAGCAGGAATGAAAGGAAGGAGGGGCACCGTTTTTTAGTTATTTAGCCCTCTGAATGTCTGATGAGATTGTGTATTGACCAGAGACTAATAAGACCAAGATTAAAGCTGGAGCAATGAAGCCTGCCCCTCCTCTCTCCCTCTCTCCCTCTCCCTCTCTCTCTCTCTCTCACACACACACACACCGAACTAACTGTTATAACTAACAACGCAAACACAAAAATTGCCAAAGCTATTGTTCATGGAGCAGTTAGCTAAATTTATCTAACAGATATAAACGACTGAGAGAGAACAAAATAATGGCCACAGGTACTAACAAACACACCTCTTTATTTACTGTATTCACACTTTGAAGCTGTGAGCATGCTGTTTGATGTAATTTTTTCCTAAGAATAGCTTTCAGTGTAACACACAGGCAACTGTATGCACGCTGAAGCATCAATATGTACACACACACACACAGGAAGAAAAAAAAGAATAAACGCATTTATATTTCAGCTGTGGCCAGCGTTGGGAACAGCCTTAATGAGTGAATGAGTCATAATTTAAAATCCCTCCACAGGAACTGCTAATAAGAATCCAGTATGATGCGGTTCTATCTTTCTGTGCACATAAAGTAGCAGTTCAGAGCTGGAATCCAGAAATATCCCTGTTCTGCTTTTTCTGTTATTCCCTCACCCGATCCTGTCTACATCCTGTCTAGAGTCCCGCTGGGATGGAGGAGGCACATGCCACCACCACTCCTGACACGTGATCATCAGGGCTTTACATTTAGATTTGTTCATCTGTGTGTGTGTGTGTGTGTGTGTGTGTGTGGTGTGTGAGTGTGGCTGGATTATTTTACGTATAGAGGCATCACAGCAAAAAGAAGACACAATCTCTTTGATTTGTCTGTTTACACCATAGACAGTTGAAGAAGAAATGGATGGAGCTGCGATCCAGAGGAACTGCAGATCAAGCTGTCAAACCAGACAGTGCTGATCAAATATGAATCAAAATTCTGTAACTACATTGTCTATTTCTTACTTAAAATATTTTCAGAAACATAATTTAACGATTGCAAAACAAGAAAGATCATGACCAGGCAGCCGGATCGTGTCTAGAGGGGAACCCAAGATTTGCTCTTCTGTTTCATCATTGTGAATGTTGTATGTTTATATGGTTGTATGTTTATAATGTAACAATGCTGTGGTTAACATATGGGTAAGTTTAGGGACAAAAAACACCTGGTTACAGTTAAGGAAAGATCAGGGTTTGGGTTAAAATGCTCACTAGACACAACCTGGTGGCCACCATTGTGTTTCTGGTTTCAAACTGTCAAACATCCTAGTGGACTCACATTGTTTGTGGCTCTCCCTGAGATTTCTCCCTTTTTTTCTTACCTGTTAAAAGTTATTTTATCGGGTAAGAAATCGGGGAGTTTTTCCTTACTCTTTCGAGGGTCAACTGTCCAACACCCCCTGTCCTGTTGACCCACGAAAGAGTAAGGAAAAACTCCCCCCTTCTTACCTGACTATAGATTGTAAAGCCCCCTGAGGCAACTGTCGTTTGTGATATTGGGCTATACAAATAAAATTTGACTTGACTGGACAGTGTTGATCAAATATCAATATTCTGTCACTGCATTGCCTACTTCTCACTTAAAATGTCTTCACAAACATAGTTTAGTGACTGCTTAGCTGTAATATGAGAAAAGATTGCGACTATGCAGGCCCCCCTTATTTCCTGCTGAATGGACGAGCCAAAACCAAGCACTGCCCAACTCACAGTACGTCACGCACCAGCTCCACGCTCTCGTCTGTACTGTACTGTGCATGCTCTGGTTCCAAAAAAACAAGATAATTATCACAATAGTGCCAAACTCGAGGCTTCAAAACAGACGTCCACAAACCAGTAGGTGACATCTGGTGGCTCTGTCCACTAATATACTGTCAATGGTTTACATATACTATGTCTTGTGAGGTGACTGGAGGTCCATATGCACTGTCTGTGCCAGCCTGTGTTGGAAGGTTTCTTTTAAAAATGTATTTCACATCAGATTACTGAATATATACCCGCAAATGTAATTTGTAATGTATTCCTTTAGATTACTCAAAATAAGTAACTAAATTTTTAATGAATTTCCCCTTGGGGATCAATAAAGTATTTCGTATTCGTATTCGTATTCTTTTTAGTCCGGGCAACCTCACAGTTACTGCAACATAAACAAACTCAATTTCATGTCCTCACCGTGCTCTTAATAAGAAAAAGACGTCTTAAGGAATCATATGAAGGGAAGTTTTGAAAAACGCCCAAATATGCCTTTTGTTAAATTAAAGGCATTTTGTCAGAAGAAAGGGGCGAACCTCACACACATTATTATTACTTTTGAATTATATTCACAACTGTCAAATTGGACCCTTGAAGGTTTTGAGGGACACCTGGAAAATGAAATGATAAAAACTTTTCATTACAGAGATATTGCAAGAAAACCCATTAGGTCATTTTAACCC
Source organism: Lutjanus argentimaculatus (assembly GCA_034769285.1). NCBI lineage: Eukaryota > Metazoa > Chordata > Actinopteri > Lutjaniformes > Lutjanidae > Lutjanus > Lutjanus argentimaculatus. The sequence goes on along the minus strand of JAWZSL010000004.1, from coordinate 18,089,380 downwards.
ACTTATGCGTCTAAGGATTAAGAATTTCCTTCTGCACATTCACTGTACTGTATTCAACTCCATGTCTAATGTAAAACAGTCTCTGGTTGATTTGGACAGCACCAACCCTTTGTGTGGATATCAGAGAAGAAGACAGGCATAAATCCATTTTTTAACATGCCGGCAATGGGAAATTGTGCCGACACTGATTTCAGTATTTTTCAATATTTTTCCCCACTTGGATTTCTTAAGACTTTTGATATGTTGATGACAAATTTATGAGACTAGAACAGTTGAAAGAGTTTCTGTTGCAATTTGTGTGAGGTCATGTTGTATAATGCCACAATTATGTTTTGTGATAGAATTCTACAAGAAGGGTGACAAATTAGGGAAAATACAACAAAGCTTCATGCTTCAAAATGCGTCACTCTCTTAGCATCCTCCACAACCCCAATGAACCTATATTCTAGACTTATTTCATTTCTTTATCTAAAAAGTGAACTATTCAGTCAGGTAGCTATTTATTAGAAAAGTAACAAAACTACAATTTCAAGCTGTTTCAAGCATTTTATCCAAAATCCAATTATTTTAAAACCTTGAAAACACTACATTCTACAGTCAAGCGTTTTCGAGGCTTTCCAGCACCCGTACAAACCTGCGTCAAAGGGAAATGCATGCCTCATATGAATTTTAGAGCAAATAAAACAAAAAAAATCCATAATCCCTTCAATTAATCTATTTTTAAAGCCAGTTATTGTATTCAGAATATGCATATTCTGTGTTTTAAATATGTACCACCGTTACTTGTCAGCCCTGATGCCAGTGTGACCACTATGTGAGGACAATTCTGTGTGTGTATGAATGTGTGTGTGAGCGTTGGTGCGTGCTTGCACACCAGCATGACTCACCAGGCCCTCAGTCTAAAGGCCTCCGGTATGTCTGGGTTGACCATGACTGTTGAACTGAACAAAGCAGAGAGAGATCTGCCCCCGAAATCAGACAAGCGAGCTCCTTTGATGGCGACCACAGGCTGCCCTGAGCCGTCAAACTTCTCCGCCTGAAGAGAGAAAAAAACTGTGTCAAAGACAGTAATTGAGGAGAGGACGATGGAGAACAAGAGACGGCTAAAGCAGTTGAGTTATTGTGTCTTATGTGTTCAGTCCGCAGCTTGTTGGAGAGGCCAGAAAGTAATATGTGGTATAGTTTGCTTTTATAATTGGACAACCTACAAGTTAATTTGAAAGTCATTTTTGGATTTTGGAAAAGAGGAGGGATTAGCTCTTGGAGATTGAATGAGCTTAGAGAAGAATAGTGCCATTTCATGCACATTCGAGAGTTATTTAGCCTTCCGTCTCAAATCAGGGACTCTGGTCCAAAACACTCCTGAAGGTCACAGGAATGATTTGACCGATCCAAATTTAACAGCCCAGAAAACCCAATCAAACGGCTGCATATGCAAGAGCACACACACAGATACGTTACTGACACGGACGCATAAGCACGTACACGGATGGGCACCTTCATAAACACACGATTAATTACAGCCTGGCGTACGTGTTTTAATGTTAAACCGCAAATCCATCCCTGGATACACAGAGAGAGAAAGAGTAGAGAGGAAAAGAGTAGACACAGAGAGATTATAGTTATTACCTCCTCTCCCCACAATGTGACTGCCACTTCTTTGCCAGTTGTGTCTATTAGGTTGAGGGCCCTCTTGGAGACTTCTCTGCTGGTCTTAGTGGTGATACGGGATACATCCTCCGCACTCTTACACACTCCAATCACATCTACAGACAGAGAGAATCATTTTCATCTCCATAGATAGCTCATGAATATATCAAGACAAATAAGCCTACAACAAGGTAAGAAAATGGAAGTAATAGTTGTGTAAAAACGCCTCCTGGATATACTCTAGATGCAACACAGCAGAAAGCTGACACCCCTCTGATATTGCCAAGTCAGAGCAGACTGACATAAATGTCATAACAGGCTGGCTAACACCCAGGCCCACACTCCAAATCACAACAAACACACTCATTCCTCATTCATGTTTCCTGTCATGCTCAAGGCCTAAAAACTTCATTCAGGATTACTGCACTGAGGAGCAGTCACTGCCGAGCTGTAAGAAGGTGAAGAGCCTGGCCTAGCATGACTAATATTAAACACCACATCAGAACAAATCAAATTAATTTATAAAGCGCTTATTGTGCAACAAATAGGTTTGTCACGAGGTTACTGAAAAACAAAGGAAACAAATTAAGATTAAATCAAGAAATAGTGTACAAAGGCAGGATTAATCCATCTCAATAGGTTAGACAGTGTGTGTGTACATTTTAAAGTCCCTCTTTTTGATACAATCATCTTACACCCAATTTTCATACATATAAAACACGAGAAAAGCAGCTAAAGTTCATCATTTTCAGTTACTGAATAACTTCAGTTGCCCTCTGGAGTTTTACTGTACACAAACAAAGTTATGTTTACATTCAGTGTCACTCACCAAAACACACTGTGTGTATCCTTGGGACCTGACAAATGTGTTGAATGCATTTCCGTACTAATAAAACATTTGTAAGAGATTTATGAATATTTTAAACTGTGTTCAAATTCCTCTTTTTCAACAGTGCAGTTTTCTTCTTCCTTGCGTTCGTTGGCGCATTGCTTTGTAAATCAGAGGAATATCATGAAACAGGTGGCAGATATGTGTACTGTGTTGTGTCCTCCACTTGTAAATAGAGTGGGTCTCGTGCAAGAACAATTTCATATTTCTGTCTTAATTTTCTCTCACTTTTTTTTCATACGGTGGGCTCATACAAGTGTGCCATGTCAGATTCATCAAATACTATGTAAATGACCCACCTGTGCTTATTTGAAAACATGTGACTAAGAATTATAAATTCGCATAATAAATGCCCCAATAACACCATATTCCAGGATGTTCCCCTGGACAGCAACTTCCATAATTCATGCACATGAAGATACGACCAATACGGCTGACAGTAATAGTAATAGCCCTAGACTACAGTATGGACTACATTTAGAATTAAAGTGAATTGCAAGAGTCAGAGTCTTGATGGATTTGATAGGATTTTCAAAGCCAAAATTGCTTTAAAGTAATGAAATATATAGTACAATCAATTAATGACAAACTTCTGACTCCTTCGACGGGTCCGGACCACTCCATGTGCAAATTGTGTTCGCACTCAAACGAAAATTTAAAGCACAAGGAAATTGGTGAATGTGGCAAATTTCCTTAAATCACTCGTACAAAACCTGTTCTTACGAGTGGTTCTTGCATGAGATGAGATGCACTGATTACAATTTTCTTGGCTGATTCTGATTTTTGATTTATTCAAAGTCTGACCTGCTGATTTTGTCAGATTCCAATTTTCTGTCTTTCCACAAACAATTAGTGACAGAATACACAACTTTTTTTTATTACTTTTCTTTAATGGAAAAGCAAAATTTTATGTTTATAACAAAACAAAGACTATCAAATAGCTTTTACATTTTCTCCCGAAGTTCTCCAGGGAACAGCCAGGCCTTACATGATTGAGATTTTGTACCAGAGGGAGCATGATCTCCAGATGTAAACAAAAGATGTTGACAAAACCGTGCTGATGTGGTGCACAAACTTGCCATAGTCATGCTTTTCAGTGAGAAATAACAAGAGCAGAAGTTAAACAAGTCTGGATGACAAAATGTTTAGGGAGACATGGTCAACACCAGTTGTTTATTCTGGTCTGTCAACAGTAGCATTCTGTGAGCTAATGTTAGCCTGAAGAGCTAGAAAGTTTACCATTGTGTAGCAACACCGTCAGCTGTTCAGCTACTCCTGTATGCTCAGTCAGAAGATTCTTCTCTCTTATCTTTATTGTATGATTGGAGTCTATCAGTCCTCAACACTGACGACATGCTAGCATGTATGTGTCATGTGTGGCTGTGACCAGCGCAGGTGAATATGGCTGTATTACTGTCTGTCTTGCTGTGCACATGACGTCAACGTCGCGGTGCATGCATGTAGTTTGACTGGTCCAGAATTGGATATCTGACACTAGCCGGCTAGTTACAGGTCGTGGCCAGTCAAGCTGAAAATCGCCAGATTCTGGTCTCTGGCTAGTTGATCAGCATATGCCTCCTACTAGTGGTCAAAACTCCACAGGGCAATTTTAAATGGCTTAGCAACAACTTTCTGTCAGTCATCTCAAGATGTCACAACTAGTGACCAAGCATTTAATAAAATGACTGAACATAATTATCATATAGATTCTGCAAACCAGTCCTCTGAACCCTATCCTTCTGCTGTCTGCTACCTCTGCTAACCTTTTTCTAAACTCTCCCTCTGCCCCCCTCCTCCCCTGTTCCTCCCTTGCTCTCCGTCTGTGCTCTCTCAGCCCTCCTTAATTCCATTATGATTGAGACGATGTCATCCACCTCTGAACTCCATTATCACCACAGGAACAGGCTGACAGTTCTCATTACCATGTTATAATCCCCTATTTAACAAAGGAGCAGGCAGAGAGGGAGTGCGGATGGAGAGAAGGGAGAGACAACAGATGACACACAGGACATGTAACGCTGCCCCTCTGCGACCGACACAAACACACTCCTCCAGGTAAACCGCTCAGTGCAGCTCTGACCTGTGTAGTGTGTTGCTGTGCTGGCTTGAATTTCTCATAGTTTACACCGACGTAATCATGCGATGAACGTAAACCTACATAAATCCTCCACTCAGTAGGTTATAGCCTGTTGTTTATACTTCTTTACGACCATTAATTTGTTCTGTAATATGGCGTGTCTGACACTTATAAGAAATAATAGTCCTGCTTGTGCTGCAATCCAGCAGTTGTTGTATGCTCTGCTGACCCTCTGCAGTACAGCACTGCATTAATGTGCTATGCAAAACCACATCTGGGTGCAACAGACGTAAACCTTTCAACCCACAGAGGTCAGTGCAGAATGCTTTTTATCTAAACAAGATTCAGTGTGTAAGTGATATTTAAATTCCACTGTAGCTATTGCATCAGAAGTAAGACTGTTACTGTTATAAAGGAGCAATGAAACCAGAAAATATTCACATCTGAGAAGCTGAAGCTGAGAATTTTGACTTTTTTCTTAAAAAAAAAACAAAAAACTAATTGCCTATCGAAAACAATCAATTAATTTAATAATTGATTCATAATCGATTAATCGCTGCAACTCTAGAAAGAATCAGTGTGTCAATTTAACACAAAAACATCTCAGAAGTAAGCTATCAAAGAATATGTTTTGATATAAATACCAAAACTCAAATAGATCAAATTTTTAAAACTTTTAAATGATGCGCAGCCCTATTCATAAGTAATAACAAAAACAACTTTGAGAATCTGAAAAGTTGAAAAACTATAGCATGCAACACTGTATCCTCACCCACAGACTTGCAAACAGCCCCAGAATTAAAAATGACAACCTCATTGCCACAACTACAGAGACATCACTGTCACACCTGTGCATCATCTCACTAATCATTTTGAGCAGACTGCCAAGAGCGTGCTGTTGAATCACTAATTCCAACCCCGGTCTGCACCTGGACCATCCTAATTTACCTGTCGCAGAGATAAGACGTTCCTGTCAGGTGCGGAGGGCAGGCACCACAACTAACCTTCATAAAAACAGTGGAATGAGCATTATCCTCTTTTTATCTCTCCTCTTCACTATGTGCCTGAATTAACTTCCCTCTGACCCTATCATAATGTATTCCTCCAGGACACCTGGAACATGACTGGCACGTGCACATCTATTATCTATGATTATTCCATCTATTACTATCTGTATCTGTAACTTGGGACTGCTGAGCAGTTTGAGAAATGATCCAGCTGATCACCCAGGTGTTCAAACACTGACAGCAACTAACATATCCTAGCCTGACAACATCAGCTGAATTTTTGGTGACTCACTGGGCCTCATGCAAGAAACATTTGCACAAACAGATTTGTTCTCAAAGGTACTAAGTGGGATTTTCTTTAAATCCTTGTTATTAATGACACCATTGGCCATTAAGTGAACTGTATTCAGCATCTTGGTGCTGTCCCCTTTAGCCATCAGCAAGCATCCAGGGCATTGGCCAAAATAGATAAGTGACATGAGACTGAATGGCAGGAATTTTTTAAGGCCGCCATGCCGTCTCTGTTTGGTCTTAAGCTGCTCATAGAAATTATACACCTGTGGCTACAAAGGCCTTGAGGCCCCACCAACACTGCCCCAAGCTGATTATGCCATTTTCTTCTCTGCCTCTTGCCGGTTTTTAGACACCAGTGTCTTCTGAGATTGTAACTGGACAATATCAAGTGAAAAGCTGCACACATAACCAGTGGAGGGTTAGATTTTGAGCCTGGTATGACCCGCTGGAAAACCGGGCTGATTCAGACTTGCAGCACAGATGGAGCACTCAGGATGAGCATGAGATAGTGTGTGTGAATATGGACAGAAGTGTTGATGTGATGTAAACTTCCTTTCATCGTAAAGCCTGATGTTACTCTATAATTCTGTGATTTAGACACCAGATTAAAGTCTCTGTTAAACAGGTAGATCCATGCTGTGTACACTTATCTCCTCTTCATTGCGCTGTCTGGATGTGCTGTGTCTCTCTTTGGAAACCCATTACCACCAACGTGATAAAAGAAAAGAAATGAATAAAAATAAAATCATCATTGAGCCTTAAATTAAATTCATTATTTCCACGGACATAAAATCACTGTTTTAGTTGATGGCCTTGCTGCCCTGGTGTGTGGCCTTGTTACCCTCAAAAAATTGTGTACACATAAAAAGGCCAAGTGGCCTTGTCCCTGGACGTTTGTTGACCTTAGTGGACTCAATTTTTAAACTAATGTTTGCTAGTGATACAACTGTAGAGGAGCTGTCACATCCTTTGCATTTTCCTGGAAAAACAGTCCTGAGTTCCACTTATAATCCGTTCATACATTGGCAATGTAAAGTAATCATTAAGAGTAAATTGCTTCACACGTACTTTTAAGTGGGAGTGTTAAGTAGGAGTGATTTATTTTTTTACTTAAAATCTGTCATATGAATCTCTTTCACAGTGGAAAAAAACACTATTTTGATCTTAAACCATAATTCCTTCATCTTGGTTTTAATGGAAATCGAAATTAACTAAAAGAAAAAACATATAACCAAGCAAAATTAACATTCTGTTTACCATACCATCATCATCATCATCACGCCTGGTTCAGCAGTTGTTGAAAATTCTGTTAGTCCGACAGCTGCTTCAGGATTTTAAGCAGGTTGCTGTCAAGTATATTCCTCTTTGGTACCCAACAGTGTAAAATCACCTACTGCAGACTATAATATTATTTCGTTTAATATCCCAGAGACTGTCATACAACCACCTTTCATATCAGCCATGGACCACTTTGCTTCAGAAAGACATTTTTTTTACCATTTTACTTAATCTCAAACCATTCACTCTGTCACAGTGCACTGCTGCTCTGATGACACGTCGTTGACAGCCATACTATTAAAATTTTCAGGTCCTCTTACACCATGACTGATGCTGATAAACTTATCTTGTCATCTTCTGATTTCTGACAGCAGGATGTGGAGCTCCACGGTGTGAAAATCTTTTTACTCTTTAGTAATATTTTTGTGAATGAAACTTCCTTAGGAACATGTTCCATTCATCGGGCTGAAAGCAGCTGTTTTGACAAAAAACCAGTAATCTGATTATTTGAATGTTTTACATGGTTGACCAGGATTTAAACATTTCAGGACTGAGGCAAATAAATCTGGCAGTTAAAGTAATACAGATACAAAACTAGAAGGGTGCACTCAGTAGAGTGCAGCTCCTCGCCAGAAAACAGATGAAGCGCCTACTACAATGCCGCCAAAACTGCCAGATGCAACCAGCAGAGATTTGCAAAGTTCCGCCAACATTAGCATGACCTCCAAATACGCTGTCTCTAGCTAAAACAAGATTTCAGACTGAAGCATTTATTTATCACTTGTGGCTGGTTAAGAAGAGTGAGAAGTCAGCTGTCTATTTTTTAGCAAAATGGAGGTTATCATTATATTGACTTCTGACTCTAACATGCTGTCTTCACTATTTTCACAGAGGAATACAGAGGACTGATACAGATCTGAACATTATGATGCCACAGTGAGCTGAACTTTGTCTCTTGGAAATAAAAATGTCATCACCTCATTTTATCCTATTAGAGTTATGACATGTTTGTTGAGTTAAGAGAGTTTGGTGAATCCGACTTTGTACAAGGAAACAGAAGAAATAAGGTTTAGGATAAAAATACAAAACTGTTCTTGCTTGAGGCCCAGTGGTCCTGGCACGACTTGCCTTTACAGAGACGTCAGTCCAAGTAAGCTGTAGTGCACAAGATTATTGACAGCTCTCCTCACAGATACACATGAACCTTTTCTTCACTGGAGTGGACTAACGCAACACTCTCTGAGCTGTTGTTGGCCTTTGCTTTTAATTTTAGATGTTCTGTACATGGCAGCCACTCAGAAATATCTCCTTAACTGTCCACAAAAATCAATATCTGAATGAATTTGTCGTTAAAAAGAAAAACATGACACACACTTTCTGAATCACCTTCATTTTCTATCTTTACACTTGTTTCAGTGCTTGTTGACAAAGTTTGGAGAGGGAGTGAGTCATGTCATTATCCTAGCCCTCACCAAAGACTGCTGATTGGTTTGACACATACATAACAGGATCAGTTGATTGTTCATGTTTTCAAGTTTTGATTGCAAAAATTTAGCTTGTGATGTCGGACTTTGTGAGGCTAAAATACACAAGTAACCACATCTCCTGCAGTTGCCTTTTTTCTCCAACTGTTCTTGGCACTTAAGCTCTCGAGTAGAGTAGAACTCTAAAGCATTTCTTTATTGGTTGAATGCAACAAATGCACAAATTAGGGCCCAACCCCAATGGCCACACTCACTAACTCACAGACTTTAAAGCGATATTCTACTCTTAGATAATCATCCACTCAATATGTACTCACCCCTATGCCGATGTGAGGATGGGTGAAGATCTTCAGTTCACAAAACAATCCTGGAGTTTCAGCAGAAAACAGGGTTGCAGCCAAATCCAGTACAATGGCAGTGAATGGAGATCAAATGTAAATGTAAAAAAAAAAGAACACAAAAAACACAAAATGTCTCCATCCTGCTCGTGTGGTGTAATCCAAGAGCCCATGAGCCGCGACATTAAAATTTAACCACAAAAGACGCAATTTACACCATGTTTTTAGCCGAAATGTCAGCTGTAGCATGTAGCAGATAGCATGTAAACATGTCGTCGATCTCGTGATATTTTCACACATGTATCCATTAAGACACATACGAAGTCTCGCGAGATCGACGCCATGTTTACATGCTACCTGCTACAGTACATGCTACAGCTAACATTTCGGCTAAAAACATGGCGTAAATTGCGTCTTTTGTGGTTAAATTTTAATGTCGCGGCTCGCGGACACTTGGATTACACCACATGAGCAGGATGGAGACATTTTGTGTTTGTTTTGTGTTCTTTTTTTTTACATTTACATTTGATCTCCATTCACTGCCATTGTACTGGATTTGGCTGCAACCCTGTTTTCTGCTGAAACTCCAGGATTGTTTTGTGAACTGAAGATCTTCACCCATCCTCACATCGGCATAGGGGTGAGTACATATTGAGTGGATTATGAGTCTGGGGTGGAATATCCTTTTAAAGCACATTCCTGGTAAGTCTGCGAGGGATTAGGGCTGTCCCACAGTCAAATTGTTAAGTCCACCAGGGCTCCCTTGCAGACTCTTTGAGCCCTTTTTGCACACTCTGTAAGTCTGCATTTCTGCAAACTTTGCCTGAGGAAAACTACCCAGGGTTCATAGCATTGTGATGTTAAACATGGAGAAGCCTAGAAGTGTTTAAAAAATGGCAAAAACATGGGAGGAGCAACTACAACTGTACACGATAAACAAAGTTTTCATGTAAGAATATGATGCCGTTTTGACAAAAACAAGTAAATTGATTATTTGAGTGTTTTACATGGTTAACCAGGATTTAAATATTTCAGGACTGAAGCAAATAAATCTGGCAGTTAAAATAATACAGACACAAAACCAGAAGAGTGCACCCACTAGAGAGCAGTTCCTTGCCAAGCAAGAGATGGTGAAGTTCCTACTGCAATGCTACCACAACTGCCAGATGCAACCAGCAGAGATTTGCAAAGTTCCACCAATATTAAGATGACCTCAACATACGTTGTCCCACTGAAGCAGTTGTTGATCACTTGCAGCCCCTAGCGGTCAGTTAAGAAGAGTGCAAAGTCAGCTGTCAATGGTCGTATAAAACACAGCAGTCAAAAAATAGAATTGCTGCCTCACAGTTGTTTGTCTCCACCAACCATTCAAGTTACAGTTTACATCCATGTCTGTCCAGACTCATATAATGTATGTAGTGAAGACTTTGAAGGAATTTTATATGGAATTTACCACAATATTGACCTGTAACTTTGAAGGAATTTAATAAAGATACGAAGTCTATTTTTTGGCAAAATAGAAGCCATCATTATATTGACATGTGATTCTAGTAAATAAGTTCCTGTGAGAAACAGGCTGGCTTCTTCTGTTTTTACAGAGGAATACAGAGGACTGATAGAGCTGAACATTATGATGTCACAGTGAAGCTGATCTCTGTCTTTTGTAAATAAAATAATCTTCACCTGATAATTTTATCCTATTAGATATTTGTGTGTAGTTTGTCATAATTAGCTTGTTAAATCCTTGAGTTATGGCCAAAAATGTGTTTAGTGAGATCACTGTGACATTGACCTTCGACCACCAAAATCTAATCAGTTCATTCTTGAGTCAAAGTGGTCATTTGTGTCAAGAATTGGATGCCATGAAAACAAATGCTCATGGCCATACAAACATAAAGACAAAAAAGGTTTTTCTAAAAAATTCTGAATCAGAGATTCTTCAACATACACTCATGAACGTGCACAAAAAAAATAGGATTATTGGTCAAGTAGTATTTGGGAATAGCTGGAGGCAGGCTGTAGGTCAATTGATCACACACACACACACACTGTCACTCACTCACACAAGGAAGTGATTTCATGATCCCTACCAGGCACAATAAAAGGGTTTTTTGAGGCACGTTTTGAGAAGTCTTCTAAAAGATGTCACTTTGATATGTTATGAAGTGCTGTCCTTTTCCTATTTATATCATTTCAAGCCCTTGCAGCCTCTCGCACTCAAACACTACAAAGTGTCATGAGCTGAAGTCTGTGAGGGTTCAGGGCTCAAGGCTTTAAGGGGGATGAAGTCTCACTGATAAACTTCTTCTCTTACCAATGATGGCGTCTTTGTCTCTGTTCTCCAGCTCTGCGATGGGCACAAAGTCACAGTGCACTGTGGGGATGCCCTGACCGTCGTCACATGGCACGATGGATGAATGAGCATGGAGGGTCATCTCATAGTCGTTCTTCAGTGTGGTGTACTGCTTGTTGGCCACCTTCAGCGTAGCCTTGGAGATGTAGTACACCTACAGAGAATGAGTGAGGGCAAGGTGTGACAGCATCATAAAATTAGACCTAATCAGACCGGTTATTTCCTGTGACTCTGAAGCAGCTATGACTGATCAAATTGGACGAGCACTTTATTGATCCTGCGAGGGAAATTATTATTATTACAATCCAGCTTCTGTTCTCTTAATAAGAATGGAAAAAAAACCTTCAGGTCCAACTAAGATGTGGTGTCATATCAGCCCCATCACTTCTCTAATTCACCAGAAAATAAGAAGCAGCTGAGAGCGAGTCAGCTAAACAGCACAATTTAAACTCAATATGCGAAGCGCTCTTCTTCATTTACTCTCCCAACTCTCCAATATCTCCTCTCTCTCTGCCTCTGACTTCGTCTCTATGGCTTCCTCTCTCTCTGATTTACCCCACACAGAGATAGGAGCATGAAACTAATGTGATAAGCATTCAGGCCGCTCAGAGCCAGTCACACCCACTCACTGTTCTGTCAATACTCAGATCACGAAGGGAAGACGGATTCATTCCTTTATTTATCTTTGGAGGGCAGAGGGCACAAATTGGATCTGGGGCTGTGTTGGGAGTGACCGCCAGTGGCTGATACCTGAGCCAGTATGACTGGCAAAATGATGGCCGGGGTTAATTGAGTTATTAAGCTCTGTGGGCCAGACTGAGTTTAACATGTGTTCTAGCTGTCAGTAATTGCACAGGTATACAGGAACATGCAAAGGGCACGTTCTTGGTGTTCAGACGGATTACCGCCAATTTTAGCGCAAACAGCTTTTCTTTCAGCTGCTCCCTGACACTGGTACTAACCCCGACTTTATTTATCTCTCATGGTCTGTCATCACACATCTCAGGGTGGGCGATCATGCAAAAAAAATACTATCACACTCTATTTAATTGCAATCATGATCCACAGTCTAAATTGCAATCATTTTTCTCAAAAATAGCTTATGAATTTTTCCATTAACACAATTAAAACACAATATTTTATGAAAGATACTACGTGTTTCAAAATGGTACATAATGGTAACCTGAGTTTAATTTGAAGTTGTTAACAGAAGCCAAAAATAACAAAATCATAAAATACCAATTTTCAAGCCATCAGAACCAGGGATGCAGCACTAAATATCAGGGCTGATAATTTCTAAGATTTTTACAGACTGTCCTTTGCTGGTTTTATTTGTTGTAATTGCTTTGATTTTTTTGTTACTGACAGTTACTTTTTGCTGGTTTTATTTGTTTTATTTGTATTTTATTGACTATCCTTTGCAAGTTTTATTTATTTGCTTCGTAATTGTTGTTACAATCAATTTGTTTTTAGCATCTGCTTATTATGAGGTTGCTGCCTTGTGTGAGCAACTTTGTTTGGAAGTGCTCTCTGAATAAAGATATATAATACTATATGTATAATAGTATATACATACATATATAAAAATTATATATAATTACCATTAGTAGTAATTAATGGCCGATATTGGCCTTTCACGCTATATCAGCCTATACTGGTATCAGCATATATTAGCCGATATACATTTTCTAGAATAATATCTGATTTGACAAATTATGCCAAAGCATTTAATTTGAAATTTTAGGCAAAATGCTCTTTAAAGTTAAATTAAATTTTTGAATTTTTTTGATGAACCTCACTAGAAAAACTAAATAAACAGAAGTCTTATTTGTTTTTGTTGTCGTTAAGATTGGGTTCAGCCAGAGCTGTGGAATATTAAATCATTCATTTTTGCTCACCACATCTGAGCGTGGACTGGTTGCTGGAGAGGTACCAGTTCACCTCCTGAGCACTGCCAAGGTGCCCTTGAGCAAGACACCTCACCCCTAACTGCTCAGGGCACCTGACTATATGTATGTGTGTGTGCCGCCCCCTCTGACATCTCTCTAATGCATGTCTACAGGTCCTGTTTGTGTGTGTATATTTCAGGCCTGTTTATTTAAAAAAAAAAAAAAAAAAAGTTTAAAATGTAATTTCACCCAAGCAAATAAGGGGATGTGAAATTTGGAAACAGAGGTAAGAGGACATTAAAGACCAGTATCACTACTATCCACATGAAAAGTAGATTTTGGAAGTCTTAGAGCACAATCTTGATCTAAAATTGTTAGATGTAACACCCCTACAGCAGATGTAAAGGGTATACACCCGTACATCTGATATCATAATATATATAACTTGTTTGTAGAACTTCAATGCAATATACAGGGTTCCTACACATTTTCCATTTCAAAATTCCACACTCTTCCAGACCCATAATTTGTAAACTTCTCTAAAGATTTTTTTAGACACATTTGACATATTTCTTTTTTGGAATCCTTAGCCAACCGGCTTTGATGTTTATACTTCAAACATCTCGGCCCAGAGAAGAAGTAAACTAACTGTTGCTACCTATACTCACACTATTTTCCCTTAGCAAAATGAATTATATAACTGTTCCCCGTATTTATTAGTCTCTTTTATAAACGAGCACGGTGTCTGTGCAGCCTTGAACCATAGAAACAATGATCAAGGCAGCCATAAATGTAGACAGAATTGTCAACTCGTTAGCCTCCATTTCCACTCAGTGGAGTGGGCAGACTCAAAGGTCTGGATCCAGACAAGTTTCCTCATGCAAAAAAGATAGCCTGTTTACATTTCTGATGAATGCATCACCGCATAACTCATAAATGTTCAGACGTGCTTAATGTTTGGTTATTTGTGATGCTATGTAACAATTCTTACATATACAAATCAAAGATAAAGCCGCATTTTCTTTCAGACTAATTTGCAAACTAATTTGATTGTGGATGCCTGGATTTGGTACAGTTATAGGGCACTTGGGGTAGAACTGCATCTGTGTTTCAGGCTGTGACGTACATTCAGTTGCATGCCATACTTCTTGCCTTGCTTTCCACAGCATCAAGCTCACTCTGGCCTATGCTCTCTCACACAGTGGAAAAAATTTGGCTGCGCTGGCTGCCTGCTCCAAACACCATGAAAAACACTCTGCTTGTATGATCAATTTATTTTTCAGAAATTCTAAATTTTAGAAAAAAAAAAAAAAAAATTAGAATCGGGACAATATACTGGAAACAAATATTTTTCCATTCTCATTCTTTTTTCCATATTTAACCATGCCTGGAAATAACTAAAATCAAATTTCATTATTTTCCATACTGCGTAGGAACCCTGAATATATACTCAGTATTTGACTTCCCATTTCATTTGAAGGCAGCATTGAATCTGTGTCCTCACACTCAATCCTTAAATATGAACTATTGCTTCATATTCATTATTATTTTAAGGATCCTACTGTATATACTTTAATTCTTGCACAAGATTCAGATTTGCAGCCCAACAGCAAGGTCAGAGGTGAGCGTCAGTGTCAGTTACGCAACAGGAGCTGGAGCTGGTAGGCATTACATTTCTTACTAAAGGACAGTAAAGCAGATGCTTGCTGACACAAGGGACCCACTGGATGAAAGATGATCCTATTAACAAATGCTACACCCAAGATTCTTTAAAACCAAAATGATTCATATGTAATTACTCTGTATGATAAATGTAAGACAACCTTATGCGTACGCTCTGAATTTTTTAAGTAAATCTCAATACAGTATTCCCATCCCCATTTACACAGAGTTAATGGTCACTGTAATCAGTCCTCCTGCCCTCATACTTGCTCTAAAGGGCTCCCCTTGTGCTGTGACTACACTGTAAGCAAAGGTTGACAAAATCCTGTGTCCTCGTCCTGTGCAAAACTGTATTTAAAATTTCAGCCAAAGTTAATATGAAGCTTCATCAGTGGATATTTTCCAAGTTCCAACAGACTTTTTAGGATGAATTTCCCTCTTTTTGTTTACCCAGACGGTGTGTCCTTCCTGAGCCATGGCTCATATATCCTGGCACTTACATTGCCAGGACACAACACTGGCAGTAAACCTATATGCGGCAGCCAGGCCAAATATACCGACTTAATAAGCCGAACTTGGACTGTTGAAGCCTCATACTAGCTTTTACCAAACTTTTGAATGCATTTTTGCACAGAGTTTCCTCCGAGTTTCTTCCAGTGTAGTGGCTACAAAGGGACTGCTTCACCACCAGCAGAAAGAGGAGGTGCAATTACAGCAACTAATAAATCTCTCAACATACATATGGCATGCGAGTGTTGCATGATCATAGCAGGGCTGCAACTAACGATTATTTTCATTGTTGATTAATTTGTCAGTTATTTTCCTGGTTAATTGATTAGTTGTTTGGTCTTTACAACATCAGAAAACATTGAAAAATATCAATCAGTGCTTCCCAAAGCTCAGATGACGTCCTCAAATGTCCTGTTTTGCCCACAACCCAAAGATTTTCAGTTTACTATCATAAAGTAAAGAAATGAGTAAATATTCACATTTTGGAAGCTAAAATCAGAGACATTGGACTTTATTTTTCTTAAAAACATACTCAAACTGATTAACTGATTTTCAAAATAGTTGGTTATTAATCAAATACTATATTAATAATTGATTAATTGTTGCAGCTCTACTCTCAATATACATATGGCATGTGAGTGTATGACTACAGACTTGAAAAAATACTGTCCTATCCTTCAGTATCCCACAGGAATAATTGAATTAAAAACTAAAATCTCAATAATGATTATTTATGCCAGAACAGAAACTTTATAAAAGTATCCAGCATGAAGAACACAGCCTGCAAGACTCGCAGCCATTTTTGATGCTGGAAAGATCACACTAAAACAATTGAATATTCATGGATTAGGTTTGACAAGTTTTCTCACACTGTTCTCAGGAGCATATATCCACTCAAATGCTTAATATGTCTCAAACATACAGTGTATATTTCAGTAAAATATGAGTTATTAAATCCCTTCCACAAAATCCTCTAATACTTGCCTCCGGCTCATTCATTGGCCAGAAGTCCTGCAGGCATGAGGAGATTTTCAGAGGGGTTTATTAGGCACCATTTTACCAATGATACATCTGTTTGAGGTGCTATGTGCACAAAAAAATGGACAACTGAGACTGAGGTGATTTGAGGTACAAGTGTTTTGTGCATTTTTATAGCCTTTAGATAATGTCTTATTGCTGTTAAAGGTTTGTAAGCTCCTCTTTAAACAATCTGAGCACAAACATTTCCTTGCAGCATTCTCAGCTCATGTACAACAGTTATCATTTTTAAGAGAAGTTTCCAAGAAACTCTTATCACGTCAAGTGAGGATGGATAAGGGTAAGTGCGATCTGCTCACCTTGCCTTGCTCCAATAGAGGGAAAAACTTGTCCACTTCCTTGTTGAAGGCTGTGATCCTGATTTCTCCCTGTTGATCATCACATTTCCATTAAACAACATTTCGTTTCAAAATGAAAAAAACAGCCATGTGTGACATATGTTGACATGCATGCACATAACACACAGATATTCAGGCCTCCCCACTTCTCTACTCACACTCTCATCCACTATCTCAAAAGAGAAGAGCTTGCCCTCCCCTTTGGAGTTACTCCAGTTGCGAATACTGGACTTGTTGGTGATTCGGCCTCTGACAGTCCACCTAAGAATAAACACAGAGACAACACTTGTCATAATGAATCAACACAACTAACTTGATTTTTGGGGATCTCGATTATCTACTGCTAAGCTTCTAACTAGATTTTTTATAACTGGCATGCATGTTTTCTGCAAAAGGTGTTTTCTGTTATGGTAAAAATGTATTCAAATTCTATTTTGCAAAGAGATGGACTTCTTCTGCCTCTTGTTGTTTTGTTAAGAGTATGTCTTGCCTCTTGTCAATTTAAATCAGGTTGGACTAGTAGAAAACCTGCATAATCATAACACCTCCAAATGTTTTCCTTTTCAGTCTGAAGAAGTACAAGTACATTGTTAAAATGTTCACACTTAATAAACCGTCCATTTAAAAAATAGATGATGAACAACCTGAGATGTCTTCAGAAACATAATGTCTCAGTTTTTCCACTTTAAGTGTCAATACACATCCATCACAATTTATAGATCACAGTGGATCTACAAATGCACAAAACCTTGATGCATTTTAGAACTGAACCAAAATATAGTGTTTTACCTCTTTATGATTTAAACAATCAGTCAAGATCTAGAATTCTTTACATTTTTCAGACATTTCCTCCACTGTGTGATAATACTGCATCACGACACAACACCAACTGTGGCAGCTAATGAAGAAAAAGGTTTGGCAGTGCCTTAGCAACAGGGATCCACCAAGAAGAGTTCTGGTACAAATCATTTTGTACTGAAGCTGCTGATTGACAACATTTTGTACAGTGTTCAGAATCTGTAAATATGACCACAACAAGTACTCATTGTGTTTTTAGAGAACTGTATTCTGGTCAGGAAATAATGACTGCTATACAAGCTTTAACACTCTGCAAAATCCATGGGCCAGATTGAACCCTTTGTCAGGCTGCTTCTAGCCCCTGGACCGTATGTTTGATACCCCTGATTTAAATATTTGATGATTGAGATTGATTTGAACCCTTTAAAATGCACATTGTTCCTTGGGTGGGCCTGAAAATGTATTTTTGTTCTATACACTTGTACATGGATGAATTTTAAGTCATAGGACCTCACTGTCCTTATATACTACAGACATAAGTTATGTCTTAAATTGATACCACTAACTTGGATGTTTTCCTTTTTTAGCAATATCAAAAAGAATATAGATATTGTATGTACTGGCAGTTGAGGGAATCTTGAATGAAAAAGCTGTGGTACATGAACAACTCAGTTGCGGACCATTATGCAATTATGGGCGGTTTTTAAGCAATATGTCATTTTTGATTGAAAAGTTTTGAGAAATGTCACCACATTTTTTAACAAATCAAGGCAGAGGTGAAAATAAATGTGTACAGGATTTTTTTTTTTCTTTTTTCTTTAGAACTGGATTTTTGGAGCGTATTTGATTCCCTGGACTACAAAAGACACCAAGCAAGTGGTTTACATGTTACCTTTTTTTCATCTTGATTTTGGAAGAAAAACATCCCAGTACTTTACACTTAAAAAACCTTAATCAAATGCCCACTTATCAAAATCTAAGCTTTGCAAATGTGGCACTTCGAAAAAAGGTTACATGAGTGCCTTCGATCATGTTTTCATTTTCTATTCTAAAATATTACAAAAAAGTTTTCTTTGACCAACACAGTTATGTGGAACTTAACTAAAGAGAGTTACAGTCTAAAGGTCAGCACAAACAGCAAAGAATGCTGCAGAGACACTTTAAAAAGCTTTCTTTTTTGTTAATGAGCATCCCAACTCAGCTCACATCAGTCACCAACGTGAAACACACAACTGCGCAAAAAGAACAATTCCCAAGGAAATTGGATGAGTGTCTTTTCAGTCTTTTTAAAGTTCCATGAAAGGAAAAAAAAAAAGGCATCCAGCAACTTTCTTTTCAAAGACTGAACTAGGTGTTGTACATCTGCCAACTCCTGGATGCATTTAAAATGTGCTTCTTGTTCTGTTTTTAACAACAGCCAGCCAAGCTCGGCAGTTTATGCAGCAGTGAGCTTTTTGACTGCGTTGATAATTGTGCAGTGGAGGATATTCATACCATAACTTTGCCTGCAATTAAATCCCCTATCATGAGAGCAGCTGCTGGCCCACAGTGAACCCCATTTCCCTGCTCAGTCTGGATAAGACTGCTACACCAAGGTTTATGGCAGCCAAAAGCCAATTATAGTCTGCTCTAGATGCTATTACTTAACACCAGGAGAATGGGATGAGAAAGCAATGCAAACGGCCATAAAAGACCATGTGCACATACACGGCACCCCTATATAATCTGCTGCATGTAACACTTTGTGTCACACACAGACGCACAGACACACTTTTCATTTCACGCAAACATACATAGAAGAACAGCTGCTGAAGTCATCTGTTTTACTCACTGTAGGTACTCCCCCAACTTCAAAGTTAGAACAGTCATCAGTTTATTACAACACCTAGAGGCACAGTTATCTTTACAGCTTGCAATTTCAAACAGAGCTACGTTATCAGAACCCAAACATGGAGCGAGAGAGTTGACAGGGTGCCTTTACTCCAATCTGGACAACTACATCTTGCTGTACAGTTCTCTTGTCTTTTTGTGGCCAACTTAAAGGTCAGAGACAGAGACTCAAGCCAAATGAAACGATAAGAGGCGAGAGGGGGGAGAAACTGAAGTAAAACGGAGCCCCGGAGGTGGTAAAGAAATTGTGAGAGGGAAGGAAGAGGGGGAAAAAACGAGGTTGGCCAAATCCCCACCAGGCCAAATAACAGAATCAAAACCTCAGCAGCAGACCATAAAGACCCAGCAGTACCTGCCGTTAAAATGTCCAATTCTGAGGCAAGATCGGTCATTTCATTTCATTTCCATGCAGATGGGCCGACTATCATGCACACGCACAAATCCACACAGCCACACACGCATTCATACAGAATAAATTACTGCTCACACATGCATGCGCAAATACACACACACGCACACATTTCCAAACATGCCCCAAAGTGCTACTCAGAAATGGCAGCAAACAGGGATGTAGAGTCACAGCATGAGAGGAAATAGTTTAGCTGATGAATGAGCAGAAGGGAAAAAAAAGAAAAAAAATCAAGTGAAATCACAGAGTCTGCTTGCAATTGGAGAGGAAATGCATGTAAGTCAGGTTCAATGTGTTATAACTATTCACGACAGAGTTCAAGTTATGTTAAAATTATTTTACAGATGCCGTACATGTACATGAAAGCAGGCACACACACACTTAAACTTACTTGCTTTGGTAGGGGTTGAGCTGAGCAATAGGAATCACTTTTGTTGAGGAACCTGGAGAATCACTGGCAGCCTTTGAGGGTGAAAACTTTGAGGGTGAAAACTTTGAGGGTGAAAACTTCGAGGGTGAAAACTTCGAGGGTGAAAACTTTGAGGGTGAAAACTTCGAGGGTGAATCTTTCATGGGCGATGCTTTCATGGGCGAAAACTTTGCGGGTGAAGTTTTCATGGGTGATTTTCCCACATAACCTCTGCCACGGCCTCGGGGAGGAGAATAAGCTGTGGGGGAAACAAAGAGATATACTTATAGGAGTGTTCCAAATTAGCAAGATGATAATTTAAAGGACCAGTGTGTAAGGTTTAGTGGTATCTCAGGGTAAGCTTGGAGACTGCAAACACATCGTCTCACACTCCCCTTCAAAGCCTGTAGGAGAACGTACAGTGTCCGCAAAATTTGCTGAAAAGGTGAAAGGCCATATCTAGAGCCGGTGTTTGGTTCGTCCATTCTGGGCTACTGTAGAAACATGGTGGTGCAACATGGCAGCCTCCATGGAAGAGGACCCTCGTGCTCCGTAGACATAAACAGCTCACTCTAGGGCAGGGATACTTAACTTACTATGCCCAGGGGCCACTTTTGCAAAATGATAGATGGCCAGGGGCCAGTAAAAAAACAAACGTTAATGATAATATTAATTATCGAATAAAATGAATAAACATTAAAAAGGCCCATGATTTGTTTTTATTTTTAAATTTACTGACTTATTAACTAACCTTACTTGGATAGATCCCATAAATTAGATAAGTCCCATATTTTACTGCATTTATAACCACAACTGCATTTTAGTTGGATATGATTCTGCAACATTTGACATTAAACAGCTGGGAACAGTAAGCTGGAACCTTTTCCATCACGCAGTCTCTGAAATGTCGATTCAACATGAATTGCTTCTACCAGGGACAAAATAAAAAGCACAATTAGACTCTGAGTGGAAAAACACATTTGTGGGATCAAAATTTCTCATTCATCATTTGTGTGTAACTTTTGCTGCTCTTGAGCACATAGTTGTCTTCCCCTGCAGAGCTCACAGTCTGATCCTGCTGCACTTTGCACAGCCTGAAAGGTCATCACACAAAGATCAGCCTTCTCACTTACTAACCGCCTCATTTATCCCATCAAACAAAACCGGCATATTTGTCCCTCCTTCTTGGGAATCAATTTATTTTCAGTGTGAATTAGAAAATGGCCAGAGAGCCACCCCGCATCCTATTGAGGGCCAGATTTGGCCCATGGCCTGCAAGTTAAATATCACAGTTTTACGTAACAAAAACACAAGCATTCTTATTTTCAGGTGATTATACACTGATGAAAACATACTTTTGAATATTATATTCCATTTCTGCCATAGTCTGCCAATAAATCCACATAAATTTTACACTCTGGACCTTTAATAGTGCTGAAAGATTAGGTAATTAATCGACAGAGATAGACAACAATTTTGGTAATTGATGTAAAACACTGTTAAGCAAAAGTACCAAACATTTGCTGGTTTTAGCCCAGTGTTCTGCTTTCCTGGTTTATTTCCTGAATATTTTGGGGTTTTGGACTTGCACAAAATGAGAACTATGAAGATTTTGCCTTAGGGTCTGATAAATTTGTGGTGAACTTTCCTCACTGTTTTCTGGCATTTTTACAAGAACTTAAAAAAAATAAATAAATAACATACAGATAGATCGATGATGATAATTATCGATGGAGAAATAACTACAAAAGACATTCAGTGTTGGATCAATCATTATGTATTTATTTTACCACATCTCTAAAAAAGAGGCTACAGTTAAAAGCTGGATTATAAGGCTTCTGAAAGGGATATGATCGCACCAGAGCTGACATTGTTAAGGTATAATGCTAGCTTTAGCATTGGCTTAATGTTAGCCTTTCCAGCTCAACTTACTTCCAGGCTAACCCTGTTACGTTTCCTGGTCTTGAGAAGCTGCAGCGTTTATCAACTCACACAGTGTCACTTGCAGCTTACTAAATTTAAGATATTGCTCCACTATGAGCAGCACCGCAGTCTGCTGCTCGCTCTCCCTCACTTACACACCGGACACACATTACGCACTGCGTAACGCAGTTAGAGTAGAGTGCACACCCCTTCTGGTGGACCACCATTTGACCTAGCTGTGAAACAAATAATAAGTTCAATCAATGGCAGGAAACAAATTATTTTTAATCCCATTTGAACTGTCCCATGAATTACACATATGATGTTTGTCAATTAGAAAGATAATTGTACAAATCAATCAAAACACACTTAAGATAAATGTTACAAGTGCTGTTCATATTTTTTCAGAGTTTAGTTCCCATTGGGGGCACCAGAAGGGGCATAACTTATGCACTCTATTCCTTAGAGGAGTTACAGTACATTGCTGACAATATAAATAAATAAAAGAAAATTATTAAGGCAGTCGTGGTAAACCACCATCCCATGGGACTATGTTGCTTTGTCACAGCAATAAAAAAAAAAAAAAATCCATATTGTCATAGCCCTGAAACGCACTACCATTTTTTGTGAGAACCAATACTTAATACTGTACTTAATTATTCATCCAACTGTCACTAATATACAATGAAACTGAACAATTCCATTCTACTGATTTAGCACTGCACTCCTATAACAATGTTGGACTCATGATGGACAACTGAAAAAAATTACTAATGCATAAAATAAATCATGCTGATGCAGCAGATTCTGAGGTGTTGTCTTTTTTATTTCACGCATAATTCTTGTTTGTCAAAACCTGGTGCCTACATTACCCACAATGCAACTTGACTGCTGACAGTCTGAAGCTAATGTAGCCTCAAGCTGCTAGCCTCCAGCAGAGATGAGGAGCAGGCTACGAAGGTCTAGTAAACTCACTTCTTTCTAACTCCACACCCCCAGATTTTTTTCATCTCCAAACTTGTAGTCTTCAGACCCACCGACGCTGCCTCAAGTGATGTCACTTTTATCAGACTTCATGCAGCTCCCTCTGGAGCCACAAAAGACTTAACACAACTTTTTTTCTTTCCACACAGTGCTCCACAGTAGTGTTCCTCAAAGCCTGAAAACAGACTTTGATGTGCCAAATTGGTGGAGGTACTCTTAAAATGAATCTCTGGATGAATTATGTTTATTTTTACACACTATACAGAAGTTCCACACATTGTGCGATAGTTATTACCTCAAAGTGCACAACAAAGTTTATCGATAACAGTAGTTGACGTAGACAAATTCATTTGCTGATGCATAATCGGTAGAGCACCTAGCAGTTTGCCATTAGGCAGCAGAAACTTAATTAAACACTAGTGGTAGAACTGTTATCTGATCATATGAGCAGCTGCCAAAATGATAAAATGCCTGAGAAAGTTAAACTCTCCCCACAGATCTCTCTGTAGAGTTACTAAATTCCCTGTTAACATCAGCCTGTGCCAATGAATTAAACTGTGTTTTTCTTCTTGGGCTGCCAATCAATTATTAATTTCATAATTACTGTACTTATGCCTTTCAGTCATAGGAAAAAGAATAATTAGGATTAGTTATCAGAACATCAGTCTTGTGGCCAAGACACCAGGCATAAATCAGTAAATACTAGTCTTAACCACATTCAAGCATCAAGACTGTTTTATATTTAGTTTAAGTTATAGAGTTAAACACAACCTTATACTTAGTTTAAAATGAAACTCGATTAGCTTAAAGTGGCACTGCACACTTGCACATGTTTGTCTGTGATGAAACTCCTCAGTAATGGTTTTAATGTTGACATTTCTTAATGAATATATAAATCGCAGCATTTCATGGGCTGAAAATGTCTCCAAACGCAACCCACTACTACTGGCAAGAATCTGGCAATATGTATCACGATACATTGGTTGCAATATATTGCAATACTGTAAGCAAGGTGCACACAGCATGGCAGCATTTAAATGAACATTGTTCACATATGAAATTAAACTGAAAACTGTCACTTCAAAACCCTTAATTAGAATATAAAATATATCTGCATCTAGATGTTTCTGCTCATCAAGTAGCTAACAATGAATTACAATATAAATATATGTGCTGCCCTCTCCTGGCCTGCAATGTCTACTCCAAGTAGTAGCTGTATTTTGAGTTTGATTTTTGACCCTTTGAGATTGCTGTAGCTGGCCAAGTGTTGAGTGTTCAAGGCAGAGTAACAGACTGGGTTTGCAATGTGAAATCAACAGGTATTAGTTCGTCTCAACAGTTCAGAGGAAATATATGCCTTGAAGTTTGAGCTTTATGTTAAGTGTGTAAAGTAAAATGGATCCATTTGTATAATATATTATAATATATAGATAATATTACTGTGACGGCGGTGCTAATTTCCATTAGCGTGTTGATGGGAAATCCCATTATATATTAGCAGTGAGCTAAAATACAAAGCACTTGTTATTTTATATATAAAAAATTAATTAATCAAGGAGAGAATATTTTAATAACATAATATGCTGTCCTATGTTGAACTCAATTACTATGTTATTATTTCTGATTGAGTGTGCACTTACTCAATTTACACCTGATATACAAGCTCACACAGAAAATAAAACACCACAACTCTCCAAAAAAAAGTTGAGAATAAGTTAACAACTGCTCAGCTTTTTCTCTCTTCTCTTTAACAACGCCAGAACTTGAACAGTTCGGACCAGCCCACAGAATCACAAGGTGTTATCTCACCTCCCACAGTAAAGTAGCATCAGCCCCATCAGCAGTGATTCAGGCTCAGATAGTTGGCTGTTGTCAAAATTTATTTTATGCAATGCCTCATTTTGGCATGAGATGATCTGCCATATTGAGAAACAGCATTTGAGGGAAGAATTGTTCGGGATAAAAAGATGCAATTCCACAGAGACCACTCCCCTGATTTAAGCTCCTGTTATGGAGCACAACAAACACTCACCTCCATGATACCCTCCTTTTGTGGGTGTGTATATGTGTGTGTGTCATGAGCAAATTCCTTGGGGAAATCACAGATTGAACAGCTATTTTCAGGCGAGGGGTAATTAACATCAATATTCATACGCACGCTATCCGGATGGAGTGGTAGAGAGAGGGAAGGAGCTGGTAGCAAAAGAAGAGAAGAGGAGATGATAGGTGGGGATGGGTGGGTGGGGTGAAGAACAGAGGAAAGATGGGGGCACAGAGGTTTATCAAGGATCCTCATTTTTTGTGATTAAGATCAGTACCGAGTCCTAATATGTATGCCGATAACGTATTCAACAGCCCCTATTTGTGAAGAGCGCTTGGTGGTGAGGATACAGTAGGAAGAGAGAATGAGACAAATATATAGAGAAGGAAAAAAGCAATAAAGAGAGGAAGTGAGTGAGAAAGTGAGTGTGTAAAAGTGTGTGTGTTTATGAGAGAGACGGAGGAAGAGAGGGAAAGAGTTGTGAGGACAAAGGAAACCTGCAGAGAATGGTTAGTGATGAATAATGAATATTTTTTTTTAACTGCACTTCAGCAAGTGCAGATCTCTTTTTGGAATTTAAATATCATCTGCGAAGCAGTTTGAAGGTAGTCTATTTCAAGGATAGCTGCTGATGAATATTTAAATGGGAACACAGAAATGCCTGTGACAACTGTGTCACAACCTTTGACTCCACACCTACAGCTGAAGGAGCAGGTTTTTTTTGGTTTTTTTTTTAAGGAATATAAAGGAGCAATATGTAACAACTGCACGTCCTAAAATGAGTACAGCAGTCCAAATAGCAAGCTGGAGTCATAGACGATATATTTATTAGGTTGAAATCCTACTAAATATACAGTCTATGGTTGAAGCAAGTTGTTTCCTCCTGCCTCCCTCGGGACTTGAGGAAGCTCAAACAGGCTGCAGAACACTGCAGAAGCGCAAAATGGTGATTCGACAATGTCAAGTGACAACTAGTCTTACACTGTAAGTTGATTTGCTGTTTATAACTCTGTCAGTTGTCTGTCAATCTAAAGCTAAACCCGTTATCCTGAAATCAAAAGTCCTACGAAAATTCACACTGTGGAGTTCAAGTTCAGTGACTGCCTGCCAGATATATTTACTGTAATAAATCACATAATGACCATGATATGTCAGCATCAACAAAGCTACAGTCACGGTGCCCGCCTTTGAAATTCTGTTGTTGTACGTCTGTTTCACGTCAATTAAAGTTCAAGTTAATACGGAATGTTCAACTAATGAGTGTCTGTTTATGAGTCTTAAGAAATCATTAATAATCTTGCAGAAGGAGTAGATGTTTATAACCGTTAAATTGAGCAATATGTTAATGGAGTCTGGCAGGCAGTAGGGAACAGTGGATGTTTTTTTCAGGATTAAAGGCTTAACTTCACATTGACAGACAATTGATGGTTATAAACAGCTGATCAACTTGATGCAGAGGACTTGTTATTGCTTGTTATTGTCAACTTACGATGCTGCATGCTCTTGCGTTCCTGCAGCCTGAGCTTTGGGGAGAAGAGGGGATGGGGAAACAACTCGTTTCAACCATAGATGGTAAATTAAATAGGATTTCATCCTATTTAGTATACCATCTATCTACATCTACTCCTTCTAAAAGATTATTAATGATTTCTTACTACTCATAAGAAGAATCTACTGTAACTCATTAAGTGAATGTTTGGAATTAACTTTAAGTCTAATTAAAGTGAAATCGGTAAAGAATAACACAAGTTACGGGCTGGCACAGAGATTTCAAAGGAGGACATTGCAGCTGTAGCACTGTTGTCAGAGAAGCAAGTGTTTCAACTTAACATGTTTCCTTAATCTCTGATGACATATCATGGTCATTTTATGATTTACTACAGTAAATATGATATAGATTTCTCCTTTAAATATTGATGTTTTGTAACAGTGAGTATACTGTCACTTTTGTGACTAACAGAGCTTTGCAAGGCATTTCCAATCAATATTAACAGCTTAAAACATTTTAACACAAATTATTTCTTCCAACTCTGCTGAGACCAGAGGAAAAATGTTCTCTGACCACATCCTCCCACTCAGAGGATGTCAGAGGTCGAGGGTCACTACAGAACAGAACGCCTGGAGCTGATAGGGGGTGCTTTTCATTTAGCTAATTACGCTTCCTCCCATCCTCACTCCTCCGTCCTCTGGCCTGTGACCTGGAAATTGATCAAGGTCTGCCACTATGACGGATGCGCCAATCCTTAAATACGTCCCAGAGAAGACAAGGAGCAAGGAACTATCTTATGTGAAAGTTTTTAAATCAGCAGCACTGTTTCAGTCAGAATCTGCTCAGTTGATCTGCTGATCTGATGGGAAAAGTAAAGGAGCAGCTTTTGCATATTTATTCAGAAAATAAAAATGATGAGATGTGTGTTTAATTGAATCACAAATTCATTACAGAAACTGCACTTTACTGATCAGCCGTTCTTTTAGCTTCTTCTTTTCTGCTCTAAGTGCATATTTGGCTTATTCAGGAAAAATGTTAATCGTAATAAGCTGCACTGTTATGGGTATCATTACTCGGTAACATTCAGCGTGAACAGGACGGACTTACTGTACCTGCAGCCTCTCACAGGCAAATTACTGACTTTATTTACTCTTGTCTGGCCTGTTTTCTCAGTAATAAACCATCGTATTTGCCTGTTTGTGTCATTTTTACCACGGTCTGACACATCAATAGGACTATAATTTTACGGGCCAGTTGAGAAGCTGTGCATCATGAGTAGTAGCTGCCTCGTATAAATGACGCTGGAGTGAGCAAGGGTGTCCGATTTGTTAAATACAATTCCTCCATCTTTGCATCTCTAGGCCAGGGCATATGCAGGAATCCTGAGGTTAAATTTAGCACCTCTAAGGAGCTTCTTTAACACCTCATTGCCACTTTGAGTTTTTACCAGTTACCTTTGTGATAGGGTTGGACCAATGGATGATGCCTTCATTCATCGGGATGTCTGACAGTCATCAACCATCAACCACTGAGCCTTCTATCACTGTAACATCATGATTTAAAAGCCGCCCCCTGATCTACACCGAATTGCTTAATTTTAGCAATTCATTTATTCATTCATTTATTTATTTATGTATCTATCTATCTATCTATCTATCTATCTATCTATCTATCTATCTATCTATCTATCTATCTATCTATCCATCCACCCACCCATCCATCCTCATTAATTCACCCACCAAGTTCAGTCTTGTACAGCCATGCAGAGTATCTTAAGTCTGACAGCCATGCTGGATCAAAGCCAGACTGACGGTGGTGACCCGTCTGCAGCTTCTTACTACGTGTCTCGGTTGGAGGGCTGGAACAGGTGTGTTTAGTACAAGTTGTGGCGACGTTAACCGGGGGTGTGGTCGGGGCTGGGAGAGATGCTCTCATTTAGGTTAGCACCCACGTAGAGTTAGCTGTGCTCCCCGCCTCGCCACGTACGGTTCGTTTAAAAAATGCAGAGATTTTTGCCTGGGGGGCGAACGTTTGGGGAACCTCCGGTCGTCCATTAATAATTTGTTTGTTTGTTGTTGATTTTTTTTTTTTTTTACCGTAGGTAATGTCAGCAACACTCTTCCTCCTCCGCTCTCTGAGTGTGGGTGGGTGTGTCTGTACAAGTGTGAGTGCACGTGTGTATGTTGTGAGAGAGGAGCGAGGGGGGAGCCCCTCCCGTCGCAGAGAAGAGAAGAAATGCATTTTAATGAATGTAATGAAACGATAGCGACGCGTTAGACTCTGAAATTGCGCAAATTAGAGTTAGCTTTTTTTATTTGATAAAAAGAACGCCTGTTATAGGCCCTTTTGATTAAAATAAAAATTAAATGATGGAATTTTTTTTTAAATCTATGACTTGAATTTCTGGGTGGGGATCCTGTTGGCAGGGCGGGTGTGTCTGTTGGGGGGCGGGGGGCGCCCTTACTACCCTAATTTGGTAGAAATCACTGAACCCTAATTTGCATTACCCTTTAACTTATAGTTACAATACATTGATTATAAGCAAGCATAGCTCAACAGTCTTAGTCTGTGATAACTGCTTCAATAACTGCATCAATGCAACATATCATAGGTAGGGCGGGAACAAAGCATGAGAGAATTAATCGAATCACAATTTTTTGCAAAAGAAAAAATGTATGAAAAACAGCATTATAATGAAGTACTCTAGTGCTGCATAGATGCCCTGGCATTGTTCTCCGGATCAGACAAAACATGTTTAGTAAAAACACCTCCCCCTTATGTTTACTATAGGGCTGCACGATTCTTGCTAAAATGTGAATCACAATTTTTCTCCCAACAGATTCAGATCACAATTCTCTCACATGATTCTTTTTTTTTTTTTAAACAAAAACATTGATTGCACTCTTAAATGCTCAAGTAAAAAACATGTCTGAGAAGCGTGACAGGGCTTTAAGCAGACGACATTACATATATTCAAGTGCTGGGCTCAAAAGTTTCTTGTAACAAAAAATCCCTCAAGTCTGTTTTCCTCTCTTTTTTTAGAACACTTAATCAAAGTGATAAACTCAACTTTGGATGCACAAGTGTTACATACTTCTCCTTTAAGACTTTCTAAGCTTGTTTTAAGAAAACGTGGTCCTTCCCTGTTGGAAGGAGCTAAGACACAAGGAAGAGACATGAAAGAAGCAAGAAGTCACGTCAGCCAAATGGAAGCAGCCAGGGATTCAGTGTGTTTCTCAAGGACTGCAAAGATTTTTAAGAGCCTTGAACTCAGACCCTCTAATAAAACACCCACTCTCCTCATCATTACATCACCCACACCTCATTGGAAACACTTAATTTGTGGCACTTAGCAATTTTGTAAAGATACACAAATTTATCGACTTACGGAAATTACAGATTTTCGAAACTATTGAAAAGTAATCAAACACTGAGCCACATTCAATAGGAGAAAATACTTTGAGGTTTGTTTTTGGCTCTAAAGACGGATGCAGGACCATTTCATCAAGAGAACAATTAAACAGAGCAGCAGGTTTTCTACACTGGCAGGATCTCTGAGGTAACATGACTCAAAGAGTACAAAGAGGAAAGAGTGTGATGAACTACTTAATGCAGCGCCTCATCTTTGCTGACTCAAATTAGTTGACTTTCTCTCGCTCTCCCTCCGTCTGTGCATCGCTACGAGGGGATTCAGTCCACAACACAATATTCATGAAGCCATGAACTGGAGGAGCCATCGGCCCACACAAGCTCCCTCAGTCACAACACACACACACATAGACACACACCTACACACACACACACAAACACACAATATATACCAAGCGCTCATTATCCACCCACATGGTTACATCCTCCACTGAGGAGGACTATTGGTATGTTTCTGCCACATAACAAAAATCAATGTCGGTGCTGAGAGCAGTTGGTGGTATAAAACAACTGAGTGAAACAAAGGCTACGCAAATAAAAGAAGATCCAATAAAACATGGGCTACTTAAGGCATGATTCACGGCACCAGCCATTTTGGCAGAAAACCAACCATCATTTGGAGACTCTGTTCTGTTATAAAAATCTGGTTGGTGGTAAAACAGTGAAAGGTGAGAGTTATGGACTCCACCAGCGCAGTGGCCAGTGGGCAACAAGATAGTTTCCCGCTCTGATTGCAGAGCAGTAAATATGATAAAAGTGCACAATGGGACATAAAAATGGGGCACTTAAGCTGAAGGAACTTCTATTAATTTGACACTTCCTGTGGCTACCTTTAGCTAGTTGAAAAACCACCCTGTGCCTCATGATCCCGTCTCATCTAGTTCTTATCCCACGCTCAGACACTGAAGTGCTGTGAATATTAAAGGGATGAAACCAGGATTTTACTTTTCAGTAGTGGTTGAAGTGTGGTATGGTGAATGAGATTGAGAACTGAACAACAAAGACTCTGCTGGTCCCAAATTATGGCTGCAGAACAACAGCACTGAGGAGAAAAAACAGTGAGAGGACTGCAAATCATTCATCTTCACCCTGCTCTCAGAGGGTACATGGCTCCCTCTGTTGGTGAGATGAGGATTTTCTTTAAAATAATCTAACCAACCCCTAAAATATCCTGTTATACTTAAAACTACCTCTCATTTCTTACCACAGTGTAACATACCTGATAAGAACTGGTGTAAAAAATCAACAAGATATTTCGTTATTATGTTGAACAGCCAGTTGTTTAAAGTAAAGACACAATAACTCATCATCTGACTGAGAAGCTCACATTTCATAAAGTCCAAAGTTATGTTGAATGTTGTTATTACTTTAAAATGGTCCCTTTTCACTTGCTTGACTTCACATTATCATTCATATATATGGTTTGCTCCTCTATTAGCACCACATTTCAACAGCTACTTCTGCATGACTGCAGAATAGAGCTGCAATGATTAATCAATTATGAATCGATCAGTAAACTAATAGGAAACTATTTTGATAACTGATTAATCAGTGAAAGTAACTTTTTTAAGAAAATAAAGTTAAAATTTTCTGATTTCAGCTTGTCATTTCTGGTTTCTTTAGTCCTCTCTGAGAGTGAACTGAATATCTTTGTGTTGTGGATAAACCTTGGGTTTTTGGAGAACGTGATCAACATTTTTCACAATTTTCTGTTTTTGTATAGAGCTTTACTCAAGAAAATAATCAACAGATTAATCAACAATGAAAATCTTAAGTTGCAGCTCTACTGCAGGATAAAGAATAAACTGTGACTTCTAGTCAACTAAATTGTATTCAGGCTCAGTAACGCCCAAATTCTCAGTACATCCGACTTTGCTAAATGAAGAAATTAGAACTTGTTTATATCAGTGAGGTATTTAATTGCTGTAATCTGCTCAGCAAATAAGCAGTATTAATCCTATTTGACATGTAATATCCGTGAACTCGAGGGCTGCTGGGTGCATTGTTTTGTTGTGTTTTAAAGTGATTTATTCAGACATCTCTGCTTTGCATGCAGTGGCTTGTGAAAGCTTTCACATGTACTTATGAAACTATTGTCATTACTCAATGTGAACTACCGGTTTAAAACACAAAACACAAACCAAAGCTCCTTTAAAAACTAAATGACTGTGCAGGGCTCAATAATAAGGATTGGCCTGAAGCAAGTAAAATGCCATGTCAGGCTAGTAAATCTGGCAACTCACTTGCCTGGGAAAGTGGTAAAAATGAATTGAACTATTAAACTATTTTGATAATAAATTAATTGTTAAAATCGTTTTTTAAAACAAAAAGGCAGAAAATTCTGTTTTCAGACTCTTAATATGGAGATTTTCCACTTTTCCCTATTTATTATCATATTAAAGTGAATTTTTGATTTTAGACGACAAAACTAAACATTTAAAAGACCTCGCCTCAGGAGGGACGTTTTTCACTTTTTTCTGACATTTCATAGACATTGCAACTTAGGATTAAACATGGCAATTAACATTAGTTTTTGTTGTTATTTAATAACCACGAATAAATAAAACAATTTATACAAGGGCAAAATAGACTTTGGGCAAATAGATAACATTAACACGGACTCTGCTGTGATAGATAAACTATCAATAATCAATTAATAATTAAGAAGATACAAAATGCATGTCCTTCTCAGTTTAAGAATTATTTAAACAATTCAAGTGGCACATTAGTTATGTGAAACATTAATTTATGAAGCACAAACAATTTAAATGAACAGAATAGTAAAACATTAAGGCACCTGCTCAAAACAGCAGCTCTTGTCCATTCTGTCCTTATTATTAATCCGCATCAGCCTCATGCTGCCCATTTGTGCATGGAAAGCAAAGGTTTCGCTGATGTATATTCTTGCTATATCTAGAGCAATATGACACAAAATGTAAATTCTGTCAGTAGGGCCTCTCTCACAATAAAACAACAACAAAAGATGTAGTTTGTTGACTTATATATAATAGCTGGCATCATGGGAGTTTTTAACTTTTAACAATCACCAGAGCTGATGAAAACCTCTGTGACATGACTCAGGCAGAAATCACATCCATGCATGAAGGTAATATTAAAGTTTTATTTACGTTCTGTTCAGTCACGTTTGCAGACATCCTTCCTCACTCTCCTGTGTACCTCACTATCCTGTTTTTTCCCATAAGTTATACAGCAATGAGCTAGCAACAAACTAACTAGCAAGAAACGCATTGTTAGTGGGACAATGTAAGTACACAACTCAACAAAATATAGAGTATATGTCTAGCATTTTTAGACATTTTAATGCAGAAATGTTACATATTATAGCTTTAAATCATCCAATATTTTGCCTGTAGAAATTGTTTGTAATGTTGGAAAACCCTGGATAGAATATGCTCAGAATGTCCTTCAATGAGGGTGTCTGTGGGCTGGGGGGTGGGCAGGGGGATTAAGTGGATCCTGGCTAGGAAAGAAAAATGAAAAAACTGAAAATGCCTTGCATGCCATCTCTCTGTACTGTACAATAATCTGCTGCATTTTCTTTAATTATGTGTTGTTTAAAAAAAAGAATATGCTCAGAATGTTTCAACTCTCCTCAATGATGATCACAACAAGAAAGGCCATTTTCTCCATGTAAGAGAATGATGAACGACAATCAATAAGCAAGAATAATCTGTTGGATTTTGCAACTATAATTTTTATCATGGGTTTGTCCTCAACCTAAAGATATTCAATTAAATGTCATAGAAGACTAAAGAAACCAGAAGAGATTCACATTTAAGAGGCTGTAAAAATAGAAATTTTACTTTTCTTCTCTAAAAAATTACTCAAACTAATTAACTGATGAGAAAAACAGTTGGCGATTAATTTACTGCTTAACAACTGATCGATTTGCAGCTGTAGTTGGATTTGCCCTGGTCAAAAACTGATAAAAGAAATGCATATCTCAGTAATAAAACGGCTGGTTTATCATTAACTAGGCACTAAAAACTGTCACAGCATTCATGTGTAACGACTGAGAGGACAATTGTTACACTGTACATACACACACAAGAATGAAAACATACAAAGTCTGTGACATGGAACTTACTCCTGTTGCTCTGATAGGAGGGTCCAGGCACTGCAGCAGGTGGAGAGGATGGGGGGCGGAGGTACTGCTACTGGAAGTACCTGCAAGTTAAACCAACCTGTTAAAGGAATCTGCAGAAGCTGTTTATCACTGTTTCTAAGTTCATGCATGCGCTCTTTAAAAGAACCATACCCTCTGGATTGTATGGAGTGGGATTTCCAATCTTCCCTCCAGTTTCTTCGGCGACTGCAATATTTCCATATCCATCACAACCACCACAATCCTGGAACACAAGAAGAAGCAGTTAAAAGTCCAGAGGGGACTACAAGGTGGAAAACAAATAAAAAGAAGAGAGAGGACAGAAGGAAACAAAAAATGTAAATACATACCTGCCATCTGACAGTGTGTTGGTGATGGTCTTCTTCACCTTACACACACAGTGAGGTACCAGGACGTTCTCTTCTGGCAGGTGGTTTAACTGTGTGGCCAGCAGGAAGGCTACATAAAACAAACACAAATTCACCCAAATATATTCACGTACAGCCTATTAAATTAATTTATCTATCACTGGTGATTGATTATCTTCTGAGCTACAGATTTTCCACAGCACTACTGTTGTAGAATACTTTATTGATCCCCAGGGGGAAACTGAGTTACTTACAGTTTCTCCCATTCAAGAATATAAATATAGGTATATGCATAGAGAAACAGTGCTTTACACTAAAATATAACTTAAAAAATACAGAAAAAAAAATGTAATACAACAATATACACAACTTAAATACACAGCAGTGTGTACATACACAGTGTGCACATAAACAGTAATGCTGAAGACAGGATGTGTCAAGATGCAAGAATATTATAAATAAGAGTATAGGTTCGTTGAAATGTAGAGAATAAAAATAGATAAAATACAGTATTGCAGTATTATAATTCATGGTATTAACCCTATTGGATTCAACATGTCTGTTTATCAACAAGAGGCCATGTGTACCCACAGGCTGAAGGTTTTCTGGTTACTGCAAGATACTCACACGACCAAGAGTGCTGACCGTCACTCATCATGAGTCGGAACCTGGATGGACCGGAGGCACTAGGGATCTGACGGATGTTCTGACAAACACAAAAGGAAAGAGGGATTTGATAAGCAAAACAACAAAGCAGCTTGTTTTCACATTCATGTGCAGGAAGGGGCAGGTTTCTCTGTGCTCATCCTAAATCTATGCATTTTACAAGTGTGATGGCGAGCCTTTAGTTGGTTGAAACTCAGGCAATATTAAGTTGCGATTAAGTTACGTGGTCTAAAACCCTCTGCAGCACACTTGAAGCTTGCCCGAAACTCAGCAACAACAGGTGCAAAACTCTCAACTTTGTGAAACTAGTTTCACGCAACAGCCAGGAAAACGCTCATAACATGCCAGATGATAACATCAAACATTAATAATAATATAACAACTTTATTTATAAAGCACCTTTAAAAACTGAGTTTACAAAAGTGCTTTGACAGACAAAGCTAAAGAACAGGATGCCCAGGAGGCAATATAACAGAAAGCCAACAGAAAGAAGTCAACAGAATGAGGTCAAACAGAAGTTAGACATAGGCTAAAAGCTACTTAGACAACTCCAACTAATTTTTACTGATTAATTTCAACTTGACAACAGCTCATCACCAAAATGAACAAAATAATGAAACAGAAGATGGTCTTTTGGACACACAAGGAGGAAATGGTCGTCATCGACATTCATGCAAAATTGGTAATGCTGTCATCAAACAAACATGAGTGAGGCAAAGTTTGTTTACACAGCAGTAAGCTCCTTGAATAGAGAGTGACATGGTCCATTGGTCTCTCTCTTTTGAGCAGTCATTAGGTTGTGCTTTTAATTCCAGCATATCAAAAAGCATTAATGGAACCATAGCTCTCTTTCTGTTCTCCAGGACAGCCATTAAGAAAACATGTCCAAATTTATATTGTCCAGAAATAAGAAACAAAGGTGCAAATGCAGGCACTTCCCACTTGATAAAATCTAGTGAAAAAACAGTATTACTAAGAAAATTACCAACCTAGCTAGATAATTTTAGTGAGTAAATTGTGTTGTATGATACTTTGATTACTTACGAATTGCTGTCAAGCTGTAGCAAAATTATGTTCCAAGTAATTTGCAACCTGCAGCTAGTTGCATTAAAGTTTCACCATGTAAAGCCAGCCAGTGAAGTAAGAGGCATCTTACATATTCATGACTCTGGACTTTTGAATGAGGGGCAACAAAGTGAAAATTGAAGACAGAAAGTGTTGACTCAGTCTGGTCTCACCAGGATTTTATTCATCTTGCACACTTGTATCACAGACAGTGGAGTTTAAATAAAAAAATAAAGCTGGGTGGGCTGGTCACGTGGACTCCTCAAAGTTCACTTACCAGCAGTTGCAGCACTGGATTGTTCACCTCCGAGCCTTTGAAAAGGGCCTGGACATTAACACATATAGACTTGTTAGTATCCACTGCCTGACCCCATCCTGTCCCATCACATTACCATGCTGCTAATGCAAAGCTACAGTCTAACATTAACTGGAGATTAATGAAGCGGGTGAGCATCAGTGGACAAACAGGACGGGGACTGCGTCAGACTGTCCTGTTGTTTCCTTCAACTCTGGACCCCAGATATTTGTAAGAATTAGCCAAATAGTCAGATTTCAGTCTGACCACATAACTAATGTCATGTTCTGGGACAATATTAGAGTAAATGAGGCAAGCCTGCATTTTTTTTTTTCACCGTACGAACTTACCATTTGACGCTATAAAACATAAAAACTGACGCGTTTGTACAATTTGATCTGCAGCTGTGACACTACATCTCGTTAGCTCACAGTGCTAACAGCTGCGGCTAGTCGCTGGCGTTATATTGATAAATGACAACCTCAACACGAGTCAAGACAAAAAAAAAAAAAATCATCTGCTATATTAATATTCATGCTTACTTCAACTGCCCCCTGAGTGAGTCTCACACTCATGTTTCCTGGTACGTGGTGCTCAAAAGTCAACAAACGCCTTCCTCGGGCGCAGTAAAGTTAAAGATGTGGAATTTATCGCGAGAGAAACGAAACAAACGATACTCTCGTAGCTGCCTACTGGTACGTCAATGTGACGCGCGCTATACCGGACATAGCACACTCTGCCTTCAAAATAAAGGCGTATGTTTTTGTCAGTTTAGTGTAAGGGCAAACAGGCGTTGTGCTTGTGTCAGAATGATATAATAAAATCTTCTAGAGCAGATCTTTCTAATGTAACTTAGTACATTTACTCAAGCAAATCTGTGGAACTCGTGCTTTACTTGAGTATTTCTGTTTTATGCATCTTTATGCCTCTACTCCAACACATCTGACAAATATTCCACTTTTTTACTCTACTACATTTGTCTGACAGCTTTAGTTACTACTTACATTCAAGAACCCAACCGCTATATCAGCTGGCCCATATTATCGGCCTTACATTGGCCTATCACATCTATATTGGTCTATATCAGCAACAGCATGTTGTCTGATGCACTGATATGAAAACTTTTTTTTTAACAGAACATTTAGCAGACTTTACTTTTTAAATATATATATATATATTTAAATTTGTTTTTCTTAATATTACCTCACTACCCTGTAAACTGTAAATTGTAATTGTAAATTAAACTGTAAATTATCCTACCTCCATTACATATCTTTGTCACAAGTGTTTGATAACCATATTTGAAGCATCACTTAAAAATGTGTTTACATATCAGCCATATTCTATACTATCATTATTATATTCTATTATTATATTCTTTATATAAAATTATATTCTTTATATAAAATATCAGCCAGTGTATTGATATCAGATTGTTTTCCTCCCAAATATCAGTGTCAACCCACCAAAATCCAGTATACTATTAAGTATGTTCATTACCGGAAAATACTTTTACTCAAGTACCATTCATATGGGTGACTTTTTATTTTTACCACGTAAATATGACTTTTGGGTCCTTTTAAATACTTCTCTAGATTCACATATAAGTGCAATTACAAATGTAAAGACATAACGATTCTTAAGTTAAAATGTAAAAAGTAACTTTGGGTACAATGTAACAAAATGTTGCATGAAAAAAAATATTATGGACTTGTTATTAGTTTGTTATTAATAATTAGGAAAATTTCATCAGTAACCAGCCTGGTTTTGTACTTCATGACAATGAATTATATAGACGTCTAGGTTGTAATGGCTTTTATTCCACTAAAATCCTGCGATGAGTTTTAACAGTGCGGGTTTTATTTTGAAGGATGGGGTCGGAAACTCCTTTTTGATCCACAGTGACTTGACAGTACTTCCCTGACTACTGAGAAACTGACTCAAAACAAACCCCAAACGGTCCTCCGGTGCCCATGTGGTTTTGTTGTAGTTCATGATGGATCTTCCGTGTGTCCAGTGGCAGGATCATGTTGCACAGAAATGGACCTCACTGGATCCTGAGCAAAGGGGACACTTTATATCCCTGCTCGAAATAGATGATGTCTTTAATTACACCCTAACTCTGACAACGTGAGTATCTGGCTTACTACTGTACTGTAGTTTTCCAATCGGAGACGAGGGTTTACAGTTTATTTTCTAAAAAAAAGGCCTTTGGGCCATGAACTGTTCATTACTTACATATGAGAAATAGTTTCTGAGTGGACTTGTTTCTTTCGATGTCTCACTGTTGCAAAGACAATGTTCACTCGGCTAAAGTGAGCACAGTAAACCCCAACTTTCCTGCTGCTGGGGAACATTCAGAGACACTAATTTAGTTGTTCATCATCATAGATGAGGTTTCTCTCCGGTTCTGTTTTACAGCCAAGATGATCTGGACTTTGTGCAGTCCATCTCTGCAGGACACTCAGTGCAGAAGGACACAGAGAAAGCAGCCAAATGCAGGGAGAGGGGCAACTCCAGCTTCAAGATCAGAGACTACACTGCAGCTGCTCTGCACTACTCACAGGTGACGTGAAAATAACATTTCTCCATATGTGCCAGAAATTCTTAAAGTCCACCTCATATTCAGATTTATTGTGTAGTTATTTACTGTTGTCTTTTAGTTATGGGTTCAGTGTTGCTTAAACATGTCACAGAGACCTGCAATGAGTAATCAATTAGTTGTCAACTATTAAATGTGAATGTTTTCTGGTTTCTTTACTCCTCTGTGACAGTAAATTGAATGTCTTTGAGTTATGGACAAAACAAGGGCTGTGCAATATATTGATATATCGAGACAGGATATAGTCTTAGTTTTTAAGGCTATATTACAGTAAAGTGATGTAACTCTCTGAGCAGACCAGGCTGTTCTATTATTTGCTTTAACCCACTTAGTCATTATATTCAAATTACTAATGATTATTTTATCAAAAAATTCCTTGTATTAATATTTTGTCAAAGCACAAATAATCATCCCTACAGTATTTTTGCAATATCTATAAATGTTAATATTGAGGTATTTGGTTAAAAAAAAAAGGTTTAGAGTATATTGATATATATATTCAATATATATATGTCAATATAAATTTTAGGACTATGCCACAATATACAATAATTGTATATCGTGGCATAGCCTAAAATTGTAGAAATATCATTTAGAAGCCATATCGCCCAGCCCTAGACTAAACAAAACATTTGTCATCCTGGGCTTTGGGAAACACTGGTCAACATATACACCATTGTCTGACATTTTCTGGACCAAACAACTAATCGATTAATTGAAAAAAGGATCGATAAATGTCAGTTAAAGCCCTAAAATTGTATACAATATTATATTACAGCTATAGCAATAAATAATGAAATGAAAAAAATAGCTCCATAAACTGGTTCACAATCAGATGTACTGTAATACGGTGTTTATATTTTTCCAACTGAAGTGTAAAAATGTATTTGTGATTATATGGCAGTGTGTCTTAAACATGGCATGTCTCCCAGTTCTCATTAATATGCATCAACATCCAGCTTCTTTGTCTCCTGTCATGACAGGGCATATGTTTTGCTCCCCTAAGTTCGGAGCAGCTGTCTCTGTGCTATGCCAACCGCTCTGCTGCACTCTACCATCTGCGCCAATACCAGGTGAGCTGGTGCCATCTTCAACAATTAAATAATGAGGTCATGCCGTACTTGTGGTATCATTAAAACCTGTTTAAGCCAGTTCTGCCTCTTTATTTGTTGACTGTGGATGTTTTTAACAGATTGTGTCATTGTCAGTTTGACTGCAGGAATCCTGCAGGGAAAAATTATCATTATTTCGTGATTATATGGAAACAGGACCCTCACACGCCTAACATGCTGTCCACACAAAAGGCAGATGATTAGCAAGAGTCTATAAACAAGTGATTTTGTAATTATGTCACAGGACTTAAGTCATAAACAGTTTTATTACTTAATTTGACCTTTTCACACGTATCGCTGACATTAAAGTAGAGCTACAAAGATTAGTTGATTAATTGATTAGTCAAGAAAAAAGAAAAGAAAATTGGTTGCCAATTATTTTGATAAATGATTAATTGTTTCAGCACCTCCGGTTTCCGCCTTCTTACATGAAAGGATCAGCTGCTTTTATTTGTCATTTGTAACAGTCAATGAGGGGTCTTTGGGTTTTAGACTGTTGGTTGGACAAAAGAAGCAAATTAAAGAACGAAATTATGATGAGCATGAAATCTTATAGACTAAACGATTAATCAGGAAAATAACTGGCAGATTAATTGATAATGAAAATAATCGTCAGTTGCAGCCTTACATTAAAGGGCATTCTTCACTCGGCCACTCTGGTAATATATGATTTTCACTCTTCTAGGAATCCATGAAATATCACAGAGGTTATTGGAAACCAGGGGCTCTTCTTCTATAATGCTTCATTTAATTGAAGCCGTTCAGCCCCATGATTGGCTCAGTGACTTAACGTTGTTTAATTTTGTCGACTCTAATAAAGCAATCCATTCGAGAGTCTTTAATATGCTGTTGTTACTGCTTGTGTAGGGTTAAATAACTCTACAGATGAAATCTGAAATGTGCAGGATGATCAGTCATTCGGTGGCCTTTTGAAGTTTAAATAGACCAGTGATAAAGCTTCTTCCACTACTGATGCCAGAAAGGCCACTCCTCACTTATTGTCCAGCAGAGACCGCTTTATTATTCCTTTGTCAGCCTTCTCAGATCAGCATCAGCAGACTTATTTCAACATCTTAAAGATAAAATGCTAAAATGTCCTAAAGGAAGACACAAGTATACATTTCATCATCTTGGCTGCAAGTAAGAAAAACATAACTAGAAAATGGTTACAGACTAAACCGACCTTATTTAAATTATCAAAGATATTTATGAAATTTTAAAAAAGCAGATTTTAGTCAAATTGGGCCAAAGGGATACAATACTTTAATGTAGGACTGCAAATTTTGTGCATTTTCCTTAACCGATAGCTGGAAACACACACTCGATTAATCATTAATAATTCATAAGAATTAAATTTTTTCTCATTTTCTTTATTTTTCTATTTTTTTCCTGTCACTTTAAGTTCCAGTTTAAGTTGTAAATAATGTCAGATGAAGTGCAATTACTGCCAATTCTAAATTAGTGATTAATTATCGATTAATACATTTTTAATAGGTTAAATTCTTAACATCCTGTAAGTTGATCAGCTGTTTGTGACTGTCAGTTGTCTATCAATTTAAAGCTACGCTTGTGATCCCAGAAAACAAAAGCCCACTGTTTCAAAAATACACACTCTGTAATTGGAGTTCAGTACCTACTTTCTGCCTGACTCCATTAAAATATTGCTCAGTTTAACTGTTATAAACATCTGCTCCTTCTGAAAGATTATTAATGATTTCATACAATTGGTAAACAGACACTAATTAATTCGGCGAACATTTGGCATTAATTTGAACTGTAATTAAAGTGAAACGGGCAAACAGTAACACAAGTCATAGACTGGAATAGAAGCTTAAAAGGAGGATGCCATGGCTGTATAGTTGTTGTCAGAGAAGCAAGTATTTCAACTCAACATGTTTCCTTAATCTCTGACAACATACTATATACTACAGTAAATATATAACAGATTTCTCCTTTGATAGCATAAATGCTAAAATGTCAGTCATCTTTATGTTTTGCTCTCAACCTTTGATTTTGCAGAGTCTCACTCTCCAGTGTTTCTGTTTTTGCTCAGGACTGCCTTAATGACATTGAAAAAGCTCTAAAGAACGGCTATCCCTCTCATCTTTTACACAAACTAGAGGAGCGGCGCACACAGAGCCTCAAGCACCTCTCTGCAGGTCAAAAGGCAAAACAGGATCATCACAATCCTGCTTCAAAGAATCCAGACAGAGATGGACCTCTTACATTTGGGATTTGTCCTCAGGCTGCTGTTGGCTTCAGCCTGGAGAAAGGTCGCCACCTGGTGGCTGCAGAGAGAATAGCAGCTGGGGATGTGGTCCTCACTGACAGGCCATACATCTGTGTCCTCATACCAGGGATGGAGGAGGTGAAAGGAAGTGGAGGAAAGCAGGATATGGAGAGAGGAGTGTTGTTTGGGACGGAGCACCGGCGGTGTCACAGGTGTTTGACTGAAACACTACATCCTGTGCCGTGTGAGGGGTGCAGCTACAGCCGATACTGTTCAGATTCCTGTCAGAGAGACGCCTGGGAGGGACATCACCGCTGGGAGTGTCCACTGGGAGCAGATCTGATGGTGATGGGTGTGATGACACATCTCGCCCTGAGAGTAACACTGAAGGCAGGGTTGAAAAACATCCAGATGGCCAGGGAGCCAATCAGAGACAAGCACACGAAGTCAAAGCCAGAGTCCAGTGATACGTCACACTATGGTGACTCCTACCTGAGCGTGTTTCACCTGCTGCACCACCTGAATCACCACAGCCCTGCACTGCGTTTCCTGTGTGCAGTTACTGTAGCAACACTCTACCTAAAGCTCAGCAAGGTAGGACCTGCATCCTTGGACCTGAGTAGACCCTCAGTGGCGAACAGCCAATCACCAGATGAGGAGGGAGATTTGGCAGAGTGGAGCTCCGAGCTGTGGCAGCTGGGAAGTGCAGTTCTGAGGCACTTCCTGCAGCTGAGGTGTAACGCCCAGGCAATCGTCACGCTGCAAGATTCAGGTGACTACAGTACAGATTTCACAAAAAAATAATGACTGTGTCTAAATGTCAATAACATGAAAGAAGTTTGTTCCTCTTGGGAGTGTGAGTGTTGCATCAACGCAGAGTTGCAGTGAATCAGCTGGAAAAAGACACAGATGACAAAACTAAAGATGATTTCACAGACATAAAAATCATTTTTGTTGCTCCAGGTGTGACAGCACATTTTAAAAAAACTATCATTAGTTATTATTATCATTAATAATGATTAGAAGTATGAAAAGTACAGTGTTTTCATCAAAAAAAAATCTAAAAGTCTAAAACATTACACTAGAAAAAAAATCTAGGAACATTAATACTCTAACCATAAATGGAAGTTTCAACCAATCAAAGGACATCTCTACTGACTGGTGGAGACTGGTAACACTAACTGCCTGGAAGGCTGACCTGAGAAGGTCTGGTTCAGAAATCCAAATGAAGAACAAAAACTCAACTTGAACTGGACTTGAATTTTTCTGTAATTTAGGTCTGCAGGTAACAATTATTTTCATTTTCATTATCAATTACTCTGCTGCTTCATTGATCAATAATTGTTTGGTCAGTAAAATGTAAGAAAATATTAAAATCTGGGCACCTCATCTTTTCAGCAAGATTATTATTAATTAAAAAAACTAAAGCCAGGTGTGAAAAAAACATTTTAGTTAACTGACAAAGAAATTAAAACTAGACAAACAAACTGGAACAATATTGTATCCTTACAAAAAATATAGAGGAAATTCCTTTTGTTTTAGTCTTTCACAATTTGGTCACATTTGTCAACACAACCAGCATGAGCAGGCATGTGTGAATATGTTCACTGAGACTGGGACTGTGTTTGTATTATGATATCTAGTCTGAACTTATTAAATCTTGTCCCTGACTAATACTAATACTGAAATTAATAAAAACTAAAATACAACTAAACATTTTTAAACAATAAAAACTAAACTGAAATGAGC
Organism: Lutjanus argentimaculatus; assembly: GCA_034769285.1. Lineage (NCBI taxonomy): Eukaryota > Metazoa > Chordata > Actinopteri > Lutjaniformes > Lutjanidae > Lutjanus > Lutjanus argentimaculatus. The sequence goes on along the minus strand of JAWZSL010000004.1, from coordinate 18,044,988 downwards.
AAAACCTCTCTGGAAACTAACAGATGCTAAACTTAATTAAGTACAAAAATTAAAAACAAAAATAAAATTGACATTTGAAAAGTCAGAATCAATTCATTTTAGGCATTTGCTTAAAAATTACTTTTAACAGTTAATCTGAATTTTTGTTGTTGCATTTTCTGGTAATTGACTTACTGATTTAGTTCTACTGTAATTGTATCCATGCTTATACATGCAGCAGAATTTACGCTATCTAATTATTGCATCTTCTGATCTGGCATCAATGTGATTATATTTCTGTACATTGATTTATACATTAGCCAAAGGGCTTTTATGTTATAAAACCAATAAAACTAAGGTTGAATAATTGCATCTTCAGATATAAGTGACCTTTACTTTACGGTTCTTGCATCTCACAGGAGCAGCAAATTCACCAGTGCAGTCCAGCAGGGAAATCCGCATTGCAACAGCAATATTCCCGACGCTTAGTCTTCTGAATCACTCGTGCTGTCCCAACACCAGCCTGGTGTTCAGCACTGGAGTCGCTGCTGATCCGTCTGCAGACCTCAGTGAGGGTGCAGCTGAGGACAGAGACACTGCCCATGGAGTCACTGTAACTGTCAGAGCCGCCAAAGTTATCACTGCTGGACAAGAAATCCTGCACTGCTACGGTAAGAAAAAGTGTCATTTTCCAGAGTTACATGTGTGCAAAATGATTATAGGTACATCTTACAGCACTCTCCACTGAAACTAGTGTTTCATTGCTTCCGATTTTCAGTGTTGTTCTGTTTCCATCTTTTGAGTTATACCTTGTGAGGTTGCGCTTCCCTGTCTTCATGCCCTCAGGTCCTCACAGCAGTAGGATGGCGACCCAAGAACGCCAGCGTCTCCTGCAGGAACAGTACTATTTCTTGTGTCAGTGTGAGGCCTGCACTCTTCAGCAGCAGGAGGAGGAGGAGGAGGGTACAGTGGGCAGTCCACATGAGTCTGGACTCCTGTGTGGAAAGTGCAAAGGACCTCTCAAAGTAGGTGTTCATTTGTGTTTTTTTGTGAATGTTTTTAAAAGTTATACATGATAAATTGTATTACCTACTGATGAATTCCTTTTTTGAACTGACCTTACTATTGTTGACTCTGAAACCCTTAATGATTTTCAGAAGAGCAGTGAGAACAGAGGAAAAGTATTTACATGTTTGCAGTCATCCTGTGGTCATCATGTGTCTTCATCTGAGGTGAGCCGCAGGCTGCAGGAGATCAGGGTCGACCTGGAGAAAGCTGTGGAGCTCATGGAGAGAGACAGGCCAGGTAGTTGTGATACAGTGTGCAGATACAGTAATGTATGTGTGTGTCTGTTGTTCAGGAGGCCTTTTGTTACATCTCCATGTTATTCCTCTCCTTCAGACGAGGCTCTGAGGCTGCTGAGAAGGACCCAGAGTCAGTCTGGACTGATCCTCGCAGAGACACACTCATTACAGGGGGAGCTGGCAGATGCCACGGCCAGAGCATATGCTACCATGGGTGAGAATAATAATGCATGGGTATCTGCAGATGAGCTTTGTAGTTAATATACTCCTACTGTTTCATGTGGTGTTCTGAGTACCCATCTGTTTAGGTTACCTACACAGATGGATTTGTGCTCTGTTCTGTTTGTCTGTTAGCAGGATATATAATATATATATGTATATATATTATATAATTATATATATATTATATTTATTTATTTATTTATTTATTTTTTATTTATTTTTCATGAAAAGCCTCTAATGCTCATCACTAACAATCCCACCCAGAGGTTTGACATGTCCATTCATGGTGTTAGGGTTGTATGTGACTCAGACTTTTGTCAGTCGAATCAGATTTGTCTGTCCAATAGAATATTCAACGATTTGTACATGCACTAATATTTTACCAGGTAAGTTACAGTGACTCGTGTCTTAAGGCCTTTCTTTGTCATCCGTGAAAACATCAGATGTCCTCACAGTCAGAGAAATTAAGTGTCTGTTCTTCTGCTCATAGTTCAGGCATAAAATCATTGCTCTTGGGGGCTGACAGTACGTCACCTGTGCTCTGTTTCTATCACTCTTCTCCACTTCCATCAGTTAGTTCTGTCATTTGTGTTGATTTAGAGACTCGGTTTGTTAAGTTCACATCCTGCCATGCTCTTGCAGTTCTTGTTTATCAACCAGTCATTTCCAGTGCACAAATATATTTTTTTAAATAAGTGTGCCAGCTAATATAAAACTACATTAATGATTCCCCTTATTTCGAATTTCTTGTTGAAATGTTTATCCTGTTATTATAATACACGCGACTGACAACAACAAAAAAAAAAGACTTCAACTTGAAGAATCCACAGTCAGCTGAGGGGTCTGGACTGATGACTCAAATATTCGACTTTCAGGGGGCAGCCCTAAAAGTAAAAGTGCCACTCTACCAAACAGCAGGGATGTTCATCAATCTGCATAGATTTGTCTCCACAGAAATGAAATAAAAGCCATGTTTTAATTACCAAAAAATTAATGAAAGAGCACAGTGATGACTGGCCACATGTTGTGGTGATGAGCTAGAATGTTTCATAGTATCATGTTATCTGCTTTTATCTGCTACTTAGCAGAGTTGTGCGATTTCGCCAGTTTTAATGTGGACGTGCAGTCAGTCTTGATGGTAAATGTAGTCATTGAAGCAGTAAATTCCTCAGTGCGTGCTGTATTTACTGAGATAACTGAGTTCTGCTGAAAAATCGGTTATTCTTCCTGCATCCAGTGGTGTCAGTGGATGTAAAGAAGAACTACAGGAGGTTTCAGCTTGAATATCTAGTCTCCTCATCTGGGTAGCCAGGAGGCATTCTAGATGAGTATTTTTGTCACTTAATGCTGTGTTCTGGCCAACAAAGTAATGTCTATAGGCTTGGGTGGTGATAACAGGGCAACATGGGTGTGGGCATCAGAAGCTCGCCTGCAATGCATCCTGGTATGTGTAGGCACTCCCAGCACAGGGAAACTCAGTTTTTCTTGGTCAATATAGCAGTGCTGAGGAATCATTTGCTTCAATTGACTACATTTACCATCAACACTGACTGGAAATCCACATGAAAAGTGCATAAGTTTCACATTTTTCACTCCTCTCTCTGCTTTGTTTCATTCTGTAGGTGACTGGAATAATGCAGCTTCACATCTGGAGCGAAGCGCTGTGCTATTGGCTCCCAGTACGGACAAGACAGTATTGAGTTGGGTCGTCAACTCTTCAAATTAGCTCAGCTACACTTTAATGGGTGAGTGAAATGTACTGACAGCGAGGGACATTCTGTTTTCAATACTAACTGTATTTATAAGTCCTACTATTTTATGATTTTGACTTACTCTATTAGGAGAAATAACAGCTCTTCTTCTTTGCCTTTGTCTTGTCTTTCTCCTCTCCTTCACCCAGTGGTTCCAGAGGCCCGGCGCTCTCTGTCATCCCCAAGGTCAGACACCTCCTGTGCCTTCACTGTGGCCCTCACTGTCATGAATTACAGGAGCTGCAAGCTATGGAGGAATGTCTACGAGGATAGTCTTACTCAAAGTGAAAATTTTCACAGTATAATTGCAGTTTTTAAGTATAAAAACTGATTAAAATCTGTGAAATGTTTGGTGTGCCTTTTTATGAATTAAGCAGTTGATATATTACTGTTTATAAGCACTTGTGTGTGTATAAACAGATACTGTTATACTGATGTACAGTTTTAGAGGCGACATGCAAGTCTGCACAGCTACTAAATGGCCACAGGTATACATGCAGGTGATTGAGGCTCTCTGACCTCTTGGTGTCAGAATGTATCCATCAATAATTTCAATTTCATGCTTCAGTGGGAGCCTTGCAGTGTGGGGCAACTTATCCACCAGGTGCTTCCAGGTTACAAATATTTCTCCAAATGAGGCTGAAGCAAATGTGTGTAATTTTCACGACTGTGGTTAAGAAATGGTTTACACTCCAGCAAGTTAATCAATCTATACTATCTGTAAATACCCGCAGATACTACATACAGATATAGGTAGGTCTCTGACCTTTAGGTGGCAGCAGTCATCCACTGACAAATTCAATTTCATGCTTGGACGGCTGGAAAGCAGAATGTACCTCTGACTCTTGAACCTACAGTATCCACCTCATGTCCTCAAAGACCTTTATACATTCACCTTTAAAGTCTTAAAGCATTATGTCAGGTTTTTAGTTTCTCAATTACTAAGCTGTGTAACTGGTGGATGAGGAATAATTTCGACATACACAGCTAGAAACTAAGAGATCCAATCACTGCTGTAGAGGTTCATTGGTTTTCAGAGATGAGGGACAGCTCCCGCTGAGCGAAGACAATCAAATCTCGATCACAGCTGGAACTCCTGAGGCATCTGCCAGTCAGACATCACCAGAATCTGGAGGGCAGCCAATCCAACAGACATGCACACGTACTTAGAGAAAGTCAAGGTCAAGTCAAAAAACTCCGAGAGGCAGCTGGTGAAATCAGCTGGGGAGTCTTGTAACGGTGGATCAAAAAGGCTCCCAGGGCAGATTTCTGCTGATTATTGCTGTGACGAGGTTGCCAAAGGTCCAAGACCAAATAAATTAAAGTCATTATGAATCACTTGAACTAAACTGAGGTCAACTTTGACTATATTACAGACTTTGGAGAAAATAGAGATCAAGGGCAACCAATAATTATTTTATCATCTGTTAACACCAAAGAGTTTTTAACTGACCTGTGACCTACATAAGCAAATTAAATCATCAACGAGAACTTTGTTATTTCTATATAGCCCTTCTTAATGCCTGCCATTGCATTGGATTCTCCTTGGAATCAGATGAAACGAGCATGTGTTTACATTTTCCCAGACAAAGTTACACTGAGTATTACATTAGACAGTTAAAAAGAAGCAGGAGGAGATTTTAATTAAGATTGTTTTATTTTTGCATTATATTTTGTGGTTATTACGGTGGAAACACTATTGCTTTTGTCCACAGGGGCCTTAAAAATCAACATAATATGAAAGTTCCTTGTCGTAGCTTTAATATGATGATGATTTTTTATTTTTGGTCTATAAAACATCAGAAAACATTGAAACATGCCCATTACAATATCCACAGCCAAGGTGACATCAGTAATGTCTTGTTTTGTTCAACCAACAACTTCAAACCTATTAAGTATTTGGTATTTTTGCTTGAATCAAACAATTGCAAATCAAAATACCTGTTATTCAGTTTTTCCTTGATTAACCAACTAATCTTTGCGCTCTGAGATTAGCCAAAAGGTTGACCACCTGTGCAAATAGAAACATGTATCTTCTAAATCAATCATTATTATCAAGATTATTTTGAATTTGTTCTATGATAAATGTTTGTACATTTTGCCTTACAGTACAGTAGATGTCCAAACCAGCTGGCTTGAATGTTTGACTGACTGAACCATGCTGAAGTACAGTCTGGATCTACCCCACAAACAATTAATTTTTTTACATTCAAACAAACTTCCTCCCCACTCAAATCCCTCTTTTGTACAGCTTGTCCTTTTAATGACCTGCTGCATATTAACATAATGTTAATATGATAATGTCTTCTTACAGTGTGAGAGCAACTTAAAATCTGCAAATGTAGAGGTAGAGATAACATTGATTTCATAGACATAAAATGCTGCAGCACACAACAGCAAATGATCAAAATGTAGCTTAACATCCCCTTAATGCAGAACTTGTGATAAAGTCATAGTAATCCCAGACATAATAAAGCTACAGTATTTCAATATTGTGTTGTTATATTTCTCTCTAAATATACTGATGAAAGACCACAAAAAAGGCCTTGATTATAAATCAGGTTCCAGTTGTTGTCACGGGTGGTGTGTGCGTGTGTGTGTGTGTGAGGCAGCAGGGGAAGGACCCAAATGAAGATAAAACAGGCAAACAGGATCAGTTCAGTACACTAAAAAAAAAAAAAGACTGCAACTGCTTTCACTAGATTTTTGACTTTTGAATCAAATAAAACCTAAGCTGACCTACAATACTTTATTGAGATAATTTACTTTTCTTCTTTAAATAAACTTGAATGAAAAAAGATTTATATTTTAAAAAATTAAATGAACTATTATTCACTTTCACTTCAATAAGCTTGCTCAATAATTTATGAAATACAGATTTTGGGAGGTTTCCAAAACTCAAAGATTCAAGTTTATCTAAAAATGCAAAGTAAAAAAGTATTAATTGGTCAAACTTTTTCATAACTTGGGACTTTTCCTCTCTTCATTTTACTGACATTATCTTTATTTATTTAGCTTATGAGTCTATTGTAGTTCCATGAAATATTGTAAACCGACACAGGATATGCCATGGTTATGTTAAATGGGAAAATCTGGATATGAAATAATCCTGTATATGTTAATTTGTATATGTCCTGCAATGTTATTTCCAAAGGGAAAAAAGAGAATGACTGAAGACTGTAGAAGGGAAGTAAGACACAAATATAACTTTACAGTTTAAAAGAACTAAGAGTTCAGGCCACATGGAAGAAGGGGTGGGAGAGGGTTAGGGAGAGAAGGTGTAAAGTAAAATTTATGATCAGTGATAGTGTAGATGGAGGTTACAATTTTATTTTAATATTTTATTCCATTTAGTTTTTTCTTCTTTTTCTTGTTATTTTAATAATTGATCTGTTTAAATCCACTGACATCAATGTTCCTATCATGGGTCTTACCTGAATACTCAAAACAATAAAAATCTGGTCACAAATAACAAAAATAACTCAGGAGTTTGAGTTGGGCTTTTATTACCTATAAGCATATACAGGCTTACAGACAGGTACTGGGTCAGAGTAGGTGTCAGGATTACTTTCAGTGGCTGAAAAGCAAAAACAAAGAAACATGATAGCTGTGTTGGTATATGAAGTACGTGGTTGCAGGTGGGGAGATGGGTGGGGAAGCTCAGGTGAGGGGAAAGAGTGGATTGCAGCCATTGTAGGTCAGATGGGAGTGGCAAGATCAAGCAAGAAGGAAAGTCTGAGAGCATCTGGTGGACTGGTGAAGAATAGCAACTACAGAGACTGAGGAAGTAGAAATGCAACTGGAGGCAGGGACATAAAGCCATACTGTGACAGTTTGTAGTAGTTGTCTTTGCACTATCTACACAAATTCTGTGCATCTCAAGAGCTAAAATCACACAAACTGCTCATTCATGTTTTCTGAGATATTTCTGTTTGTTTGTTTGTATTTGTAAGCTAAGCCGTGTGTGCTTCTATATCAGTCAGGAGCTCAGGGAGAAAATGTGGGCTCATGTTCAGAAGGAAAAACACAAGCAAGCTAAATATTGTGAAGTATGGAGGGAAAAGGAGCGTGCAGAAGAGAAACACAGCCAGCATGAAAAGGACTCCAGACATCTCCTCGCTGCTCCAGTATCAGATCACAGGTTGCTTATTTGACTGTCCAGTGCCATTTGAGGCTATTTCCAGTGGCTTATCAGATGTCCTGCTATACATAATGCAATCAAAACTGGCCAGACCGCAAACAAAAAGCTGTCCTGTGTGTATTCTGTAACAAGGCCTGCGTCAATATCTGTAACACAGACCGACAGAGTTACTAACAGCTGAGTCGGCCTGACTCAGCGCGTCTCCTGTAAGCCGCAGGTCATCAACATTACAACCAGCCCAGCATGAATTATACACGCAACCGTAACCATAACAATGAACTCTGACCTTCAGTGTGAAGGAGTGGCTGGAATGGTAAAGTGAAATGAAAGACCAACACTTTGAAGTCCTCACCTGGCACTAACACCCGTGGTTCTTATAGTGAAATCATCAGAAACATTACAAGCTGCCTGTATTAATCTAAAATAAACAGCAAACTTCTGATAAGATATACCCATAACTTTTTCACTTATGATAAAAATGGTTGTGATTATTTGAAGTGGGGTCGTGTGAGGGACTTACTGATTGTCAGCTGTCAGCGCGCCCTCAGTTTGGAGAGGCAGGGAGGGGCACCAGCATGGAAGCTAAGCAATGTGCTGCTCTGGACAAGGTCGGCAACAAAAGGTAATTTAGCCACTTAAAAAAAGGTCTACCTAAAAAAGTCAATATCTGTTTAAGTGCGTGCTATATTAAGAATATTTTCACTGCATTATTTTGCTGTCAGACAGCCTTTTCAGATGGAAAACTGCTGTTATATAAGACAAATATCGCTCTGTCCATACCAACCAAACTCAGACAGGCGAAATCAGTAATCTTACCTCATAGAACTCCTGCGTTCTACGAGGTAAGATGCTGGTCTGTCACTGCCTCGATATGTTTATTTGTTTCTGTTTTTGTGTGAATTTGATGTTTCAAAGGATAGTTCTGATTCACCAAAGTTAAACAATAACACACAGACTAACTAACTAACAGATCAAGGCAGGGGTAAAGCGGCAGCTCCTGTGTTCTGCGAGGTGAAATTAGTGATTTTTCCTATGGAGTTTGGATGGTTTGGAGAGAGCGATATTTGGCCTCTTTAAGGGCAGTTTCTTGTCAGAAAAGGCCGTCTGACGGTAAAGTAAAGCAGTGACAATATTCTAAATATAGCACACACTTAAAATGATATTGATATTTTTAGGATGAACTTTTTTAGGTGGCTAAAATACCTTTGTTGCTGACCCTGGCCACAGCAGTACATTACTTAGCTTCCATGCTGGTGTCCCTCTCTGCTGCTCTAAACTAGTGGGGCACACACTACCATCTACTGTAGGTAATACACTGCCTATTGATAAGTTCTTCATACAACCCCATTTCAAATAATTCCAACTATTCCTTTAAGCCCATGACACACCAATCAAACATCCTCCAACAAACACAGATGTTTGTTTGGTGTCACGTGGCTGTCTGCCCTTATTTGGAATTGTTTGGAGATTGTTTATTCGTATTGGACATGTTCTATACATGTTTGATGAGGTTTGGTCAGTTTCCCATGCTTTCAAACAGACAGTTATCCATGGCAACACAGCTTGCATGTTGCCTAGTATTAGAAGTAAACTCACTGGACCAGCTGTGTGTTTGTTGTTATGTTGAGTGAAGTGATTTAGCTGAAATGGCTTTGTTTTGAGGAACTCCTTGTAGAGCTGTAGGAATCAAATAAAGAGCTGTATGATGTGTCATCTCAGCGATTTTCCAAATGAAACAGCCAGATAAACGCAATCAAAGAGATTGCTGAAAAACACAGGACTACTGGTACAATCAACCTCAAAAAACTTTGCTCCCCTGGAGAGATGCAGTCCCCGTAATTAACATTTTTTAAGGTCTTATAAGTGGTGCAATCTTTTCCAACAGAATGTAGGGCTGTTCTGGTGAAAATCCGGAGAAGATTATCTTATGCTGTCTTCTTAATAACCGAATGATTGCTCCATTTTTTCTATTGATACTTCATGTGTGTTTGAAGATGTCTTACACTAGTACAAGGAGTGTCTCTAAGTTACTTGTACAGTATATATCCTCTTTATTCTCCACTTCAAGGTGATTTGTGAAGTCAACTGTTTGACCTTTTTGAAGTTTTCAACTGTTTTGTTTGGATTTGTTGGCCAGTATGTTTTAAAAACACATTTTAAGCAATTGCCAACAGCTGCCAACATTAGAGTACTCTCTGTTGTGTTAGATTGCTTTCCCATGCTTAGTCCCTAACTTGAGTCAAGCTCCAAAAAATTCCCACAATGCAGCTTTTTTTCATTATATCATCCTTTCCCGGTAAACACCTACATGTCTCAAACTCTGCACTCCCAATGTCTTTTAGGTTTTCCAGCTAAAGCTCCAAGCCCTAGCTTGCAGACATAAAATAGCTGTTTTCACAGGTACTGTTGGAGAGAAATTTGAGAAAGACAGACACTTGGTTGCAGCCTTCGGGAGCTTTATTATAGACTTCACAACCCCAGGTTCACAATACAGCAAGCTCAAACTCTACTTTGTCTTCAGAGGTTTTTATATCTCACCGACTGGCCAAAACATGTCCAAACTTGGCAACAACAGAACCGTATGTGCATGTGTGCACATTTCTAAAGGACATCCTAGTATTCAGACCAAGGTTCAGAAACTTGGTGCCCGGACCTGTCTATGTGATGTGTGTGTGTGGTGTTGTGTGTGTGTGTGTTGTTGACAATTATGCAATGACAATATCATTTTTAATACTTGAGATACATCCTGTCCTGCACTTTCCTAGAATCAAGAGCTTCCTTGTTCTACTCCCATTTCTACCACAACAGTACTTGTCTGGCTAATAAACTTGCCTTTTTGTTCGTGTTTCTAATTTCCTTTTCTGTGTTCTGTATTCAATTTATCTGACGAGTAGAGGAGCAGATGACATAAAAGGCAAGCAAAGCTGTCCATCTGAAACTGTCCGCTTTTAGGTTCTTAATCATATTTTTAAAGCTGTGATAGTTTTGGGCTGTTGTTACTGATGTTTGTGATCACAATTTCCTTTCATTTTAGTACCAATCCCACTGAACTCCCTGTCACCACTTATCCATCAACCTGCACTCCGAGTCCTCCCTGTGGAGTGTCTCATGTTCACCTTTATCGGACAAAAAAATCCCCTCTTTCCGCCCTCCTCCCATCCAGTTACATGAGCCCCTCGCTCTGCACTCTGAGAGCTCCGACCCCCTCAAGCTCTCCAATGTCTGCATCTGCCTTTAAGTGGATTTGTTCCTGGAGTCGGTCTCCTTGATGCTCCATCTTTCAGCCCGTCTCTCCACAGTAGAGGACATCTGATACATGATGCAGATAATGGTAATGTGGCTGGTGCTCATGTAAAAATAAAATCACCATCACTCTCTCACATAGGCAAGGTTATTACAGACTATTATGAAAATGGATGACAATAAATAATCGTATTTAAGACTGAATGTTAAGCGCAATGATGTGTTTGAAACAGCTTTGGAAAGACTTGGGTTGTTCTCGATTTCTTTTGGAACAAAAATGGAAATTGTTTGTTTTTGCTTCACTTGCAGGCCTCAGTTTCAACATCCAAAATCATGATTCTAAAGAGAGAGAAAGGGCCTGTGGGCTGCATGAGAATCTATGTGACTGGGGGCTATCTGTTTGAGAGGTGGGGGCTTGCTAAATTTTGCATGTATACAAGAGAGGTGTGTACACTACCAGACAAGGTGAGGGGAAAACACACCTTCCATCACTCCCCTAAAACAGTTCATCTTGCTGGAACACAGTCACACACCTATGACTAAGCAATTTGAATTATGCAAGGTTAGGGTTTGATTGGCACTTCAATCTTCTGTATTTTTAGCCATGCTCATGTAGTGGAATGGCTCTGGGGATTTCAGCCAGTGATTTGGTCCAAAACTTTGGTCCCGACTGAAATACACCATCTTGTCAAACCCAACCTTGGCCAAAGGTACATGGTTATTGTGACGCCATGTGCCTCCCACTGTTGTGAATGCGATATTTCAAGAACACCTCAAGAGAATTTCTAAACCTTTGCACAAATGTCCACTTGGACTCAAGGAAGAACTGACTAGATTTTGGTCGTCAAAATGTCAAGATCGCTGTGACCTCACTCATTTTTGGCCATAAGTCAACAATTCATATGCTAATTATGACATAATTTCACACAAATGTTGGATAGGATGCTAGCAGTGCTGTAGAGTAACTACTTAAATGACATGTAATTAAATGACAAACTAAATGTAATCGTAAGCCATTAAAGTTACTGACCAAAAATATGTAATTAAATTACTGTTAGTAATCAAAATGCAGGTGGTTACAAAGGGGTTATGTCCAAATATTCTTTTCAGTTTGCCTGATGGAGACTTTCTCTTCCAGTTCGTAATTGTTGGCATACTAAGATGCAAAAAGTTGATGATGGTAGTAAAGATTACACCTGCTTGGCATCTACATGTTTGTGTCATTGTGAGCACATGTATGTGGTTAGCTTGATCTCCCTGTATATAAGCTGATTAATGTCATTTAAATTCTACAGTTTCTGTTTCTGCATAATTCTAATTTACTTGCCATCACATCATCTTTCATAATGAGAGGAGCTGTTGACAAATTCTACAGAGGAAAGCTTTCTCCCGTCCCCGGACTACTGTCTGCTTGCTTGTTATGATCTTCCCAGATATGAAAGCTGAATATTGCTGACATTATTCATCCCACTCCAGGGAACAATAACCCGGTGACATAGTTCGAACCTCAAAAAGAAAATAAAAAATATTGAGAAGAAACTCGCCCTTGGGGAAGTTTATTTATTTACTTAGTTTATATTCTGTGGTGTCAGCATTCCCCTCTGTGGGTAGTAAATATGATAACTGAAGAATAACAGGTCTGCAAATCTTTTTCATCCTTTTTTCATAACCACCATAAAAGTACAGTATATTTTCATCTGACAAAGCAATGATAATGAAAGTAGGACATACAGTATTTTGTGTGTGTTTGATGAAGCTCTTGTTGGGCTTGGGTTTTCTAAAACAGGCTCACATAAAACTGTAGATCTATCTTGTCCAACCAGAGGGGTAAAAGCTAAGAATAGGTCTCTCTCTCTCTGCTTTCCAGATAAAAATAATGACCTCCTCTTTTTAATAAGCTCCGCCATAATAAATGTAAGATAATCTCTTCCTCCTCCTTGTCCATCTATCCATGCCTGCTTTTCTCTGCAAATGTCCCCCTCTGCTCTCAGCCGTAATGACACAAGTATTTTCAGCACCGTGGTGAAACGTGGATGGATGATGAAGACATTTCCCTCTATGACTGCTCATGCTTCTCCTTTATTAGTTGTCTCTCCCCCTAATGTATAATGTGATCCTTTGTTGCTCTCTGTAGGGAAATTTCCTTTTCACTCTCTCCCTTCACAAAAACAGTGTAGGATCAGCTGCAGAGCAGGTAGGGATTTGGTGTCTTGTTCAAGGACACGCAGGGATAATACTTGCTGGTCCTCTTGTTGACAAGGGGTTTCCCTTCTGTCTCTCTAATTATATAGCAATTATTGTAAGGTTCTTTTTCCCCAAAAGTCAAATACATCTTTTCTCACTGTGATCTATCAGGATTGTATGAGTCCTAAAGACCATGACCAATTGATTATCTGGTGGCAGTGGTGGAAGATATATTCTAATGTTTCCCTTCAGTAAAAGTACCAATACAACAATGTTAAGGAATGTTCATTTTGGCCCAATACAGATACAGATATTTCATTTTGAAGTCTTTTTTGGCTGATACCGATGATGTGGCATTGTATAAAGAATGTCCCCATGTGATGGATGTATGGCTATATATGAGATATTATTGGTTTAATGATACTAATGCATCAATGTGTAAGCAAAATTTTATTTTTGTATCTGACTGCTGGCAGAACTAGTTTTAACTACTTTATATACAGTACCAGATAAATCTGAGTAGTCGTGATGTGATTAATGAGACAGGAAAGAAGAAAAAGTGACGTTCAGCTGCATTAATTTGTATTCATCTTTTGGGTTTTTCCTCTAATCTTTGCTTTTTTTTTAGGTTAATTACTGGATAATTTAATCCTGTGGGGTTTGATCAGTCATTTAAATAAAACCATCTCAGAAGTGTAGAGAGGAAATGTGGTGGAACTGCTAACAAGGAATGTGACAAGGGTCCAACCAGATGCTGCTTTTTAGTCACAACGTGCTGCTTTTTAGGGTCACAAGCCAAAAAGGTTGTGAATCTCTGGCAATAACATTGTATTTTACAAGCTTATCACATGTGTTTAAAATGCAAACTACCTCGTAACTGCAGTGGTCAAATTAATGTACTACAGTGTACAATACCACCTCTAGTATGTGGAGTGTAAGTATAAAGCAGGAGTATTGTAAATGTACTTTACAACACTGTCTGGTAACTTTTGCTAACTACATCCTTTGACCACACACATTCCCGGAGCTCTCACATCGCACATCTCTCAGCAGCTACAAATGCATCAATTATTGAATAAATGAGAGGCGAGAGCAGCAGACTCTGCACTGCTCGTCCATCTCGACAGTGTCCTGCTGCCCTGGGTGCAGAGCAAAACAGCGGCGGTTTGCCCTGCAAAGTTCACCCTGACTGTGGGTAAAAGTGATGAGCAGTCTAGCTGCTGATGGATGGAGGGTACTACTGCTCTGATTGCCTGGCCCTGCCAAACATAAATACTGTCTCTAACTTTGGCCCTTCAGGACAGCCTGACAGCACCAAGGTTTATTGAAAGAGGTTGAGGGAGTGATGTCAGGCTGGCTTCACCTGTATGACTCGGTTTATTTATCCTTTTAATTTACCATCTTTATTTGAACAGACTAGTATTGGTAATTAACGATTTGGTTGCAGGTTTTAGCGCGTTGTCATTTGATTATCTGATGACCTCTGTGAACTCTGGAAACTCACTCTGCACCTGACCAGTGTTACTTCTGACCCCAGTCCAAACTGATACTTAAACAAAGTAAACCGATTTTATACTGACTTTATCACTGACATGAAATTATTAGTTGAATGAATGTAGTGTACAGAGTTCAATCAACTCATTAAATTAAGTTTTTAAAGAAACATGTAATTCTTGTGTGTGAGAGTTAAAACTCTCCTGAGACCCTTTTCTTTTGATAAACTTGCTGTGTGTCTTTAACACTCTTTAAGTTAAGTCATAGTTGTTTGGTTTTACAACAATGAAAACACTGCAAACTATGATGAAGTTTAGTAGTGAATTAATTAAAAGATGATTAAAAGTTGATGCAGTTGTAAATTATAATAAATGTTATAAATGTTTGTCAGTGTTTTGAACAAATTGAAATTGAACAAGTTGAACAGTTGGTTCAGGGTTATCTTGAGAGTTTTGAAAATGTAAAACCAAATGAGTTAGGTGGAAGGTTCAATAAGCTTAAGATATTAAGTTGAATCAACTAAGCGTTACGGGGTAGATAATGAATTCGATACCAACTTAAATCATAGTTAGCTGTTTTCATTATTATGAAAAGAAACAACCATAATTTATCTTAGCATGTACTGAAAATACACAGCAAGTTTCCATCATGCATGTTTTCTTCAAACTAAAAAAGCTGGTCTGAACAGACTTTTAACTTAACACAACAACTGCGTGCTGGGAAGTCTGCTGATATGCAGATTAGGTTTCTTTCCAAACTTAATTTAATGACTTGATTTTACTCAAAGCAGTACATTAATTTGACTCAAATGGCTTCAAGTCAGAATAACTTGTGATTTTCAGGTCTGAAGCGGTCTAACTTGAGAGTATTATATTCATGAAAAATTAACGAGAAAAGACTAGTTGATTCTACTAAACTCCTGTATGATGTCTTGGAGTGTATCGGACCACCATGTGATTAAACTGAAATGAGTGAAATGCTGAGCACATCTTTTAAAAAGAGAAAAAAGAGAATATTGTGTAATAATCTAATAGACAAATGTAAAAAATCCTCCTTTTTCCAAAACATTTTATCCATCTAAGTGGCACTGAAACTTTATCGCCCACCGCTGGAACAGATTAACCCCTTCTAACAGGACTGGCCGCAGGCCAGTGTCTTGCCCGGACTCAGCCAGTTGGTTCACTTTCCAAGGTGTCACCGATACACTTCACCCTTCAGCGTGAGTGTCTTAACTGCCATGGGGGCCTCGGTGTCGTCAGTCAGTGACAGCCAGAAGGACAAACAGCGGTCACCTGAACATCAGATATCAACCGTTTTGTAATTCAATCTAAATAGAGAATTGTGAGCCAAGTATCCATATCGTTTGTCTTGATCGTTAACGTGATCGTTAGAAACTCAATGTTCATTATAGACCAGGAAGAGATGTAAACTAATCCAGCAGGCTACTGGAGGAGGCATTATTGTGTAATACTAACTGTGTAAAGCCATTATTAGGACTCTTGGGGGTTTAGAAATATACAGAAACATGTGTTTCACCTCATATCACCCCGGATTCCTTGGACATATTCATTAGCTTTCAAGATCTGAAACTTTTATTTTGTAGCCAAATAAACAGGATTAATAAACAAAGTAAGGACCCTTTTTGACCAAACCCTGCCAAAATGACCCAGAAGACATCTTGGGTGACTCTTTATATCAATTGGGTGTTACATGATTATTACATAATCAGTGTTCTTTAACTTACAGGTATTGCAGTAGAACATGAAGGCCAAACCATTAAAGATAAACATTAAAGCTTTGCCCCAGTGGAAGCAGAAGCAGAAGTGTTTCTACCATAATAACCACAAACTATAATGTCAAAAGTAAAATTATCTAAATATAATCTCTTCCTATTTGTTTTAACTGGCCAGCGTACGACTCATTGTAACCTTGCCTCTGAAAATGTAAACACAGGCTTGATTCATCTGATTTAAGAGAGACTCTGACCAGTGGCAAGCATTAAGAGAAACTATACAGAAATAGCAAATCTTCTCATGGATGGTCCTGTTGTAGGTCATATAGAAGCATCAGTAGAAAATTAAGACTGTTTCATAACCAGTTAAAAACTCTGTGAAGTGGCTTTAACTTACAGATATCTCAGTAAAACATCAAAGAAAAACTTAGGCAGGGTTCAAAAGTCTGACATAACACTTGAGAGCAAAAATGATCTATGGATTTGGATCAATAAAAGCACAACTTTTGCTTACCTACTGAATTCTATTTAGAGAGGGAAGTCTGTGAATATGATCTCCACTCACTCCCCTGAACTATTGATTTCCGGATCATATTACCTGCAGACTCCAAATCAAAAGAATTTAAGGACTGTGGATTATCCATCAGTGAATGTGATGCATCACCCCAAGTCAGGACTGTAATGTGGAAAATGATGAATTTATGCACCACTTTGACTATAAGGCTCAAAAACATCCTTCATTTACAACTTTGAAATAGAAATATTAACTTTTCATTATGTGCAGGATATTTGGCGGGCAAGTGAAGTGAGATGGTTAATGGAATATTATTTATATTTTATTATTTGAATTAATTATTTTATATTATAGATTAATAAAGAAGAGAACCTGCCAAAAAAGTGTGAATTTTCTTTTCTTTTCTTTTTTCCAATGTGCCAACTTGTCTGACTTCTAAAGCTTTCAACCAATTTTTGGTTTCTGGTAGAACCTTTTATAAAGGTTCCACTAAGGACCATTTTAGAGAGTTCTACCTATGACCCAACATAAAGGGTAACACAAAAACCCCCTATGAGAGGTTCTACAATGAACCCTGAACCCAGAACCTTTCTACCTTCTAAGGACGATAACTAGAACCCACCAGGGGGTTCTACAGAGAACCTTTTTATATTCCAAGGGTTTTATGTGGAGTCCTGGTGTTTCTACCAAGAACCCTTTTTATATTTAAGAATTTCAACAATCCTCACGAAACTCTTTTTTTTCTTTCTTTGGATGAAAAGGTTCTTAATGGAACCCTTAGTCATACAAAGATGCCTCAACAAAAAATGTTCTTCAAAAAAGGGTTCTTCAGAAGCAAGTAGCTCTGGGTAGAAGCTCAGCCCTTTATGAAGAACCCATTTAGAACTCTTATTTCTAAGAGTCTAGGTCTCAGGGACCCACTTTTATTTTATTTTATCAAAAGAGGAAACCAGAAGCACTTTAAAATGAAAGACAAATTTTGTACAAAGAAAAAATGATCTACACATCAGATTTATTATTTAATAAAGATTTTTTTTCAAGTCTTGGTTTTTCTTTGTTTTTTTAATATCGTGATAAATATTGTATCATGGACTTTTTGGTATCATGGTATTATCGTACCTTAAGTTTTTGGTATCGATACATCCCTAAAAAATGGAGTTCAATTAAAATGATTAATATCATCATTCTTTTACTATAATGTGTCTCCCCAAATCCAACACAGAGGATATGTTCCACTCCTGTGGGCGTCTGTATGCGTTTAATCCTGTGTTTTGTTATGACACCGACTCAGTGATTTTGATCACTCAATAGTTTTCCACTCTGGCCAACACAGTATGATCAGCAGACACAACTACGTTCTCTGACTGAGTGACTTGGCTTTGTTTGGCCAGTTATGTCTGTCTGGCCACGGCTCACTCCATTACAAGTCTAAATGACTAATTGATGGTCCCGGGACAGGTGACACCACCGGCTCCTCAAGATCCATTTACACCCTCATCACCACCACAAGCCTCTGACTGGACTCCCCGCACTCCTTCTCTTCTCTACACTCTTCCTCTCCTCTCCTCTCCTCTCCTCTCCTCTCCTCTCTTCACTCATCCTCTCATCTCTTATTCATCCGGCGGTGGAGTACTGTTTAAGGAGCAGGTCTGCGGATAGACAGATGGGCAGATTGAGAGACAGGTGGATCAGGCAAATAGAGGTGCAGACTGCATTTGGGATGCAAGGGAGGGAGGGATAGAACGAGTGAGGCAGCTGATGTGTTGCTGGTCTTTTCAACTTCAAGAGGTATTTTGCAGTAGTTTGTCTGGAAGGGAGATAAATGAACCCTGATCTCCACCTGCCTATGAGCACAACACACCCACACTCCTCTCAGAGGTGTGTGTGTGTGTGTGTGTGTGTGTGTGAATAAAGCACATTATTCACAGCTGCTACAGAGTCCTTCAACTTCTCACCCCCAGTAGCTTTTTTAAGTGATGGACACTATCAAACATATACACAAACACACACACGCAATGCAAGGAGAAAGATTAAGGAAGATTTTAGATGAAACTCCTGTTACCCATGAGCACCCTGGTGTACCACAGCACGTCCCCTGGCACCCATCTAACGGACAGCAGCAGCAGAGTGTGTGTATGTGTGTGTGTGTGCCTCTAGCCAGTAATGATCCTGCACATGCAAAAAGCTCCTTGAGTCACTTTCACAGCTAACAGAGTTGTGCCTCTGCAGAAAAGCAAAGAAATTTTCACTTTTATTTAAGTTAGTCCACAAGCTTTAAGCTTCTTTTCATGCAAAACTTGAATGAACATTGCTAGTCCGTCAAAGGTATGAAGAAGGGCAGAATCTACTGAAGATGTAAGATGGCAAACTGGGGGAAGGAGAACGCAGTTTGACATAGTAGTTAAAGAGACCAATCTGTTATTTAAAGGTCATGATTTCAGAATGGGTTTCTGAACGCAGCATGAATATGAGAGACTTTGGAAAAGGTTAACTGGAAGGACAAAACTGTTTTACAACTTACAATGTAATGCAGTGTAATAGAGCAGCGCCTCAAACTACTCCCTCAGACGTTATTTGAATAACATCTTTTTGGCACTGTTACAATCAAACCTGCACTTCATCATAAGCATCATTAGCACAGTTGTTCATGTTATTGTGTCCGTTCCAACCAGTGGCTGTCAGATGGGCAGGGGACAAAAAAACATAAAAGGGCACCGGTAGTAGGCGTAGGGACAAGGACACAAGGTGGTGATTTATTTATCATTTACAACATGAGAAGTTTTCAGATTTATTCATTTAAATCGTGGTTCCCAACCTGGGGCTCAGGACCCAGCTGTTCTCAAGAAATGTAACAGCCACCTCATTAATGGTTAAAACTATAAACCGTGCAAAAAATTACAATTGTTGACATAAACCACCATGTTCTAAACAGACACAAACACCAACAACAAAAAAATAACTGACAACTGCAAACTTAACAAACTACTCATTTACACAAGCATGATGGGAAATGAGAGCTATGTTTTAGACTGATATGATTTGCTTTAGAATAAGTTTTATGTGTGAGTGGGTCAAAGTGTGAAAATAAGTACATTAGTTATTGGACACACAAACCCCTAATTTAAACTAATTTAAATTATCATGATCATTTTAAACAAAAAGTGTTTATTTACAGATGTATTTCATGTATGCACTAAGAGTGAAAAACACTCTCTTCAACTTCAACTTTATTATGATCACAGAGGGCAAAGCAACACAGCGATACAGCACATACCACAATACGAAAGTTAAAAGGACATAGTCTTACATATATCACAATGGACAATACAATACAAAGGTTAAAAAGACATTGTCAGACACTTATCACAGTGAACAGTGCAGACAAAACACTTATCACACTTGATGGTACAGAACAAAAGACAAGAAATTCATAGTCAAACACCAAGGACAACACAAATGTTGAGAGACATAGTCTAAACACATGTCACAATGAGTTTTAGTCTAGAAAAGTGCCCTAGATGTGTTTGTAAATACTTTATGGGTATTGTGTGTCGACATGGTGCAAATATTTGAATACATGTCTAAAATGTTTCTAATACATTGTTCTGTTCTTTCACATCAAGTATAAGCGTAAAATGTACTGTAGGATTTCTCACTATTCCACAGGACATACATGAGGGGGTTCCTATCTTGTAAGGGGTCCTTGGTTGAGAAAAAACCTCATTCTAGGGGGCACTTCAAGGGTCACTTGTGCAACATCTTTTTGAAAAGGGGGCACCAGGGGTTTGATCGTGACCCCTGAGTCCACCAGTGTTCCCACTCCCCAAACTGTCAGCAGCTCCAGCCAAAGGAATCTGCTAAAAAAAAACAGCTTTGGCAAGGGTTCAGCATATGTAAATGCAAAAGTTCTGTTGCTGAAAGTACCACATAACTTTTAAGCTACAGTATTTTCTAATGTTGCATCTTTAACAAGTATTCTCTCTGCATGAAACAGTGCCAGTGAGATGATCAGGGTGCAGATACTGTCTCTGATGTACTGAGACATTACGTTAAGTCATGTTAGGAGATCTACATCTACTGTACCAACTGTTTTGTGCATTGTGTTCCCTTTAGGCCTTGACTATTGCATGGCGTATGTATGCCTCTGTCCTTGGGTTACATTGAATCATATTTAATTATGAGTAAGTCCAGCTTGTGTCAGTCATGTACCAGCTAGAGGGGGGACGAAGCACAGATCAGGTTGGCTGTTAAAACAAGGTTAATGAATGACAAATGACGCAGCACGGATGAAGGAGGCAATCAAAATCTGAGAGTGGACTGCAGGAGCAATTTACAGTGGAAATAAAACTTGGTCACACTTTATTTTACTCACTCATAAATCAATTATAAGACGTAACAAGCCATACTTTCTATCAAATTAGACAAAAACGGGAAATAATATGTTCTGTATTGACCTTTTATTGGACCTTTATTAGACTATACTGAAGGGTAATTGTGGACACATTACAACAAAACTGTATTTTAAACTGAGGTGTATTATTTACCACTGTTGGACCTTTATTAGACTTCCTTAGAGGGAAACTTTGGACATAATACAACAGCTGTAGTGGAAATGAAAAGTCTATTGTTTCCCACTGTTAGACCCTAATTGGACTTTCTAAGAGGGAAGTTAAGGTCACATTACAAGAGAACTGTACTGTCAACTAAAGTGTATTGTTTCACACTGTTAGTCCCACTGTTATTTTCCACAGTTAGATGCTGACTAATAAGGCTCCCATTATGATAACAATTCACAATAAGAGTGCATTAATTAACATTAGTTAAGGCAGTGATAACTAATTAACTAATAGTTACTTAATGTGTCTAGTAATTATTTACGTACTAATGCTGTTCATGTTAATTAAGTTGTGCATTATTTTATAGTGTTATACTAATAAGCATTAACTACCAGATACATTGACAAATTTCATCATCTTCAAGTAGAGCTTTGCTTGTTCTTTATTTTCATGTAGACATTCCTTAATTTAAGACAAATAATTAATTAATTAAGACAAATATTGTGTGATATTCAAATGATTTGCTTATTTTGAATGTATGGTATTTATGATAACACACTGAAGAATGAAATGAGGCTTTGTTGGTATGAGGAAGCTAAGAGGAACAACGTATATTTGTGGTTAATCTTGTCAACCCTCCCTCCTGCAGTGCTGACCTGATAGGCCAGTTTGAACTGGCAAGGGGGCTGTGAGAGAACTGAGAGAGAAACCTGACTGGTTTAAGAATAGTAGCACCAGATTTGTTCTAAGCTGAGTAATGAGAGCAAAAGTATATTAATTTTTTTTTGTTTGTTTGTTTGTTTGTTTGTTTAGAGACTGACAGTAAAACTCTGCCTAATGTTTTCAGCATAACTCCCTGCCTGTGTGATGTTTTTGTCCTCTGCAAGTCTCACCATGCTTCCCTGCACCTCACTTTGCAACATAAGAATTACTTAACCATAAGTGTCCATTTATAAATGTTCTTTGTGATCCTTATTGTAAAGATGAAAACATGTTTTACTTAAGTAACCTCACAAATGCATCAGAATGCTGGACAAGGGATGTTTGTTAACAGTTACTTATTGCTTGTTATTGTCTAAATTAACCATTATTTACTGCTTATTACTGTATTTACTGATGTTATCAGCATCTTTACAAACTACTAGAACATTAATTAACTGTTAATTAACTGTTAGTAATGGTTATTTCTGCATTAACTAATTTTAATTAATGTACCACTGCTGTAAAGTGTTATCCATATCATTTCTAGTTTTTGTCTAATTTAATACAAAGTACATCTTGTTACATGTTATTAGTGTACTGTAAAATAAGTGTGACCAAATTCAGGATGTGCACCAGAGCTGCCATAAATAATGACACACCTGGCAATAGGAGGAAAAACTTGCCAAGGTTATATACACACACACACACACACACACACACACACACGTGAACGCGCATACACACACACACACCACACACACACACACACATACACTGTAGTCAGGAGATAGGGATGGGCAGCCTTGAGTAAATCAATTACGAGGTTCAGTGTCAAGTTGAAGGCCACAAGGAGGGCACCATAACAATATCCCAGCAACGGCCTGTGAATAGCAGCCACCACTAAATCAGCTCTCTGCACTGGCAGATAGAGCGGACACCTGTGGAGCAGGCAACGGGGTCCTGAGAGGAGAAGCGGAGGACTGAGCAGATGTCCTTGTGTGTTTGGAGGAAGAAATACTATCCCATATGCCTTAATAGGCAAAACAACCTGACGTTAATATGGCCTTTTGTGCTTATCAGGAGCACCAGCAGTGAGGCCATTCTCCATCATTCTCTATCTCTTCCTGTCTTGTTGTCTCTCTGTCTCAGTTTCTCGTCCTCTCTGTCTCCCAATGTCTATATTTACATCCCCACCAAAGCCATTTTTGTCCATCCGTTCCAGATTTAGTGCTCTTGGGCATGACAGCAAAGTGCAATCAGCTCAAGACTCCCCAGTGCCATGGCCCCTGTTAAATACAAGCAAACACTAGGTCTAAATGTCCTCTGTGGTTCCTGTTGTCCTTTAAAGGAAAAGTTTGTCATTTTGTGAAAGACACATTTGCTTTCTTGCTGAGTCTCTGTTCTTTTTCCTTTATGATATAAGTCGTGTCATTGAGTCAGTCATCATTCTGTAAATCTGTGACAAGATTTACGATATTCCCTATATACACTAGGGGTGTAAGAAAATACTGATACACTTAAATACTGCAATATTATATTTTGTGATATCCATCCATCCATGCATCCATCCATCTTCTTCTGCTTTTATGCGGGTTCAGGTTGCAGTGGCAACAGGCTAAGCAAGGTATTACAGACGTCCATGTCTCCATCAACACTTTCCAGTTTCTCCTCCTTTCCCGGTCTCCTCCCACTGGGAGGTGCCCACAAAACCTCCCAAGGGGGGCGTCCAGGAGGCATTCATGTTGACCATAATAAGAGGAGGAAGAGGAGAAGAAGGCATATTTTAATAATGGCTGGGGGAATTACATTTTTCACAGTGTTAGAATTTTGTAAACACAGGCCTGAGATACACACACATGCACATATTGAAATACACTGGAGATATGTCGGAGTGAGGAAGCTGTACACATGCATATACATATAAGCAGTGCTGGAGAGTAACTATTTTAATGTAACTAGTTACTACTGAGTGCACTCTTTTAGTTTGAATATATTTTACTAAAAAGGTCAGTTACTATTATACATTGTACATTTTTGCAGTCCAGAGAAATGTCATCTGGAGTCTGTAGAAAACTGTAAAAGCTGGCACTCAGATACACAGCAGATTGTAGATACACCTTTTACTTTATCGGATAGAAAACACACCATGCTCTGATGCTCTTTGTCTTGGTGTGTGCTCTCAGTCACTCAGTAAACACACAGAGAGAGAGAGAGAGAGAGAGAGAGAGAGAGAGAGAGAGAGAGAGAGAGAGAGAGAGAGAGAGAGAGAGAGAAGAGAGAGAGAAGAGAGGGAGAGAGAGAGAGAGATTGAAAAAGAACAGTTGGCTACTGTGACATTATGTGAAGAAGGAGAGTGACGAGCAGAGAGAGGAGAGAGAGAGAGAGAGATTTAAAAAGAACAGTTGTGCTCACTGTGACCATTACTGTGTAAGACAGGATGTTCAGTGACAGCTTACTGTTACTCCACATCTGCTCCAATTAAGTAAATTCCAAAGGGTTTAACTTGAACTTGGTTTGTCAGTTTGTCATCCCAAAAGTTATTTTTGCATCCAGTTATAAATGTTATAAATACACATGACCGTGAGGAATACTGTTAAGGATTTAGCCTTTCTTTCGTTTCTTAATCAATTTTTGTGCTGTCCATGGTCCAAAAACAATTCAGTTCGATTCAAAAAGCTGCCAGAGACAGGAAACAGCAACTGATCCTGACCAAATACAGGCTCAGTGACAAAGACAGACATGGCTGCCCAGAGAGGAGCAAGTATGTGCTCACTGCTCAACGGAGGAGATAGATACGGAGATGCACTTCCTCCTCCACTGTGAGAAGCTCTCCTTACTAAGAGATTTCCACTACGGGGAAATTGGCAAGAAAACAAACTTCCAAATGTTAACCCCAGAAAAGAAACTGGCAGTTCTCCAAGAAGGTGGGGGCAGCAGCTCCTCTGGCAGTTGAATGTGTATCTCCCTGCCACAGCCTGGGGGTCTCATAACCACTACAAGATCTCAAACAATTAGGGATTTGTATGGTACTGAGACATTGTATTAAATTGTAATGTACTGTATTGAATTTTACACAACACTTAATTCCGACCAAGCAATTTGATTGGACAAGAGGCATTCCATGAGTGCTGATATAGAGTATAACAGCACTGGGACTTTTAACTACATGCATCTTACAGTTGTTCTAAAAAATTTGCAAATCAGAGGTCCTTCAGCATACAGTCATGAATGTACACAAAAAGTATTGGGCTGATGGGTCCAGTAGTATTCAAGATTAGCTGTGTGTTAAAGAAGAAAGAAAGCACTGTCTCTCATGTGATATTACTTTAGTATGTATAGCAATCAACAAAAAACTGCATCAGTGTAACATAGAACCTGCATATATGACACCTGTGTATGTAATGTGTGTCTATAATAAATGTATTTTCTGTAAACTGTTTTGGCAACAGTATGTTTCTCTTCATGCCAATGAAGCTATTTGATTGGTCCTAAATCTTGGTTTTTATCTTAAATAGTCTTTCTCCCATTTTCCTTCCTTCTTTCTGCTCTCAGAAATAACTGCACCACTCTGCCGATTTGGAGCTATCCGTGGTGCTGAACCTTTTGCCGTCTCCTTAATTATTTCTTTTTCTTTCTCAGCTCTTGTTGTATTTGTTGTCAGTTACGAAAAAACAACTAATGCATATTCCACGTTTGTTCTTTCCTTCCTTTCATCTCTCCATTTGTAGGCTACTTTCTATTCTTGCATCCTTTTGAACACAGAACAACAAAAGTTCATGTAACACAAAGTTATGTAGAGCTTTGTTGAGCTGTCCATAGTGCTGAGCCTGGAACACCCTCTGACTTACTATAAGCAGACTTTCTTTCTCTCTATCTTTTTTCCTTTCTTGCTGACCACTAACATGATTTATGGAACCGATATCTTCTCGGTGCTTCTAGTTTATTTATGTGTCCTTCACTAACCATTTTGTACAGCACAGAATTATCTCGGTTGGTGGAGGAAAAGTGAAAATATTGTCACTGTGTCCACTTAAGATAAAGGATGCACTGTACCATGCCACCTTCAAGCCACCATGTCGCTTAATTAGACTAAGACTCCCTTCACCCTCATTGCATCCAGGCTTAACTATGAAAGTGTGTTCATTTCATCTCCTTGTTTCCAGTCAACAGACCAGTCCCATGTCAGTCCAGCACCACACGCCCCATGCAGATCTGTGCTGGAAGCGGTTTATTTATTCAAGCTTATTGATGTGTTTGCCAACTCTATACTGTAGACGTGGAGAGCGTGACCAACTCCCGAAAGCGAGTTTCCTTTCTTTGAAAAAGGGATCAATCGGAAAGAACTGACCAAGGCCCCATTAAACAGGCTCCACTGCCCTCACATAATTAGAGCAACTGATTTGCAACAACCAGAAGATGCCATACATTAAAGCTGCAATGATGGGAACATGGTGTGGAAAGGAAATGACCAGCTCTTTCTGAGTAATCATTCTGTCATTTTGTCTCCCAAAGAGGAGAACTGGGTTTGAAAAGACAATAACTCACGAGAGTAAAACCGCAGGCACCACATGACCATTAAAATCATTTTTTGTTTCAAAAACACTTATACAGTATATTGTATTAATGGCCACTATTGCTAATCCTACTTCAAAAAATAACTATAAAGTAAGATGACTTGGAATTACTTGTATTGGTATGTGCATCTCTTTTTTTTATTTAATTAGTTTTATTGGCATGACATCTTAGATCAAACAAGCAAATAGTCACATATACACAACAGAATATAAATAGTACAGCCAGACCGATATATCGCTCAAAATAAATTATTGACCCAATAATGACATAATACTGCTATAATGATCTATATTACTATCGGTATATATTATATATTAGTGGCATATATTAGCACAATGGTAGGGGAAACACTGAGGAGGAAATGGGAGGATACTACAAGAAAATACCCACCCCAGCAACAGTCGTTTAATATGCTGCCTAGCAAGAGATACAACAGTATCTGCTGCTGTATCACCAGACTTCAGGACAGCTTGAGACTCCTCAATTCATCCTTTGGAATCCATCATAAATAAAAGTAATTTTTTAGGACTTGTTAGTTATTCAAAGAATGAAAAGGGGGAGAACAAGGGATGTGGACGGCCCCATGCCTGTGCTTGCCTTAGGCCCCAAAATGACGAAGTCCGCCCATGCTTTATGTCATGCAGTTACACAGTGGCTCCACTACACAACTATTATCAGTTATTAACAATAATTGGGGAAGCAACTCATAAAAAGTTATCTATGTTGAATTTTAGTGGAATAAAGCAACATGTGCATCGCAAACTGTTGTTTATTTCCCCAACATAAATCATATTCATTCAACTTCACTCTACATTTCTTCTCTGATCACCACGCCCACCAGTTTGTGTACCACTGCAACGTATTCTCCTCCAGCTCTAGTGCTGTCTTCTTCCAGAATGAGTCTGTCTTTTGGGAGAATAAGGTCTGGGATTTTCTGGTTAATATGGAGAAGAAATCTTCTCTAATTTCTTTGTATTTTGGGCAACTTGTGAAAAAATGATTTTTTGTGTAAACTTCTCCTGTTCCACAGTGTATACAGGCTCCCTCCCTCTCTTTCTCTCTCCCTCTCCCTCCCTCTCTCTCTGTGACAGGCGTCAAAAATACCACCCAGGGAGCGCAAATCAGCAGCTTTCCACGCAGCCACACGCGGCTGTTGTCCATCGTCCGATGCGTAAATATCTCACAGAAAACTCATCGGGGAGCAAAGATGACCGTGGAAAGTGCGTTTTTTCTGTCCTGATGGTTCGAAGTAACCGGTGCCGGTCTGATTCGACTTTACATGCCTGAGAGGATTGTAGTGTAGATTGCACGACACATTGGCGCAGACCTGCTGTGAGCCTAACATGAGGGAGAAGATGTGGATATTTCACAGTACAGCTGACAGTTCAAAGTGTTTTTTCAAAGTGTGGAATCAGTGGTGTTTGTGTTACGCAGCAGCAGCGGCGGTGGTGTGTTTGTTGTCTTCGCCTGTCAGGACGGACGATGCCTGTCCGTCCTCCTGCGTCTGTGCCAGAGACTCCGGGACGGTGACCTGCCGTGATGGGGATGAGGACACCGAAGTACCGGGGGACATACCGGAGTGGACGTCCACCTTGATACTCAGGGGGAGAAACATCTCAACTTTACAGCGCGGCGCGTTCATGGTCAACGGCACGGAGTTGGAAATGACAACACTCTCACTGTCCTACAACGGGATACAGGTTATTGAACCCTACGCCTTTCTGGGGCTCCCCCGGTTGCATTTGCTGGATCTGAGCCACAATCAGCTGAAGTCTATCTCGGCCAGAGCTTTCCATGGCTTACCGGAGCTGCGATCTCTTTTCCTGAATCACTCTCTTTTGCCTGCGGCCACGACGCAGCTCCCAAATGCGCTCAGCGCACAAAGTTTGCGCAACCTACACAGACTGGAGTTGACAGGGAACAGGCTGAAGTCAATCCCCCTGATGAGATTAGATACGTATAATCTGCATGCCTTAGTGCTGATCAATAACTCCATAGAGAGCATCGGGAGGGAAAACGTGACCAATCTGTACCAGCAAAGGCGCATACGCGTCTACTTGTCTTTGAACCCGTTTAGGTGCACCTGTGAGCTGGAGGCGTTTTACTACTGGTTGAAGAACTCGTCCCAGTGCCCGGATGCTGGGCAGCTCCTGTGCAGCGAGCCGGAGGCCAAGAGGGGGATCCCTGTGGAGAAGCTCCGTGGGGAGGACGTGGATTGTATGAACGAGAACCTGGAAGCGGTTTCATACGTGTTCCTCGGTATAGTGTTGGCTCTGATCGGGGTGGTGTTCCTCATGGTGCTCTATCTGAACCGAGGAGGCATCAAACGGTGGCTCAACAACATTAGAGAGGCGTGCCGAGACCAGATGGAGGTTTACCACTACCGCTATGAGCAGGACTCAGACCCCAGACTGGCCAACGTGGCTGTTTGACCTGCCGAAACATCTGGCCTGCTGCTGCACAGTGAGAGGGGCAGGGGAGGTGGTGTTTCAGGAGGGATGGCGTTTATCCAAAAGACTGGGAACAATTCCTCCCCAAGTGTCCTGACACAATCAAAATCAATAATTAAAAAAAAACAAAACACTGTCATCATTTCAGCAGCTGGCCAGTGAGGTATCACACAGAGCCAAAGACACTTAATTGACTATAAAAGACTATCATTGTACATATTGTATATACAGTAAATATCTTCTGGAGACAGGAATGCTTTTCATGCATCATGTCAACATACGCAGTCTACAGCAGCTCGTCAGATTAAATTAGTATTATTTATCTTATTAACCAAGTGACAAATATACAGTTAAGTTATATAGAATTTATGATTTGGAAAGCTGGAATGCAGAGTTGGGTCAGATCACTGTGAAATGCAATCAGTTACTGAATACAAATTACATGGACATAATCCTGGTAACATAATCCACTGGATTACAAAGAATGTCATATAATCAGGGCAGATCTAGAAAAATACTCTTAGGTGGCAATGAATTCTTTAAGGAGTGGAGTTTAATAGAACCATTTATAAATAAACTGTTTTAATTCCAAATCCTCAGAAATGTATCTTTATAAATGTACTTAAATAGACAATTTTTTTCATAAGCCTGTCACTTAGCCTGACAGAGATGGCTAATGAAGCTGGGTGAAATCACAAACCCATAAGCCAAGGAAAGAGTCAGCTCTCGCTGCATTTACTTGCACTCAGACACTGAACTAACCAAACTAACTAAATAAACCCCTCCAGAGCCACTCATGAATATAATCTGAATAGTTTTGGATTACTTCAAAATCAAACATTGAAAATATTGCTCCTTATGCTAAAAAATGGACACACCCACATAAGTTCCACAAATGTTCTTTTTTCTCCTTAAATATCTTAAAACATTTTCATAACAAATAAAACATATTTTCACATAGAGTTCTTTCTCCTGCCAGGTTCAGGTTAGTTAAAGGCAGAGAGTTAAAGAGTTAAAGGCATAATATGCAACATTTTCTTAAAAAAAAATTTTTTTTATTTATTTAATGTCCTGGGAATGAGACTCAACAATCAACTATCTTTCTGGTGTGTTTAAGAACAGCGCCGACAAATCCTACTGATTCTGCCTTCAGCAAAGCATTGGTTATCATGAAAAAGGTTTCATAATTTTAAAATGTCCATATTTTAAAGACATGATCAAAAATGTCATCTAGTTATCCTTGATAATTTAACTATAATCTAATCACTATTTTTTTCAAATGTAATCTAGGTTTATTATAGTTAATTATTTTTGTAATCTGATTACATCATCCTGAGTTACATGTTATACATTACTACCCAACCCTGCTGGAATGAAAGGCTAAATCGATGTGATTACTGTAATGAAAACTCCAGCTCTCTGCAAACTGCTGCAAACTAATAGTCTGCATTCAGGAAACAGGGGACAACAAAGAATTCCTGTTTCTAATCTACTGAGTGCATAATTTAAAGGGTGACACAGAAAAGTGGCTGGGGCAGGTAAGATGAGGCAAGAGGATGTGCTGGAGTGCCATGTTCATGCAAGGAAGCGATGCTGAAGTAAACTGTCATGTTTCATCATTAACCACATGGCATAAGTTACCTTGTCTTAAAGAGAAGCCTTCAATCTCTGAAAATAACATATGTGTGTATCATTTGAACTCCAGGTCAGTTTATCAGTAAACAGGCAAAAGTGGAAGAGACAGAATGTAACCATGCATGTGATTGTTGTAGGCATAGAAAACCAACCAAAACATTTAATAAAAAGGTCAAATAAAAGCAGTGAGTTAGCAGTGTTCTTTACGTCAGTAGTTTTTATCATCACTGTCAGGAAATGTTTGACTTCATGCAGCGCTGTGCTGGACACCAAACAAAGGAAGTGTTTCCATGTTGTAAAAAACTTTTTTGTAAATTTGCTAGAAGCAGGTTTCAGTGAGTAAGATGTCCCATCATCATCACCTCTGGGCTCAGCAGAAAAGGTTTCATCCACTTCTTTTTTTAAAGCACCAAAGAGTGCAAGGCTGGCAGAGGTCTGCACGCAGAGATATATAACAGAAAGGCATGGCAGCGCTAATCTCATCAGCACCATGACTAATAAAGCGTGGAGAATGATGATTGACCTGCGAAGTCAGTATCTCTCTATAGCCCGGAGCTAATCAACCCTCTTAACTAAAGGTCTACACTGTGATCACAGGGATTTTGGAGGCAAGGTCAAGCATGAATAACTGGGGAAAAACAGCAGGAGAGAAGGAATGTGTGTGTGAGCATATTCATTCAGGATCAGATGAAAGTGAAAGCAACAAACATGTCTGTTGTAAATCCATCAGGGATTATTTAATTCATTGCTGTTCTTCTCAGTCATTTTGGCTTGATTCTTGAATCAGATTTTTTTCAAACAATATACTCAAATCTGAGAAATTAGTTTGTTGATTTGAATTTTTTCATTATTCAAACAAATTGCTTTGGCACATGGGTGCAAAAGAGTAAGTATAATTACAACAATTTGCACAATAACCACTTGCACATGGCTGCTGATCAAAGCTCATGAGTTAATTCTGTGTGAAATCGTCATCCTCCCCACAACTTATGAATATTTGTTCATTGTTTGAGCCATCCATGCAAAATAATCCATTCAATTATCCAAACCTGTCAGACATACATGTGTATTCCATAAATATCTATAACACTGAATATTTCTGTTGTCTGCTAAATTAACAAGTGAGCTCCACTGAACTACAACAGATTCTTCATTGTTGCGTTTTTTTTTTGTTTGTTTTTTGTTTGTTTTTGTGATACTGACTTTTGCAGTAAACTTTCACTTGCTGTTGAAATCTGATTCTAAAAAAATCTGTGTGGTACACAACAGCATACAGATAACAAAACTGACATTCATTCAGTAAGCAGTCTGTCAGTAAAAAAGTAGAATAAAACAGAGATCTGTATATAGCATATAGAAACATCGCCAGACTGCCATAGTGCAAAAACATGCAAACATTTGACCAGTATGGCTCACATGATGACAAAACAACTTCATTCTGGTGGCGCTGGCCAATTTACTGGCACAATAACTCGGTTTTGAAGCATGAATGAAATGTTTTGGGTGTGTTACTACCTTCTGCAGACATGCCAAAGAGTTGTGATGTCCCATGACAGAGTTGTGACAATTGCAGTTACAGGATTGAAAGGAATTCAAGGCTTTACTGTCATACGCAAAAATAAACTAGTTATCATGCAATAAAATTAGTTTGCTATGTTTATACCTGGTGCCATTAATTATTCTGTTAACGAATATTAAAATTATTTTATTATTTTAATAAATAAAAAAAGAAAGAAGAAACGCAAATAAAAAGCATTATCTGCAGTATAAGACAGTATGTACAGAACCAGAATAAAAACAGTAAGTGCTGTATTAAAACAGTATAGAACAGTATAAGAGTGTGTGCCAAAAAGACAAACAAGGTGTGCATATTGTTCAGTGTTCAGTTTGGTTATGTAGGGCAGGCGGTCTAAGAAAAGTGACAAAAGGAGTGTGCAAAAATATTGTCCAGTATGCAGTTAAAGTTGCATTAAGTCTGTAACAAGTAATAGTTTGCCCCTCTTCCTACAGAGCAAGAGGCTAACAAAATTATCCAGACTTCAAACATACAGGTTGTAATAAATGTCATCAATATACCAGATTTAAGACAAAAAGGCGAGGAATCAGTCAACTACAGTGGAATTGATGTGTCGCTGTGTGACAAAGGGTGTGATGATGAGCACCAGATACTTTCTATAGCTATGCAGATCAAATAAATCATTAGAGATACCAACATATAATATGTGAGATATTTGTAGATTTAAGAACAAAATTCAATAACAAACAAACAGAGAGAGACAGATAGACAGATAGACAGACAGACAGACAGACAGACAGACAGACAGATAGATAGATAGATAGATAGATAGATAGATAGATAGATAGATAGATAGATAGATAGTAGATAATTAGTATTAGTTGGTGGACCATGACTTACATCAGTTTACATCACTTTGCAGAGAGTATTTCACTATGTCAGCAGTGTACAGTACCTTCACGTAACAGTGACATCAAAACGTGAGATGTTGTCACTTGTTATATCAGGTGACATGGCAGCGTACCATGCACTGTCATGTTGTATACGGAGGCTGAAGAGATACATCATGGGGAGAGCAGTGTGTTCAAGGATGAAAAGTATGTTGACTTGACTCATTTTGACATCATACACTTTAGGTATATTCATAAATGAAATTGTTCAACACACAGGATGGTGTTTTAAGAGTTTTAACACATACACAACAAAGAAATCCAGCAATAAAGGAACAAAGCAAATAACCCACTTCTGTGTGGGAGGGGAATATAAAGTAGAATAGGTTAGAAAAGATATCTACAAAAACAAAAACTTCACAGTGAAAATCAGATAAATTACACATGATAAATGCTGGAGGAGTGTGTGCGATTGTGTGTTGTATATGCGTGTCCTAGCTCAGTGGTTTTCAAATTAAGGTCCAGGGACCAACAGGGCTCCTTGAATGGGTCTTCAGCAAAAGGAGGAATAGAATATTTTTCCTTTTTTCACATTTTTTAGAAGTTGGAAGAGAGAGGAAAGAAATAGTACTGGCCGTTTTGATTGGTTGTACTTTATGATTAAAACTGTCTGTGGTCTGATGTGCATCTATTGTGGAGGTTTTTGACATTAGAAAGTTTGGAAATCCCTGTCCTAGCTAACAAGAGTCAACAGCCATGTTTACAGCTCTGCAAGACTGCTGAGGCACATTTGTGCTTAGACTTAAATGCTCACCAGCATGCTAACAAGCTCACAATTAAAATGCTAACATGGTGATGTTTAGCAGGTATAATGCTTATCATGTTCACCATCTTGCTCTGTTAGCATGCTAGCTAATTCGCACTAAACACAAAGAACAGCTGAGACTGACAGGACTGGCATTAGTTTTGCAGGTATGGTCATAAACCAAAGTGGTGGAAAAAACTGACGATGGCAATAAATAAAAAGTCAAGCAGTCACCAAAGTCATTAAGAGTTATCCTCTTGGGTTTTGTAATAGTGATAAAGGATGCTGCAGGAATGAGTTCTAAAACCAGTTAGCATTTTTGCACTTCCAGTTCCTTTGACTTGTAGTCAGTGGGTTTTTAAATAGGCGGTTGCTAAGAAGTGGCTAAACGTCATGAAACATTTTTACTTGCAGAGATCACATTTATGTTTCAATAATCTTAAAAGTTGTGTTAATATGTGAAGATTATCCTGCTGAATAAAACAGAGGTGGAGACTGCATGTTCTCCCTGTGCCTGTGTGGGTTTCCTCCTCTGGGTGCTCCAGTTTCCCCCACCACCAAAAACATGTATGCTTGGTTCTACCTTAGAACAGGTCCCTGGAGTGACACATTATTGATCATCACATAATTTGTTTTGTCATCTAATAATTAACTGAGTGAAACTGATTATCCAAATAAAATGAGCCATTAAACAGGTAAATTGGGCAGAAAACCCAAAACATAGAGAGGATAATGTTTGTCTTGTTGAGACAGAGAAAGATTAAAACAAAAGGAGAGGATGTTACTGCTGCTTCAGCTCAAGTGCTGAGATTAATGGTTACTGTATGTACTTATACTTAATATCCGGAAATATCTGGCCTCAAAAAGTCTAGAAACACAGACACAGACACAAAACACACACACACCACACACACACAACAGAGTCTTTGTGTCTCTGTTTATCTCAATTTTAAAAGGGCTGCGACTAATGATTATTTCAATTATTGATTAATCCGTTTCTCAAATTCCAAGCGGATGCCTTTGAATGTCTTGTTTAGTCAGTCCAAACCCCAAAAAGTTTAATATGAATATGTTAAAACAGAGAAAAGAAGGGAAAATACATTAATTACCATTGAATGACTAATCAGCTATCAAAATAGTTGCTAATTTTCTGCTAGCCAACTTATTAGTCAACTTATCGTTGCACCTCCAATTGTCTCGTAAGCAATTTTGCACCATATGTTCAAATAAATAGATACTGCTGTAATATATTATATCTTTCCTTTGTTACTTTAACAATCTTCAACCTGCCATTGCTGCCATCTTCTCTCTCTTCCCCACGTGGCATTTCTCTCTTCAGCCATCAGCTTTCTTTACTTTGGGGAGTGTCTTGGGCATAGATAAAGAGGTATAAAACAACATAATGTTCAGCTGTTGGTCAGGAAAGACAAGACTGAACTTCTGTTCGGGCTTCAACTCTGCACTCTCCGTGCTCTTCACTTGGCATTGCTCTCTGTCTTTGTTCTTCCTCCATTTTGCTACATCCTCCTCACAAATACAGCACATGTCAAAGACATCCTCTGTGCCCTACACGGCCCACCCTCCCTCTCTCTGTCTATTCCCCTCTCTCACTCCTCTTCATCCAGGTAAATGACTTTATCCAGTTGAGTGACTTTGTAAGGACGCAGGGACAGGGGTTTAAGCTGAGCCCGGCAAAAAGGAAGGACGCAAAAAGAAAGATAAAGAAAAGGGAAGTAGAGAAAAGATTCATTAGAGTTCTTTAGTCCAGGAACCAAATGTCCTTGCCTTATGCAAAGCGATGACTCATCGCCTTGCTCTATATATGAACGTCTGGGTGGCCAAACCCCAACTGCAAACCTGGGGGGAATGTCTAAAATGAAGGTGAAAATATTATCTTTACTGTTGAACAGCTGCTGCTATCAGAGAATTCAATCACATCTGAACTTCAGGCCATTTTTTTAAATGTCCTCCGTAGGGACATTTTCTCCATGATAGTTGTCTGAGTGTCTGATGTCTCACAGCCCATCAACCACTGATTGAATAGGATGGTTACCTTTACACATACAAGCATCACTGGGTGTTGCAGACTAAAGGTGCAGCATAGCTGCTATGGATAAATGTATTTAAATGTTGATTGCATTTTATTTTACAGTACGCTAATAAGATGCACTTTGAATAAAATTAGATAATAACTAGAAATATGCTCTTTATTAGACAGTATCACACCCTTTATTGGACCCTTATTAGATTTTCTTAGAGGGTAACTTGAGACACGTTACAACAGAACTGTATTGTAAACTAGAGCTGCAACAATTAATCGAATAATCGACTATTAATCGATTATTAAATTAATCACCAACTATTTCAATAATCAATGAATTGGTTTGAGTCAGTCAACAAAACTCAGAATTCTCTGATTTCAGCTTCTTAAATGTGTATATTTTCTGGTTTCTTTCTGTTTTTTCTGGTGTAACAAGACATTTGAGGAAGTCATCTTAGGATTTTAAAATGAACAACTATTAATCGACCATGAAAATAATTGTTAGTTGCAGCCCTACTGTAAACTAAAGTGTTAAATGTATTACGTAATTTCACTTTACAGCACAGTTCTGTTTAATTTGCCCTGAATTACCCTCCAATAAAGTCTATTAAATGGGAAATAATAATATCCCTAATTACACTCTAAGAAAGTGTAATAAAATAGTCTAATACTATCTAAGAAAGTGCATTGTTTCAAGTTTTTGTCTAATTTGATACGAAGTATGGCTTGTTACCTCTTATTGGTGTACTTTAAAATAAAGTGTGACCTAAATGCTTGTCCAGGTGAAACTGCATCCTGAGAAGCAGAATGGGAGAAGTTTGTGATCTGACAAATGGAAATGAGCCTGCTAGTTTATAGAGTGATGGCTGGTTATTGATTGCTAGATGTGCCTCAGCTGCTGCCAGAAGATAAGAGAAGGAATTCGGCTCTATGGGAGAGAAGAAGGAGAAGCGTCGCTGTGGGCAGGAGAAGGTTGAAGGTAACATCTGACTGGTTAGACACAGCTTAAAGATCCCCTCCACACAAAAATGTGTTTTTCTTATACTCATGGCCCCTAGGTTGTCTGCCCTTCACTGTACTTGTATCTACAACTTTTGCCACTAGAGAGATGTTAACACATTGCTCTACTGCAGCAGGAGATGTCTGTGCACCTCCCAAAAATCTGAGATTCAAACATTTCCTGGGCAAGCTAGAGTTGGAAAGCCAATTGCTTGTAATAAGCAAATGCCTCCAGAAAAGAAAACTAAGACCTCTATTGCAGAGTGGGCTTGTCAGTACAGAGAGTGAGAGTTAGCATTAGTTCTGTGAGCCACTGCCAGTTACAAGCTAGAAATATCAAGTTAAGTGTATGGTAAATTTAGTATTTTCACCACTTTAACTCGCCGCCCAACACCGCCACTGTTATTTTAGCCAAATATTGCTCTCATCACCAACCAGATGAAATCAGTAATTTTACCTCACAGAACACAAGAGCTGCTGGTCTACTGCTGCCTCGATCACTTAGTTTATTTGTGTTTTTGCGTGACTTTGATGTTTTAAAAGGACAACTCAGATTCACCAAGTCACATGGAGTCACACAATAACACAAAAACAAACTAATAAATTGAGGCAGGGTAGAACATCAGCTCCCACATTCTGCTGGTCTAAATATGGTATAGCTAAAACTGATATTGTTTTTTTTTTTTTTTTTTTAAAGTGGACCTTTTTTAAGTAGCTAAAATCTGTTTTGTTGCTGACCTTGTTCACAGGAGTACATTGGTTGCCCAAACTGGGGGTGTGCCAAACAGCATCTACTGTCACACTGACTATCGAGAAGTACCTCATACAATCTCACTTTAAACAATCTGAACTATCCCTTTAAGCAGAGTATGTTTTGTATACTTCAAAACGTGTCTGGAGGTGAACTTTAAGTTAAACTCTCCACCACTAAAACTTAACATAATATGAGCTGAGAGCATTTTCAAATTACTTCAGTGAACTGAAAGCAAAGATGATTTTCTATTGACCTTTTCTGATACCAGTGTGTCCTACACAAAACCACAGGGAGAACTTTCTCCTGCATCTCAAAATACATTCTTGTACTTTAAAACATAAATCTTTAGCACACTGTCACAGCAGTCAGAAATGTATTGCAGGTCTGATTCAGTGGCAACTGAAATATTCACGTAAAGAAGCAGGTAGCAGCTGTTATTATGAATGAAAAAAGGGGTCAATGGAGGACACGTCACGGTGCACAAAGACTGAATGGTTTGACATTGCTTTTTATGTCTCCTCTGCAGTGGATATTACCATTTGTCACAGAGTGAGGGAGCAGGGGTCTAAGAGGCACAGAGGATTAAAAATAAAATGTACCTTCCCTTGATCACCTAATCATTGAGAATAATTCAAACCATTTTTGCAGATGGGTTATTTTCATATACAAGTCCTCAAATATTATGGTGTTGTACACAATATTATTGTGTCGACCTTTAATTCAACTTCAACTATATTCTGCATATTGGCAGTTTATCTTTATATGGTCAGTGTCTTAGTCTATTTACTTATTCTTTGATGACTTAAATACCAACTTTGCTTGTGCCCATGTGAGAACCCTTTTTGGTTCTTAGTAGAACCTTTTATAAATGTTGGACTGAACCCCTGAACCCCCTATAAGAGGTCCTACAGAGAACCCTTCTATGGTGTAATGGTTCCACCCAGAACCTCTCTGGGGATTCTATCCAGAAACTTTCCATCTCCTCGGGGTGCTAACAAGAACCCACCCAAGGGGTTTTGCAGACAACCCTTTTATTTCCAAAGGGTTTTATCTAGAACCCACCCAGGGGGTTCTACTGAGAACCCTTTTATATTATGGTACAAAGAACCTTTGACAAAAGAGTTCTTCAAGGATTTCAACAAACCTTATTTGGAGAAACCCTTATTTTCTAAGAGTGTGGCTTTTTTAGTAGTATACTTATATTAATTTATATTCCACTGTTCAGAGGAAATAATGAATGATCACAATGCATTCTGGGTAATTATGTTCCTCTAGCGTCCATCACTGTTCAGTCTCTCCCTCTGCCCTTGAAGGGTTGATCTCACAGAAGTCCACTTGAGATCAGATGATGGTGGGGAATCCCTGAAGAGGAAGAGCAGAGGGAGGATGACGAGGGCTTGTGGTTCAACCACAGCTCTGAATATGTGTCACAGAGGAGTTGCTCATTTGACAATTCTCATGTTTATTTTAAATTAAGTGGCAACTTTCCAGACCAACCTTAATGACTCATTATTACAGTACACCCCCACAATTTTCCTTCCAGTTTTAATTGTCAGAGTGCAGGCTTGAGGCACCTAACAAGTTCTTATGAGATTAATTAAGCTTAAATTTGAACAGTAAAAGGTTTGTTTGTTACAGGCAAGGTCATTAACAGTGACAGCTGCATTCACTGGTAATGTCATCATAAATGGAGCTCATTAGAGAGGCTCCCAGGAGTCAAAGTTCTTTTGTCTGGGGTCACTATGTCCTGTTTGGTGATAAATGCACCCTGAGAGAATACTATGCATTTGGTATGACATCATTTTAACACCTCCACGCCGGCAACAGCCATGGCTGCAGGTATTGTGCATCCATGTGTCCATGCGTCCATGCATCTGTCCGTCCCATTCTTGTGAACGTGATATCTCAAGAATGCCAGGACAGAATTTCTTTAAACTTAGTACAAATGGCCACTTGGACTTGGGGATTAAATGATTTTATTTTGGAGGTCAAAGATCAAAGGTCAAGGTCACTGTGACCTCAAGTCCGTCCCATTCTTGTGAATGCAATATCTCAATGTCTTTGGCATAAACGTCCACTTGGACTCAAGGATGAACTGATAAGAATTTAGAGATCAAGGGTCACTGGGACCTCAGAAAAAATCTTTTGGACCATAACTCAAGAGTGCATATGGTAATTATGACAATATTTCACACAAATGTCTAATAGGATAAAACGATTTTTAGACCCAAAAGGTCAAAGGTCACCTCACTGTGATATCATAATGTGCAAAAACACTTCAAGATCTCTATGAGTTCTGTGTACTTCTGCCAAAAAAGTAGACTTAATACGTTTTATTAAATTCCTTCAAAATCTTCACTGCACATATACTATGAGTCTGGACAGACATGGGTGAAAACTAAAAGGCACACAACCACAAGGCAGTATTTCTAGTATTTAGTTGACTTACTTCATACACCAAGGTCGCCTTCGGATGAATGTGAGCAAGGGAGATGATTACAAAATAATACATTACACCCCTCAATTTCCATTTTCAGGTGAATGCAGTGTAATTACAAACCATGGGAACCAATGCACTGAAGTCTGATATTGTGAACTTCTGTCTGGCCTCTGAGCTCAAAGGTCATGTGGGTTTTGATCAGGACCACATCAGGTAATAAAGAGGACCACTGCAGCCCCAGCCTGGGTTTTAATCCATCCTGAACCAGTTGGCTGGTCGATCGGCCTTTGACCAGTAGATCAGATTCTGTGTTAACAAGCTGTACAGGTGTCTCAGATCTATAAGCTAATTAAACCTGTGGACTTTCCTGTCAATTTCTGAGAGGAAGTAGTCAGTGTGCGGAATGAGCTTGTGAGAAAGATACACTGAGAGAGTTCTGACCTTAATCTCTTGCTGTAGGACGAACATTAATTCCTCAAATTTCACACGTTAATTTCAATCAAGTTCTTTCTAGCAAGGGCACAGGTGCTCATTTTGGATCAGATAAATTGGTTAATATGAATCATTAATATCCTTCACATCCTGGGTTAGTGGAGTGATTGAAAAGGTGACACTGAAGCACAAGATACAACACAGGCACCGTGGAAGTGATCAAAATATAGAGCTGGCAACTCAAATCCCACAACTGGTGCTTCTCCATGCATCGCAGACTTCTTGATGACCTTATGTCATTTCATAAAAACCTTGAAGCAGTTTTTACAAGCTGCTCTCTATGGTACTAAACACCCTTCAGCAGCTGCCTCACTGCTAAGAGGTATTAATTAAGCTTTTTTTACTGGCTGGGCTGTCCTCTGAAGGACAACCAGAGATCGCTCCATCAATATGTGAATGAATAATTGGATGTCTGAGGTGCACAGTTATTGTAGATTTATTATGCCATGCTCACCAGCAAATTTTAGTAACAGAATATCGCACACTTTTTGTGTCTGACTTTGAAACCTGCATGATATCTTGAAATCAGAAAAATAGTCATGCACATCTTTATTAATCTATGCCTGTCTTTTATTTCAGACATGTAAAAGTGTGAAAGATTTCTGAGGATTTATTGGCAGAATATGGCAGAAAAGGAATATAATATTTACATCCAGGTTTATATTGCCTGGCATGGCAGAGACAAGCAATCAGGCGTCCGTAGCCAACAATATAATTTGTACTCACAAGGTAAAAAGCCAATGTGGCTACAGTTCACTGTTTTCCACTTCATTTTCAACATGGCTGCTCGAAATATTCTCCTCCTGATATGGACTTCTCTTCATAAAAGTTTGGAGCCATGATTACGTTTTAACTCGTAACTACCGCTAAACATGGATAATGTATGTGCACGTTACATGCATGATTGTGACTCTGTAGCAGGCTGATACTGAAACAAAAATGCCGGAAATATAAACCATTAAATTATGTTTCAGTGAACTGTATTATATAGTGAATATTTTTGTTTTTCATTCAAAATTTTGTTGTATTTTGATAGCATTTAATTTATTTAATTAAAAAAAATATTCTGTGTACCACTCGAGGGAGCTTACATATAACCAGTGGTACTCCGACCACAGTTTGAGAATCTACGGCCGAAACCTAACCAAGTAGTTTTGTGCCTAAACCAAACTGCAGCTGAAAACTGAAAATTAAAAAAATCATCAAATCATAATCTCCCAGGGTTGGACTTGAACCCCAATTCTCCCGCAGGACGGCCTTGCGCTTAATCCATTAGTCCTCCACAGCCAAGAGGCTGTCAACACTGAATTTGGATAGCCAAATAGCTGCTGTGTGCTTGTCTGTACCCAGGTACAAACTGAGACTCACTTTTTAAATGCATGCATTAAGACAAATTTTCATCAGAACTGATGTCAAAAATCTGTGGATATGAGATAGTGTCATATCTATGCTAAATTAAACTCCCAAAAACATATGCCTACATCAGGCAAATCCATTTTAACAAAATGAAAATGGCATTACACATTATGTTACAAAAGAAGAAACTGTTCAAAGCCCTGGGGATTAAAAAACCAATGATATCAGTTTCTGGTTGTAACATAGTGTTTTTCCTGCATGCCTCCACAACAAGGATTAACAGAAAAAGCACACAAAGTCTGGCTGGCAGGTCTAACTGCAGATAACAAGATTGTTGTTTCCAGCGCTGGAAGCCTCCTCACATATATATTATTCACTGATGTTGGAGCTTTTTGGACATTTCTTACTTGAAACTGTCAGCAGAAAGAGTCAATGATGAACGACCAAACGTAATTTTAAATGTGAACAAATTTGATCTCTAACTTGAAAGATCTTCTGTATGAATGAGGATGCTTTGTCTGTGCCAGTTGGTCGGTGGAGGGGAGAGGGGTAGATGGGGGGATAAGGTTGAGGGGTAGATGGGTAAACCACTCAAAATACAATCAGCTACCTGATGTAAAGTTTGTATTTTGTTGGTGCTACAATAAAAATAACTGAGCTAATAATGAATAAATAAATAAATAAATAAAATCTACACTTCTTACATAGGTTATAAACTTTTTAATCATTTTCTGACAAAAGCACACTCCTGTGGCTTCATTACAATTAGAGAACGACACAAATATATTTCAATACATTGTTTGTTTTTTTAATTACTGAAGTAATTTTTTACAAAGGCATTTAAATGCCTTATAACAATTATTCATCTTAATTACTAAATGTTTAGTGCTCATTAAATCCCACTCCCATTGATCACATCACCATCTACCATAGCTGTGCTAATTAGCTGCCAGCCAGTCTGTCTGAGCAGAATGAATACGTGATGGGCAGCTTCTCATTCAAATGGCTGCGAAAAAAAAAAAAATGCAGTCTCAGCAGGTTGAATATTTCATGCTGTCCTTCAGTCAAGAGAAGCTGCCGATCGTCTGACCGGTCATAACATTGGCCTGCTACCTCAGAGAAAACAGCATCTGCTCTGACAACCTGTCTGTCACCATCTGAGTATTCACAGAGCTCTCTCCTCTGACTACAGTCTCAACCATTACAACCTGAACCACACAGTACAATACTTTCACTTTTTTTTAATCTGAGTCATTTGTGTTTGTATTTGAAAAGTTTTGTCACAATGATTTAATCTTTTTACCACACTCACATAACATCCCTGACAGCAAAATCAATCCAGGAGCAGACAAACTTTGTTAATAAGAGCAGAACACTGATCACTCCTGGACCCATCCTACATTATATGATGCTCAACTGATGGATACAGCTCCAACAGTATGTTGTATGGCAGAGCACAACCTTATTATATCATTCAGTGTGCATTTGATGCACACCAACTTTTTGCACTGCTCCTGGCCCTCACTATTAAAATCTGAACACTGTAACTACTGCCCTCATGTGGCCACTTGTCTAAAATGCAGCTGGACTCAGTCAACTGCCATGTGCATTTATTTGTGTAGGTGAGTGTCAAACTCACTATTGCATTTAATCTGACTTCATGTCATGCATTGCCTGTTTCACAGCCTCTTCACTTAAGGTTTCCTAAAATGGACAATAATTGTGGTAAATTATTGCTATGTTATACCTATGTATTAGTAATCTGCAACAACACAAGAACACAGAAGTCAGGCTTTACAATCTCAGGGTCCAAGGTCAGAGTTATACACAAGATTTTAGCTGAACCTACAGGCGACCATTTAAATGAAACACAATTTATATTTAAAACACAAAAGTCATATACATATGTCAG
Organism: Lutjanus argentimaculatus; assembly: GCA_034769285.1. NCBI lineage: Eukaryota > Metazoa > Chordata > Actinopteri > Lutjaniformes > Lutjanidae > Lutjanus > Lutjanus argentimaculatus. Next base: position 18,001,301 of record JAWZSL010000004.1, on the reverse strand, counting down.
CAGACAGGCAACAGAAAGCCAGTTTTTACTCCCAAAGGGAAATACTAATTTCCTTAATTGCACAGTTGTTTAGAGCAATGACAACATGTAATACTTTACGACATTTAGTTAATAATTATTATTAGTTAACTAAATTAACACAGAAATCATTGTTTAAAAAGAAAATAAGGGAACATCGTGTAAAATATAAGTAGGATGCCATGTATATGGGATTTGTAGTTTTTTTTCTGGGAACTTGATTGAGAACTCTCGATCGAGTTCCTAGCAAAAGTGCAAGTAAATATGAATAAATGTTAATGTTATTCATAAGTATATGTCTCTGTTTGCAGTGTGATTAATTCAATGTTTAAAGTATGTTGTACATGCGTTGATTTGTGTGGATTGTGATGTTTAATGTGTGTTCCTCTTTTAGATCTATGGTTTAAATGTAAGTCTGTTTTTAAATGTTGTCCCTGGGTAGACTAGCTTTGCTTTAGGGCAACTCTAATGTGGATCATAACAAATAAACAAAAAATAAAACATACATATATATATATATAATAATATATAAAATATAAAAGGCTGCCTTCCAGTAGTAATGTTTCCACCAGTAAATATAATGTCAAAAATCAAATCATCTAAATAAAAATCTCCTCCTGCTTCTTTTTAACTGGATAAAGTACTACTCACTATAACTTTGCCTGAAAAAAGTAACACAGGCTCTTCTGCTCTGTATGCTGTAAATAATCTCATCTGATTTCAAGGAGAATACTACCCAGTGGCAGGCATTAATATTACCCAGAGCCGACTTTTTTTATTGTCTTTATTTCTATTTATTCATATAGACATATATATAGACATATATTGTTCTTATCTCTTTTATCATTCTGTTTTTCTTTCTGGTTTTGTGTCTTTTTGCTTTGTCTTTAATTTACCTTAGATTTAGTCATTGTCTTGCTTTTGTTTGGCCTCACTGTTCAGCTTTCTGCTGTTATATTGCTTCCTACATATCCTACTTTTGCTTTGACAGTCAAAGCACTTTGTAAACTCTGTTCCTAAAGGTGCTATATAAATAAAGTTATTATTATGATTATGTGAGTCTCACTCATTCCTCCTTTTTACAGGCAGTAATTCTGACATCACCTACCAAAAGCATGCATTGCTAGGCATTTAAAACTGTGCAGAAATTCTAATCAACCATTATTAAATAATGACCCCTGCTATTAGTTTTATCTATCACTTGAGTTTCTGCTTGACCTGCAGATAGTCCACGACTTGATGTTCCATGAAATCTGCAGTTCAGTTTAAATTATGCATCAAGTGACTTATGATCTGAGAGAAACATATGAAGCTCAATAAAGGCTTTGCTGATTCTGAGGGATTACTCAGTACCTCATACATACAGAACAATGGATATAGTGATTACCTTTATGACTTTATGACTTAAACAACTGTGCCTTATTTCATGTCTCTGTTTATTAAGGTCACTCTATGTGAGAAGGAAAAATAACTCCATCAACACTGAGGGGAACCGGTGAGTCAAACATGTCTGGGCATTAATGAAAATAAATAAATAAATAAATAAAATAATTTTATAGGAACAGAAAAAGTTTTATTCTGTGCACCACAAAATATTTAAATTCTTCAAATTATTGAGGATCCAGTCTTCATGAGAGGGAGAAGAGGACTGAGATTGATAAAGCAGTTACCTTGTGTTATTGTATCTGCTGCCGTGGCTCGAGTTTATTTTTGCCTCACTCATCAATTACAGAAACATTACATTAATCACTATTTGAGAAATGATTTTACTTCGGAGATTTAATGGGAGTTCAGTGCCTTGTAATAGAGGCAAATGAGATTAATGAGGCTTAAGTCTAAACAGTAAAATGTTTTTGTTACAAGCAAGATCATAAATGAGTCTCATTAGGAGAGAGGAAAGAGTCAGGAGGGCCTTGTGTTTTCTGGAGGCACTTGTCTGATGATACAAGCAATGTCAGGGAATAATATTTAGATTATATGATAGTCAAAGCTTTAAATTATACTGCCAGTGTCATGAGTGTGGGGGAAACCCACATTTATACACACTTTTGGGTGGTAAATATTTTGTTTTGGGCGACAGTACAAGTCAGTACTAAACCTTTGTATGTGTTACAGAAAAGAACAATAAAACTTAAAAACAAGGTAAATGCAAAAGAACACACCATCATACTGTATATTAAATCACATGTTAAGTTCAAAGAGTTAGTTGATTTAAAAACGTTATTAGTAATACATTAAGCTAGAAATAGATAATTACCTGAAAATGTACAAAAGTTGTTTATATTAAATAACATAATGAATATCATCGAAAGAAATTTAATTGTAAAAGTCTGTATTCATATACAGCATTAAAGCAGATGTGTATTTCAGTGTAAGGAGTGAAACTAGAATGTCAGTCCAGCATTTGAGTATGGTTGAACCTTTTCAGTAACTGTATTTGATTATGTATTGTTGAAGCTTTTTATGTGATCTGCGAAAACAAAAAAGCCATCTGTAATTATGTTACATTATTATTAAGAAAGGTGCAGATAATATAAGATTTATCTTCCTCCTGCTCCTTTTTTCAATCACGGAATGTGTATAAGTTATTTGTATTAGTGTACATCTGTTTTGTGAAATTGGTCTCGGAAAATACACTGAAATGAGCAAAATAAATGAAATGGTCGCTTCTTGCTCGTCCTGTACTTAACTTTTCTGCAATATTGAAGTTAATTAGATAATTTTATTGTAGACAGTCTCTGGAACTATCATTGGGTTTTATGACAATATATACTACAAAATGTTTAGCTATATCTGCGATTCTGCTATGCCATTTACACCAGTGGTTCTCAAACTGGGGGGTGGGCCCCCCTGTTGGGGCATAGAGCTGCTGCAGATGGGGAGTTGATGACCAGAGGAAAGATACAGAGTGGAACACTTAACTTTATTTACTAAAATTAATCTCAAATCCTTTTTTAATAGATGTTTCACCAATTATTGTTAATAATTTCCACTTTTGAAGTGGGGCATGCCAGAAAAAGGAAAGGTCAGAACCACTTACGTATAATGATATAGCTTTAATATCCCTTTAAAGGTTACGTGTGCAGCATTTAAGAGGCTCTATTGGCAGAAATGGAACATAAAATTCCTCTTCCATGCCAGAACGGACAAACTGAACACTGGCTCAAGATTCAGACTTTCGCGTTAATCACAAGCTTCACAGCCACTATAGATACTCCTATACACTTGGCAGGTGAGTTGGTTACAATCTGCTATTTCACTGCTAGATGCCATTAAATCTTACCCACTGGTCCTTTAATTCATCTGGTTAGGCCATTGGAGACAATGTTGCAAATAAATGAGAATTATGGCTTTACAGCATTGTTAGATTTGCAAGATTCTGTAACACTAATCTATAAATGGTTTCTAAACTGTATTCACAGAAGGCTTTATTCATTATGCCCTCAGTATTTTTATTTCTTATGTTTATTAAGAAACACTAAGAAAGAAAAGACAAAAATATGGATTTCATGGCTCAGCCAAACTGCTGGGCCTAATTGTAGAATATACAGTATGTGTCACATATACTGTGTACATACTTTTTTAGGCCAGCAGTGTTTTTATCAGGCAAAGAATTGCTGACACCACTCTATAAACACCATTAATGCAGTTTTGCGAGCGTTTTCATGGAGTTATTCTAGAATAGCATGTGAAGACTGTGGTGGAGCTCACAAAACTGAGTGCCACCTGTGCTGACTGTCATGTCCCCAGAGAAAGTTAATTATATCTAAAGTTTCACACATCAATTTCACAGAACAGAGCACAAGTGCTCATTTTATACCTATTACCTTGCAGTGAAAAGAATCATAAATCAACGTCAGGATTAAAGAAATGTAGATCAGGCAGTTGAGGTGCGGTCATAAATCACAGATACTGCAAGTTAACAACAGGAGAAGTTTGTTAAAATGTTATTATAACATAAAACTTTCACACATAAAAAGTTAGTGACCTGGAGTAAAATATTATATTTAGACAGCCAAATGTTGCACTCAAACATAGTATAAGTCACTACCCATGGTCTTGAAACTGTAAATCCACTAGTGGAGCTCCCCTGGTATCTCTGTATATTTACCCAATAACCTTCATAAATAATCACCCACCGTGGGCTCTTGAAAATCATGAAGTTGGGGTTGAAAGGTTAGCCAAGGTCAGCGTATTACTGCAACATGGATTGACTTGAATACACAATAGACTTGCATTGCAGAGAACCCATAATACAATAATTATAACATCATTTATTGCCTTGTCTTGACACTTTCATGAGATTCCCCTTGGAATTTACAACTCATTTTATTATCAAAAAGGACATGATGACCCAAGACAAAAGGATCCGCCTCTTTAACTCCTCAGAGTCTCTCTAATGAGTCCCAGTTGTCATGGCATCACCGGGGGAACAATGCTTAATGACCTTGCCTGTAAACAAACAAACCCTCTACTGTAGAACCTTTTTGCCTAATTAATCTCTCCCCTCATTCATTAGAAATGGAGGGGGAAGTGGGAATGTAAATACATCTGAGAGACACTACATTTTGAGTAAAACCTGACACTTAATCATCATGATCAAATAGCCACCCTTCCTTCAACCCCCAATAAAATGAAAGCTTAATTTTACAGCGCTCTGTATATAATTAAAATCATTTGTACCCAGTCGTCTGATGTTATTAAAACTGCAGTTTAGCACAGTCACTTCACTTAGCATAGGTTTAATGTGGGTTTAACATTTGAGATGATTCTTCATCAGTACTAACTCAAAATTTGACTAATGTCTTATTGTGACTTGTTTTTAATGGCAGACAAAAAAGCACAATTTACCATTGGGTAAAAAGCCTTTCCTCAGCTTTTAAGCTTATATTATGTAAATCTTTGCACAGTTTATAAACTGCCTTACAGAATAAAAGGCAGCTCTTATCTGCTCCTTTTTCATGGATCCTGATGGATCTTGGCTGGGCCTTATCGTTAACTTTTCCTATTTTCAACATTCCCTTAATCCTCTAAAACTCACACCACTTTTTCACAATGGTCTGGTCATAAAGTTTTCATGAATGTATTTAATTGTTGGACTTTCAGACTGCTTCGAAACTACTGAGACACCATTTTTGTAAGGTTTCTGTTGTAGGCATCACACCGCAGTGCATTGTACCTGGAATATTTTGAAGACAGGATGTTTGTTTTGAAATAATGTCTGTAAAGACAAGAGTTAATACAGTGACATTTATTGCATGTTTATATTAATTAACAGTGGGTGGTCAATGCTAAGATGACTATCAAAAGTTATTTTAACTTAAAGGAACAGTGTGTAGGATTTGTTGGCATTTAGCGATGAGTGTTTACACTGCAACCAACCCGGCGCATTTTCTGGGAAAAATGTGAAATGACATATCTGAAGCCAGTGTTGCAACATGGCAGAAGAGGACTTGTGCCCTCTGAAGATAAAAATGGCTCATTCTAGGGGTACCATGTCCAATTAGGTAACAAAACACAACAATTCTTATCTTCTGCCACTAAATCCCACTAAATAGATTAGGTATAATGGGGACGCACTGATATGCCAGATGAGTATCAGTGCCAATACTGACCTTATTGAGCGGATCAGGTATCAGCCAGTTGTCTAATCCACTATATCCAAAAGTTCAAAGGTCAACTTCACTGTGACATAATAATGTTCAGCTCTCTGTCAGTCCACTGTGCTCCTCTGTAAAAAATAGTCTCTAAGTGAAGACAGCATATTTTTCACTGGAAATTATTCAGTGGAATCACACATATATAGTGAGAACTTGCATTGTGCCAAAAAATACACTTGATATCTTTTACTAAATTTGAGAATCTGCACTACATATGTTATATGAGTCTGGACAGACATGGATATAAACTGCAACCCTGACTGGTTGGTGGAGGCATACAACTATGAGGAGGTAATTCTAGTTATGTGGCCAGAGGCCAGAGGTACTTATGGCTCATGACAATGACAAATAAACTATTTAATGTATGTCATCACTTCATCAATATATCCTATTAAATATTTGTGTGTGAAATTTTGTCATAATTAGTGTATCAGCTCTTAAGTGATGGCCACAACGTGTTTTGTGAGGTCAGTGACCTTGACCTTTTACCTCCAAATTCTAAAATCACTCCTGAGTCCAAGTGGACGGCCAAATTTGAAGAAATTCTGTCAAGTATTCTTGACATATTGCGCTCACAGAAATGGGACAGACATGAGGTCACAGTGAGCTTATCCTTTGACTTTTAATCACCAAAGTGTAATCAGTTCATCCTTGAGTCCAAGTGGTAGTTTTTAAAAAAATATTTTCGTTTTATGTAATTGTAATTGATAGGATGACTGAAGTGAGGACAGGAAAGGGGGTGAGAGAGCAGGGGATGACTAGCAGCAAAGGGTGACAGGCAGTTGTCAAACCCATGGCCTTGGTACACGGGGCAAATGATCTACCAACTGAGCTACCAGACCACTATTTGTGCTAAATTTGAAGAAATTCCGTCATGACATTCTTGAGATACCAGACAACCGGGTCAGGAGCAGATACACTAAACTGAAGTCTCAAAAGTGGTATTTGGATCACTACATCCACTACATGAAAGCTCAATTTAAATAATCGTAAAACTAACACCGGATGGTATATTTCTCAGTTAACTGTAGTTCATTTTTTTCAGGTTGTTTAGTGGCATTTTGAATTTTTGCTGCTTTAAACATGTAATTTCTAAAGTAGATGTCTTGTGAGCTGTCAGCCCAGTCCTCCTGTCTGTGTCCAGTACTAACACAGCAAGTAAATGTGAACACAATCTTAAGTTTAATGGGGCCTATGGTTTGTCACACTTAGCCTACTGATTATAAAAAGGCACTTCAGAAAGGGCATCAGTGGTGTGTAGGAGCTGAGATTGTAGCCCTTCAGAGAAGAGGTTACTATCAAACAATTAGGGGGGGTTTACTTGAGCTTCTAAAGAATATTAATGACTCATTAATATCAGTGTACACCCCCTCCCATTACAGTTTTAATTGCAAGAGTGCAAAACCTCCTAATGGATACAGATGAGATTAATTAGGCTTAAGCCTGAAGAGTAAAAAGGTTTGTTTGTTATAGGCAGTTATAGTCATTAACCAGCATCCTTTGGTAATGACATCACAAATAGGGCTCATTAGCAGGGTTCCCAGGAGTCGAAGAGGAGGGAGAGGATCCTTTTGTAAGGGGTCACCGTGTCCTGTTTGGTGACAAAAGTCCTCTCAGGGAATACTATTCACTTTCAATGTTGCCACTTCATACAGTTTAGTTTATACAAAGCGTGAAGGTTCAGGATTTTTTGTGTAATAACTGCCTTGTCTAACTGTGTGTACCAGTCATTGAGCTCTCTGTTTCACATTACAGTGTATAGTCAGTCAAACAGTATTGTGTTTTAGTCAGTCACGCTTGAGACCAAGGATGCTAGAACAGGTGTATTAGCCTGTGAGCCTACTGCCACGATAGCAAAATCACAGCTTTGATCATTTGTTGACTGCGCAATTGATTGTTTTTCAAATTTTTAATTATGCCTCTACAAGATCAAGTGATGTGTTGCTGTTTAGTCCAAAGAAACTTCACTTGTTTTTTCAGAAGAGGTACTCTTGGGGAAATGCTGGCAGTGCACTCGGGCTCCAATCCATTTCCTTCCTAATGTGACACTGCAAGACTCGCTAATAGATGCAAGTGAGATTAATTAGGGAAAGGTTTAAACAGTAAAAGGTTTGTTTGTTATGAGAAGGGTCATTAACCTGCGTTCTCGGATGATGAAATCTTTAACTGGGTTTATTAGGAAGACTCTAAGGTGTCAGATGCAGAAGGAAGTCCTTTAAACACCCCTCAGAGAGGATTATGCATTAGACATGTTTTCTTTTTCACTCACATCCAAGTCAGATAAATATTGCTTTTGTATTCCACTGATTACACTATGATTGATTAACAGGTCCCTTAATGCATGGATAAGTAGACAACAAGTGCAGTTATTAATGTTGTCTAATAGAAATAAAGGTTTGTTCGAATCACCAATATTTGTAAAGACAAGAATAAAACTGTCCTATCTTTCAGCTACACTCCAGGGTTCCACATTAACACAAAAAGGTATCTGTATCCACCAAATATTCTATGTAGGTGGCCCCCTGTGGCCCCCAAGTTTTATGTCTGTGCTGTGAGCCTGTGAGATCCAAATTCCCTCTTGCTTTTTAGTTCAACACTCTTTGAACGCAGCGAACAGAACTCATTACTGGCTAACTACCAATATGTCAAGGCTTGCGAAGTATGGGTTTACTCAGCCAACTCTAATGCGATCCTTACAGAAGAACCAGAAACACAAAAGGCGGACTATCAAGAAAGCAAACACAAAGAGAATTTAAGAGTGAATGGAAGCAGGATTTGAAATGGCTACAATATGAAACATCTGAGGGCTGTGCCACCAGTTTTCTCAACTAGTCAAACTTGTTTTCAGTGGAATTGATGCCTTCAGGAAACACCAAATCACAATTCATGGGAAAAGTGGACAGCACAAGTGTCACAGCTCAGAGAGGCTGTGTTATGTTGCATTGAATTAACTTTTCTCTACTGGTTTTACATACATTTACATTTGGCCAACAAAATTTAGGGGTTGGTGGCCTGCGAGGTTGATGCTTGAAAATATTAGCGTCTAGTCCTGCAATCTGGTGATACTTGAATTACAGATGAATGTGAGTCAACCTAATATACAGCATGGTCTAAATTCTTGGTGCAAACACTGCTGAATTGGTTTCAGTGTTATTTATTATGCTTCTGGTAATGATAATAAGGCACTTAGACTCACACAACTATTACATGTTTGTTTTGCCTACAAGATTAATTGGAAGAAAATCCACTACTTTGCATGGACATTAATTATTAATTTCAGTAATAGGGCACCGCTCATTACTGTATTGTTCATCCATATTATTCTTCATTAGAAAACTCCAAGTCACCTCTGGAGATCAATGAAGAGGGTGTATTTTCCACTGTATGTAGTCTACACAGCAAACAAAAAACTGCAGCAATGTCTCCTTCCAGAAATCATGACCCACTTACTCAAGATAATCCACAGACCTTGTTGTGAGCAGTTTCATGTAGGAACTACTTTGTTTCTATAGTTAAATTAAATTGCTCACTATGAATTATCCTGAGCAACTGTGTCATGATCTTTAGAAAGAGACGCTGGTGCTGAATTTTTCAAATGTATTTTTTGGTGCTTTGAGCCTCTCAAGCCGAGTGGCATCTAGTTCCATTATTTTTGAGAGAAGGCCGACATCTCTGTGGCTGAAAATTCTGCAACTCGCACCAAAACAATCTAGATGGATAAATAGCACTACAGGTAAGAGGAGAAATATGTGTTTTTGAGTCAGGTGTGAACTGTCCCTTTAAAAAGAGCCAGGTTTCCACACATTTGGCTTACTGTTCAATAATATTTTCCTGGAGTGAATGAAATGGATGTCGCAATTCCTTTGCAACCACATATTCCTGACTTATTTACACATAAACTTGGTTGTATTTGAATGAAATTGTATGATATTTGTACATTTGACTGCTGTGGTCTTTATCTGTGACCTAAAATACTCCTTGACTTTATATTACTGTAGCTAACATTTATATCCCTCATAAATTGTCTCACAAAACAAACGGTCTCATTATTGTTGCTAGGTCAATGTGCTGGTTGTTCCACATTTAAAACGCTTTTTCCAATCATACTGAACTAGTAGTAGGTCATTATGTTATAACACTTTTTGGGATGAATATTTAAGCTTTTTTGATTTTAAAAATGCATAAAAAAGGTAAAACTTATTACACTTCTATAGACACAGGACTGATGAATATTAACATTTTAACAGGAACATTTTGTGCTGCCATGCTAATATAAAATATGGGTAAAATATGAGTATTTTGTATGTCCCTTAGTATTAAGTGACCCCAGCAACGTCACCAAACTGGTTAAAAGAAAATATCAGGATAAAAGTAATGCGCAACATATGGAAGTGGTTCAGTGAGCTGAAATTATCCAGGTCACTGGCTTTTACTACACATTTGTCAGTGATTTGAACGGGCATCATGTTACACAAAAAAAAAAAACAAAACCCAAAAACAAATCACAAATTAAATATTTTACTGAGATGAGACCTTTAAAGTTAGCTTCAGAGATCTATAGTCACAAGTCCCTTAAAATTTTATATAACAAACCAGAACCGGTAGGTTGGAGCTCAAACATGTCATTCGATTAAACAAAAGGTAGTCTTGGTGAAGCACGTTTCTCTTGTGGCTCTTGGAAAGCAGGTGTAATCTCAAGGAGATGACTTAATGTACAGCCACATCCATTTCTCTCCATTTTTAATTGTTTTTATTCCTAATAGGTGCTATTGAGATTAATTAGTCTCAAGTTTAAACAGTAAATGGTTTGTTTGTTAAAGACAAGGTCATTAACCAAAACTCTCTGCTGACGGCTTCACAAACTGGGCTCATTACAATCATTCTGTTTGGCTCACTGTGGCCCGTTTAATGATCAGTGTGTCCTCAGAGAAAATTATGCAGCAGTAGTTGACTCATTACACGTGTTTGTCTCCATTTATTCAATTTGTATAAACACAGTTCACAAAATGTATCATTATTTGTTTATAGAGCATTTCATGAAGGTGTCAAAAAAGTAATGTTTCATTCATCTTTGTCAGTATGAAAACTACATGTAATAATTGTTTCTTTACAAATCTCCTCCTGCCTTCTCTGCATCTGCTGACATATATTCAAATATAACTGTACAGGTTATATTCCATAAAGAGAGACATGTCGGGGCGGACATTTAGCTCAGTTGGTAGAGCGTCCGACCCATGTATGGAGACTGCTAGTCCTCTGCAGTGGCAGCTGGTTCGACTCCCGCCTTCGGCCCTTTGCTGCGTGTCATCCCCCCTCTCTCTGCCCCATTTCCTGTCTACTCTCTGGCTGTCCTATCCAATAAAGGCAAAAATGCCAAAAACATAACTTTAAAAAAAAAGAAAAAAAGAGAGACATGTCATGAGTAACAAAGATGAGCAGCATGTGTCCCATGAACAGTAGCTAGAGCAGCGCCCACCCACTCCCTTTTCAAGATGCCTTTACAAACCCAAAAGTTGACTGTTTGTCAGCCTCTGTGGGGTGTTTTTGTTTCAGGTGATGCTGAAGTTTACACGGTTTTAAACACTCATTTGAGAGGATATCAACCTAGAGGGCTTCTGGGGCACTTTTAGCCATTCTTACATGTGACAGCAAATGTATATTTAATACACATTACATCATATTTTTTTACTTGGCCAGGAGTTCTTCTGATTTTTTGAACCTGAGCTTTGGTCAGCTGGGCTGCTCGTCAGGTCTTTTTTCTTGTCAAAAACATGTCCAGTGAGTGAGTTAGCGCAAAACTGACTGTTTTGACTGGCAGGCCATTAGAAAAGATGGGAACAGCAAATAAGATTTCAATGTGTTATATATTACTATACATTATATTAACATTATATACCTTCATGGGAGTAGAATATTTGCTTCGCAGGTTGAGTATGATATCTTCAGATGGCTATGTTAAGCTTCTGTACTAATGTATTATCAACAGCTTAGTTGTTTAAGAGAGGCAAAAGGGACCGTGTTAGATTGGTACCAGCAGATGCTCAGTATTGGACATGAAAAAGGAGTCTTAAGCCATCCATACTTTAATTTACATTTGCCTTGTTATTATATATTTGTATTTGAAAAATATTCTTCTCAAAATTGTAATAATAGATGCAAGAATTGCAAATATCTAGTCCATCAGCTACAAAAGGGAGATACTGTAGTGGTGAGAAAAATGTAATTATTACATACTCATTGTAAAATGTCGATTATTCAAATTGAGTTCTTGTCAGTCTTTCTGGACATTTAAACAGTCAAAGCAACATCTGTATTCATGCCCTTTTCTTTCCTTTCTTTTCTTTTCTTTTCTTCAGTTATAACTTATTTTAACCATCCATGTATCTTTAAATAATCAGTCAAATAAAAATGAAATGTTTGTTTCGAATGTAGGTCAAGTTTCATCAAATAAATAACCTATAGCCACACTCTCAAAAGGATCTCATTCATTTCAGTGATATGTTTTTGCACACTGACGTAGTCAGTCTTGGTTCAAAGTTGAATGATCTCCAGAGATCAATCAGAAGAGTATATTTGTCTCTGTCCACAAGTCAGATGCGCAGCCATCTACATGCTGCTTTTGGTGGTAATAGTTACACAAGTTACTGCTGAACAACTCTTCACAGAGAATCAGGTGAGCTTTATTGGCTGACTTGTAGCACATTAATGCATGATTCAACTTGCTGCCTTTAGGTTTTATGTTTCACTTTTTGTTCTTCCGTGTTTCATGTTTTCTATCTGTTCCTTTACTTATTTATTTGCGCATGGGATGGTATTTTTATGATATCTCTACTGCTATTTTCCTGTTAACCTTGTTATATTAATTAACATTAACTGTATTGTACAGGACTTTGCTCAACTTTGGTTGCTTTTAAATGTGATTTATAAAAAAACTTAATTTGATTTGATATTGTGCTTGGTTTGACTGTGCTATATCAGAATGTCATGGAAATTCTACATTATATTTATTAGCCTCCTGAGAAGCAATTCTATAATGTACAATGATATGATTTCATTGTTTTTAGACTGGAGAGCAGAGGCCCTCATCCAACACACAGGCTGTGGACTTCAACTATGTCTTTACTCAGGACTGTTTTAAATGACTCTGACATCATTCATCCTCCAGGTTTCTATATCATTGGATTTGAGACATTTCCCTACATCAGTGTCTACTTCATTTTTCTAGCATTTGTTTATGTGATTACAATGGTGTTCAATTGTTTGGTGATCTATGTAATTACTTTTAATCATTCTTTACACACTCCAAAATTTTTGGCTGTGGTCAACCTTGCAGTAATTGATATCATCCTTAACACATGCACTATTCCCAGCATGCTAAAGATATTCCTTGTTAAGGACAATTTCATTCCTTTCAACTTATGTTTGGTACAAATGTTTGTCTACTATGCTTTTGGGACTTTGGAGTCATATGCACTCGCTATACTTGCCTATGACAGGTTGATTGCAATATGTTTCCCTCTGCGTCACAACTCAATCAACACAGTGTGGAGCATGTCTTGTATTGTTTGCCTGACTTGGTCTTTTTCTCTGGGAATTATTGCATTTGCAGTCGGTATAATGACTCGACTGTCTTTTTGCAATTCTGTCAGAGTGTTCAGCTATTTCTGTGACTATGCACCTGTGTTTAGACTCGCCTGCAATGATTACACAATGCAGTGGTCTGTGGCTGCTTTGCTTACTTTCTTGCTCCTTGTGGGCCCCTTTACTTTTATTCTGCTGTCTTATGTCAGTATCCTGGTGACTGTGTTCAGGATGAAGTCTTTAGACACTCGAGCCAAAGCTTTGGCAACTTGTATTGAGCATCTTATCCTTGTTGCTGTATTTTACATTCCACTCATTACCATTTTTACTATTGGGTTTTATCTGCGTCTCATTGACGCGGACCAGCGTGTGCTGAGCTGTCACTGGCCTCTTGCATCCCACCTTGCATCAATCCTATTGTCTATTCTCTGAAAACCAAAGAGATCAAAATCAGAGCCGTGGCACTGGTGAGAAAAAATAAAATTGGCACGGACCAACATAGGAGCAAACCTTGGAGGGTAAAATGAAATGCAGCAAAAATGCAGGTTCTAAACATTTGGGTAAAAAGCTAACAGTCTGGTCTCTTTTTGATCCAGACTTTCACTTTGATTGTACAGCTAATGCATCAAAGTCTGCTTCCCCGTCGATATTTGTTTCCCCTTACCTTAACCTGACCCCAACCTTACCCTAACCAACAGATAATTCTGGGGTCAAGTGATTTCACTGCAAAAGCTTTAAATAATCTTCTACTCATCTGTGATGCTTTACATGTCTGGTCATTTTAATCAAAGTTATTCCTCATATTGGGGGGAGTTTGTTTAATGGTGTCTCCAGGTTGGTGTTCTAATATTCTGCATACCTTCTAAGTGTGGAATATGTGACACCAGTGATGATATTTGATTATAAATTGTATTTCCATTTTTCAGGGTGCTTGAAACACTCCACAATGTTAAATTTGATGAGATGTTTCACAGAGCAGGCAATGTCTTATTTCTGTTTAAAATTGTAATAATTTATTGTGCACCAGTTTGTTATTTCATGTGTTTGCTATTTGCTATCATATGGTGTCATCTTGCAGCCCTGTCTCCTAAATATATTGTTGGGAAAAGTGCTGCCTGGTTTAGCCTGCTTATAACTGTTTATGTTTAACCTCAAAGCACTAAAATCTATTTAATATTATAGTCTTGTTTAAAGGGACAGTTAACCCCAAAATCAAAAATAAATATTTTTCTCATTCCTGTACTGTTATTTATCCAATTAGATTGTTTTGGTGTGATGTGAGTTGACAAGTTTTTAAATTATCGGCTGTAGAGATGTCTGCCTTCTCCCAAATATGTCTCTTAATGTCTCTTTCTAAAAAACATCACCTAATTCTTCAAGATAATCCACATACACTGTTATGAGCAGTGTCATGTAGGAACTACTTTCTTCATACGGTAAAATCTACCTTAACTACTTTATGTCAACTAAAAAGAAAATTGTTCCTACTTGAAAAAATCTCACAAAAAGGTCTGTGAATTATATTGAGTAACTAGATCATGATTTCCAGAGAGACACTGGTGTTGAGTTTTTCAAATGTTTCTTTTGTTTGTTTAGCGCTTTGAGCACCACAAGCCATGTGCCATTTAGTCCCATTATATTCAAGCTCAAGACAAGATGCACTCCGATATTATTTGAATGATTTCATGTAATTTTATGCCATTTTCACATCAAATCAAATGGTCAAAATGCTTAGAATAAAAACCAACAAGGCTATAGCGGCACAAATGTCGTTCTCTCTTTTTTTTTTTTTTTCTTTGGAAGATTTCCTGCAAGTGTGGACTATCCACACTTCGAGGAAATCTATATGATATACATACATATTGTACATACATTGTGCAGAGATATGATCCCTGTCAGTATTTACTATTACACTATTACATATTATGTTTTTTTTTTATTAACATATATATACACATACATACATACATATATATGTGTATATATATGTATGTACTGCTGCATTGATGTGTATGTTGCATTTTGCTACAGTAGATGTTTAAGGTTGAACTCAGTTTAACTACTTTACATAATATTGGATAGTTTAATCTAGAGCAATGCACCATGTCCTATTAAATCATGATATGGCTGCAGCATTTTTGTCCTTTGAGAAGCAAATATCTCTAAAAAGTCAACTTTTCATGATCTCAGAAAACAGCCTTGTTTTCAGCTTTGTGACAAGTTAATCTAGTACAGGAAGTTTTAATTCTTCAGTTTTATAATAAACGTTTAAATTCAAAATCACCAATTTTGGAGACACATGGTTTTCACTGGAAAATAAGGATGACAAAACATGAAAAATGGAATCTGATAAGTACGTAAAATATTTGCCTCTGAGATGCAGTGGACTCTAAATATAAAGTTGTATAAAATGTAAATACTCAAGTAAAAGTACTGAGTAAATGTACTTAGTTACATCCCACCACAGTTTCATTCGTCGTTGTGTTCGTGTTGTCGCTGCGCGGCGGAACTGATGTTTGTATCGACGGGACTATTTTCCGCGTACACTTCGGTCCTGTCCTCAAATGTGTCCTCCATGTTGACCGTGTGTGCTGGTTATGAGAAGTCCAGAGTTAATGCAAGTTACCGAAACCTAATCTGAGCGTCTCGACGAACACATTCAAAGAGAGAGAATAAACAGGTAAGAACAAGGTAGAAGATGCGTCGCAGCTAACCGTTAGCCCCACTGCTAATGTAAATGTTAGCTAACCTATGTAGCATTAGGTAACGTCTCATTAAAACGACTCGTGAAACTACAGTATCATCACCACCACTGTGTGTTAAATGAACACGGCAGCCTCACACTAACGACTACTGTGGTTTATTCAATAGAAGAAGCATTACTATGTTTACTTTACTTGAGTAAAAGTAGTAATACAAACATTTAAAACAATTCGTTAAAAGTCCTGGTCTTAAAACCGCAAAGTACCATAAAAGTACAAGTATTATCAGCAAGGTTTATTGGACGTTAAAGTGTCAAATGTAAAAGTGCTCAGTGATATAATACTGTGATAGAAGCCTACTTATTGTCTTAGATTTTGGACATCGTTATATATGACATAAGTATGGTCTTTTCCTGGTTTTAAAAGCTGCATTACAGTAAAATGATTTAATTTTATTAACAGACTGTTGCCTTTACTCACAACTACTTAGTCAAAACATCCACATTACTGTTGATGCTCAGTGTGAAAGCACCAATAGTTCTTTCTACAATACTGGTGTAATATCAATGTATTTATTCAAAAATATAGAGATATTTGATTTTGTCCATATCACCCAGGCCTCCTGCTGGGTATTTTAACCTACAGTGATGCATCCTATCTTATAAGATCATCATATGTTTGCGCTATTGAGAATTTAGGGTATGTTGTTGTACAGAAAATGTGTATATTGAGATATGTGTTGTACACTATGGCAAAGCCTAAAAATTAAATTAATAAGCCATATCGTCCAGCCCTACAATTAAAATAAAAAATGTGATCAAAGATGCAGTGCTGTACATGACTTGAGTGAATGTACCTAAATTCCATCACTACTGATACATGAAGATGTCTGTGTGATGTATAAGGTCAATGTTTGTTTTATAAAACATCACTCATGGGCAGCATTTAATATAAACATCAATAGCAATATATTTTCTATTAACATCACCAGTGCACTATCTTATGCAAAATCAGTGTAATATCTGCTGTCATGTGTGCGATATGTATCATTCTTAGTCTGTGCATATAGTATTTTTATTCTTATCTATTTTTATATTATATCAGATTTTATATATTACGTTGTATAGGGTCTATATTAGGGGTGTGTATCTCACTGACTGAGACCGATTCGATACGTATCTTGATACATGTTCAACGATACGATATATCTTAGAAATTTTTAAATGACCAACGATTCGGTTCGATACGATTCAGCTCTGTCATGATACGATTTGATATGATGCAATACAAGAAAATGCAATGTGTGAATCTTTACATTTTGATTCTATTAATGCTACATTTGTAGAGTGCTATTAGTTGCAAAAAGACATCCAGATATTTTTTACTAAATATAGTAACAGTAGAGACAGAGAGAAGGAGACATTACAGTGGTGTTAACATCTTATGAATCTCATGTGTAAATGAGATAGTGTAGCCTAAATGAGAATCTGAACAAACTTGAAACTGTTTAAAATATTAGTATTTTTGCAGTAAGATGATGTGCAGCTCAGTTTCATATGAAGAGTTCTGTGGTTCTGATCAGTGTGTTTGAACAGTGATGCTCTGTGTTACCTGCTCTCTCAGTCACATGACGTCTCTGTGGGTCAGACTCGTGTCTCTGTCCTCTGCTGTCAGACACGTTTTGCATAAATGATCTGCAGTGTCTCTCATCTTTCTTATAAAACACAAACTTATTCTACACCTGCGCGTTCTGAAAGTTTGGTGGTGCGACGCGGTACAATGTTTCTGTCGCTGTTTTCAGCGCGGTCTGTTTTGAGCAGATGAAGAGGAGACACAGGAGAGGGAGGAGGGAGCAGCTTACCGTTCAGCGAGAGCGGTGCAGGCGAGGCAAGGGAGGAGGAGAGAGAAAACGGAGGAAAGCTAAAACGGCACTTCATTGATGCCAAAAATTAAACATATGCGCGTCCTTATGAGATGTAACGATACGCTGGAACTGAATCGACTTTTGTCCGATTCATGTTCAGCTTTTTACCGATACAGGCTGTCCGAACCGATGCACTCATATCAAACACATTAAGGTCCGATGCATCGGATTTCAAGTGAATCATTACACCCCTAGTCTATATATGTGTCTATATATTTTCTGTACAGTTTTTATTCGACAGGCACCTATAGGCTTGTTCCAAATGATAATTCATTGTACTTTGACAGTGACAGTAAAGCTAACTTATCTTATTATATTGCACAAATACTGGGAATAATCAGAATGTCTGAGGATTCAAAATGTAAGTGAAATTATCATAAGTCAAATTGTTATTCTAAGCAAAGAGGGGCTTTTTCACCATCAAATCATGGCCAGACTGAAGAAACTTGATCATGTGTATCCAAAGTATGACTAGGCAGACAAAAGGTGACTATACCATCAGAAGATCAATACATGGAGGTTAATTCCATGAGAGACAGAACAACGACTTCATCACAGATACAGAATTTTCTAAATAAAAGATGCAAGCCTTCTATTAGCAAAAGTACTGTCAAAATAAAACTGTCTCGTTGTGCTCTCAGCGGACAAATAGCAGTTTCTAAACTCCTTCCCAGGAGGGGAAACAAGGCCAGATCTTTGGGATAGGCTAAGAAATACCAGCATTTCACAGTTGATGACTTGAAAAAAGTACTGTATATAGCTACAAAGAGCCTTCCAAGACAGGATACTGTAAATTTATAAAGCATACCACCAACCATAAAGACTCGTAAAAGATGAGAAAATCTGACAATCTGACATGAATAACATGGAATTACTGATATAATGTAGCAGTGCCTTATTAAGTGTCTAAATAGGCCACTTCAAAATTCTCAGAAGGACAGTATAAAGTGAGAAAGAGTTAAATTACTGAAGATTTTAGAGGTGTAATTTATGTCATGTGTTGTCTCCAGCAGACCCACTGATTCAGGACCATAGACTGGAACAGTATGGCGTCCCCTTCACCTCATGACCGTAGCCGTAAAGACGATGACGAGGATGACCCCGTTGAACGGATGATATCCCGCACCGGCTGTGCCGAGCTCCACTACGCTGTGCAGGAATGCATGGCTGAACACCAGGACTGGCGAATGTGTCAGAAGCAGGTCCAGACTTTCAAAGACTGCATGATGAATTTCCAAAATGCCCGGAAAGAACAACTGAGGAGGCAGCAGACAGCCTCCACTCAGTCTGCACCCAGCTGAACTCTCAACGCACACACGCACACACACACACACACACACACACACACATACTTGAGGTGGAAGGACTGTAAATAATTTAATTATCTGTAAAGAAAATAAAAAATTATGTGTTACTACAAAAATCCTGTCTTTGACTTTAATTTAGAACTAGTGTCTTTATTTAAAAGTTTGTCCAGCAGAAAGCACTGCAAAGATAATTTGTCATTATAAAATGTTCTATTAAGAACATACCTTGGTCACTACTGTATAATTTCCAGTGATAGACATGCTGTCTTCACTAATAGACTATTTTTACAGAGATGTACAGAGGACTGATAGCATCATAATAACATTATGATGTCACAGTGAAGTTGACATTTGACCTTTTGGATATAAATTGCATCACCTCCTCATTTTATCCCACTGGACATTTGTGAGAAATTCTGTCATACTTAGTGAGCGAAATGAATTCTTGACTTATGGCCAAAAACATGTTATCTGAGGTCACAGCGACCTTGACCTTTGACCTTCAAATATGAATCAATTCATCATCGAGTCCAACTGGATGTTTGTGCCAAATTTGAAAATATTGCGTCAATGCATTCTTGAGATGTAGCATTCACAAGAATGGGATGGGCATGAGGTCACAGTGACCTTTGACCACTAACATTGAATATGTTCATCTTTCAGTTCAAAGTTCTTCTTTCAGGTTGGCACCACACTCTAACCAACTGAGTTAACCAAAAGTTGTCCCGAATTGACCCGGGACAGAACAAAGAGCAATGGATCTGTTCTGGACTTGGTCAGGTGTGACCACCTTGCAGCTTAGTTTCTGTGTAGGTATTCAGTTTAAATGTTAGACTGCTCTCTTTGCCTCTGAGAGTTTTGAAAAGCATGTTGTGAGATGCTCAAACTCACAAAATGATCGTAAAATGGGCAGGAGAAGTTTACAGTTGTGCTCTTTATGGATCAAATTAACGTCATTAATGTGGTACTGCAAAATGACTTTCCCGGTATGAACTGAAAGCTTTATCTCAAGAGATCACTGAGGAAAGTATATCTTCCAGTGTTCACAGGTCAGACATGCAGTCATTTGTTTGCTGCTCTTGGATGCAGCATCAAACAGATCTGCTGCTAAGAGAACATCAGGTAAGCCACATTCACTGATTTTTAGCACATCTGCACTTTTTTTTTTTTTTTTTTTTTTTTTTTTATTATTGAGAATGTACTTTATATACCACTGAATTTGAATGTACTCATCACACTGGAATACAAATCACACGTGGTCTTTAGCCTCTACAGAGGTCTAATATAGAATATGATTTCCCTGTTTTTAGAGTGGAGACCTTTTAAGCAGAGGCCGTCCTCCAACACAGGCTGTGGAGTTAAGACTATGTCTTTACTCAGGACTGTTTTAAACGACTCCGTCATCATTCATCCTCCAGGTTTTTATATCATTGGATTTGAGACATTTCCCTTCATCAGTGTCTACTTCATCTTCCTAGCATTTGTTTATGTGGTTACAGTGGTGTTCAATAGTTTGGTGATCTGTGTAATTGCTTTTAATCACTGTTTACACACTCCAAAATTTCTGGCTGTGGTCAACCTTGCAGTCATTGATTTATTCCTTAACTCATGCACTATTCCCAGCATGCTAAAGATATTTCTCATTAAGGATAACTTCATTCCATTCAACCTATGTCTGTTACAAATGTATGTCTACTACACTGCCACATCTCTGGAGTCGTATGCACTCGCTATACTTGCCTATGACAGGTTGATTGCAATATGTTTCCCACTGCGTCACAACTCAATTAACACAGTGTGGAGCATGTCTTGTATTGTCAGCCTGACTTGGTTTTTTGCTCTGGGAGTAACAGCATTTGCAGTAGGTATAATGACTCGACTGTCTTTTTGCAATTCTGTCAGAGTGTTCAGCTATTTCTGTGACTATGCACCTGTGTTTAGACTCGCCTGCAATGATTACACAATGCAGTGGTCTGCAGCCTCTTTTCTCACTATTTTGCTCCTTGTGGTGCCCTTTACTTTTATTCTGCTGTCTTATGTCAGCATCCTGGTGACTGTGTTCAGGATGAAATCTTTAGACAGTCGGGTGAAAGCTTTGGCAACTTGTGTTGAGCATCTCATCTTAGTTGCTGTGTTTTACATTCCTCTCATTACCATTTTTACTATCGGGTTTTATCTGGGAGCCATCAACCCGGACCAGCGTGTGCTGAGCCTATCGCTGGCCTCTTGTATCCCACCCTGTGTTAATCCTATTGTGTATTCTTTGAAAACCAAAGAGATCAAAATCAGAGCCCTGGCACTGTTAAGAAAAAGTCAGACAGGCACACAACAAACAAACCCACAGAAAAGGGTTAATAAGATACAGCAATAATTTTGGACCAGCACTGTGTGTCTGTGCAGTGAGTAAAGAGCCTGAATTCTGTGCTATCTTAATAATGTCATGAGGTCGTCAGTCAACATGGTACAGAACTGCAAACTTTTTAATATATGATTAATATAAGTTGCATAATGTGTAACATAGTAATGCATATCTATCTACACTGCCCGGCCAAAAAAAAAGTGGCCACCTGGATTTAACTACGCAAATAGGTACGAGCCTCCTATTGGATAATTACTGCATGGGCGATTATCTTTCAGCTGGCAACAAGTTATTTAACCCCAACTGGTGCAATGAGTTGCTTCTCATTTCCTAAACAACCATGTCGAAAGACACATCCCGTGGTCGTGGAAAAGATGTTAGTCTGTTTGAGAAGGGTCAAATCATTGGCATGCATCAAGCAGAGAGAACATCTAAGGAGATTGCAGAAACTACTAAAATTGGGTTAAGAACGCAATTATTAAAAACTGGAAGGATAGTGGGGACCCATCGTCTTCGAGGAAGAAATGTGGCCGGAAAAAAATCCTGAATGATCGTGCCACCACAGAGTCCAGACCTTAACCCATTGAGAATCTTTGGGATGTGCTGGAGAAGGCTTTGCGCAGTGGTCAGACTCTACCATCATCAATGCAAGATCTTGGTGAAAAATTAATGCAACACTGGATGGAAATAAATCTTGTGACATTGCAGAAGCTTATCGAAACAATGCCACAGCCAATGCGTGCCGTAATCAAAGCTAAAGGCGGTCCAACGAAATATTAGAGTGTATGACCTTTTTTTTTGGTGGCGACTTTTTTTTTTGGCCAGGCAGTGTATTTGGCCATAGTGAGTGAGCTGATCACTCAAGACCTTGAACTTAAAAAGTAATTATTTAAAAAAAATAATAATTGGAGCACCTTACGGTACTCTACATATATACTCCATATCTGACTTTTTTAGGCAATTATTTTATTATGAATATCTTGTTCATTCTGGGCCATTGTGATATAACTTTATATAAAATCCTTCCAATTTTTGTCTGATCATTTTAATATATGTATATATAATGTATATAATGCAATACACAACAGTGTTGTCAAAAACATCAATAAATATCGATAAGGAATACTTAAAATGCTTTGATTACTCATTTTTTTGCAGTATTGATATCCTGGTACCACCTGCACTTTCTTGCTTCCTCTTCTCTCTGACTTCAAGTTGACACACACCCCTCAGTGCCAGCATAGTCCAGCCTCCTCCCATGCACTCACAGTACTGTTTTCTTCTCATCACTCATGTTTTTTTCTCCAGCAAAATATCACTGTCATCTTTTACCCTTGTTATATTCATATTTTAATAAAAATTTAAAATTTTGTGCCATCAGCGATGAGTTGATCTTTCCCTGTGGTCTCAAAAATGGCATTGAATATTAATCTTTTTCAAAGTTTTGTATCAAAGTTATAAATTACAGTATCATGACAATATTAATAACCCATTCAATTATCAAAATCTATCAGATATACATGTACAGTATATACCATAAATATCTATGACATGTAATGTTTGTGATGGGAAATGAGCTGCCAGGTGACAATAATGAACATGGAGGTCATTTTACGGCAAATTTTCTACATATGACTTTACATGAAAGATCAAAGGTGAATTTTCTGTCCATAGTAAATGTAATGAGGGGTGTAGTGGAGAGTAAACCCAATAAACTCAGTTGATCACCTCTTAAAAACGAGGCTATTTTCAGATCAACTGTATCAATCAGTGAGTGCATTTACCATGACACCCCTGTACGGAACACACTACACTACAAAAATGAATTTAATGTATACATACAAATGTGCATATTCTTCTGTGTACTATAGTATTGTGCATTATTGACCTTTACCAGTGAACTTTCACCTACTGTTGAAATTTGGATCTGAAAAGCTCAGTGTGATACATGTATAATATTAAAGTAATATTTAATATTTTTATTAACCACTAACACTGACTGGACATCCACATAAAAGGTGCCAAATGTTGACTTTAACAGCGGCCTGACCTCCAGGCTAATCAGCTTGCCAGCCTACCAGGAATCCTCCCAGTGCTCCCAGTGGCCATTCTGGCCATGATGCATTGATCTACTGGAATCAGATCAATGCATCATGTGTGAGGATGACTTTATGATGCATAGTGAGAAGCAAACTTCCCAGAAAGGTTTGACCTCTGATATCACGTGCAGTCACATGCAACATACCAACATTCCTTAGAAATCTATCTCCCACCTGTCTACAATTTTAAGGGATTTCCAATATTTTGGAGTTAATGGTATGACGACAAACCACAAATATTTTCACCTCATTTGAAGATTTCCTGCATTAAATGTGAACTTTTCCTTTCTGAGTGCTCTGTATCTGTTCAAAGTGTAGATTTCTTAACTAGATCACATTTAAGTGGCTTCACCACATCGATCCAGTCAAATGTTTGTTTTTAGGGATAAACAAAATTATACTTTATTTGAAAGGAGCCAGGATTATTTGGTTCTGACTAGTTACAAAAAAATATAAGTTTTATGCTAGCTGTCAAGTTCTAGTCAAAAATGCAAGAGAGGCCTGACAAGGCCAACAAAGCCAATGGTAACCAATGATACCTACAGTTTAAACGGTGAATGGTAGTGAGTGACTGTAAGACCTCTGGCAAAGTGAAAGTTCAGGACATCTGTCTCATCTTTTGCTGTCCTTGAAAAGTAAGTTAATTTAAAATTAAATAACAGCTTTTCAAAGACTGCATCATACACTTCCATCTATTTTGCTCCATTGTTTATAATTCTTAATAGGTGCAACTGGGATTAATTAGTCTAGGATTTAAACAGTAAAAGGTTTGTTTGTTAAAGTTGAGGTCATTAAATAAAATGCTCTGGTGATGGCATCACACACTGAGCTTATTAGGACCATTTTGTTTTTTCCTCACCATGGCCTGTTCAATGGTAAATGCATCCTCAGGGAAAATTATTCAGTAAACAAGTCTCATTTACTTTGTGCATACAAGTTCTCAAAAAGACTGGTAACTTCTGACTGCTTTATACAGTGTCTCCTGAATGTGTTGGAAAAGTAACTGTATGATGTTTCCTTGTTCAACATGATGTTTTGTTAAACCGATAGGCTTTACAAGCTGTAGCTTCAGCCTATACCTTTATCAGACTGCATTAATTTGTATTTTATGTTGAGTTACTTTATTGCAATGTCCTCAACTGTCATGTTTTGTAAGAGGCTGTGCATTTATGTATATGATTTCGTAGATTTATACATATGAACTCATTTCTATTTGCAGACCAAAATAAACTTTGTTCAAAAAGACCTGTGTCAGTGGAATCAAAACTGATCAACTATCAGTCATTTTTTGCAGTTTGAGTGAGTTACATGAGGTTATGGCGGTGGGTGTAAGGACCATTCAACCTCATCATTCAACCTCAGAGGTAAAGATCACAGGCACTGACAAGAATATAAGTAGTTGGCATTAGTGGGTGACTGATATGGGTTTTCCAATGGCCAGGTAGCCAATGGCCAATTCACAACGTCGATATCAAAACAAAGAAAAATCAGGTATAATTCCATTTATCCATGCACATTACAATCTAATATACTTGTACTTGTTATTTTATCTAATAACATGTTGTTTAAAGGGATAGTTTGGATTATTTATCCATAGTCAGTGTATTACCTATAGTAGATGCCGTCAACATGCACCCAGTTTGGAGAAGCAGAGGGGAGTCCTGGCACAGAAGCTCAGCATTGTACTGCTGCAGACAGCATCAACAGAAAAACATATTTAATGACATAAAAAAGACCTGCCTTAAAAAATCAATATCACTTTAAATGTATGCTATATTTAGAATATTTTCACTGCTTTACCTACTTTGACACTACCTTTTCTCAACCATAGTACTTATGCATTCCTACTCATAAGAGTGCCTTACTGTGCTGCACACTGTAATACACTACAGATCAGCTGTTTGGGTCAGAAAACTGCGAGATCCAACTGAAATTAAACTTTACTTTTCTAAAGATTTGATGGTGTGCATGTGTTTTTCCGGGATGTTCAAAGAAATAAGTGGCCTGGTCATCACGTATATTTAACCATTCAGCGATACTGGCCTTAGACATCTTTGGATAGCTGCACTGAATACAGACATCAACAATAACTGTGCAAAACTGGTACAACTCCATGTTCTTAAATGTATCCTCCTGTCTCCACAGTGAACATTTTGTTGGACCATGGCCTGTTGTTATTATGCGCAGGAATACTGAAGTACTACAGTTGAGAAAATGTAGTGCCAAAGTAAAGTGCTGTCTGACAGCAAGGTAAAG
The DNA here is from genome assembly GCA_034769285.1 of Lutjanus argentimaculatus. Lineage (NCBI taxonomy): Eukaryota > Metazoa > Chordata > Actinopteri > Lutjaniformes > Lutjanidae > Lutjanus > Lutjanus argentimaculatus. Next base: position 17,975,395 of record JAWZSL010000004.1, on the reverse strand, counting down.
CGGTGAAAATATTTAAACTGATACTGATGTTTTTTAGGTGGGCACACAACGCTATGCTTCCATGCCAGGACTCTGCTTCTCCAAACTGAGGGCTTGCCAACCTGCATATACTGTAGGCATAAGTACCTCATACAACCCCACTTCAATAAACCTGAACTATCCATTTAAACATGGACTTTTTATTATTATTATTATTGTTATCATGCCATTGCTTCCTTGTGTGCATATGTGTGTGATTGAGTCACTGTGGGAGTGAGTGAGTGAGTGAGTGACTGAATGAGTGCGTGCCTGTGTGCGTGATCAACAGATCTACATGTTGTCCAGAACTAATCTCATATACTATGTGATCGATCAGCCTAATTTTTTTGTTTGTACATTCATGACTTGATGCTTAAGAACCTCTGTGCTTTACAATTTTAGAAAAACCTTTAAAAAAATCTTTTTTCATGGCTCCACACCGGCAACAGAGGTATTATGTTTTCAGGTCATCGCATTCTTGTGAACACAACATCTCAAGAACGCTTTGAAGGAATTTGTTTAAACTTGGCACAAATATCCTCTTGGACTCAAGGATGAAATAATTAGTTTGGTGGTCAAAGGTTGATGGTCAAGGTCACGGTGACCTCATGTCCGTCCTGTTCTCGTGAAGGTGATATCTCAAGAAGGGAATTTCTTCAAACTTAGTACAAGTGTCCATGTGGATTTAGGGATAACCTGATTAGATTTTGGTGGTCAAAGGGTCACTCTGCAGACCCATTGCCGCTGCAGAGGACTCACAGCCTGGGTATCTGGGCGCATGTTCTACAAACTGAACTTCCAGGACATCCCCAGCTGAAATGTGCCAACATTTAGAAAAAGATGGTGACTAAGGAAATTTTACACACACATTCAAAGCAGGATGCATGGCAATTATTGTACAGGGCTGGAAGAAAACTTCACCACCTTCCCAAAACTCATAAGCAGGAGCACTAACACACAGCAGCCACACTGCAGATGTGTCTGCACCTGATTATCGGCCTCTTGAGCAGAGGCAAGATCTCAAAATGTCAGATAACCAGCCTGATTAATCAGCTGTTGACATACTATAACACAGTTCTGTTATACTTGTCACTGTCACAGCAACATTATGTCCCTGTCATGACATGCTTTATGATATGCTATTTTTTTCTTAAGATATTACATGTACAGTATCCCAACCTTTAGAAAGGGTGGTGAGATAATCAGACTCATTAAATCACGATTCAGAATAAGCTACAGTGCCACCCTGCTCTCCATGGATCAAATCAATATAATTAGGTGTTGACTTTTTTTTTTTCAGTTATCACCTGGAAGACTTATCTCTGGAGATCAGTGAGGAGGGTATATCTTCTGTTTCCAAAGGGTCAGACATGCAGAGTCGATTAGAGTTAGCGCTGATCCATGTAATCAGTAAAAGTTATGCATGCTTAAACTTACTGCAAATGTATTTTAAACAGTTAGCTTCAAATATAAGCATTACAATGGAATGAATCTGAAGCATATTCATCCTTTAAAGGTCCATGTGGATAATATGATTTCCCTGTTACTTAGACTGGAGACCTTTTAAGCAGAGGCCCTCGTCCAACACACAGGCTGTGGACTTCAACTATGTCTTTACTCAGGACTGTTTTAAATGACTCTGTCATCATTCATCCTCCAGGTTTTTATATCATTGGATTTGAGACATTTCCCTACATCAGTGTCTACTTCATTTTTCTAGCATTTGTTTATGTGGTTACAGTGGTGTTCAACAGTTTGGTGATCTATGTAATTACTTTTAATCATTCTTTACACACTCCAAAATTTTTGGCTGTGGTCAACCTTGCAGTAATTGATATCATCCTTAACACATGCACTATTCCCAGCATGCTAAAGATATTCCTTGTTAAGGACAATTTCATTCCTTTCAACTTATGTTTGATACAAATGTTTGTCTACTATGCTTTTGGGACTTTGGAGTCATATGCACTCGCTATACTTGCCTATGACAGGTTGATTGCAATATGTTTCCCTCTGCGTCACAACTCAATCAACACAGTGTGGAGCATGTCTTGTATTGTTTGCCTGACTTGGTCTTTTTCTCTGGGAATTATTGCGTTTGCAGTAGGTATAATGAGTCGGCTGTCTTTTTGCAATTCTGTCAGAGTGTTCAGCTATTTCTGTGACTATGCACCTGTGTTTAGACTCGCCTGCAATAATTACACAATGCAGTGGTCTGTGGCCACTTTGCTTACTTTCTTGCTCCTTGTGGTGCCCTTTACTTTTATTCTGCTGTCTTATGTCAGTATCCTGGTGACTGTGTTCAGGATGAAATCTTTAGACAGTCGGGTGAAAGCTTTGGCAACTTGTGTTGAGCATCTCATCTTAGTTGCTGTATTTTACATTCCTCTCATTACCATTTTTATTATCGGGCTGTATCTGGGTCTCACTGACCCGGACCAGCGTGTGCTGAGCTTGTCACTGGCCTCTTGCATCCCACCCTGCATCAATCCTATTGTTTATTCTTTGAAAACCAAAGAGATCAAAATCAGAGCCCTGGCACTGCTAAGAAAAAGTAAAATTGGCACAGACCAATGTAAGAGCAAACCTCGGAGGGTTGTTCAGCAAATGAAGGAAAAATGTAGACCCTAGATGTTTGAATGAAGGGCTAAAAAGCCCTTGTTAATATCTGATTTTGCAGGAAAAAATTATTTTTCTTTTCAGGAAAACCAGAGCCATTGCACTGGAAGAAGGCCAAACCTAAATTAGAAACTAAATATTGAGGTTTTGTACTTCGTGCATTAAATAAAATTGATTTGGATTGCATGTTAACACTAAAAGGTTTGTCTGTTTTGGCTTATTGTGGCATGTTCATTAATCCATCCATAAATCCATCCTCAGTGAACAAACACTATGCAATATACAAGTTGTCATAGTGCACTGCTTATTCACTTTCTACAATTTTTTATAAATTCTTCAAGTTTTATAGTATAATGATCTACAAATCTCTTCATGTGACCTAATAGTCAGTCTTTGCATTGTGATGAATTCTGGGAACTAACAGTGAAACTTTGGATGAGTAAAGTTAATTCAATAACATGAGTCTGACCAGGCAAGAGTTTCTCATCATTCTGTGTTCATGAAATGTAACTGTAGCACCTTATAAAAGCTATAAATATTCTTCTTTTTATCACCGATGCTTTGCATATTTGAATATATAATTTTTTCAGGAAATAGGCTCTGCAGGTCTTCGTGTTCCACTGAGGACGGTTTGATCAACATTCCCAGAAAATGTGTACTTGCACAGTTGTATTTGTTTGTTTATTTGTGTGCCCTGTTTTGTCCAATTATGTGATGTGTTTCTAGTTATCTTGTGTACTTCACTATAATATAATATAATGATGTCTTTTTTTCTCTAATTTTTACAATCTATCGTACATGTTAACTCAAAGCATTATACCATCTGAAATAATATGGTTTTAAAATAAACATTTATGTCTAGTTTACTTTAGTATGTTCTTTAGAATAGTGACATGATGTTCAACAGTAGATACCTCTGTCAGATCTAAAAAAAAAAGTCTAAAAAATTATGCATTTCATTCATATTGTATCAAATTAAATACTGAATATACTGAAGCTGTCCCTAATGGAGGACACGGACTGAAGTGTTGTGTAATACGATGTGTGCCTGCCCTCTAGTGGATTTATGTGTACAGTGCAAGCTGTACCATGAATGACAGTCAATATGTAAAAGCACTACATGGAAAATAAGAAATGACAATAGCCACTGAACAAGTTTAATTCATTAGTTTCCTTGCTAATTATTTTCAATTATGTTCTAATATACTTATTAAACACATTTTTTAATCCTCTGCCAAATATATCTTCCATGAAACAATACCATAACTGATTGTGTTGATATGAAAAGCTCATACGTATGAATATTATGGAAACTTAGAATTCTGTCTGCTTGATGGACAATATTCACCTGGAAGGATGAAAAGACACTGTGGTCAAGGAAGAATAAGGGGAGAAAATTTAATCCCATTATCAATAACCTGACCTAAACATTAGTTGTTTGTGAATATTATGGTTTTTTTTTTCTGTCAAAAACCTTCACCTCAATTCCAAAAAAGCTGGTATGTTGTTTAAAAAGTAAATAAACACAGAATGCAATGATTAGCAAATCCTTTTCAACCTATATCCAACTGAAAATGGTACAAACTGATAATTGTTTTTTGTAAATACACACATCATTCTGAATTTGATGTCAGCAACATCTGCCAAAAAAGTCGGGACAGGGGCATGTTTACCACTGCTATACTTTTCTTTTAACAACTCTAAAACAAGTAAGTGTTTGGGAACTGAGGACACTAATTGTTGATGTTTTTAGGGGGAAATTCTTCCCATATTCCCATATTCTTGATTGATATACAACTTCAAGCGCTCAACATTCTGGGGTCTTCGTACTCATATTTTGTGCTTCATAATGCACCATACATTTTCAGTGGAGGCAGGTCAGTGTTTTACTATGAAGCCAGGCTCTTGTAACATGTGCAGAATGTGTCTTGGCATTGTCTTACTGAAATAAGCAGGGACATTTTCTTTAGTCTGGAAGACATAATTTTATCAATCTACTATCAAATAAATATCTGACTTTTATGTCTTTATATGTTTCATGATATTCTTCATTTGACACAATTTCCACCACAATGCAATGAAGCCATGCTCTTTACAGACTCTTAGTGTCATCCGCCCATCTCTACTAAAAAGGCAGACGCTAAGCAGTTATATCTGGGATGGGAAATGATCACACATGAGTTCTTAATTACAAGACAGACACTGTGACACATCAAGCTGTCCTGCCTCTGTTTTGGAATATATTTCAACTGAAAACCACTACTCCAGTAGAGTACAAGCACAAACCACTAGATGGTGCAATCCTACCAGAACTGAAGACTGCTTGATGTTTTCATCTGCAGCCTGTTGCCTCTTTTTGTCAAGACTGCACATTAGGTCAACTTATCAGTCTTTATTTTACCAGGCTTGAACTTTGCAATAATTCTGCACATGCGGATGTGGTTACTTTTTCTGACCCTCTGCACAGACTTTAATGGGAGTGAATGTAAACGGTGTTTTGTCACCGCCCTCTTCAAAACAGTTGTGCCACTACCTCCACAGAGTGATATTGGCAACTAGACACAATAAGTATAAAATAAAAAGGAAAGGAAAGATAAGAACAAAAAACTGATGTGCATGTGCAGGGAAACTGAAGTGCCACAAAGGCAGAGCAGCACAATATAGAAGCAAATCAGTATGGCTTAATTAAAATAGATATATTACAAACTGATGGATGGATTGATGTTTGATAAAGCCCGCACTCACGTCACTGTCTGAGACTTTTACATGATCATTATTTTGACACTGAATGAATAACACTGATTCCCAAAATGTGAAAACCAATGCAAGCAAACTGATGTGTTGCTCTTTCTTACTTTAAAACTGCTATCTAATATGTAAAATACAAAAAACAAGTGATTACTGTTGTTGGACACTTTCCTGGAGATAGTTTGAGGTCCTCACTGTCCTGAGACAACAGCAAAAAAGTGTTTTGAAAACAGATGGTTTGATTCCTTGTCCCAAACAATTATTAACTCAAGCAGTGTACAGTCCAAACAACATCTCACTACATATGGAAATCCCTTATTTTATTTTACACAGGAGAACATTATGACTAATACAACAGTGAAACACAAATAACTACATGATAGTCATTTTTACAAATTTAACTATAGTATAATCAGCTGTTAATAGTAAAAAGTTACAACACACAATTGTTCTACTGTAACACTCCTTCATGTGTCAATACAGCAGAGATAAGGACTTCACCTTTTTGGGCATTGGGCATTTTGGACATTGTGTTGCTAATCCTATTTTGTTTTAAAAGCTTCCTGATAGAGTTCAGCACCTCTTCTGTCTTTAAAGAGTACACAATTGGATTGAGTAAAGCTGGTATGGTGTGTGTCAAAGTAGAATTTATGATCCTGGCATTAGGATGGATGTAGGAGGTCACGGCTGCTATGTTGGTCCCCACAATTGGGAGGAAGGCAATAGCCACAAGAATCAGATGAGAAGTACAAGTTTTCAATGCTTTGAGTCGTTCTTTTGATGCAATTCTGCTCAGTGCTATGGAAATACAAACATATGTCAGTGCTATCAATACAAGTGGAATACAGAGGATAATAATGACAGCAAAATTTGCCATTAAGATATTCAAAGATAGGCTATTACAGGCCAGAGAAGCTACTGGTCCATGATCACAGAAAAAGCTCTTTACCACCACAGAGCTACAGAAAGAGAGGCGATCAATAAGCCCAACCATGCATGCTATTATAGTCAATACAAAAACCCATTCAGACAGCAGCATTGCAGCAATAGCTGGTTTTGTCACAATACTATGGTATCTTAAGGGGAAGCAAATTGCTATAAATCTGTCATAGGACATTGTGACAAGTGTCCATGACTGGACACCTCCAAAGAACAGAACGAAGAACATATAACTTAAACAAGCCTCATAGACAATGTATCTCCTGTCAAACAAAAATGTGTCTAAGAGTTTGGGGATAAGAGCAGTGCTCCCACACAAATCTGTCAAAGCCAGGTTAAACACAATCAAGTATTTAGGAGTGTGAAGTGTCTTGACCAGGTAAATAACTGAGAGAAGGAGGCCATTCCAAGAACTGTCAAGATATAGACAAAACACAGGAACACATAGTAATATTCACATGAGGGATGTTGGAAAACCCACTGAGATAGAATTTTGCAGGCCGAACAAATGTGGCATTAAATATGGTAGCAGCTTTCTCTTCTGAACCCATGAATATATATTCACTGACAGTAAAAAGAGAAAATCACAGAATATATAATAAAGGCTGGCACAGCTGATTGACAGCAATGATTGTAACCAAACTCAACACTGACAAGTGTTCAGAGCACTAAAGTGAGTTGTACTGTGAGAGACCTGACATTTATACTTTCCCCCTTTCACTGTAGGAGAGTAGAAATACAGGTGACTGTGTCACACTATCATGAGAATGATGTCAATTTACTTTAATGTGTAACTATCTCATAGCCTCAAGTAAAAACTGAGCTGGTGCAATTCACTCGGTTAACTATTGTCACACTAGCCAATTTCCAAAAAAGTTGGGACATTGTGTTAAAAATAAATAAAAACAGAATGCAATGATTAGCAAATCATTTTTGACCTGTATTCAATTGAATACAATACAAAGACAAGATATTTAAGGTTTAAAGTGATAAACTTTATTGCTTTTTGTAAATATACACTCATTCTAAATTTGATGCCTGCAATGCGTTTCAAAAAGTTGGAACAGGGGCAACAAGAGACTGGAAAAATGGCGGAATGCTCAAAAACACCTGTTTGAACAATGTTCTTTAACACAGACCTGCAATGAATTTAGGGATTGCACCATCTATAATCCATAATATTTAAGGATTCGGAGAATCTGGAAAAAGCACGTACAAGGGTAAGGCCAAAAACCAAAACAAAATGTCTTCTGCACCTAAAACACCTCTCATCTCAAGTTGCTTATCAGACTGTAAACAATTGCTGCCACACAGAAGCAGGAGAAAGTCTTGGGCTCCCTGTGTCCCTGTGTATACTTTATTTCTTGGACTTTGCAAGTTGTATGGACTTTTGAATTTGCATGGTCCTCTGCATTTGTTCACTTTCACTGGACATATTTGTTGGTTTTGATCTGTGCCTGCCCAACCTTCCATAACAGGGATGGCTTGATGCCACTTTTTCATGACTGATTGCACCCCCTGGCAGTGAGGACACATACACACTCTCCAACTCTGCAAACAGCTCGGACAGTCCATTTCAGGCGAAAATGCCTCTCAAACCTCTGCCTCTCTGTGAAAGACTGATAATGCTATAGCCAAAACAAACACTCACTGAGCGAGAAGAGAAGATGCTGGAAGACAACAACTCCTGTCCTGCCAATAAAGGAGTCGGCATCAGAGCGGCTCCGGTGTTTCTTCCTCCAGAAGCTCCAGTCTGCCACCGATCCAGAGCTCCTCGGCTCTGAGCAGCTGCCTGTTGGCTCTGTGTCTCATCTCAGCTGTGTCCTCTTGGCCCTAGGCAAAAGCCCCGGGATAGATGCGAATGAACATAATTGAAGGTAAATTCAAAAGTAACCGGCGAGCTGACAAACTCCTGAAAGCCTGAAAACAGAGTCAAGAGGAGGTGCAGAAGTCTAGTTTTCTCTCAGACCATTTGATTTACAATATGATGAAAGGTTATTATGGAATTATTGCTCCTTGGTGCCAAAAAATGTTGCTTACCACAGCTTTGAAGTTTGAAAACAGTGAAAATGTGTCATTTTTTAACATTCCGTAATTGACATGAATGTTTTTTTTTTCTGGAAAACCTGGAATATTTCATTAAGTATGAATGTTATGAATGAGAAAAGCCATAGCAATAATTTCCAAATTGAGCTGAATATTTTGATGTTCGAATGGTTTGAATATGTTGAAGTATGTTGTGAATGCTTGGAGCATTCACATCCAATAAAACTACTGAGTAGTTTAGCATGGACCCAGCAGACAGTGTTTTTGAGGATAAACTGTTACGTCATTTGAAGGCCACTAGTCATGGTTACAAGAAGGCAGTTCTGTCTTTTGCATGCAAGAAAGTGTCCTCTATGTGTTGGCTAAGGCACCATACCTATGTAAGTCAAAAGGCCCTTGACATCCCCTCCTCTCAGCTAGCCAGCTTTCAGCATGCTGGCCACCAACTTCCAGTCTGCACCTTGGCCTGTTAGCATCAACCCAGCTACCTTCCAACCAACTTCCCAGTCAACTGCACTCCATTCCATTAGGCTTGGGTTTATGAGTCTAGAGTCTTCCTGTCCTGAGTCACCTAGCCACCAGCCCTCTAACCTTCAGTCAGTTCTTGTTCAAGAGTTGGCTAGCTTGCTGACTGATTTCTCTTTCAGTGATCCCCTGGAGTCTCCTTTTTGGGGAACCTGCCTAGCTTTCAAGAGGGCCGCCACAAGAAAGTGTGGTTCCAGACGACGTTGAGGCTCCCTGTTGTCCAGCTTCATATCTCCAAGCTCTCAAGGATGTTGTCTGCTAGACCATGCTCTTACGCCAGGCAGCACCCATGCTGCTAGCCTCCAGCCACTTGGCCCGTGAGCTAGCACAGAGCCAGCCAGTTCCCTGCCTGATCATCCTCTGGAGCCACTTTTTGTGAAGTCTTCCAGAAGAAAGCATAACTTCGCCAACATCATGCCTCCCAGCTGCCCAGTGTCCCAGAGTTTTAGCTGCCCAGCACCAGGGAGGTTTCGCTGTCTAGTAGCCCAGCAAATGCCTCTCCAGGTTTTTGGGTTGGCTGATGCTAAGACTGCTCCTGAGTCAACTAAAGCCTCAGCACCTGGGTCAGCCGACACCAAATCTGGCCCTGAGTCAGTCTATGTCTCACCTGCCTCTGAGTTGGCAGAAAACTATTCCTGTTCTCCAGTCTGTGGTCCGGCAGGAGCTCTCTGTTCCTGCTGTGCTGCAGCTCTCCCCAGTTATTGAGCTGCCTCAGCCTCCTGATCCCGAGCTGCAACAGTCACAAGTTCCTGAGGTTTCAAAAGGTTTCAAAAAACAGGCATGCTATTATACTCAATACAAAAACCCATTCAGACAGCAGCACTGCAGCAGTAGTTGGTTTTGTCACAATGCTATGGTACCTTAAAGAGAAGCAAATTGCCATGAATCTGTAATAGGACATTATGACAAGTGTCCATGACTGCACACTTCCAAAGAACAAAAAAAGGACAGATAACTGCAGCAGTCACAAGTTCCCGAGCTGCAGAGGTCACAAGTTCGTGAGATGCTGCAGTCACAGCCCTGTACCTTTTGCACTTATACTTTTCTTCTTGGATTTTGCCAGTTGTATGGACTTCAGATTTTGCTTGCTTGTCTTGGTTTGTCTGCTTTTACTGGACTTACTCAATGGTTTTGATCTGTGCCTGTCTGACCATTTGTAAGCCTTTTGTGTTTTGGTTTCATACATTGTGGGTCTGTCCTCTTGTTTTTGCTACCCTTTTGGACACATTTGGACAAGTGGACCAACTGAGTGACATTGCCATCCCCAGAGCGACACCACTAGCATGGCTAAAAAATGCAGAAGGGGAGGTGGAAAAACCTTAGTAATGTCCAATACATCAACAACACTGAGTCAACGCCTCTCTCAAAATAGTGCTTGTCTGAGGGTTGTTTTTAGACATGCTGCATGGCTCTATGGACACCAAAAAGTTGGTAAAGTTGGTTCCCGTCTCTTACTGGACAGGTGGTCATTCAAACTTTACGATAATGATGCATCCTACTGATTTTGGTGATCCCCTGACATTTCCTGTAGCTGTACCTGCAGGTTGACATTTTTCTTTTTTTGAGAAATATTTCAGCAATCATCAGATGGATTGAATCTATTAAATCTGGTATACACATTTGTGTTCTATAAAATGAATTGAAATGATTTTGTTGATCCCTTAATCTTTTCCTCTAATGCAACCATCAGGCCCTCATATGGGGGCCGTGGAGCTGCAGGAATGGGAGAGTGGATGACCAGGGAAGGAATACAGAGTGAAACAAAGTTAAATGAATATGATTTATGTAGGGGAAATAAGCTAACATGAGTTTGCTGATGCTATCTTGTTAACCTTAATTGCACTAAAATCTCTTTTGTATGAGCTGCTTCCCCAGTTATTGTTAGTGATTGATTAAATGTGGGGTGGAGGGGTGGTGTGAACCTTTTTTTGGCTTTTGATGGAGGGCTGCCAGAAAAAGTTTGGGACCCACTGCTTTAAATGATGCTGTTTATTGTCCTGAATAACTGATAATGATATTTGGTGAGACTAGCACAGTTGAGTAATAAAATTCTTGGAAATGCTATAATGCTATGACTAACAATTATTTTTGTTATGGTTTAATCTGCTGATTATTTTCTCAATTCATTTCTTAAATATTTTACCCATAAAGTGTCAGAAAATAGTGAAAAATAATATACAACAGCATACAGAGAAGCATTCAATTTTTAATGTCATTTTCACATATGATAAAGAAAAGCATTACATGAAATTTTGTTGGATCTGGCATTTCTGCTTGACAAATATCTAAAATCATTTACTGAAAAGGCTTCCAACATTTTTTTCCAAATTGTAAGACAGATGTAAACAAAATGATGTGCTGCCTCCTTGTCCCGAATAATTGTTATCTTAAGCAGCGTACAGTCAACAACAACAACAAAAATTTATGACATCCTGAAATCTCTGATTTAATTTTGAATGTGAGATCATTGTACAGTATTGTTAGTAATAAAACTTGTAAACATTTTGTCTGGCCTTGTTACATGGAAACCAAAAGTGACAAGATACCACATTATAACCATTTCTAAGCGTAAAATGACAGTGCTTATAAAGTGGTCAGTGGTCAAAATTTTATAAAAGAAAAAAAAAATTACTTTATTCTAACATTCCTTAGTGTATAATCATAGCAGTGAGAAATAATTCACCATTTTGTGGTTGTGTTGCTAATCCTATTTCTTTTGCAAAGCTTTCTGATAGAGTTCAGCACTTCTTCTGTTTTCAAAGAGTATATAATAGGGTTGAGTAAAGCTGGTATGGTGTGTGTCAAAGAAGAGTTTAAAATCCTGGCATTAGGATGGATATAAGTGGCAACTGATGCAATGTTGGTGCCCACAATTGGGAGGAAGAAAATAGCCACAAGAATCAAATGAGAAGTACAAGTTTTCAATGCTTTCAGTCGTTTGTTTCCTGATGCAATCCTGCTCAGTGCTATGGAAATGCAAACATATGTCAGCGCTATCAATACAAGAGGAATACAGAGAATTGTAATAAAAGCAACATATGCCATTAGTTATTCAAAGATGTGTCATTACAGGCCAATCGATATACTGGATTATGATCACAGTAAAAGCTATTTACCACCACAGAGCTACAGAAGGAGAGGCGATCAATAAGCCCAACCATGCATGCTATTATACTCAATACAAAAACCCATTCAGACAGCAGCATTGCAGCAATAGCTGGTTTTGTCACAATACTATGGTACTTAAAGGTAAGCAAATCGCTATAAATCTGTCATAGGACATTGTGACAAGTGTCCATGACTGCACACCTCCAAAGAACAAAACAAAGAACATATAACTTAAACAAGCCTCATAGACAATGTATCTCCTGTCCAACAAAAATGTGTCTAAGAGTTTGGGGATAAGAGCAGTGCTCCCACACAAATCTGTCAAAGCCAGGTTAAACACAATCAAGTATTTAGGAGTGTGAAGTGTCTTGACCAGGTAAATAACTGAGAGAAGGAGGCCATTCCCAAGAACTGTCAAGATATAGACAAAACACAGGAACACATAGTAATACTTTACATGAGGGATGTTGGAAAACCCACTGAGATAGAATTTTGCAGGCCGAACAAAAGTGACATTAAATATGGTAGCACCTTTCTCTTCTGAACCCATGAATATATATTCACTGACAGTAAAAAGAGAAAATCACAGAATATATAATAAAGGCTGATACAGTTGATTGATAGCGATTATTGTAACCAAACTTACCACTGACAACATTAAGTGTTCAGAGCTCTGAGAGAGACGTGGCATTTATATTTTCCCTCTTTCATTGTGAGAGAGTAGAAATGCAGGTGGCTGTATCACATGGTCATGAATTGGATATCAGTTTACATAAATGTGCAACTGTCTCAAAGAAATGAGCTGGTGCAATCCTTCATTCATTGGCCCTAATCCTTGAAGTGTTGGGTCGCCAGTCGATCTCAGGGCTGACACATAGAGACAGACAACTATTCATGCTCACATTCACATTCACACCTATGGGCAAACAACTTAACCTATTAACCTGTATGTCTTTGGTGCAGTTAGCTCAGTTAACTATTGTCAACAGGATACTGAATTATCCATTAATGGAAAAATCCATTATTCAAATGTAGAAGCAGGATACAATTACACCAAATGGCAGAAATTATACAGCATAATTATTATTGTTATGATTGTGATTTAAAGGAACAGATTAAAAATAAATACCATACACCAGAATGTCCTGGGCATTTTAAAAGTCTCGATAGACTAGTTTGAGGAGACTCTGACAGATTTTACAAACTAAGATGTTTAGATTTATAGCAACATGTCCAGCTTTACCAGATCATGTTTCATTGCTGATGCTGAGCTGCAGCAGAGGGATTGTAACACAGACCATGAACTCTTTAAACAGATATCTGCATATGAATATAGAATCTGTAAGAAAGGGACAAGATTTTGGTACCAGAAACATTTTGGTTTTGTTTGCAGTCCAAGTGGTATTGACCAATCAGGTTTTGAACAGGAATATTCATGTTCCTGTCAAGATGAACAGTAATAACTTGGTGATCCCTTAACCTTTCCAATAATGCCATCATCAAGTCAAAATTTTTAAAATTAATTTGTCAAATATTTTGGTTTATGACTACCCTGGGAACCAGACAAATTTGCCAAGCTTATGTTTTGGTGGGGTCTGGCAGATACATCTGGCCTCCCTTCTGTTCAGATATAATTTTAGCAGCCTTGGATTGGGTTATCACAACTGTTTATTTAATTTGTGGCAGGTCTTTATGGTGATTGACAGAGGAGCGTCACTCATCCAGATTTAAAAGTCACATGTCACATGTTCTGCTGCTTTAATTGGTTGTAGGTCTATCCAAATGTGTCCAGTCAGCAGGCCTCTCCAGTGCAACACCTCAGGCTCACTACACTGACTGTAAAACTAAGCAGTGCAGATCAGATATAAATGAAGAATTGGTTGCTGCATTCATTTTTTGTTAGTCTGATTGGTTGAGGGTCTATCAAATTGCACCCACAGGCATTTTGTTCTGCACATGTTGATAACGCTCCTTGGAAATTGATGTCCAAAAAATGTCTGATATCAGCATGTTAGCATTGCTTTGCTGTAGGCAAGATTTAGTCATGATATGATGAAAAATGTAATGTAATATGTAAACTGAAATCTGTTTTTCCTTTTCTTTTTTTGAGTGAACAGTATTTCAGCCAGGGGGACTTCAGAGTTACTTTATATAATGTTGTTTATTGGCCTGGATAACTGAGGGTGATATTAGGTGATACCAGCATGTACAGTGGAGTATTAACCCCTATAGTTTATTTGGGAGGGCGCCCCGCCCCCCCAACAGACACCCCCGCCCTGCCAACAGGATCCCCACCAGAAATTCAAGTCATAGATTTTTTAAAAAATGCCATCATTTAATTTTTATTTTAATCAAAAGGGCCTATAACAGGCATTCTTTTTATCAAATAAAAAAAGCTAACTCTAATTTGCGCAATTTCAGAGTCTAATGCGTCGCTATCGTTTTATTACATTCATTAAAATGCATTTCTTCTCTTCTCTGCGACGGGAGGGGCTCCCCCCTCGCTCCTCTCTCACAACATACACACGTGCACTCACACCGGTACAGACACACCCACCCACACTCAGAGAGCGGAGGAGAGAGAGTGTTGCTGACATTACGGTTAAAAAAAAAAAAAATCAACAACAAACAAACAAATTATTAATGGACGACCGGAGGTTCCCCAAACGTTCGTCCCCCAGGCAAAAATCTCTGCATTTTTTAAACGAACCGTACGTGGCAAGGCGGGGAGCACAGCTAACTCTACGGTGGGTGCTAGCCTAAATGAGAGCATCTCTCCCAGCCCCGACCACAGTGCTTGCCAATCCCCTGCCCTGGTTAACGTCACCACAACTAGTACTAAACACACCTGTTCCAGCCCTCCCACTGAGACACGTAGTAAGAAGCTGCAGACGGGTCACCACCATCAGTCTGGCTTTGATCCAGCATGGCTGTCAGACTTAAGATAGTTCGCATGGCTGTACAAGACTGAACTTGGTGAGTGAATTAATGAGGATGAATGGATGGATGAATAGATGGATAGATCAAATCAATAAATAAAATCAATAAATGAATGAAAAAATGAATTGCTAAAATAAAAAAAAAAGAAAAAAAAAGTGAACCCCCCCAAGCAAAAAAGCTAGGGGAAACACTGATTAATATTATTCAATATTCTAAAAATGGAATGATTTACTTCATAATTTACTGTGATTTAAGTTGATTTAACAGTACTTTATGAGCAAATTGGCAACCACACTAATTTCAATTCAATTCAAACTTTATTTCAGACTCACAAAACGATTAACCAAATATTAAAATAGATGGCGATTAATTTAAGAGTTAATCTACCAATTAGTCATTGTAGCTCTATTTCACAATAATCTCTATCATCGATATCTCCATTATTATTCAAATCATCAGTGAGAAAATGGCCAAGGTATTTTCTTCCCTTGCATGTCATTAGAGGAAAATCACACAAGTGAAAGACAGGAAAAAATAATCACCTGTATTGCTATACCATAGAACACCTCTAGCAAACAATTTCATGAATAATTTCTCTTGAAAAATTCTGTCAAAGGCCTTGGATGGATTGATAAAACACTTAAATACAGTGGACTTTTGGCTTCCATATTTAGCAAAGTTCCTGAGAGGAACTAACAATACAGAGGTGATACAATCTGGAAGGACACCATGAACTAAAAACACAAGGAAAGCAGAGGACAAAGCCATAATAGTGATACCCATAACATAATCCATACCACTAGCCTTATTTTTTATTTTTTTTGTGAACAATTTTTTATTTGCAAACAGTACAAAAGTGACAGATACAAATAATTTAAGTGTTTCACAAATAAATCCTCAAACCCCCTTCCTTGTCATCCCTGCTCATGGTACCACAAGCCCTGTTTTCATCTAACAGCATCATAAACATCATCTGCCTTGACAACCAAGCTTTCAGAAACATCAAAATCAGCAACTAAAACTACATTACTTTTAACAGAATTGAATAAATTATAATAATGCTCACACTACACTTCTGCTATTTTGGCCACAAACACCCTCAATGTTAGATGGTAAGAAAATCCAGAAATCATGATTATTATTCTGCAACTTCCTAGCAAATGAATCAGCCTTCACACTTTGTAGTACATACCAAACACAACCTTCCAATCTGGCGGTCTATTTAAACCGCTAAAACCTCCCATCTCTCCCTCTGCCTGGCAATGCCACTGCTGCCTTGCATCAGCATCACTGCCTGTTCATTCAGCCCCACCACCACACCAGCATCCACCTGCAGGCTCTGACAGGAGGTCTAAGATATGTGTCTATCACTCCTCAATATCTCCACGTAAACATAATCTGTGAGGAGTGATGATGTCGAAGCCTAGACGCCAAATTATAACTATGTTCTGCTGCTACAATAAACATTCTTAAACATGAGTTGTCTGACTGAAATCTTGGTTTGTTAAGTTTCTTAAGGTCAAACAATGAACACCACAGTTACAATACGGTTTTTGAGTTGAGTGTACGTGTTGTGCACATATGTACGCAGCTCTAACAATTGTTTTCATTACTGATTGATGTACTAATTATTTTCTTGATTTATCAATTAAATGTTTTGCCTATAAAATGTAAGAAAATAATAAAAATGGCAATTATAATATCCTACGGCCTACAGAGATGCATTCAAATTTTTTATTCAACCATCAACCAAAGTTATTCAGTTTATTATCACATTTGAAAAAATGAAAGCATCAGATCATTACAATGCAGAAGTTGTAACAAGAGACGATTTGGCAGTTTTGCTTGGAAAATAACAAAGAATCAATCAATTATAAAAATAGTTGCTAACAAATTTTCACAAATTTTAAAGTAAATAATAAGTATATAAATTTATCAGTATGTGATGTAAATCTTGTGCACAAGGCTCATGGCAGTTATTAATGATATACTAAAATCCCTTATTTCATTTTGGCTACAAGATCATTATACAGTGTTGTTAGTAATTTATAATGCAATTATATTGCGTAGTCTTTACAGAGAGCAAGGTACAGTGAATTTAAGATACTACATAATAACCTTTTCTACATGTAAAATTATAGTGCTCATAAGTAAGAGGTAAAAGTTATGAAAAAAAAACAATTTCTCTATTGTAACACCCATTAATGCGTCATTATAGCAGTAAGAAAGACCATTTTGTGCTTGTGTTGCTAATCCTATTTCTTTTGAAAATCTTTCTGATAGAGTTCAGCACTTCTTCTGTTTTCAAAGAGTATATAATAGGGTTGAGTAAAGCTGGTATGGTGTGTGTCAAAGAAGAGTTTACAATCCTGGCATTAGGATGGATATAAGTGGCAACTGATGCAATGTTGGTGCCCAAAATTGGGAGGAAGAAAATAGCCACAAGAATCAAATGAGAAGTACAAGTTTTCAATGCTTTGATTCGTTCCTCTCCTGATGCAATCCTGCTCAGTGCTATGGAAATGCAAACATAGGTCAGTGCTATCAATACAAGTGGAATACAGAGGATTATAATGAAAGCAACATATGCCATTATGTTATTCAAAGATGTGTCATTACAAGCCAGGCGATATACTGGGGCATGATCACAGAAAAAGCTGTTTACCACTAAAGATCTGCAGAAGGAGAGGTGATCAATGCGCTGAACAGTAAATGTTAATAGACTCATTAAAAAAACCCATGCAAACAACAACATTGCAGCAATAGCTGGTTTTGTCACAATACTATGGTACCTTAAAGGGAAGCAAATCGCTATAAATCTGTCATAGGACATTGTGACAAGTGTCCATGACTGCATACTTGTAAAGAACAAAACAAAGAACATATAAGTTAAACAAGCCTCATAGACAATGTATCTCCTGTCAAACAAAAATGTGTCTAAGAGTTTGGGGATAAGAGCAGTGCTCCCACACAAATCTGTCAAAGCCAGGTTAAATACAATCAAGTATTTAGGCGTGTGAAGTGTCTTGACCAGGTAAATAACTGAGAGAAGGAGGCCATTCCCAAGAACTGTCAAGATATAGACAAAACACAGGAACACATAGTAATACTTCACATGAGGGATGTTGGAAAACCCACTGAGATAGAATTTTGCAGGCCGAACAAATGTGGCATTAAGTACAGTAGCAGCTTTCTCTTCTGGGCCCATTATGACTATATGTTTCCCTAAAATGTAAAAAGAGAAAATAACAGAATATATAAAGGATAACACAGCTTACATGTTTGATAAAAGTCGATGAACTTCAGCTCAGAATCATCTGTGCAGTTCACTAAAGTGAACTGTACTGAGAGACCTGCTATTTATACTTCTCTCTCACTGTGGGACAGCAGAGATGCAGGTGGCTGTGTCACATGGTTATAAATTAGATACTGTGGTAATGCCTAATTTTTCATAGCAGGGGCCGCTAGCGTGCCAAAATAAGTTATTATATTAAGTTATTATTGTTATCAAAAGAAGTAGTGGTAGTAGTATTAATATTAGTACTAGAATTAGTATTAATGATATATTTATAATAATAAATGACACATCAAAATCTTATTTAGCATGCCCATCTTTCTAACTGCTGAGAACTGATCAAATCATTAGTTGTCCTTGTGGACCTGAACTGGTTTGTGCATGCCATTAAGCTGCTCTGCTCCTAGACTGGGTTGCACCAGATATGCGTAAGTTCAAAACCCAGTTGAAAGTATATTCTAACTTAGGTCAGAGTTTATGTGCTAATAACACTTAAATGGTTGCACCAACTGAAATAGTTCTAATGTAGGCTTCAGTTACAACTTAAATCTTAAGTGAAAAGTCCTCCGGAAAATAGCAGCTGACATGGCACATTGTTTTAACAGGCAGGACAATTTGGAGGATGAGGAGGAGCAACCTGCTGTTTTGGGTTGGCAGCGCATCCTCCAAAACAGATGAACCACTTGAACACCTAAACCCATTTACTGTCAGCGAACAGCGCCACAATTCAGCACACAAAAACAAGAAATGTGGTGGATGATGCATAAGTGCTCTACAGAACTGATGGACCTGTTTGCAAAGAGGTATATAGTTATATTTCATTTAAATATCACTACATACTTTGTCTCAGCTATTTTTTACAAATCAGTGTCAAAAACAGACTGAGATTCTAACCAATATAGCATATTATTGATCTGGCTTTGTAGGTTTGGGTACTGTTTGCATTCGATACATATTTGATACAGATACCATTCCCTGGAATTTGGTACCAGTACCTAACGATACTGTTTTCCAGTACTGTACTGTCTCTCTAATGACAAAAATATAAATTCTGCACCCTGTGTGCCCACCACCCATGGGGCTGTCCCATGTAACTGATCACCAACAGGTGGTGAGTTGGATCAGATCAGATTGCAGGGAAGGCTGCCAAACAGACCAGGTAAACCCAAACGTGTCGTGAAAGTGAACTGGGAATGTGTGGTGGAGGCCCCTGTCCAGGAGGTCTTAAGCTCTGACTTCTGGAAGAATTTATCATGCTTCCCATGATACTGAGTGGGCCATATTCAAAGCTTTAATTGCAGAGGTGGCTTTTGGGAGCTGTGGTCAGACAGTCATGCCTGTCATGGTGACAACCTAAGAACCTGCTGGTGTATACTAGCCATGACGGAAGCTGCCAAACTGAAGAAGGAGACCTTTCGGCTTGATTGGTAAAGGCATCTCCAGAAGCAGCAGGGAGGTATCGAGAGGCCAGAAGGGCTTTGACTTCAGCGGTCGCTGAGGCAAAAACCTGGGTGTGGGGGGAGTTAAGGGAGGCTATGGAAAAGGACTTTTGGTTTGGCCTCAAGGAAGTTCTGGTAGACCATTCCGCTACTCAGACAGGGAAAGCAGGGCTTGGCCTAGGCTGTGTTTGGCAGGGGAGGAGGCCTGCTGACCTGGACAGGGAATATTGTCTGGCGGTGGAAGGAGCGCAAAGGCACGGCAACACCTCCGCTGAAGTGGAAGGAAGAGTCTGAAGTAGAAGGTAGAAGTCTCACCCATATCCCTCGCAGAGGTCTCTGAGTTGGTCAAGAAGCTCCCCAAAAGCAAGACGCCAGCTGTGGATGAGATTTGCCCTCTTCACTGTCGTGTGGGGATTGGGAACAGTGCCTGTAAAGTGGTAGACTGAGATGGTGGTTTTCATATTTGAAAAGGAGGACCAGAAGATGTGCTCCAATTATCAGGGTATCACACCACTTAGCCTTGCCTGTAAAGTTTATTCCAGGGCGCTGTAAAGGAGGCTCCGACTGATTGTCAATCCCCAGATTCAGGAGGAGAAATGCGATTGCATCCTGCCTTGTGTAACAGTAGACCAGTTCTTTACCTTTGCAGGGTTAATGTTGGGGTCATGGGAGTTTGACCGTCCCATATACATGTGTTTTGTGGGCTTGGAGAAGGCCCACAACCATGACCCTGTGGGATTCTGTGGAGGGTAATGCAGGAGTATGGGGTACCGGGGCAGCAAATATGAGCCATCCAGTCCTTGTATAACCAAAGTGTGAGCTGTGTCTATATTTTTGGCACAATGTCAATCACATTTAAGTGGGTGTTGGACTCCACTAGGGTTGTCACTTGTGTCCGATCCTATTTGTGATATTCATGGACAGGTTCTCAAGGTGCAGCTGTCGTGAGGAGAGTGTCAGGTTAGAGAACCCCAGAATTGTGCATCTCCTTTCTGCAGACGATGTGGTTATGTTGGCTCCCTCAGATCGTAACCTTCAGCATGCACTTGGGCAGTTTCCAGCCAAGTGTGAAGCGGCCAGGATAAGAGTCAGCACCTCCAAGTCTGAGGCCATGGTTCTCTGCCAGGAAATGGTGGATTTATCCTTCCAGATGGGGGGTTAGTTGCTGCCCCATGCGAAGGAGTTCAAGTACAAAAGTGATGGTAAGCTGGCGGATTGGTGTGGCGTCAGCAGTAATGCAGACTTCAGTCATTCTCTGCTTTCCTATGGAGGGTGTGTGGCCTCTGCCTCTTTCACCAACATTGCAGAATATTTTCGGGCAAAATATTCGAAACATGTATTTTGGCATGCTGGCTGAGTGGTGCTCTCATGGTACTGAAAGGGGGATTTAAAACTGGCATGTTTAATTAGCATTTAACCTTTTGTTTTGTTGTGTATGATGTGTCAGCATGAGGAAAGGACAAAGCATCAGCGTGAAAACGCTGCAGTATTTGATTATTGAAATAAAAGAAAACCATTAAAATATTCAAGAAAATGCAGTGTTCCAAAATTGTTTTATTAAAGTTTACAATTATCCTAATCCTTATGACTGACTTATGACTCCGGAAGCTTTACCAACTCAAAACGTTGGTAATTGATGTCACGGTATCTTCCTGGTGTGTTTACAAACAACTCAGACAAATCATACTGATTCTACCTTTAATAGAGCCCAACACAGCTGCAGCTGTAGCTGATACCTGCATTGACCTTAACAACCTGGCAATGATGCTGAAAGAGCAACTGGTGGAGAAAGGAGATGCAGATAATTGGGATGACAGGATGATGAAAAAAAAGGACTACGGCTCCCATTCTCCGGGTCTACCTTTCTGCATCCTTCTTTGGATGAGCTACAAATCATAACAATGAACAAAAATCCGTACTGTAACAAATTTATTAAGTACATATGGCCTATATGATAATACTGTATGATAATACTGAACTTCCGTGGTGCAGCCAAGACACAACTTCAGTGATGAACTAAGTTTCAACACATCATTTACTTGGTGCAATGGGCTGCTAAAATCTAGCTAGCTAACAGCAAGTTGGTGCTAACTTACAAAAAACAGACCTAACAAGCAGATGAACTGCCCAGCTGACAAAAGCTCAGCTGCAAAAAGTCCAAATAAACAAATAAGTAAACTTGCAAGTATGGTGTAGCATAGATTACGTATGGATTTATCGCCACATAAAGGGACATCCACACCAAGAACTACAACCATAAAAAAACAAATTCTTAAACGTAATCAGCCTGTTCGGAAATAAGCAGCACTTGCTTAGTATTGCTTATATCACACAGAGTATGGTAATCTCATTTTACGGTCCTTGAATGAAAATAAGATAATCCTTTATTAGTCCCACAACCGGGAAATTTGCAGAAATTTTTGTTAATGATGCATATTTTAGCCACCCAAAAAACATCCACCTAAATAAAATCAATAACTTCTTCTTTCATATTTTGTTGACTTTGGAGGCCCAAAATCAAAAGCGGTCCAAAAGTTGTAATGTTTCCATCATAATGCCTACAAAATATAACATTAAAAATAAAATTATTCTGGGGCGCCCCTATAGCTCAGTTGGTAGAGCATGCGCTCCATGTACTGAGGCTATTAGTCCTCTGCAGCAGCCGCCAGTTTGACTCCTGCCTGTGGCCCATTTGTTGCATGTCATCCCCTCTCTCTCTACCCCCTTTCCTGTCATATCTTCAGTGTCTGTCAGAAATAAAGGCAAAAGCAAAAAATAAAAATAAAATAACCTTAAAAAAATAAAATAAAATAAAATTATCCAAAGAAAATCTCCTCCTGCTTCATTTTAACTGCCTCATGTACTACTCAAACACAGGCTCATTTCATGTGATTTCACAGAGAATCTGACCCAGTGGCAGATATTAAAAATAACTCTAGAGAAATAAACAATCTTCTCACAGAAGATCTCTAACTTATGTATTTTAGTATAAGTAAGTATAGAATGTTTTAACCACAATTATATAAGCTAAATATCATTCTGTCAAAAGCAACCAGACTCAGACTAAATCAGTAATTTTACCTCACAGAAAACGAGTTGCTGGTCTACTGTTAAACACTAACAGTGATGTGCAGACATTAAGGGGATACTCCATCATGATAACACTGACAAAAATTTTGCTCACAATAAATTTATTTACCATTTTTAGAACTACATTTGTACATGTTTAAATGATATAATTGCAAAATGAATCATTATTACATTCTTTCACAAAATCTAAGCTGGATTAGATGTTGTAGACTGCAGTACCCTGTACAAGACAACAATGGTGTTGGTTACATTTCCTTTTCTGTCTCACTATTAAAATTTAAATGCACACATCACATAATGATTTGGTGTCATAAAATTAAGTTTTACCTTTAAATAACTACATAACATCCAACTCAGCACAAAGCAATGAAAAAAATATTCACTGCAATGAAAAAATATTCACATTATTTTCAAAAATATTACCATTAATGTGGCAAGTTGGGTTTCTGCTATTATTTTATGAGGAGAAAAATAATAGTTTTGTAAATACATGAGAGGCCTTTATCTTAATATTTTTGTAATAAAGATGACTATATAGAGTGTATAAACCTCACATCATAATATTATGCAGTCAATCTGTTAAATGCTGTATGTCTTTGCACAAGCAAACATTTAAGTCTTTTCAATGAGCTTATCAAAGGAAAGACATGTTTATCGGTGTTTACTTTCAATTGTAATTTTTCTTTAAAAGCAATCATCATAAATATACTTATTCTGCATACAATCACTGCTTAACAGAAGAACAACAAGAAAAAGAGAACTTAATTCATACTTCCTCTGTTTGTTGCTGATGCAAAATTTTAAATTACTGTTGATAACTAAATTGATTTCAACATGTATGTTATACAAATCAAAAGTTGAAGGCTTAATGTGTTTTAGTTTTTGGTTGCAATTTTTGATTGCCTTTTGATTTTCAACAACTTTTTCACCGACTCTTTTATTTCTTGTGTCTGCAGAACATAAATGATGGGGTTCAACATGGGAGGGACGACAGAAGTCAGAGACAGGTTTATGATCCTGGCATTTGGATGTATTATTCCCCCAAAGCGATACACAAATATTATTGGGAGGAAATACATTGCCACTAATGAAAGGTGACCTGCACAGGTTTTAAAGGCCTTCATTCTTTCCTTAGCTGTGGAACTTTTTGACAAAGCATAGAAAATGCCGCAGTAAGTTGCCAAAATAAATACAAGAGGAGGCCAAAGAATAATATTTGATGCCACACCAGCCATTGCACGGCTGGGAGTAACATCATTGCAGCCAAGCCGGTATATTGGGCCATGGTCACAGTAATAGCTGTTGATAACCACAGACTTACAGAAAGAAAGTCTCGTAAGAAGGCCAACTGCAATAAGTACAATAGTAATGACAAAGACCCAGAAAGAGGCAATCAAAGACAGCATGAACCTGTGAGTCACCTTCACTTGATAGTGCAGTGGGAAGATGATAGCTATCAGTCTGTCATAGGCAAGTGCAACCAGATTAAGAGACTGCATCGAAAGGCAAGTGAAGCTGAAAAAAAGGAAGGTTAAGCAGTCATTGTAGGGGATGTAGTGATGATCAAACAGAAAGATGTCAATAACCTTCGGCACCAGAGCAGAGCTTCCAAACAGGTCGACAAATGCTAAATTAAAAACTGCAATATATTTTGGAGTTCTCAGATTATGATCCAAGATTATTACAGACATCACAACTGAGTTTCCCAGCACTGTGACAATATAAATAACAAAGAGAAAGACATAGTAATACTTAATATTCGGTATGCCAATAAAACCACTTATTATGAAATATGCTGGACGCACAAAGGTGATGTTTTTCCCAAGAGCAGAGTTGAAAAACTCCATTTGAAGACTTTTTGTCAATGTTTGCAGCACAGTGGTTCATACAGAGACCTGTCCACTTTTCTCATATAGATATATATAAAGGTAAGCTCCTCTCCCTCTCTCTTTTTTCTGATGACAGAGGCGTGGCAAGCTTCAACTGTTCATTGAGTAGTAGTGATTAATAGTAAGTGTCATTTCTAGCACTGTTACCCTGGGCCAGAGGCTCTACATGGGGTCCCTGTGCAAATAGGGTCATGGTTGAGACTGATACTACTGATACTGATGATTGTTTTTTGACATTAAATCTATTTGAAATATATCAGTATGTGGTCTATTCAAAGGTAAAACAGAATCACAATCACACAATCTGCCTTCAACTTTCTTCAGACATCTCTGGATAATATCAAGCCTGTGCTGCATTACCCTGGAGACAACTGTGCTACATCAAGAACTTAAGATATTTCACCTAACCACAATAAAAAAGCATTGCCACAACTAGGCATTGACACGTTCCAAAGGCACACACTGAGAGGGCCTCTCATTGTTGACCTGCTAGCCCAGCTACAACAAAGGTACAACACACAAAATGGATCCGCCGGTGGTGCAGGTGCATTGCTATCATACACTGGCGCAGATGTCATTTTTACAACATCTGCAAGACAGCAAATGAACTTGTGTCTAGTCTGTGCTGCCAGAAGCAGGAGATCTAAAAATGAAGGCGTGGCCAGGCGCATTTGGTATCTAGTGCACATTGCATTGGAGTCAGAACCACTTGCACTTTTGACCTATCTGATTTTATTCCTATTTATTAGTCTATTATGATGTTTACTATTTTATTATGATGTTTACTATTTTAAATGTTTACTATTTTATTGCTGTTTCTATTGCACTGCAGTCACTGATCGAGAAACAAATTTTCGTTCTCTTGTGTATGTAAATGCACAGTGAAAATGACAATAAAATCTTTGAACTTGACCTGCTAAAGCCTGGTCAAAGCACAAAGTCTGTGGCACAATAGATCTGTCTGCACAAGATAGCAACCGGCGTGTTTGGCCATAGCACACATACACGTCTCCACAACCACAAAACACTTAAACTCATGTCAAGTCTTTTCCCACACAGAGTGTCAGTATTTCTGTCAGTAAAGTGTTCTCTGAATATATTTTCTATCTATAAGTGTATTGCGTGCTTGACTGAGACACACAGACCCATCTCCACAATCACAAAATAACTCTCATTTATGCTAAACAGAGTGTGTGTGTCTCTAAAATTATTCTCACTACAAGAATTAAGGAATTATTATTATAATTGTGAAGCCTAATAAATCTCAATAGACCTGCAAAGTGTGAATGGGATGGGATCACAATTGTCAGATCATCTTTAACAGATCAGTCAGCATGACAGCTGGAGCAACTGTATTTGTTTCTGCCTGTTTAGTGAGATCCATAAAAACAAGGATTAAACAATTATGATTGCCAACATACATAATAAACATTATATCTGACCACAAGACAAGCCCGACCCAGGGAGAAACATATGTGTACTTCTGTTAGAGCTAGGGATGCACGCGATTAGTCGACTATATGATTAAACGTCCACACCCTTGCTAGTCGGCACCAGAAATACTAGTCGTTTAAACTATTTATCAATATTTCATTCATGCACAATGCCAGTTATCTGTCGCCTCTAAGATTTTATTCAGCTTGTATCCAACTAGTCAGGGCTGTGGCACTGTCACTGTGGCACTGATGGCAGCCCCTCTCGCCCAGTGTGTACACCCCGATCGCCAAGCAACCCCGGATGTTATATCAGCAAAGTCGGACAGATGACAGCTTGTATAACCAGCACGGTTTGGCAGTGTTTTAATCTAGACAATGGAAATAATGTTGAATGTAGAATGTAACATAATAAGCTGATATATAATCATTCAACTAGAGCAACATATGACCACATTAAGCACAGACACGGATATAAACCTGCAAGTGGAGTTGCTGCTGCTGCTAGCACTCGTGACGTCAGCCACACTGTGCAGCAGACAGCAGCTAACGTCAGCTCCGGTTGTTTATCTGCAGACGCCATGATCCTCTTTGGTCTGAAAAGTTGAGGCATTTCGTGAGTTGTTGTAATGTTTTGTAAGTTAATGTGTACAGTTTGTATTGCACATTTAGCGTGCATAGCGCACATTTCAGCAGCATTTAAAGTATGATTTGGTGATTGTTGACTGTGATTAATGGGTCTTAATACGCACAGTATTTTTTTCGGACAGTGTTTAACATTATAAATGAATAAATTCTGCTCAATTTTAACTGCTTTCTGACTGTTTTCTTGGTGTTAGACTAGTCGACTAGTCTAAATTAAATTTTGTGTTTAATTGACAGGGAAATTAGTTGCCAGGAACATCCCTAGTTAGAGCCTGATGCTGGTTGGATAACCCATGCATAATTTTACACACAGGTTATCAAACTTCAGAAACACTGTCTTATTCTGTCTCCTCCACCAACAGTAGTTTTAGCAGGGCAGAGGAGCAAGGATGGGAGGAGGAGGTGAGGATAAAGAGGAGGAGATGGAGAATGGATGACGACAAAGCTGCACCTCAATCCGTCTTAGGTGCGTGTTCAGCTGGACTGAGGTGCGGCTTTGCAGCCAATGTGGGTCGGCTCACCTCTCCTCTGCCCAGCTGACCCCCTCTATCGTCATACACTACATAGCTAGCTTAACAGTGAGATGAAGTAGGCTACACCAATGAAAGATGAGCTTTGAATGTTTTAATGGTCTTTACTCCTCATTGAACAGCGGCTACGTCAGCTAAGATGCAGCAAATATGAAGACAACTCTATTCTCAAGTTTACAGATAACACCACCATCATCAACCAGATTACAAACAATGATTAAAATTCACAGCAGTGCAGTGTAGTACACAGAAAGGAACCTGGTGTTCAACATCAGCAAAACTAACAAGAAACTGTCTCATATTACAGTGCACTCAAGTATATTTCTGCAAACATTTCAACTCAACTCAACTTCAACGTTATTTGTCCCCCAAGGGGCAACTGGTTTTGCAGCAAGACAGACAAAGACACAACAGAGCCTACATAGGGTACATTGGGGGGATTAGGGATAAAGGCACTGAATGTTATTGGCTCGGGAGAATAAAAGTGGCAGGTTGACTTTACAACCCCAATACAAAAAAGACAATAAAATGCTAAAATTCAGATTAATATCCAATCATGATTAAAAATAAAGCAGTAGAATAAATATCACTAGAATAAATAAAATATTTTACATTACAGTTCAACAACCATGGTAAAAATATAATCTATCAGGCAATACATTGAAATGAACAAGAACGGTACAGTAGACAGAATCATGAAAACAGTCAACACCAACACCAATGTCACCATCATCGTAGTCACCAACACAACAAGAGCCAAAACAACCATCAACATCCTCATCATCAACAGCAGTAACCAACATAGTACCGTTGCTGCTATCTACCTCCAAGACCTGAGTTTAGGAGGGAAATAGCAGTGGGAATGAATGATTTCCTGAATCTGTTGCTCTTTACAGCAGGAAATCTGAACCGAGACCCAGAAGGTAGAATCTGAAACTCCGAGTGAAGGGGGTGGGGATCGACTGATAGTATTGATTTAGCCTTCCTCACCACCGGTCTGTTGTACAGGTCAGTGAGGCTACTACTACTACGACTCCCGGAATTTTACTGCTAACCTTCACTATTTTGGAAAGAACATTTTTTGACTTTACACTAAGATTCCCAAACCAACAGATAAAAGAAAATGTAAACACAGACTCAATGTAGGATTTATAGAAGATAGTCATAAGGGTCTTATCCACAATGGACCTTGAGAGTTTGCGGAGGCAGAACAACCGTTGCTGACCCTTCTTGCAAAGCATCTCTGTGTCTGCATTAAAAGTCAGCCTCTTGTCAATCACAGTACCCAGGTACTTGTAAGTCTCCATTGTTTTGTCTGAGATGCTCGTGCCATACTGCAACTTCTAGTGGCAGTGAATGTCTCATACAGGATCTTTAAGAAAGCAAAATTCTTGTGCCAAGTGTTTGTCAGTGTTTACAGAGGAGTGATAGAAAGCATCCTGACTGGAAACATCACCAATGTCATGGCTTGTGCACACCCCAGGGCAGCAGTACTCTGCAGCGGGTGATTACAACCACCCAGAAGATCACTGACACCCATCTAACGCGCATCAGTGATATTGGTGGGGTGAGGTGTCTGCGCAAAGCCCAAAGGATACTAAAAGACAACACGTACCCCAGCCACAGCCTGTTCACCCTGATTCTGTCTGGCAAGTGATACAGAGAAACCGCTGCTGTACTACCAGACTAGAGAGCAGCTTCTTTGCTCAGGCTGTAACACTCTACAACTCATTCTGCACTCCTCCCTAAAAAAACATTTTTTCTTACTGCCATTGTGAGCATGTTAGTATGTTGACATTAGTGTATAGCTCAAAGCTATACACAGAGTCTGGCTGTAGAGTCCTAATGGTGATTTATTCTGTCATTAAAAATGCTATATTTTCAAAATTTAGACAGAACACTCAATCGTGATGCAGAGAAACAACAAAACATTTGTATCCATAACCAAGTTATCAATGATTTTAGATACACAAATTTCAGCTTGTTTATATGGGTTTGATTTTTCATGAAAGATATGAAATGAACACAAAATTAACTTCCAGACACACACAGTAGACGCATTACTCTAAAAGGGCAACATGCATGCAACATGCATTGCTAAATTATCAATTCAAGGAAAACAAATGTACATTTCTTTGTAAGATTATTGTTTTTGCTACAGACTCAATATATTCTCATAAAATTCTATTTCTCTCTTTTGAAGATTTTTTTTTCTTCTATAACCCATCTTAAGAATAAAAATAAGAACAAAGAACAAATCTGACTTTTCTGCTTTTGCTTTTAAATAACTGTCAGCACATGAAGACAATATTAAGTATGACAATAATAATAATGATAAATGAATAATACATCATATTCACTGTTATTCCTCAAATATATATTCTTCTATCTTCTTTCTTCTACTATTACTTTTGAAAATGTTGTACAGCACAGAGATAGCTTTGTGGATCATCTTTATAACTAGTAAAACATTCATATTTATAGATTTGTTGTGCATCTTCCTATGACAACATTATCCATTGCTTTCTTTGAATTCATTTCTTCTTGAATGGACTCTTGTCACACAGGCAGACACTACAGTCTTACCTTATCTGGCTCATACACTGCAAGAGGAGTTTGTAGTTATTATTGTTTGGTGATATCTTCAAAAAGAATTGTTTGATTTCAAAATATTTACTGGTGTTTTATAATTGTTATAATATTGCAATTATTCAATTCAACTAATTCAATTTGTGTGATGTCACAAAAAGATAATGCTAACACACTGGCCAATTTCATGTAAAAAAAACACACACAAAAAGACAGTGTATACTTCAGGAAAATGGTCATGCATTAGTTAATTTCTTCATAATTATTCTGGATTTTCCTCTGATTTTTAATAACCTTTTCAATGATTCTTTGATTTCTTGTGTCTGCAGAACATAAATGATTGGGTTCAACATAGGAGGAAAGACTGAAGTCAGAGACAGGTTTATGATCCTAGCATTTGGATGTATATTTTCCATCAATGTAAATGTGATTAACAGAGGGATGAAATAGATTGCCACTAATGAGATGTGACCTATGCATGTTTTAAAGGCCTTAAGTCCTTCCTGAACTGTGGCTACTTTCGCCAAAGTACAGCCAATATATAGGTAACTTAACAAGATAAAAAGAAGTGGAAGCCAAAAAATAAAAACTGGATAAAAACAACTAATGGCATAATTGGGGAAATGGTCATTACAGGCCAGTCGATATATCTGGCCATGGTCACAGAAATAGCTGTTGATAACCACAGACTTACAGAAGGAAAGTCTCGTAAGAAGGCCAACTGCAATAAGTACAGCAATGATAACAACAGCCAGAAAGAGGCAATCAAAGACAGCATGAACCTGTGGGTCACCTTTACTTGATAGTGCAGTGGGAAGATGATAGCTATCAGTCTGTCATAGGCAAGCGCAACCAGATTAAATGACTGCATCGAAAGGCAAGTGTAACAGAAAAAAAGGAATGTCAAACAGTCATTGTAGGGGATGTAGCGATGGTTAAACAGAAAAATGTCAAGAAGCTTTGGCACCAGAGCAGAGTTACCAAACAGATCTACGAATGCTAAGTTAAAAACTGCAATATATTTTGGAGCTCTCAGATTATGATCCAAGTATATTACAGCCATCACAATTGTGTTTCCCAACACTGAAACAATATAAACAAAAAAGAGAAAGACATAGTAATGTTTAATGTTTGGGATGCCAGATAAGCCACTTATTATGAAATAGGCAGGACGCACAAAAGTTATGTTTTTCCCAAGAGCTGAGTTGAAAAAGTCCATTGTAAAACTGTCAACAAGTTATGCAGAGAAGTGTCCTCTTCTGTGTATCAGTATCAGGGCTGTGTTGTCAATGTAGATGCAGCTTCTTCTTGGTGATAGAGCTCTGCCCAGGTTTAACTGCTGTAACAGGAGTGGCTACTGAGAGAGGCAGTCCTCTGTATTTCTGTCATATAAGATCAATGTCTGTTCCCAAGTGTATGGTTACTATACTATATGGTAACTATTTAGCAATATTGTATTCACGCACAATGCCAGTTAACTGTTGTCTCTAAGATGTTATACAGCCACCCACCACTAGTCAGGGCTGCAGCCCCATCAGACAGCAGCCCCTTTTACCGTAAGCCGTAAGCGTGTATGCCCCAATGGCCCATGCAACCCCGGATGTTTTTATCAGCAAAGTGGGACAGATGACAGCTCATAAAACCAGCACAGTTTAGCAGTGTTTTAATACTAGAAAATGGAAATAATGTTGAATGTCATGACTGCGATTAAAAAATCTGTATATCAAATTCGACATGAAAAATTGTTTTTGTTATTAATTAGCACTAGTGGCCAAAGTGACCTTCCACTCTTACAATTAGATCATTATTGTTCCATTGGGTGAAATGGTTTGGGTTGACTCTGCTATATGACAACAAACATTTCTATGAAACATATTATCACTTGCTTTCCTTGTTCTTGCAGTTTTAATACAAGCAGAATTTACAATATTACTGTCCATGAGTTCATACACTTGAGTGAAAATATCAATGACATATAATTATTTCACAATGAAAATAATGGCAACAAACAAAACTCGTGCAGAAGAAGCTTCTTTCCACTGAAATCATAGACCGAAAGCTTGCAGAAATAAATTGATGATTGCACAGTGTTGTGAGTGTGCGGTTGCTGTTTTTTGTTTTAAGTGTCTTAGTTCAGCTCCAGCACCTCTAAGAAGAATCTTGTTCACGGATGAGCGGTGGCTTTTTTTCACCAATGACCTATATTTAAAAATAGTTTTAATTTCAGTAAATGTGCTTAAATAATATATTAAAGTTTTCAGACACTTTTGTGGAGTGACAAAATAAATCTAATATTCATATAATTATTTCACGTAATGAAAATAATGCAAAAAACAGAAGGCTCAGTAGATCAGCAAAAGCTTACGTTATGTTACCTACTGAATTGTAATTTTGGATTGTATTCCACTTTTGAAATAATTCACATATAAACACAACACTTTTTGAAGATTTGTTTATACTCCCCCATATCAATCCTGCTTGGTGGTATGAAATGCTTTCCTGTCGTGGGCTGAAAAGAAGTGCGGTTAAAGTGCCTGGTCAATACGTACAGTGTACGTCTGTGGCAAACACTTCATCACAGGCTGGTTAATGATGTTACTGAGTAAATGCCGTGTTCAGATTGTGCCTGTAGATCGAAGTGAACCAGAAAAGAGTCTTAGTGATGGTGTAACAAAGTTCTGTTTCATTGCGGACAAAGTCTGTGGACATGTCTACTTGCACTCCACGCAGGTCGAGATCTTACATTAACAAAGTCATGTGTATAACATGTAGGCTTCCTATGTGTTCCTGCTGTAAATGGCACATATGAGCCTACAACTGGTTTCGTTGATCTTCCTGCTGTTGGCTTGGCATTGCAGTGCAGGTTACTTGCTCCGTAAGATCCATGTTTCGGTTCTATATTTTGCTTACATGTCGTGTTGTTTGTGGTTTTTGTCATCCTGTCTTTTTGGCCTCTAAAGGTGACTAATAAGTTATCCTACCTGTCCTTCATTTCTATCAGGAAGTTTTTGAGCATCCTTGTCTTGTGCTGTCTCGCTCACCAGCTACACTAATTGTCTTAAACAGTTGTCATGTAAGTTGATTCCTCCATCTTCCACAGCGTCTGCTTGGATTATCTGGCTAAAAGTGCAAGCCAGGGGAAACGCTAGTAGCAGGTTGTATTAGCCTGTCTGGCTAGCTCTTTCCTATCAAAAGTGTTGTTCCCCTGCCACATTATTCAGGCCATAGAACTGAAGGCATACATCCTCCACTATTTCCGATCCAAGGCGGAGGAGAGGGCCAATTTGTTGTGTACAGTCCGCAGTCCAGCATTTCGGCTGTACATTGAAGTAACACAGAGCTTTAGGTGTTTGAGCCAGCTCTTTGTGTGCTACAACCCGTGATGTTGTTTGTCACTCTACCAGCCATGCCTGCATACTGGGCAGCAATGAGGGGACTGCCACTGTTGCCACTGTACAGCAGCATCCTGGGCAACACCTTGCACATTTTCAGGTTCTATTGCCTTACTTGGCCTCTGGATCTACACTGGTGTGAGCTGTTCTGCCAGTGGCTTCTACAAACTAATAGGTGGGTTTTCGTTCCTTGTGACACAACTGGTATGTGTCATCCATTCTATTTACTGCCACTGGCAGTCAGGAAGGAGTGAAACAGATCTGAAGTTACAAAGGTAACGATGGCAGTCATCCACGAATCCACAGAGCCGGTCATGCCAGTCACTCATAACCTTTATGGACAGGGGGGACGGATGTAGGCTACCACATGGCATTTATAGCAGGGAGGCACACATGGTCTACACATCACACACAACGCTGTTTACAAGCTCTCTACCTCAGTGAAGTGCAAGAAGACTTTTTTTAATAATAATAATTCCAATAAATAGAGTTGTCCTACCTTCTAATAATGAAACCTATAAACAGTACAAAGTAACGTTAGGAAATGGGGCTAAACCTGTAGTAACATGCCCTGCACCCTTAACCCCCTCCCCCAAAGAGCATGCAAAGAGCAGATGAGACTTGTCTCTGTGCTGCAATGCATCATGACTAACTTATTCAGCTACCTAATAAAACACTACAAACTGCATGAACGCCGAGAAGAATAACTCATAAGAATCATAAGAATTAGGGATGCACCGACCAACCGCCAGAACCGGAACCAGAGCGACCGGCCCTGACCGGTGACTGGCCAGTCAGCGTCACATATCTGATTCTGTGCCCGTCATTGTCACCACATGTTCTGCACGATGGTCACGTATGTGCGCAGCAGACAAACTGACCGCTGAGCACAGCAGCACACACTCAGACACATGCTTGCATGAAGTCGGTGTTAGCAACAGATTCCAAGAGTAGGATAAAGTCGAAAGACAGATGGTCTACAACGAGACAGAGTAGCTGACAATGTCGCAGAACAGCCGTAAACTTTCTAGCTCTTCAGGCTAATGTTAGCCAGCAGCAGACTGCTGTTCACAGAGGGACAGTTAAAATCTCACCTCCTGTTCTGGCTGAAGAATAAACAACCTGTGTTGATGTGTCTCCTCAAACATTTTCTCATTCAGACTCATTTAACTTCTGCGTCTGTGTTTCTCATGGCAAAGTTTTACTGCAGCAAACTGCTGCACTCCGTCTGTCCCCGGTTTGTTTACATCTGCTTCCACAGGAGATCACGTGAAATCGCATCCCCTTACTCATAATCTTAATATGAAACTATAACAAGGCCTGGCTGTAACCAGGAGGACTTTGGAGAAAATGTAAAATAGTATTTAATGAATATTTAATAGTCAGTGTTTTATTATGAAAATCCATTTAATCTTTACAAGAAAAGTTGCAAAAATGTTTGTGAATGCTGTCAATTATAGTTCTTAAAAAGACTAAAAATCAGAATTGGCCAAAATCAGAATCAGCAGGTCAGACCCTTAGAAAAATCGGAAATCTGAGTGGCCAAGAAAATTGAAATCGTGTTTGCAGTGAAAGCAATGCTCTGTTGATTTAATTTTAGCTAAAAAAGTTTTGGTATAATTTTATTTATATTTTGCCTCTAGAACAGTGGTTCCCAACCTTTTTCCTTGAGGGACCCCTTTTCTATCATTAAGTAAACCACCAACCCTTGGCTAAGTGACATATTTTATGGACATTTCATATTATATTCAATGCATAACAGGTTGTTTGACCCAATCAAAACACTGCCAAATACGTGCTACTTACCTTTACACTCAAATTCAACTGTGTTAATTCTAAGGCTGGTATCCTTAGTTTTTTTTACAATAACATTTTTCAAAATAAATCATTCATCATTCCTTCAATAAAAAATTTAGCTTCTTTATTTGCTTTTGATCTTTCTTCAAAAGACATAAAAATGTATACAAGAAAACTTATGCATAAACATATTCTGTACTGTACACTCCATCAAGTTATCATGTGCATTAACATAAATTTTTTGATCATAATTTGGACCAACTGTCACATCTGCTTTCACAATTTAGGCTGTGACACTGTGCAAACAACTTGAGCATAGGTTGTTTTTCTGATTTTATACCCTCGCACATAAAAACAAAAGAAAAATGCAGTAATTGGAGGGATTATAGATATTTATATTTTCTTTGTAATTTCAATAAAACCCATTGATAACTTTGTCAGCTGCTTTCAGCTGATGTACTTGTCCTTGCAGTTCTTACAAAAGCAGAAACTACAACTTAATTTAAGTAATAAATCTTGTATTCACAACAGCTGTTTTATTGTAATGGAAATCATGCAAACAACAGAAGGCTAAAAACGCCAACAAAAGCTCACACTATGATTTCTTTCTTAATTGTAATTTTTGATTGCACTCTGATTTTAAACAACCTTTTCACAGATTCTTTGATTTCTTGTGTCTGTAAACATAAATGATTGGGTTCAACAGGGGAGGAAAGACTGAGGTCAGAGACAGGTTTATGATCCTGGCGTTTGGGTGTATTCTTTCCATTAAAGTAAATGTGATTAAAACTGGGAGGAAATAGATTGCTACTAATGAAAGATGAGCTGTGCAGGTTTTGAAGGCCTTCATTCTTTCCTGAACTGTGGCCACTTTAGACAATGCATAGCTAATATATAGGTAACTAAACATGATAAATATCAGCGGAAGCCAAATAATAATAAGTGGTAACAAAATACTAATGACAAAGCTGGGTGTATAGTCATTGCAGGCAAGC
Organism: Lutjanus argentimaculatus; assembly: GCA_034769285.1. Taxonomy (NCBI): domain Eukaryota; kingdom Metazoa; phylum Chordata; class Actinopteri; order Lutjaniformes; family Lutjanidae; genus Lutjanus; species Lutjanus argentimaculatus. The sequence goes on along the minus strand of JAWZSL010000004.1, from coordinate 17,939,358 downwards.
CGGAATAGCTGACCATGGTCACAGAAATAGCTGTTAATAACCACAGACTTACAGAAGGAAAGTCTCGTAAGAAGGCCAACTGCAATAAGTACAACAGTAATAACAAAGAGCCAGAAAGAGGCAATCAAGGACAGCATGAATCTGTGGGTCACCTTCACCTGATAGTGCAGTGGGAAGATGATAGCTATCAGTCTGTCATAGGCAAGTGCAACCAGATTAAATGACTGCATTGAAAGGAAAGTATAGCAGAAAAAAAGGAATGACAAACAGTCATTGTAGGGGATGTAGCGATGGTTAAACAGAAAAATGTCAAGAAGCTTTGGCACCAGAGCAGAGTTACCAAACATGTCAACAACTGCTAAATTAAAAACTACAATATATTTTGGAGTTCTCAGATTATGATCCAAGATTATTATGGCCATCACAATTGTGTTTCCCAGCACTGAAGCAATGTAAACAAAAAAGAGAAAGACATAGTAAAACTTGATATTTGGGATACCAGAAAAGCCACTTATTACAAAATATACAGGACGCACAAAAGTGATGTTTTTCCCAAGAGCAGAGTTAAATAAGTCCATAGTACAACTTATCAAGCTTTTCATGCCCACACTGCAGAGGCAGATAAAGGTCCTCTTCAGTGTGTCAGCACTGTGTTCTGTTGTTTTCTTTGTGATGATCAAGCTCTGTCAAGGTTTAATTTTTCTGACAGGAGTGGCTAATAAGAGAAGCAGTTCTCTCCAAGTTCACGTTAAATAATGTCAATGTCTGATCCCCTGTGTCTGTTGCAGAGGTTCTCAAAGTGCAGCCTGCGGGACAATGGCAGTACCTCAAAAACTTGCCCTTGAACATGACGTGAAATGCATGCATTATATTTTAATAATTCCATTTGAATACATTTAAACTACTCAGTTCCTACACCAACCTGCATCCCCTGACAAACATCTGTTAGGTTGATGACAATGGCAATTTGAAGAAAGCTACTTGTTCCTGGCAACTACTGGCACCTTGCGAGCCTCACATGGTATAACCATGGTTGAAAATGCAATCACAAGTTCCAAACAATTAAATGGAACAGATTTCTACTGATTTAAGTTACACCTCTGGCACAAATTTCACTATAGGCCATTGTGACTTTAGTCTTCTACCTTAAAGCCTCGCCACTGGATCAAGGATTCAGCGCTATATCTTATTATTGATATGCTGTACATATATAGAACCTATATGAACTGAGACAAAAAAAGTTAATAAAAACCTGTCCTGTTCCTAACTGCCTCCCAGACAACCACGATAATATGCAGAGGTGGGTGACTCCAGTTATGTCTTGACTTAAGTCAGACCCAAGTCGCAAATTTGAGGACTAAAGACAAACACTGATAAAAGACTCAACTTGACTTTGACTTGGTATTCATGACTTGAGACAAATTACTTGAAAGGACCCAACTATATTTTATTTTAAATATTTGCATTTTTCTAACACTATCATGGAGGGGGCTTGTCCAAAAATAATATGATTTGGATTTAAGGACTGTGTTGTTGATGACAGTAGTAAGAAGAGAGCAGCAGTGTGCAGTGTCATATAAGAAGCATGTTAAACAGATCTGTTCACATATATTATAATTTCAGAGCCCCACTCTCCGTCGTTGATCATTTTGGAGCTTGTTATTGATTGCCACAAAATGTGAAATATCAGTAAGATTTATAATATGTAAGATGGCTGCGACAGTATTCATTAACGTTAAAAAAAATAAAACTTAACTTTTCATGACTACTGACTTAACTGATTTAAATGTGGAGGCTGGGGAAATCAATCAGAATTTCGTATGACTTTACTGAGGTTTGGATCAGTGATCTTAAAAGAAACAGAGCTAAAATCCAAACTTGCTACTGTATTCTGAAGTCTACTAGGTATGGTCTGAAATTTTCAACCACTGCTGAAAATGCTTGCTCTGCTCCCAATGATGAAGTTAGTAGAATCTCAATAATCCCCATCATGGCTATGGTTCTGGAAAAATGTACCAGATCAGCCCATGTTTGTTATGGATAAAAGTGGTATGCACTGGATTAAAGATGTCAGTCCAGTTTTAAGGCCCATCACTTAAATAACCTTCTTATATCAGCTTATGATGTGACCTTTTCCATTCCTGTTCTAACTGGTTTTAAAACAAAATGTGACACACATCTGAGCTAACCTGAGCATGGGCTGGCTGCAACTGGAACAAACTTCTACTGATTTAAGTTAATACCTCTGGCAGGAATTTTAGCATAGGCCATGGTGGCTCTAGGTCAGGCTTATTTAACTGGAACTGGCTATATCCAGCTCTTTACCAACCTTGATCTGGCCCTTTGATTGTTTATAAATTAGGAGAAAAAAGTATATCGGTGTGATTTTATTTAAATATCCTGCTAACATGTTAAGTTTATGCCCGTTTATATTTTTTGTAGAAGATCATCTTTTTATTAATGGGCCAATTAGCCAATACACTGGCTCTGTCTGTTGTTAAGCAGAGAGGTACAAAGTTTTAACTCAGGCTGTTTAAGCAGAGGGGATTAAGTAGAGTCAAACTGAATTTAAAAGTATACAAATTATGTACTTTTTTTTACATTATGTTTCTTTTGCAATTTAAAAATTAATAAAATGCGATGCCCCAGGAGCTCAGTTGGTAGCGTGTGTGCCCCATGTATCGAGGCTGAGTCCTCTGCAGCATCCATGGGTTTGAATCCAGTCTGCAGCCTGCTGCTGCCTGTAATCCCCCGACTCTCTCCCCCTTTCCTGTCATATCTTCAGCTGTGTGTGTCTCATTGAAAACTCTAGTCTCTTAAATTTTGATATCAAATTAGTACTTAACAAAATCAGGACTAGAAATATGCCCAAAAAAAAAAAAAGGTTTTAAAATGAGAGTTAAAAAGTCACCGTTTGCAACTTTTTGTGGGATCAGCAGGCACATGTCACACATTTGCTTTAATAATTCAATATAAGCAAATTTGATTGGCTCCAAATAAAATGTGTCTTTTACTCAACAAGCAGTTTCATTTGAAGAAAGATCACAGTAAAAAATGCTTATGCAGTGTATTTTTTCTTATTTGACTCAGAAGCTGCAAGTGGGATTATATGCTGCCTGGGCTTAATAGGGACATTTACCCCACTAAAAAGACGTAATTGGTAAGTAAGTTGCTTAAATTGGACCTGTATCCTTGATGTTATTAACCTAAACAAAGATGTCAGAACATCTGGGTCCGTGTACCTTTTGATAGTTTGATATTTCGTTTTCAAAATAAAACGGATTTACGGCAATATGGCCGTTTTCCCCGTTTTTTCGTTTTGAGACACAAAACGAAATAACGGAAGTACTTCCGTTTTTTTCTTTTTGTGTCTCAAAACGAAAAAACGGAAAAACCAAATCGAAAAAAACGGCCCAATTTTGATTTCTGCAAATTATTATTTTTTTTCTATTCTTGTTGCTATAACCGTGACACAACGACCCACCGGAAGCGGACGTTAAGTGTAACAACTTCAAAATAAAACTTTAGCGTGCTAACTGCTAACTTCTTATATTATAGCCTACCGCTCTCTTTCTACACCATATGGTTCACATTTATTTTACTTCTGTGAAAGTATAAGAGCTGGTTGTTTGGAAGAATGTGATAGGCATATAATTGTCATTTTAGCTTGAGTGCGTGAATGCATTTTGTGGAAAAATTTTACGTTCCCTGAGCATCTGTAACGTTAAGTCACCAGCAGAGGTCCCGGTCAATAGTAGCCTATTATTATTACGATTATCATCAGCAGCAGGCATTATTGGAGGCATTATTTACAGGCTAATCATCTGAAAATGAGAACTTGTTATGGCTTTAGTGCATTTGGTGTTTAGCCACAGGGTGGCGCAGGGTAGACATGCTTTGAGGTTCAAAACAGCAGACTCTGTGTCTCATCAAATGAGCTGCGATCATTTCATTTCAACCGAGAGGTGTGTGGAGGTCGATTCAATGGAGAGCTGCAAGGAATACAAATTGTGTTTTATTAGTCCTTTGGCGATAATTTCATCCTACTGCTTGTCATTTCTCCCGGCTTTGCACCGGGCGTCATTGGTTGCCATAACAACAGCGGAGGAGACTCCTTTCCCGAGTCAAAATCCTTGAGGCAAACTGGTCGTGATGAGTTCTGTATTTTAACTGCTACACTACTCAGCCTTTATAAGCAATGTAAACTGTAATGTGACCTCAATTTAACTGACAGTAAACGTGTATTCCAAAAATGTACAGCCCGGACCTATTTCACCGACGGACAGCCACCACCAATGGCAACTATAAACTCATTAATTTTACCCTGGCATCTTTATATGACGCGGTTGATTGATGCTGGTTCAAAGAAAACGTAGTAGAACTTCCAGACTTATGTGTATTAAATTATAATCATTCATTTATCAATCATACGGTAGGATACATATGATGTCAATACCTTGGCGCCAGCGCTGGACACAACAGCGCCACCCCGAGTGTCTACAACGCCTGTGTTACCAGTTGTCAGTCTACTGTCTGTGCTGATTGTGACCACGAGGAGTGGAAAAGCCATGTTGATTTAATTCAACAAAATATGTCTACCAACAAGAATAAACAATGAGGAATCTTTAATTAATAAGTTTTATTTTGAAGTTGTTACACTTAACGTCCGCTTCCGGTGGGTCGTTGTGTCACGGTTTTTTCAACAAGAAAAGAAAAAAAAATGTATTTGCAGAAATCAAAATTGGGCCGTTTTTTCGATTTGGTTTTTCCGTTTTTTCGTTTTGAGACACAAAACGAAAAAACGGAAGTACTTCCGTTATTTCGTTTTGTGTCTCAAAACGAAAAAACGGGAAAACGGCTGTATTTCCGTAAATCCGTTTTATTTTGAAAACGAAATATCAAACTATCAAAAGGTACACGGACCCATCTGGCCAATTGTGCTTTGTTCATCTGACAAAATTTTAAAATTCAACATACAGTATGTTCAACAAAAAGAGCAGGTCAGCAGAATGTAGCTGCTTCACAATAAAATTCTTCAAGTAGAGAAGTAGAAAAATAGATTAGAAACGAAAAACAGCAAAGACAACAAGATGGACGAAGGTACCTTTTAACCGTTTGTTTTCTGGGAATAAATAACACAATCAGAAACAAAGAAACAAGTCTTTATTTCGTTTTTTTCGTTTTTTGGGCAAAATACAAAAAACAAAAAAACGGTTCGTTTTTTTCGTTTTTTTGTTTTTGGCAAAAAAATTAAAAAACAGAAATTCAGCTCAATTTCTTGGACCCAGAAACAAGTCTTTATTTCGTTTTTTTGCTTTTGGGCAAAAAAACAAAAACAAAAAACGGTTCGTTTTTTTCGTTTTTGGCAAAAAACAAATAAACGGAAATTCAGCTCAATTCCTTGTTTTCTGTTCTATAACCAAAAACAAATTTACCACTCCATGTTTCGTTTCATTGGTGGGCGGGCCCTCTGATTGGCAAGTGTGCTTCCTTTCACTGTACTCTTCAAATAAAAGTTCTTCCGTTTGACACTGTCGACACAAAAATATTACTGTATATAGACACTACTACTGTAATAGACAGCAGACACTTTAGCTTTTAATAATTGATCATTATTGACTTCTGTAGCCTTTTTTAAATTATGACAGCAAGTTGTCTTTGTGGCTTTTTTCTATTCAATATTTAAGTTTGCTGCGCATATAGCAGAATTAAACAGCGACTTTCCACGGTATTAAAAGGAGTGGTTGGGGGACTCTGGCGTGATAAATCAGCATTTAAACCTTTTGTTTTGTGGCTGACTGCGTGGATTATATAGCCTAATGAACAACGTTTTATTTTAGCTATTGCCTGTTCAAGCAGCTGAGTGACCATAACGCATTATGTCAGCCACAAAACAAAAGGTTAAATGCTGATTTATCACGCCAGAGTCCCCCAACCACTCCTTTTAATACCGTGGAAAGTCGCTGTTTAATTCTGCTATATGCGCAGCAAACTTAAATATTGAATAGAAAAAAGCCACAAAGACAACTTGCTGTCATAATTTAAAAAAGGCTACAGTAGTCAATAATGATCAATTATTAAAAGCTAAAGTGTCTGCTGTCTATTACAGTAGTAGTGTCTATATACAGTAATATTTTTGTGTCGACAGTGTCAAACGGAAGAACTTTTATTTTGAAGAGTACAGTGAAAGGAAGCACACTTGCCAATCAGAGGGCCCGCCCACCAATGAAACGAAACATGGAGTGGTAAATTTGTTTTTGGTTATAGAACAGAAAACAAGGAATTGAGCTGAATTTCCGTTTATTTGTTTTTTGCCAAAAACGAAAAAATGAACCGTTTTTTTTGTTTTTGTTTTTTTGCCCAAAAGCAAAAAAACGAAATAAAGACTTGTTTCTGGGTCCAAGAAATTGAGCTGAATTTCTGTTTTTTAATTTTTTTGCCAAAAACAAAAAAACGAAAAAACGAACCGTTTTTTTGTTTTTTGTATTTTGCCCAAAAACGAAAAAACGAAATAAAGACTTGTTTCTTTGTTTCTGATTGTGTTAGTTATTCCCAGAAAACAAACGGTTAAAAGGTACCTTCGTCAAGATGGATCTCAAGATGGTTCCTTTTTAAATTTAACTATAAATTATCTATGACCATAAAGAAGCAGAAAAACATTTTTTGTTAGTAAGTGTTCTTTTAAAACTTGTCACTTGGTTTCAATATTTAGTAGGATAATGTAATATTTATGGAACAAAATTCATGTTGAATTTCATGGTGATACATATGTGGGATGTTAGAGACAGGAGTTCATAAAATCTGTTGCTTCGTTGATTTTACTGTGACAAATTTTATTGCAATGTACATAATGTGCTAAACAGAAGAAGAAGAACATATACATACACAAATTCTCATTTTATGATTATTTTCTTCACTGTAATTTTGGATGGCTTTCTGATTTTTAATATCCTTTTCACAGATTCTTTGATTTCTTGTGTTTGCAGAACATAAATGATCGGATTCAACATGGAGGAAAAATGGAGGTCAGAGACAGGTTTATGATCCTGGCGTTTGGGTGTATTCTGGCACCAATAGTAAATGTGATTAATATTGGAATGAAATAGATTGCCACTAATGAAAGATGAGCTGTGCAGGTTTTAAAGGCCTTCACTCTTTCCTGAACTGTGGCCACTTTAGACAATGCATAGCCAATACATGCATAACTTACCAAGATAAATACCAGTGGAAGCCAGACAATAAGAGCTACTAACAACTTACCAATGACAGAGTTGGGAGTTTTGTCATTACAGGCCAGTCGGTATATTGGGCCATGGTCACAGAAATAGCTGTTAATAACCACAGACTTACAGAAAGAAAGTCTCGTAAGAAGGCCAATTGCAATAAGTACAACAGTAATGATAAAGAGCCAGAAAGAGGCAATCAAAGACAGCATGAATCTGTGGGTCACCTTCACATGATAGTGCAGCGGGAAGATGATAGCTATCAGTCTGTCATAGGCAAGTGCAACCAGATTAAGAGACTGCATCGAAAGGCAGGAAAAGCAGAAAAAAAGGAAGGTCAAGCAGTCATTGTAGGGGATGTAGTGATGGTTAAACAGAGAGATGTCAAGAAGCTTCGGCACCAGAGCAGAGCTACCAAACAGATCCACCAATGCTAAATTAAATACAGCAATATATTTTGGAGTTCTCAGATTATGATCCAAGTATATTACAGCCAACACAATTGTGTTTCCCAGCACTGAAACAACATACACAAAAAAGAGAAAGACATAGTAAAACTTGATATTTGGTATACCAATAAATCCACTTATTATGAAATAAGCAGGACGCACAAAAGTGATGTTTTTTCCAAGAGCAGAGTTGAAAAAGTCCATTGTCAAGCTTTTACTGTCCAAGGCACAGTTTTTACTATAGAGAACAGCATTGCATGTCAGCTCTGTATTCTGTTATGTAGACGTGAGCTCTTCTCTCTCGGTGTCTAATGATGAAGCTCTGACAAGCTCTCACTCTATTACATTCCTCTGTGTTCATGTCAAGTAAGATCAACGCCTAATCCCTAGTCTATTGCATCAGAAAATAGAATTAACGCCTCGTGGTTTGAATTCCTCTGCGAACTAGTCAAGTTGTAGTTTAAATCCATATCCGTCCTGACTCTTTATAAGATGTGCACTGAAGATTTTGGAGGAATTGAATATATGGCATTAAGTGTTTTGTTTTTGGCAAAATTGTTATCAATATATTGATACAGTATGTACTGAAAAATCTTCCAGTGAGATATATGCTGTATATGTAGGTTATATGTGGGCCGCCTGGCTTTTCTTGACAAAAAACAATTTGAACCACAAGCAATAATATGGGCATTTAAAAAAAACGCGAAAACAGCCCACCCCCCATTGAGTGCTTTTACTACTCTAGCCATTTCAAGCAAACCACACAAGTAAAGTGTCGTATGAAAACAGAGATCCTACTGATTACGAAGAGGTCTCACTCGTCACCGTGTGACAAAAACTAAGAGTTAGATGCCAAATAGTCGCAAAAAAAACCTTCACAGATTCATAAAATATGTCTTACTTTAACTGTTTTGTGGCCTAAAGTTATACTCCAGCTTGACTCCTACGACTCTTCCGTAGTTTGAAATGAATCACGGTCCTGGTTGTTTTTCATAAAGAGCAAGGGCTATTTTCGAGCAGAGTAACGCATCTTCCTACAATACACTACCTTTGGCTTCAGGTCCTTCTGTATCGTCATTGGAGTTGCTAAGGTAAATTTGGGTGGTAGCAATCAAGTCTCCTGACTGATTGGCTTATAGAGGTGTCGATCATCAAAATTGACCAATGGGTTGCCGAGATAGTCCCCTGGACTGCCCCAGGGAGTTGATGCGTATGCGCACAGGACGCAGCCTGTTGACACTTCAGACGCCGTGAGCAGAGCGTTTATTCACCGCGATCAGCAGAAGACGGGAGAAATTTACAGCAGAGGAGGTTCTCTGAATGTTTGAATCAGATAGCGGTGCTAACATACTAACAACACAGTGCCAAACATTTGTGTGACTGATGCCCAAATGGCACATTTGGTGCAGTTTCGCCTGGATATGTCTGTGTTAAAACATCTGTAAAACTGTTCAGGTTCACTTTTTTTAGCATCAACTTTTGCACAGTTGCTCATCAGATATAACTTTACTAATTCCTAGATGAATCGGGCTACTATCATATGATTCAAAAGTGTTTTTCACTCTAAACAATGTTTTTAAAAAAAAAAAAAAAAAAAAGATAAAAATTCACATTTTTTCTGTGTTCCAGGTGAATTTACTCTGACACAGTAACACATATCTTGATTCTGACACTTCTATAGTAATCTCACATGTATTACCGTTATTTTGAGACCAAGATTATACATATAGCCCTTGTAGTTGTGAAAATATCCTCCATTTATTTTGGGTAAGTCATTTCGGACAGAAGGTAGAAAAAATAGGCCCCGTGATGAACAGGATTATGTTAATTTATTTTACTTTTAAATGTGACCAGCAATGGCTTGTTTTAAGATTCACTAGGATTTAACTTAAGTGAAAACAATTGATATTATTTATTTTAATTGTATTTTTTTGCGTTTGTTAAAACCGTATTTCAAGATTGTGCCTTTTTGTAAGACTCTACGTTTAAGTATTGTTAATAAATGGCTTATAATAACACATAATAGTCATAATTTCAAAATTCCTGTCAACTTTTAACATTTTTTTTTACAAAAACACAGTGGGCCGCCGGTGGGCTTCTCTACCACCAGGCTTAGCAAGTTTTCTGGGGGAAACCCTGCATTTTTATTATATTCATTTATTAATGTATCAGATTTATTGACTTATTCGCTGGTACTAGGCAGCAAAATATGTTTTAATTTATTTATTTTCTGGTACATATAGGCAGCAGCATAGTTATGTATTTATTTATTCATTCATTCATTCCTCATTCAAGGAACCATCTGGTTCCGGTCTCTGGCCGGTCAATCGGTGCATCCCTAATACATTCCCTCATGCTCTCTTAGACACACTCAGGAACCTTGCTTCTTTGTTTCTGAAACTAATCAAGAAAGTGGCAGACGTACCTTTAAATACAAAGCTCCTTCTAACTGGAACAATCTTCCCACTATTAACAATCTGCCCCAAGTACAATTAACTCATGACACCTCTTTATGGATTCATAATCATGCAGCTGCTTTTAATTGTAATGTATTCCTGCCCCTCTAACAATGTATGGCTTTTCCTCATTGGTTTTCCCTGTATCATCATCATCATCATCATCATTATTTCTATTGCACTATATGTTCTGTGGTATCTACTTAGTACTTATTTTTGTGTCTGTGTATTTTGGGTGTTGTGGGTTTATGGGAATGATGTGTGGCTGGGTCAGTAAATGACAGCCTTTATGTATGTATGTTATATATAACTGTGTCTACTTTATCACATGTCTTGCGTTGGACCCCCTCAAAAACGAGATGGTTCATCTCAAGGGGCTATCCACTAATAAACTTCTGTTATATCATATTGTACACATGGATGTGCATGATAAGACCAGGCACAGCTACGACCATTGTCAAGTCAGGCTTGGTGCAATCAGTGTAAATTCCAATCACAAAGCCAGGCGTAGTTAAGTCTGGCATAAGAGTTAAAACCCTTTTTAATGCCCAGCTGGTGCACTCAGCTCCAGCTGTCAAAAGACGTTGTTTATAGATTATAGATTATAGATAGAAATTAATACAGAGCCCGAGACTGACAGGCAAGTTGGTGGTGTCTAGACTCACGAGGATGTTCTACTGAACCATGATGGTTAAATGTGAGCTACACCTAAAGGCATAACACTTGAGTTACAATCATTTGATTTTCCCTCACTTGTAGTCATGCTCTTTGGGTACTAACCAAAAGGAGACAATCCTGTTCAGGACCTACTTTTGATGTAAAAAGTATACTTCAGAATAAGCCCAATACCAGCAGAAAATAGACTGTTCATGCATCTAATAAATACTGTATGTCCATAAAGTCAGAAGGAAAAAACTGTTTTTGCTGACTCATACTTAGCTCCTGATTGTTTGCTTCATGCAGTCTTCATAAGTACGAAGTTCACTACTGAACTATTCTTTACTCCCTTGTTGAAAGTTGGAGCAACTCTATCTAATGAGGCTGTTAATGAGTTGTTTGTCGACAATGCCCTTGCATGATGATGACACAAGCGGAACAGTTAGGTAAACACTTTGTCCCAAACTGCAGGGAACAGTCAAGAGAGGGGGGTGGGGGTATGCTAGGTTGGTTGGAAGATAGTACCCTAAAGATTTACATTGCCTCATGAAGTAAGAAACTTTCCATAACAATCATTTGGTCAATAAATAAAATTTAGAAGAAAGCTTGGTTCACACTTGTTTGTGAAATTAATAATCCTCAGAGGAGAGATCTTTATTCAGTGTCCAGCAATGAAGCAAACACTTTTAGTGTCGCTGCTACTTTTATACAAGTAATAATACCCGATATCTCAATGCAGAGTTGCAGTCAAAAGACAGGACAGATGCATGCTGTTTTACTCTGCAACACATCTCTGTCAAGAGTGAAATCCCAACCATGACATCAGGCATTTTCACTGGTGTAACTATGCTGTTGTCAAAGAAACAGATCATAAGAGTGTGATATTTGTTGAAACTAATATGCAGTACTGTATAATACAGTAGAATATAGTATTCAAAGTATTATTATCATCATTATTATTATAGTGTAATTTTTATTATATATACACTATATTGCCAAAAGTATCAGGACATCTGCCTTTACACGCCCATGAACTTTAATGACATCCCATTCTTAAGCCGTAAGGTTTAATATGGAGTTGGCCCACCCTTTGCAGCTATGACAGCTTCAACTCTTCTCTGAAGGCTTTTCACAAGGTTTAGGAGTGTGTTTATGGGAATTTTTGACCATTCCTCCAGAAGTGCATTTGTGAGTTCAGGCACTGATGTAGAACGAGAAGGCCTGGCTTGCAGTCTCCACTCTAATTCATCCCAAAGTTCCTCCACACCAAACTCGCTCTTCCATGTCTTTATGGACCTTGCTTTGTGCACTGGTGCGCAGTCATGTTGGAATAGGAAGGGACCATCCCCAAACTGTTCCCACAAAGTTGGGAGCATGAAATTGTCCAAAATGTCTTAGTATGCTGAAGCATTAAGAGTTCCTTTCACTGGAACTAAGGGGCCAAGCCCAACTCCTGAAAAACAAGCCCACACCATAATCCCCCCTCCACCAAACTTTACACTTGTCACAATGCAGTCAGGCAAGTACCGTTCTCCTGGCAACCACCAAACCCAGACTTGTCCATCGGATTGCCAGACAGAGAAGTGTGATTCATCACTCCAGAGAACACATCTCCACTGCTCCAGAGTCCAGTGGCGCCATGCTTTACACCACTGCAGCCGACGCTTGGATGCAGCTTCTCGACCATGGAAACCCTATCCATGAAGCTCTCTACGAACTGTTCTTGAGCTAATTTGAAGGCCACACAACGTTTGAAGGTCTGTAGCCATTGACTCTGCAAAGTTGGCAACTTCTGTGCACTGTGCGCCTCAGCATGCACTGACCCTGCTCTGTGATTTTACGTGGCCTACCACTTCGTGGCTGAGTTGCTGTTGTTCCCAATCGCTTCCACTTTATTATAATACCACAAACAGTTGGCCGTGGAATATTTAGTAGCGAGGAAATTTCACAAATGGACTTATGCACAGGTGGCAACCTATCACGATACCACGCTTGAATTCTGTGAGCTCCTGAGAGCAACCAATTCTTTCACAAATGTTTGTAGAAGCAGTCTGCATACCTAGGTGCTTGAATTTATACTGTACACCTGTGGCCATGGAAGTGATTGGAACACCTGAATTCAATGATTTGGAGGGGTGTTCTGATACTTTTGTGTAATATAGTGTATAAATGTGCTCCAAAGTTGCAGGTGGGCTCACATGGTATCTGGGCTGAAAAAGACGCGATTGGCCCAAGAAGCTTAAATTGGACCACTATCCTTGATGGTAAAAATCTCATTCTGGACATATGTTAAAACATCTAGCCAATTGTGCTTCATTAATCTGACAGAATTTTAAAATTCAACATACAGCATGATCACAAAAAGAGCAGGCCACCTCCACAGTATCTATGCTTCCTGTAGCTGCTTCACAATAAAACTCTTCAAGAAAAGTCAGTATGCCCTAGAACAGGTTGAATGGGTAGTAGTAGTAGATTAGACAAGAAAAACAGCAAAGAAAACCAGATGGATCTCATGATGGTTCCATTTTAAATTAAACTATGAGGTATCCATGACCATAAAGAAGCAGAAAAACAACACTTGATTACAATACATTTTTCTTTTGTATTTATTCATTTTAAAGTACAAAAATCAACTTCAAAATCAAATTTGTTTGTTTTAAATTTTGAACCAAAAGATTTTAAAATACTTACTTATACTTACACAAATTATAAGAATACTAGGAGAATACTAAATTTAATGTAAGTGGGTCCTATTCTGCAGACTGTAGTTATTACCTTATTTGGCTATCTTTAAAATAGTTGGATTTCAGTAAATGTTTGTTTAAAAGCTGTTACTTTGATAAGGTATTTTTTGTGGAACAAAATTCATGTTGAATTTCATGTTGAAACATTTGTGGGATGTTAAAAATTTACAAAAGCTGTTCCATTGTTGATTTTTCTCAGTGTACATCCATGTACATAAGGTGCTAAACAGAAGAAGAAGAACATATACACACACAAATTCTCACTTTACGATTACTTTCATCACTGTAATTTTGGATGGCTTTCTGATTTTTAGTATCCTTTTCACAGATTCTTTGATTTCTTGTGTTTGCAGAACATAAATGATTGGGTTCAACATGGGAGGAAAAATGGAGGTCAGAGACAGGTTTATGATCCTGGCGTTTGGGTGTATTCTGGCACCAATAGTAAATGTGATTAATATTGGAATGAAATAGATTGCCACTAATGAAAGATGAGCTGTGCAGGTTTTAAAGGCCTTCACTCTTTCCTGAACTGTGGCCACTTTAGACAATGCATAGCCAATCCATGCATAACTTACCAAGATAAATACCAGTGGAAGCCAGATAATAAGAACTATTAACACATGACCAATTATAGAATTGAGTGTGTAGTCATTGCAGGCCAGCCGGAATATCTGGCCATGGTCACAGAAATAGCTGTTGATAACCACAGACTTACAGAAAGAAAGTCTCGTAAGAAGGCCAACTGCAATAAGTACAACAGTAATAACAAAGAGCCAGAAAGAGGCAATCAAAGACAGCATGAACCTGTGGGTCACCTTCACTTGATAGTGCAGTGGGAAGATGATAGCTATCAGTCTGTCATAGGCAAGTGCAACCAGATTAAGAGTCTGCATTGAAAGGAAGGTATAGCAGAAAAAAAGGAAGGTCAAGCAGTCATTGTAGGGGATGTAGTGATGGTTAAACAGAAAGATGTCAAGAAGCTTCGGCACCAGAGCAGAGCTACCATACAGGTCGACGAACGCTAAATTAAACACAGCAATATACTTTGGAGTTCTCAGATTATGATCCAAGTATATTACAGCCAACACAATTGTGTTTCCCAGCACTGAAACAACATACACAAAAAAGAGAAAGACATAGTAAAACTTGATATTAGGTATGCCAATAAATCCACTTATTATAAAATATGCAGGACGAACAAAAGTGATGTTTTTCCCAAGAGCAGTGTTGAAAAAGTCCATTGTCAAGCTTTTACTGTCCAAGGCACAGTTTTCACTGTAGAGAACAGCACTACACACCAGCACAGTATTCTGTTATGTAGAAGGTGAGCTCTTCTCTCTTGCTGTCTAATGATGAAGCTCTGACAAGCATGAAGTCTTCTGCAGCCCCTGTACTTATATCAAATGAGGTCATTGTCCAATCCCTAGTCTAGTGCATCAGAAACTAGAATTAACACCTCACAGTTGTATGTAGTTTACATTATTTGCGCTGAAGATTGTGAATGAATTTAATAAAATGTATTAAGTGTATTTTTCAGCAAAATAGAAGTCACCAATATATCTACAAGATTGTATGATTCCAGTGAATAATTTCCAGTGACAAACATGCTGTCGTCATATAGAGACTATTTTTACAGAGGAGGACAAAGGACTGATAAGAGAGCTGAACATTATGATGCCACAGTGAAGCTGACCTTTGACCTCTTGGATATAAAATGTCATCATGTCACTTTATCGTCATTTTTATTAGATATTTATAAAAAAGTGTCATAATTAGTGTATGAATTCTTGAGTTATGGCCAGAAACATGTTTTGAGAGATCACAGTGACCTTCACCTTTGACCACCAAATTCTAATGAGTTCAATCTTTGAGTCCAAGTGGACATTTGTACCAAATCTGAAGAACTCCCGTCCAGTTCAAAAGAATGAAATGGACCTGAGGTCACAGTGACCTTGACTTTTGACCTCCAAATTCTAATCAGTTCATCCTTGATTCCAAGTGGACATCATGAGGAAATGTCACCAAGCCCATCTTGGGATACCACAAGGACTGTCACATTGATTTGGACAGATGGACGGACAAACAGACTGATGTCTGTATGGACACATTGAGGGACGCATGGACGGACAACCCAAAAAGATAATGGTTCTGGTCACAGCTATCGCTCAGGCAGAGGTATAAAAATGTGTTCAATTCAATGAACTTACTGCATTTATGAAAACTTATCATAAGATTCTCTGATACAGATTTCTATTGGATGGAGGATCTATGGTTTTTATTGTCCTTCACTGGTTACCTTACTGTTTTAAATATTTTTTTTAAATATAATGGTATTCTGAGAGGACAATTACTACAACTACACAACTATAAGTATAGCTACAAGGACACAAAATGTCTCAAAATGAAGGGGTAACAATCTTGTACATTTGAGGATGCAGTCTTTTTTTATTTTCAATGAAAGTTAGACATTAAATAAAAGGGGATGATACACAATATTGCCACAAGTATCAGGACACCCCTCCAAATCATTGAATTCAGGTGTTCCAATCACTTCCATGGCCACAGGTGTATAAAATCAAGCACCTAGGCATGCAGGCTGCTTCTACAAACATTTGTGAAAGAACTGGTTACTCTCAGGAGCTCACAGAATTCAAGCATGGTACCGTGATAGGTTGCCACCTGTGCAATAAGTCCATTCGTGAAATTTCTTCGCTACTAAATATTCCATGGTCAACTGTTAGTGGTATTATAACAATGTGGAAGCGATTGGGAACAACAGCAACTCAGCCACGAAGTGGTAGGCCACGTTAAATCACAGAGCAGGGTCAGTGCATGCTGAGGCGCACAGTGCACAGAAGTTGCCAACTTTCTGCAGAGTCAATGGCTACAGACCTCCAAACTCCGTATGGCCTTCAAATTAGCTCAAGAACAGTGCGTAGAGAGCTTCATGGATTGGATTTCCATGGCCGAGCAGCTGCATCCAAGCCTTACATCACCAAGTACAATGAAAAGCGTTGGCTGCAGTGGTGTAAAGCACAGCGCCACTGGACTCTGGAGCAGTGGAGACGTGTTCTCTGGAGTGATGAATCACACTTCTCTGTCTGGCAATCCGATGGACAAGTCTGGGTTTGGCGGTTGCCAGGAGAATGGTACTTGCCTGACTGCATTGTGCCAAGTGTAAAGTTTGGTGGAGGGGGGATTATGGTGTGGGCTTGTTTTTCAGGAGTTGGGCTTGGCCCCTTAGTTCCAGTGAAAGGGACTCTTAATGCCTCAGCGTATCAAGACATTTTGGACAATTTCATGCTCCCAACTTTGTGGGAACAGTTTGGGGATGGTCCCTTCCTGTTCCAACATGACTGCACACCAGTGCACAAAGCAAGGTCCATAAAGACATGGAAGAGCGAGTTTGGTGTGGAGGAACTTGACTGGCCTGCACAGAGTCCTGACCTCAACCCGATAGAACACCTTTGGGATGAATTAGAGTGGAGACTGCGAGCCAGGCCTTCTCGTTCTACATCAGTGCCTGAACTCACAAATGCGCTTCTGGAGGAATGGTCAAAAATTCCCATAAACACACTCCTAAACCTTGTGAAAAGCCTTCCCAGAAGAGTTGAAGCTGTCATAGCTGCAAAGGGTGGGCCAACTCCATTTTAAACCTTACGGATTAAGAATGGGATGTCATTAAAGTTCATGGGCGTGTAAAGGCAGATGTCCTGATACTTTTGGCAAAATAGTGTATGTCAATGTTGTGTTTACAACTTATTTCCACTGGCCCCCAAGGGGCCAAACAAATCAGTTATTGCAGGATTAAGTGTTTTATGAAGACTCTTTACATAATTCCAGTAGCTATGACTGAGGAGAAGCAAGTCTTAGCAAATAACTGACCACATGAAAACAAGACAGACTGAAGCAATAGCAGACCTGAGCAGTTGACAATAGGGCTGTCACTTTTTCAAAAAATCAAGTTTGAACGAATTTAAAATGACCCGTAATTCGTTCGGATAATTTCGCTTTGCTCGCTATCGTCCTACATTTTCGTAGCATAACAACACATTAACATTAGCTTCGTTTAGCGAGAGGTCAGTAGGGCATGCAATAGGTCAACATGATAGTGAATTCTTAGAGTGCTCTCTGTTGGATCACAAGGCAAACTACATCAAATTGTCTGATGAACCTATAGAGACTGCAGCCGACATTTCGAACAGGTAATTACAGCTCAAACATGAATTTTTCACCTCATGTCCAAACGAATATCCGAAACTCGAATAAAAAGTGACAGCCCTAGTTGACAAGATAGCTCCAGGAAGTTTGCTCTGGCATTTCGTCCTTCTCAAGTATCATGGGCAACAGCTTTATTCATACATTTGTTTTAAAAGGTTCCACTATACCAACAGCGGCTATGAGCTTAGGCTAAGCAACTATGACGTAGCTTAGATTCACTTCCTTGAAAATTTAGAGATCTGCTAAACTTGTGTGTAACCATGACCCTTGCGCTCTAGCACAGTGGATGGAACAACATAAATACAGCAGCTAGATGTAATAGTTTCATATACAGTAAAGAAACAAGGCAGGTCTTTCCATCGTCATTCGTATAACAAAGTAACGAGAGAGTAAATACAGGCATTGTGGGGAATATACTCAAAGCACAGTCGAGTGTTTGCAAAAACTAAAACATTGATTTTTTTTTTACCATAACGCTAGTTAATGTTCAGTTGACGGAATAAAATTGGTTTGGGGCACATTTTGAATTCAACATCTTAATAATTAGATTTTCTGTCCTATTTGTGGAGGGTTCAGTGCCTCTTTTATGATTAAGTTGATGAGTTGCACATGGAAAAACATGTTACATATCCACATTTCATAGCAAGATTTTTCCACCTGGTCAGGAGTTTCACACAAGCTAATTCCAAGGCTTCTCAGATGCACTGGCACCAGAAAGAAATTGTTTAGGATTTTAGGAAACAGATTTAATTATTTGATTAAACAAGCATGACATAACATAACAATATCAGGGCTTCCCCCAGAAAACTTGCTAAGCCTGGTGGTAGAGAAGCCCACCGGCGGCCCACTGTGTTTTTGTAAAAAAAAAAATGTTAAAAGTTGACAGGAATTTTGAAATTATGACTATTATGTGTTATTATAAGCCATTTATTAACCATACTTAAACGTAGAGTCTTACAAAAAGGCACAATCTTGAAATACGGTTTTAACGAACACAAAAAAATACAATTAAAATAAATAATATCAATTGTTTTCACTTAAGTTAAATCCTAGTGAATCTTAAAACAAGCCATTGCTGGTCACATTTAAAAGTAAAATAAATTAACATAATCCTGTTCATCACGGGGCCTATTTTTTCTACCTTCTGTCCGAAATGACTTACCCAAAATAAATGGAGGATATTTTCACAACTACAAGGGATATATGTATAATCTTGGTCTCAAAATAACGGTAATACATGTGAGATTACTATAGAAGTGTCAGAATCAAGATATGTGTTACTGTGTCAGAGTAAATTCACCTGGAACACAGAAAAAATGTGAATTTTTATCTATTTATTTGAAAAAAAAACATTGTTTAGAGTGAAAAACACTTTTGAATCATATGATAGTAGCGTCCGATTCATCTAGTAGAATTAGTGTAATAGTTTATAATCATGTATGAGTCAACTGTTGCCAAAACGTAGTCGATGGGAACGTAAAAAACAAGTGAAACCTGAAACAGTTTTTTACCACGAATGTATTTAATACACAAATCATGACGACATTTACCAGAATGGCGAAACTGCACCAAATGTGCCATTTGGGCATCAGTCACACAAATGTTTGGCACTGTGTTGTTAGTATGTTAGCACCGCTATCTGATTCAAACGTTCAGAGAACCACCTCTGCTGTAAATTTCTCCCGTTTTCTGCTGATCGCGGTGAATAAACACTCTGCTCACGGCGTCTGAAGTGTCAACAGGCTGCCTCCTGTGCACGTGCGTCAACTCCCTGGGCAGTCCAGGGGACTATCTCGGCAACCCATTGGTCAATTTTGATGATCGACACCTCTATAAGCCAATCAGTCAGGAGACTCGATCGCTACCACCCAAATTTACCTTAGCAACACCAATGACGATACAGAAGGACGTGAAGCCAAAGATAGTGTATTGTAGGAAGGATGCGTTACTCCGCTCGAAAAAAAACCTTGCTCTTTATGAAAACAACCAGGACCACGATTCATTTCAAACTATTGAAGAGTCATAGGAGTAGACATTAGCAGTGTTTTTTCAAGCTGGAATATAACTTTAGGCCACAAAACAGTTAAAGTAAGACATATTTTATTATTCTGTGAAGTTTTTTTTTGGGACTATTTGGCGTCTAACTCTGAGATTTGTCACACAGTGACGAGTGAGACCTCTTCGTAATCAGTAGGATCTCTGTTTTCATACGACACCTTACTTGTGTGGTTTGCTTGAAATGGCTAGAGTAGTAAAAGCACTCAATGGGGGGTGGGCTGTTTTCGCGTTTTTTTTAAATGCCCATATTATTGCTTGTGGTTCAAATTGTTTTTCGTTTAGGTGGCAATACTTGATAGAGGCTTTTAGCTGAGTTTCTCCCCGTCATTTTGGGGTGCTACATGTTAGAATTGGTGCTTCCTAGCGTGCCCATAGGTCGTTTGTACCGCACGCATCTGACGCTGCCCCATGTACAGGGGGCGCTCGGGATGAAGAGGATAAAAAAGTGCAAACATGGCCAAGGGGTAAAACCAGGGAACTGAGAGGCTGAGGAGGTATGCTGTGCTGTGTGACCTCTCTGTGACCTCGGTTAAAAGCTCTGTACACCGTCTTTGGTATCACTGTTTTGGTGCATAAAAAAACCTATTTAAAATAAATAAACAAGTGACGCTTAGCCTGGCGGGGGGGCAAGAAAAGCCTGGCGGCCCGCCAGGCCTATAAAGCACTGGGGGAAACCCTGAATATGAAAGCCTTAGAGGGACTGGTAGGTGTTCTTATTGTTTGATTCTTGTTTGGTTTACCTTTAAAGACAGTCAAGATAACTAGGTCCCTCTGCTTCCACTAATTTTGATAAGCTAGGCTAAGCGACTGCTGACTCCAGCTTCACATTTAGTCCACAAACATAAGCATGGTATCAATCTTCTATAAGCATATTTCTCAAAATATAGGACTACTCCTTTATGTTTAGTCCACATAAAGACAAGACATATACATATGCAGACATATGACATGTGTATGATAAAAATGGTTGTGATAAAGACAACATGAAGATACATGAAATTAAATATTTGGTCTTGCTAAGTTCTCATGCACTTCAGGGTTACATCATGGCTGGAACTTTGCTTTTCAACTTAATTTCAAGATGACCAGCATCAGCAGGTCTCATTAGAGACCTAATTAACTAGCAGAACATTTCATCTGAGTAGTTAGACTGATTTGCTCTACCCATTGTTAAGGAATTTTCCATCTTCTAGTGGTTATGCTAAGGCCTTCGAGCCATACCATTAAGGTTTTAACCTTTGACAGACTTACTGTCTCTCCTCTAGGACAGTGGATGCAGCTGTCTTCTCCTTTCAGATAAACAAGTGAACAACCTGATAGTGTTGCTAGGGCAGCTGACGTCGAGGAGGTGTTTGTCTTGTCTATCTCACTGGAGAAGACGTAAACTGTAATCTGTTTTGGTTAACACTGACCCTGAGCTGTAGAGCCAGAGGTGCTGAACACTAGTCTCAGACTTTGTGTATTCATAATTCCTGTGTTTGCATATTCAGACCAATAGGCTAACTTTATGTGTTGGGTCTGACCTTATTTGGGCATGGGTTCATCATGACATTAACTATGAATGCTTAAAGACTATCCCGGAGGACAGAAACGCCAGAATTGAAGGGAACATCAATGCCAACTGTGTACTGGTTATTCCTTCATTCTCCTTGGCCAAGTATTATTAAACCAATTTCAGTGTAAGACATATTGGACTCCTGAGTACTTCTTCCTTCGGATATATAGGTATTGGAATAAATTCCACAACACCCATGATTAAAATTTTTGTCAAATTCTATGTCAATTAAATATTCTATGAAAACATTTTAATTTGCATATTTATTTTGATGGATAAATAAATCAAGCGGCAAAAAATAAATTAATTAAAAATGCAACTCATATCTTCATCCCATAAAAGTTTATTCCTGTTAATAATCTAAACGTTTAAAATTAAAACTGGGAATCTATAAATCTCTGACATAATATTTTCATAAGCAATAAAACTATGCTGTGTTAGGTTGGGTGAAAGCCAGAGGAAGACGGACTAAAAACTAACTCCTGCTTTGGAGAAAGCACATCCTTAAATTCTTGGGATTCATACATATAATTCTTATTAATTTCATTTGGCTCAGTGTGCTGTGCCTAAAACAATATCAGAATCTACTCAAGAGACTATTGAAGCTCCAGGGCCACAAGACATCTAAACTCAAACTATTACATGAAGCTGTATCCATAGGGATCTACTATTAAGGTATTGTCGACAAACTAATGAAATTAGCTCCCTGGGTATATTAAAGATGTTTAAAGTCTCCCACAGAGAGAAATCTCCTCTGAAAATCAGTCACAAAGAGGATAAAATTACAAGATGAATCTTCTGCCTCAGGCCTGCAGGGAACAGTTAATTACACTATTCTACATTCTGCAAAAAATGCTCACAAATTAGCCTCTTAAGGGGATAAACAACCTGTTAATTTGGCTACACAATATTTCCAATACCAGCTAACTTGCCTTGTATGACTGTGTACACACCATGGATGTACAGTTAACGTGATTACTGCAACAGCTATTTAGTATTCACAGGGTCACACAGAGAGTATGTGGATCTCATTTTACAGTCCTTAAATACTTTCACTTAATGCTGATTGTCACTAATAAGTCACAAATATACAGCAAAGAACTGAAAAATTAAATAAAATAAAAATCAACAGGGATATGGACAGTTATATTACGCTTAAATACCTTAGATAATTTGCCTCAAGGCCTTTTCGTAATCGAGTTACGCAAGTTACTTGAGGAATTGTTTCAATCATACTCTGGACTCTCAACAAACATTTTGGGCAAGTTTGCTTTATTTGTTTAACTAAATCATGAAATTCAAGCATACAGTATGAATTCAAAGAAGCAGGCTGGCTACACAAAATCTACACATTCTGTAGTTGCTTCACAATAAAACTCAATATAATAGAAAAGTCAGTATGTGCCTGAATGACCAGAGAGGCTAAATGCACAGTAGTGGTTACTTTGTAAAGTTAGATTAATCCAGAAAAGATAAGCAGAGAAGACAACAAGACGGATCTCAAGACAGTTTCTTTTTAAATTAAACTATGGGGTATCAATGACCAAAAAACATCACAACATTCAATACATTTTTTTTTTGTTTAATCAGTAATTCTCTTCTTTGCATGATTTAAATTTTGCACAAAAGATCAAAAAACACATTTTCAGATATACAGTAGACACCACTGGAGCTCCAACTAATGATTATTTTCACAGTCGATTATTCGGTCGATTATTTTTATGATTAGTCAATTCTTTTGTCGATTCTTTTGTCCAACCAACAGTCCAAAACTCCATTATGACATTTACTGTCATAGTGACAAAGAAAAGCAACAAATCCTTACATTTCAGAAGCTGGAACCAGCAAATGTTTGACATTTTTGTTTGAGAATTATGATGGATTGATGTCAATAATCAACTAATTATTGCAGCTATAGACACCATTAAGACAATATATGTAAAGACACAAACTGGGTGATTACAAGAACTTGTCTACAGTATATATTATTAATTTAGCTGAGCCCTACATGCGTCATTCTGTAGACTGTAGTTATTACCTGTTTGTGCTATCTTTAAAACAGCTATTTGATTTAAGTAATTATATAGATTAAGTGATGTTGAAACATTTGTGGGAAGCTACACAAGAACCAAGTATTCACAAGATCTGTTGCTTCATTGACTTTACTCATATTCATACAGACTTTACTGTAGACTGTATATAATGTCCTACACAGAAAGCCAAAATAAACACAAATTCTCATTTTATGATTACTTTCATCACTGTAATTCTGGATTGCTTTCTATACCTTAATAACCTTTTAACAGATTCTTTGATTTCTTGTGTTTGAGAACATAAATGATTGGGTTCAACATGGGAGGAAAAACGGAGGTCAGAGACAGGTTTATGATCCTGGCGTTTGGATGTTTTGCACTCGTAGTAAATGCAATCAATACTGGGAAGAAATAGATTGCCACTAATGAAAGATGAGAAGTGCAGGTTTTAAAGGCCTTCACTCTTTCCTGAACTGCGGCCACTTTAGACAATGCATAGCCGATATGTAAATAACTTACCAAAATAAATAACAGTGGAAGCCAAAGAATAGTAACTGTTAACATTGTACCAAAGACATGGCTTGGTGTATAGTCATTGCAGGCCAGCCGGTATATTGGGCCATGGTCACAGAAATAGCTGTTAATAACCACAGACTTACAGAAAGAAAGTCTTGTAAGAAGACCAATTGCAATAAGTACAACAGTAATGATAAAGACCCAGAAAGAGGCAATCAAAGACAGCATGAACCTGTGGGTCACCTTCACTTGATAGTGCAGTGGGAAGATGATAGCTATCAGTCTGTCATAGGCAAGTGCAACCAGATTAAGAGACTGCATCGAAAGGCAGGAAAAGCAGAAAAAAAGGAAGGTCAAGCAGTCATTGTAGGGGATGTAGTGATGGTTAAACAGAAAGATGTCAAGAAGCTTCGGCACCAGAGCAGAGCTACCAAACAGGTCCGCCAATGCTAAATTAAATACAGCAATATATTTTGGAGTTCTCAGATTATGATCCAAGTATATTACAGCCAACACAATTGTGTTTCCCAGCACTGAAACAACATACACAAAAAAGAGAAAGACATAGTAAAACTTAATATTAGGTATGCCAATAAATCCACTTATTATAAAATATTCAGGACGCACAAAAGTGATGTTTTTCCCAAGAGCAGAGTTGAAAAAGTCCATTGTAAGATTTCTGTCAAGCTCTTACTGTCCAAAGTACAGTGTTTACTGTAGAGAATAGAACTGCACGTCAGCACAGTGTTCTGTTATACAGGCGGAGTTGAGCTCTTCTCTCTTGCTGTCTGTGTGATGATGAAGCTCTGGCTTTAACTCATTCACAGTTCATATCTGTATTTATTTAGCACAAAAAGTCAATGGCAGATCCCTTGAGTCTGCTGCATCAGAAAAACTAATACAGGGTCCAGCTTTAAGGTTTTTTCCTATTTGCCCCATCTAAATTCCTACTTGCCCTCCCTAGGAGGTTCTTTCTCTGGCTGTGTGGTGCATACTTTCACTCACCACTTATTTCTAACTAAAATCCATTGCCTGTTGACTGTATAAAACACTACACAACACAGCAGAATTTATTAGCTATATTATAGCCAGCAAAGAAGGGATAAAAGAGATAAAGAAATTGTAAAGAACAGAGGGGTAGGACCAGAAGTTTTTCCTCTTACCCTTATTGAACATGAACAATATTATTCATGTTCATTATTTGTTGTTAATGTACTTTTGAGAATCCTGTTTGCATTTTTTCTTTTTTATAGCTTATTTTTATTTTGTTTGTATTATTTTAACATGTTCAATAAACTTTAAAACTAGGGATGCGCGCTATTAGACGACTATATGATTAAACGTTGCCACCCTCATTAGTCGGCACCAGAAACACTAGTCATTTAAACTATTTAGCAATATTTCATTCATGTACAATGCCAGTTAACTGTTGCCTTTAAGATGTTATACAGCTGCCTGCCACTAGTCGGGGCTGCAGCCCCATCAGACAGCAGCCCCTCTGAACGGACGCCATAAACGCGTTGCCCAGGCAACCCCTGATGTTTATGATCAGCTAAGTCTGACAGATGAGAGCTCGTAAATCCAGCGTGGTTTGGCAGTGTTTTAAGGAGACAATGGAAATTATAGCTGCTGCGCAGCAATGGTCGGGCCGGGCAATTTTAACGCAAAATTAGGCAATTCTGAGCAACAAGCAGAGTGTAGGAAGATGGAAAAAAAGGTGGCATTTTAATGTGCATTTTACATCAGTTGAGGCTTGAACTCACAATTTCTGGCACAAGAGACTCTGCATATTGACTGATAGCTAAGCCAAATAAACAGGGAAAAGAGACAAGGGATAACAGGGAAAAGTGTTGATAAAGAGTATTTGTCTCTCCAGCAAAACTGCCTCGATCATAATTATTTTAACCTTAGTAGTCTGTAATCCACATAGCATGATACCTGAACATAAGACTTTCAGCATAGAATGTCAGTTCTGCCTTAGCTGAGTCTTGAATTCACAACTTCTGACACTGAAGTCCGTCTTTTATCTCACTGAGCTAATTGGCAGGTGACAGTTCATGTGTGGCTTCACAAATTGACTAAGCCAAGGATCAGGGTGCCAGGCAGCAGCCATCCATGCCGTGGAAAAGCAAATTTCAAAGTGAAAGTTCCAAAGCTGTAGCACATATGGTGATTTGTTTGTGAATTTTCAAAGTTTTGAAATTTAGAGGCTTGCTGTAGCGCCACCATCAGGACTATTGTCTTGTGTTTCCAGTTGAGGACATCTGGCATGGGACTGGACCTTTGTGAAAAGTTTGGGTAGATTTCTCATATGGAAATGTTGTACAAGCTGAGGCTTGAACTCACAACCTTCAACACCAAGAACCATCCTCTATCTCACTGAGCTAATTGGCAAATGGAAATGTAACCTGTAGCTTCACAAACTGACTAAGCCAGTCACCTGTGTGCAAGACAGCAGCTGTTAGCGTGTAAAGGCAGATTTCAAATGGCTGTCAAAAATTCAGTTATTAAGACAAAAATCCCAAAATACACAAACTGCATTACACAGCATGGAGATGTTGGTAATTTGTTTTTACAATGATTTATTGGCTCCATAAGTGAAAACTGATGTTAAAAATGACATTTTGCATTGACTCCAATTGTTCAATGAGAGTGAAATTCAAAATGCTGTAAAAAAAAAAAAAGGCTGGTATTGTTTCAAATGATTTGGAAGTACCTCAGGTTCATGGTAATGTATGACAGATCTTGTTGGGGTGGGTGATCCAACAAACAAAAACTCTTGATTCTTATCGTTCTACAATCTGCAACAACTCACAGATTAAAAATTCAATTCTTGCAATCTGTTAATAATATTATGTTGGCAAAACAGAACACTTATCTGGAGTTGTCTGAAGTTCACTTCAATGAAAGCCAGTTCGCATGACAGTTTGCGTAAATGGTTTTAAAGCGATATTCCACCCAGAATGATATTCCAGTCAATATGTACTCATTCCTATGCCGATGTGAGGATGGGTGAGATCTTCAGTTCACAAAACAATCCTAGAGTTTCAGAACAAAACAGGTTTTGCAGCCAACGGCAGTGAATGGTGATCACGGATAAAATGTAAAAAAAAAAAGAACACAAAACAAACACAAATGTCTCCATCTGCTTGTGTGGTGTAATCAAGTGTCCGTGAGCTGCGACATTAAATTTACCACAAAAGACGACATTTACACCATGTTTTTAGCTGAAATGTCAACTGTAGCCTCCCAGGTAGCATGTAAACATGGCGTTCATGTATCGCAAGACTTCGTATATCTCACGATATTTTCACACGTGCATCCATTAAGAGATATACAAGTCTCACGATACATCTCGCGAGATATACAAAGTCTTGTGCGTCGATGTATCGTGATAATTTGTCTGCAAGCTCGTTCTGTTAAAAAAAAAATTGTGACAAAATCGTATCGTGAAGCCAGTATCAGAAATCGTTTTGAATCGTGAGTTGAATGTATCGTTACACCCTCATATCATATCATATTTTATTGATGATAATTTTAAGAAATTGCCATAGTATAAAAAAAAAAGCATCATATGCATAACATTTGAGTTTTTATGCAAACAGATTAGGAAAGATAGGTAACAGCAATGCTACCTGGCGGTTGGGGGTTTAAACACAACAAAAAATTAAACACTGCCACGGTTTGAGAATCGATACAGTATCACTAAATATAATATTGCTATACTCAATATTTTTGATGTTTTCATACACCCTAAAATATATATGTGTGTGTATATACACATATATATACACACACACAAATATACATATAACATATGTGTGTGTGTTAGCAGCAGTTCCTTTAAGTCTGTAAGTTGCGAGGTGGGGCCTCCATGGATCGGACTTGTTTGTCCACCACATCCCACAGATGCTCAATTGGCTTGAGATCTGGGGAATGTGGAGGCCAAGGCAACACCTCAAACTCCTTGTTGAGTTCCTCGAACCATTCCTGAACCATTTTTGCTTTGTGGCAGGGCGCATTACTCTGCTGAAAGAGGCCACTGCCATCATGGAAAAAAGTTTCCATGAAAGGTGTACATGGTCTGCAACAATGCTTAGGTAGGTGGTACGTGTCAAAGTAACATCCACATGGATGGCAGGACCCAAGGTTTCCCAGCAGAACATTGCCCAAAGCATCACACTGCATCCACTGGCCTGCCTTCTTCCCATAGTGCATCCAGGTGCCACGTGTTCCCCAGGTAAGCGACGCACACGCACCTGGCCATCCATGTGATGTAAAAGAAAACGTGATTCATCAGACTAGGCCACCTTCTTCCATTGCTCCGTGGTCCAGTTCTGATATTCACGTGCCCATTGTTGCCGCTTTCGGCAGTGGACAGGGGTCAACATGGGCCCCCTGACTGGTCTGCGGCTATGCAGCCCCATACGCAACAAACTGCGATGCACTGCGATGTGTATTTTGATACCTTTCCATCAGAACCAGCATTAACTTCTTCAGCAATTTGAGCTATAGTAGCTCGTCTGTTGGACCAGACCACACGGGCCAGCCTTCACTCCCCACGTGCATCAATGAGCCTTGGCCGCCCATGACCCTGTCACCGGTTCACCACTGTTCCTTCTTTGGACCACTTTTGATAGATACTGACCACTGCAGACGGGGAACACCCCACAAGAACTTCAGTTTTGGAGATGCTCTGACCCAGTCGTCTAGCCATCACAATTTGGCCCTTGTCAAACTCGCTCAAATCCTTACGCTTGCCCATTTTTCCTGCTTCTAACACATCAACTTTGAGGACAAAATGTTCACTTGCTGCCTAGTATATCCCATCCACTAACAGGAGCCATGATGAGGAGATAATCAGTGTTATTCACTTCACCTGTCAGTGGTCATAATGTTATGCCTGATTGGTGTGTGTGTGTACATATATATGTATATATATATACATATACACACATATATATATATGTATATATATATATATATACATATACACATATGCACAAACACACACACAAGTATGAATAGTCAAATACTAACTAATACTCTAATACTAATTTTTACCATTTTGCACTAATTTTGCCATTCACAAAGAATAAAGCATTGAAGCTTTGAAGCAGTCAGCACAGCCCTAGCTTCTTGCAGTTATCATAATTAAGAAGTTCACAACTGAACTATTCTTTACTCCCTTGTTCCCTTGTTAAAACCTGAAACAACTCTGCTTAATGAGGCTATTAATGAGTTGTTTGTCTACATTGCTCTTGCATTATGATGAACCAAAACAGTTAGATAAACACTATACCAAACTAACAGGAACAGTCGGGGGTGGGGGTGGGTGGGGTGGGGTCGGGTGGGGGGGGGGGTGGGGGGGTTATGTTGGTCAGACAGCAAGAATTACTTTGCTTTATGAAGTTAGAAACTTTCACGTGGTGCATGCTCTACCAAATGAGCTATTGGGACGCCCCATGACTTGTTAATACATTTAATATGAACAACAAGCATAGAATACATGCTTGTTTGTCTTGTCTTTTTAACTATATATAGCAGTTATTTGGTTAAAAAAGAAAATTTAACAGAAAGTTTGGTTTACAAAATTCATGTTATCTTGTTGAGCTTCTCTATTACTTGTTTGTGAACAATCCCAAGAGAACAGTTCTGCATTAAAACTTCAGTAATGGAACACAAACATTTATTTATTAATTCTGTCCAAAGAACGGGTTGTACAGAATAGGTAAAGGAGGGATTCACATTTATTAGGGGTGGGTGAAAAAAAATCGATTCACATAAGGATTGCAAGGTTCATCTTCTATGATTCTGATTCATTTCACACCAAAAATCAATTTTTGTAATAATGTTAGTTAATAACATGTTGGCGGTACAGCTGTTATCCCTCAAAGGTGTTTTAATTCCACTCCAAAAGAAGTACCTTTGTGTGCAATGATCCTTTAACCATTTAAAATGAAAACTGGAAAAGTAGACAACTCCGACACAATATGTTTATCTGCAATAAAACTACACTCTTTGTTAGATCAGGTGAAAGCCAGAGGGAGATGGACTAAAAACTAACTCCTGCTTTGGGAAAGTACATTCTTAATTCCTGGGATACATACACATAATTCTTATTAATTTCATTTGGCTCAGTGTGCTGTGCCTAAAACAATATCAGAATCTACTCAAGAGACTATTGAAGCTCCAGGGCCACAAGACACCTAAACTCAAACTATTACATGGAGTATTATCCATAGGGATCTACTATTAAGGTATTGTCGACAAACTAATGAAATTAGCTCCCTGGGTATATTACAGGTTTAAATTCTCCCAAAGAGAGAGATCTGAAAACAAATCACAAAGAGGAAAAAATGCAGGATGAATCTTCTACCTCAGGCCTGCAATGAACAGTTCTTTACAACCTTTCTACATTCTGAAAGAAAAGCTCACAAATTAGCCTCCTGAGGGAATCAACCACCTGTCAATTGTAAGGTTTTCTAAGATTTCCAAGAGAAATGCAACAATGTGGTGATTCTAACTGATACAACAGGGCTGCAACTCATGTTATGAATTTATTATTTTAATAATTATTCAAATCAATTGAGTGTTTCATTTACAAAATGTTAGAAAACAAGTAATTATTTTTCAGGAAATAAAGGAAATGCACACTCCTTAAGCTTTTGGTCAATCAACAAATCTCTTCTGCACTCATGCACAATACACTACATACATAAGCATTACTTGTCATAATCTCAGTAAGAACGGTAGTATTACTACAGATATTTGGAGTAGCTACTAGTAACTAAAGTTGTAGCAGTAGTATTGCTAGTTGTAGTTGCAGTAATAGTTGAAGTAGTCAAAGACAATGTGGTAGTATTACTATTAGTAGCTGCAATCAGAGTAAGTTATAATACTAGTAGTAGAGGCAGTAGTTATATTGTCAGTTTTCATAGTTGTATAGAGTATTAAACAGCAGCAACAGGAGTAGGGATGTACGACAAATATCAGGGCCGATATTACTATCAGCTGACATTGGTCTATGCAGCTATATTGATCTATAGCCTTATCAGCGTATACTAGCCGATAAATATTGGCTATACTAATATCTGATTTGACATATTGTCAAAGCTTATGCTAAAGCCTCAATATATTTACGTTTTTTTTGAAGAATGAGAACTGTTCTTTGTTTTTGTTATAATAGTGACGTCAGTTAGATTTGGTTCAGTCAGAGCTATGAAATATTAAATCAATTATCTTTGCTCACTATATCTGAGCCTTTCCTACCCTCAGGTGTGCATAAATTACAGGTTACATGAAATTCTTTTTAAAATACTAAATCATGAAATTATCTGTCATCTTATCAGCATCTGACATGAGAAGTAGCTGATAATTATTGCATTGGCTGAAAAAAAAAACAATTTTGTGTATCCCTAAGCAGCAGTAGTAGGTAAAAGTAGTAGTATTAAGTGTTGTTAGCACATGACATTTCCTTGAGATGAAATCTCCATCTTGGTTTCATGAATACTTGGCATTTTTAGGCTAACATTACTTTTTTCACAAGTAAAGAGAGCCTAAAAGAATCATCATGGATTGTAGAGTGAACTTGACCTTACTTCTACCAAACATGTCAGTCAACCCTCCTGCAGGCTGACCCAAGGGAATCCCACCACACAGCAACTGTACCATCTCATTTGCTCTCAGTAGAGACCTGATCTGTTTTTCTCCTCATACCAGGCTGCTTCCCAGAGGACAACAGTCTTGCTTACACCTGTTATGACCAAACTGACTAATTGATCCTGAGAGGGTTCAGTCCCCTAAACACGCAAACAGTCAGACACAAATATTTATCTCACGAATAGTGCAGCTTATTGTTGTTCAAGAGCTCTTTTAAGTTTTTATAATTTGCCATAATACAGCAGCTTGTGTCCTTCATTGCAAGGTATTACTTGTTGTAACTTATGTAGGATAATTAAATGGGTGATACCGTGACTTAGTTGATAGCATTTACATGAAAGAACTGCCTTGTTGATGCAGTGCCATCAATAATGAGTGTAAGCACATCAATTAACTTCTGAAAGACAAATGTACTGTAAAAATAAAGTTTGTATTTATCATGTTGGCAGTTTGAGCCATCTACATCTGTACACCAATCTCTTGTTCACAGTAAGTTGTATTCATACAAACTCCCCTCCATAAATATAAAACTTAAGCTACAGGAAAACGCCACTCCAAGAGGAAACTTTGCAAATATTTGCCAACAAAGGAGGGGGAAATAGAATAAATATTTCTGAACCCTCACAATAAAGTGATGGTCAATGTTGCCAAAAGTTCCTTTCATCACACATCAGAGTATTGAAAAGAAAAAAAGTGACCCACTGAAGGGAAACAAGGGCTACAGGCCAAGGACACAAGCATTATCACAGCAGAGCTTTCAGTGCGGCCTTCATACTGCTTTACCATACGATTTTGAGTTTTCAAAACCTGTATGCTCTGGTGCGACTCTCACATTTAAGTTGATTTAACTGTATTTTGCTGAACTGTCTTCCCTACCTGAAGCTGGTGGTGTTTATGCAGACTGGTGATTTTCATGTTTTGCTGATCTTATACTTTGGGTAACTCACACTATACATTTTAACCTGCCTTTCTGCACACTGTACAGATTAGTCGCCATGCTCACAATGCCGGTGCTTGTGCAGAGCCTGAACACTCCAGTAAGATTAAAACCTCACTGCAGTTTAAAATGTATCTTTTTTAACAACACCCACATGGGAAACTGAATACTGAACTTAAACTTGAAGACAGTCAACCAAAATTTCTGACACACCAGAGGATCATGGGATTGCCCGATAGCTACACTACTAACTCTTCAGGCAACTACTCGGATATCTCAGCCCCTCTAAAAATGAATGTTGAACGACATCTGCTGGAAAGATTTCTTGTGTATTCTTGGTACTGTTGCATATGGATGAAATTCTTTGACTTAATTTGGTGCTTTAATTTTTAATTTAAACAATGTTAACCCCCCTACAGTTATCTATAGCCTATATCTATATCTATAAGACAAACAAATATACTTTAAAACTAACTCCAACCATCCACCTGAAATTTAAATTAAGTAGGTTTCACAAAGTTCCCTTTAAATATTACGTAGTTGGTAGTTTTAGTAGTTTTATTTAATATATGTTGTGTAAATTAAAGTTTTGTTTAAGATGGTTTTAGTTTAATTCTATGACTTATTATTCATTCACCCAATCTGCTGAATATCATTTTGTAGATAAGGTTTGTTTTTAATCTCATCATACAACCTGTCTTGTAAAATGATAAATAAATCTACCTTGTAAATTTTAAAGTTTTTTAATGTTCTCTCAAAGATTAGAGGGTAAGTTTGTAATGATTTAAGTCAAAATTGATTTTGTACTCACTGCTGATACGTGCTTCAGGAGGGTCTTTGGTCACAGTGATTGATCCATTTCTACCCTCTGGTCCTACAGATTTGGCTCCTGAGCCTAAGTCCACTGCAAGAAATGGCACAAAATCCCAGTTCAGCCAAAGATAATGTGATCAGTCAGCCTCTTCAGGTTATTGTTATTCAGAGATGCAGTTTTTAGTAGGGGTGCACAATATTAATTTTTTCAGCCGATACGGATAGCTAATAATTACTTGCTTCTCATGGCCAATACAATAATATAACCAATAATTACACATTTTTGCATTTTACAAAGAAATTCATATAACCTGTGGCTTATGCAAACCTGAAGGTGATAAAGGTTCAGATGTAGTGAGCAAAGATGGACAATATAATATTCCATAGTACATCAATATGCTTCACAAATATACTTTAGCTTTTGTGGAGTATTTTCCTTAAGAATTCAAATAAAATATTTTTATTTGACAGATTTGATAAAAATTTGTCAAATTATATATTATAAAGCCATTTTTTATTTATTTGCCCCAATATTTACTGTGCACCCCAAGGTTTTAGGATGAAATTTCCTGTTAATTAAAATTGATGATTGATGCTGGAAATCACAACTCACTTTGACCTAATGCTTGGCAATAGAGCATAGCCTTCAGTATCTTTAGTGTGTTGGTCTGATTCACATACACCTAGACAATATTAAAGCACGAACACAGTTAGTCAAAACCTGGCATTAAAAAAATTCAAGGCAAATTAAATTTTGTCCTCAAACAGCACTCTAAATGAGGATGTCCTGTTGTCCCAGAGAAAATAAAAATAGTGTCTGGCATACAAAGATACAGTGGTTGGCGCAATTCTGGAACAGTAGAGAAACTTACAAATTACAAAGAAAATTATTACATTTATGTGTCTTTTAATATACATCATTTTCATTGTTAGGTGTTTTTTTTTTTTCACAACACCAATTCTCACAATTCAAAAAATGTAAATTGGCACTGGCACAAGCTCTACAGTAAGTCACATGGATGCTTACACACTGCCATGATGTTTAGAATAAAATTAAGGGTCTGAGATATTTTCAAACTGTGTATATATAATTTTCCATCTCAGTTTAAAAATCAGAAACTGGTTTACATTCACACATAGCTTGGAGTGGTGCATTTATTGATCACACAGTTAGAAATAAAAAAAAAAAAAAACAAATTCCACCAATTACCAAAAGAGTAATGAAAACTAGTAGTGGCCAACTACTGAGGGTGATTTCAATTTTTTATTCAGCTATTAAGAGCTGGTAACAACAGCTGTACTTCCATGGCAGACCAGATTGAGTCCATGAAGCAGTGAGAGTTGCTGACACAAAGTTATTAAACTATATTTATTATGAATAGTGAAAAAAATAACTTCTGTTTGGGACAATGGCTGTTTAGTCTGAGACAGCTGAAAGTAGGACAATATGGGACACAGGAAAAAAGTTAATTTTGAGCCCTGGCCACAAGAGGGCAAAAATATAACAGAATAAGCTGACAGCTAAACAGCTGTGTATCACCAGCTTATTAATTTAAGGCTGATGTGTTAGCAAACAGTTGGCTACTTTCATATCCAGCAGACACAGGGAAACATTAGCATTAATCTAGGGTCGTGTTTCTGGTCACCTGATCAATCCAAGTCCAATATTCAGTCTCCTTTCCCTTCTGGTTTGGTCTCACTGCAGTTTGGTGCCAGACATGAAGCACGCAGTTCTTTTAAAGAGCTTTTTTTTTTTGCCAGAAAAGGCTGTGAACAGTAACATGTCAGTGATAAATCATGAGATAAAAAAAGGCTTAAAACGTCTGTAGAGCTGCTGACAGTGGGGCTGTAAATTGTCCATGATTGCAGTACTATGAGCATCTCTTTCACATTATATAGAATAGTTAAGAATAGTCTTAATCTCAAAAATATGAATTCATTTAGATTAATGGCTTAATAAATCTACAGCAACACTGTATGTTTTATAAATATATTATTATAGATTATTATAGACAATTACAAAAGTTTGTATCCACATACGACCTACAGGGGTCACTATGGAAATAAACTCCTCATCACTGTCACTTTAGTAAGTGTTGTACTGTGAGGATAATTGATTTTTGGTTTTGTTTTTCAGATATTTTTCCTATTATGTACGCATGTGGTCAGATGTATCTTACAGGCCCTTTTCACGGCAAACATTTTGACTTTGTCATCACATGAAAAGCGCAGGTAAAACACTGGCCACAATAACACCAATGGACTGGTGCACAGCAGACATTTTGACGCGTTACACCAGAAAACTCACAGACGTATTAATGACGGTTGCATTCCACTTGGGGGAGGTCCTTCTATTGTGCACGCTGGATCACTGTCACTGTTACCGGGATACTTAATGGAACTAAGCCTTAAATACTGTTATTAAGTCCACCTGTGTTTTTCCTGCACTGACAGGTCAAAATGTCTGCTCTGCAACCGGTCAATTCCAAGGGCCCAGTATTGTGCATTCAGACAGAATCCATTCTGACACTTGAGGCTAATACTATTAGCTCTGTCTCTTGTGTCACAGCTTAAAAGGAATAGTTAGAATTATTTGAACTGGGTTTGTATGAGGTACTTGTATTGCCTACAATAGATGGTGTTCTGGATTTGCAGAACACAGGAGCTGCTGCAGTAACTCCTGAGGTAAATTACTGGTTTTGTCAAAGGAGTCTGGTGGCTTTGAAGACAGTAATATTTTGCGTATGCAGTATAATGGTTGTTTTCTCACCAGAAAATGCTGTCTGATGGCAAGCTAAAGCAGTAAAAAAAAATATTCTAAATATAGCGTACACTGTTTTGCTGCTGACCCTGTCCACAGCATCACATTCCTTAGCTTCTCCAAAGAGGGGACATGTTGACCCTCTACCATAGTTACCATAGCGACCATCTATAATACCTCATACAACCGCTTTATGGAAAAACTTAGCTAGCACAGTCACTAGCTAACGTTAGCTTAACGTTAGCTTAACGTTAGCCTTATGAACTATGAGTTATTAGGGAAGTTAACATTAAGCTAACGTTAGCTACACTGCTACATTGAAGCATTTTCTCTTCATATGAAACCGAACTGTTCACTCTATTTTAAAATACTTAAAATTAAGCAAAAATCTCACCTTTGTAGCTTCAAATGTGCTCTCTACAGTTGCTGTTGGTAACAGTTGATCTTTCACTCAGATTTTTTTCAGTCCCTGTAAGCGCTCTGTTCTCCCGTCCAACGGTTAAAAACGTTCCCTGGCCGAACGTTACCGAACGTTACCGAACCTTAACTCCGCCATCTTGTGTAGTTTATTTCATTATCTCAGTACACTGTGTTTACTTTCTTCATTGCCAGGCACTCTCTGTTTGTTGTGAATTCACAGCACTTTCTCCTCAACAAAATACACGTTTCATTTGAGAGCAAAAAAACTCGAAACAGAAAAAAGGTCAGAAAAAAAAAATAAAAAATAAAAAAATAAAAAAATAAAACATCAACTTCATGAGCCACTTTCTTTGCTGTGTTATATAAATGTCTGGTCCTCAAAAAGTTAATATACATATATTCTTACTTTTTTAAAACTTTTTTTTTTTTGACAGTATCAGTGTATGTATTCAAATCTGCACTGTGAAGTACAAGTGGAAGAAGTCAGATCCTTTACTTATGTCAAAGTAGCAATAAAAATAATCTGTTCCCAGCACAAGTCCTGCATTTGAACATAACTGTTTAATTAAAAGTACAAAAGTAAAGTAGTAGCCTCATGCTTCTATAAGGAACTTTCATATTACAACCATAAAATATGTCAAAAAATATGCTATGCTAAAAACCCCTTTTAACAACAGATGCACAAATCAACATGGCCACGTGTCTTCTGCCCTCTGGTGGATTATCCGTGCACTGCAGGCATCAGCCAGTCACTGAGCTGAATATTTTTGGGAGGCAAATCTTTGCTAATTTTTGAAAAAGTTACTGTAAATTACTAATTTTTTAATATGAATATTTACTTTAGTTAAACAACCTATAATTACCTAACATTTTGTACCTCATTTTTTTAGTAAAATTATGTTGAAAATGTGTGTATCAAATATGATACAGCTGGTACATAAGATATTTGTGAGTTCTCAATCATTATTCTAATTAATTTCATGATGCGATCTTGCATTATTCCTACCATAATCACTAATCACTAATGTCATCTTAAGATACATTTAGAGTGGAATTTTAGGTATTTATATGTGTTTTTAACATATGCAATCTGCTTCCAGTGTAATCACTTGTGTATTGCAAACAGTTATGAGCAAGTGAGCACTTGCAAATAATTGTCAATTGAAATGTTTTCCAAAAGCGATAAACAATACTTGTTATTGTTTCTAAAATCCAAATTATTGCGATCAACATATTTTCATAAATGAATGATATGATGCAAACATATATGTGAAAATTATATAGAATTTTTTCTTTTGTTAAAAGGTCCAATGAACAGTTCAATTAAAAAAAAGAGTTTATAGCAATTATTTCATGTGTCAGGCTCTACAGGGTTAGATGCAGTGTTAAAAAAGATAAAGACTGAAGGGTCAGATAATCATTAGAATTCAGATTAAAATAATAGAATATGAGGCTTCATTATGATACATTTGTCATGGAAAGTTTTGTTGGACAAGTCTGCCACTTTTTCCCTCTTCTGGGACAAAATACTATGTGTTTCCTGCCTGCCATAAACTCTTTATAAGACTGAGAAGCTGCTGCTTGTGTTTGTCACACGTCAAGGCTGTCCAGTGAGGTAAGCTTCTCAGACTCAGTTTATATTGGACAGTCCTTCTCAATCGTGCGCTGCACTGTGCTGGTTGTATCAACTGCCTTCAGTATGTTTCAGGTGGACGAGAACTACACACGTGTGTCAGAGTTTGTTATCGTGGGCTTCCCAAGTCTGCAGCCGAGGTACTTTGACCTGGTTGCATGGTTTTCTGTGTCCTCTATGTGACCACGGTGGTGGGCAACGTTCTGCTGGTGGTGCTGTTTGCTGTGGAGCACAGTCTGCAGAAGCCCATGTACATTATCATGGTCAGCCTGGCCCTCTCAGACATTGGTAAATATGATACAGTTTATGTTGCACTGCCATACATCTACTGGCAGGAACTAGTGTGTTATTTTAACACTGCTTTCATAACAAATATTGTTTATTAAAGCTCAAAACCCACGTGTGTTGGGCCTTGAGCGCAGCAGAGGCAACAGCGGAAACAACCTGGATTCAGTATCTCAACACAGCTGCCCTTTTGATCTTGTGATGTATAGCAATGTCTAGACTTGACCAGGATATATGATAGAAACTGTCAAAAAAAATTTAATAATTTAACTGCAGTCCATGTTTCTGATGAAAGAAGCTGAAAGAGACAGATCAGAAAGAACCAAACATTGGTGAAAAAAATCAACTGACATCCCAGTTTTGTCTCCATGACTGATTCATAAATGATTTATGAATGATTTGTAATTGGACTATTAATTAGGATGTAAACACCATGTAAATCATTCAAACTACTACAAGAAAGGTGGTTGTATTTTCTCCTCCATAGTCACAAAATTTAAGGTCAAAAATAAAATTATCCAAAGAAAAATCTCCTCCTTCTTCCAGTAGATGGTCTAACGTACTACTCACTGTAACTTTGGTCATGAAAATGTAAACACAGACTTGTTTCATCTGATTTAATCTATGCAGAATTAACCAATCAATGGTCTCATTTGCTTATGTAGGTCATACAGAGGCATCAGTATTAAATTGAGACTGTTTCAAAACCAGTTAAAAACTCCTTGTAGTAGTAGTTTAATAATCAGTCAAAAACAAGATCCAGTCCCTGTTTACTATTAATTAATTTTGCTAACGATGTACCAACAGTTACTGGCAAAGGGAGCCTTATTGTAAAGTGGTAGTTGTAGGTTTGAAACTGGCCGTGATGAGTGATTTTGCATGTATGTGGTATTTTTTACCCTGAAAAAAGTTAAAGACATGAAAGAAAAACAGTCATACATGATCTGCTTTGCATTGTTTTTATTTGTTTTCTTTAGGCTTCACCACAGTGGCTTTACCCAAACTGATTGCTCGCTACTGGTGGAATGACGGGAGTCTTGGCTTTCACATTTGCCTCTTCCAAGAGCACATGATCCACTATTTTGGCTCCTTGAACTCGCTGATTTTACTGACCATGGCCCTGGACCGATACCTGGCCATCTGTTTTCCTCTCAGGTGAAGAAAAGCCATTTGATTCTTTTTTTATGGACACAAAGTGTAATTCATCCAGCCTGAAGAAATCAACATAAACAGAGGACTTTTTAGTAAAAAGTACATCCTTACGGACAGCAAAATAAAAAATGAACCTCATTCTCAATTTCACTGAGCAACATACAACAAAACAAAGCCTGTCCTCTTCTGTATTAAATCTGCTGGTCTCACTGAACATAAATGAGCACATCCTTGTATTTTGTTAAAATTGGTGGTTCCCATCTCATTTCTATTGTTGAGTAAACTGACAACCACTGAGTGACATATTTATGGATGTATCATATTATACTCAGTGCATAACAGTAACAGTAGAGAACAACTGATAAACTGTACAATTAACCTTGAACACAATAACTACAGGAAGTTTGTGTAAAAAAGAGACTATTTCCAGTGAATATTGCATCAGTGATGAGTTTTGTTGATATTTTGGGAACCTTTTATACAATTCGCTGTCTGTTTTATGTATTTGAACAACCACACATATTTAATAGGCCTTTTTGGACAAATTCAGTGTTTTCTTCTCCCCGATGCTTTCCCATGGTTCTGTTAGCTGTTTGGTTGCTTTTGCATACTTTTCAAATGTAGGAGGAGGCTGTATAATCTAAACTTGAATAATAAATAACTTCTAGGGCTGAGCAATTAAATTATCAAATTATAATTATCAAAATAGTATCAAAATCACAATAGGACCAAATGGTAGAAGGTGCAATTTTTCTGATAAAGGAAAAATGTTGAGTCTCTTACCGTATTGAAATAACTTTAAAATAAAGAAGACAACATAACTGCAGTATTATTCAGGTTTCGCCCTAAATCATCTGACAAGCA
This sequence comes from Lutjanus argentimaculatus, assembly GCA_034769285.1. Taxonomy (NCBI): domain Eukaryota; kingdom Metazoa; phylum Chordata; class Actinopteri; order Lutjaniformes; family Lutjanidae; genus Lutjanus; species Lutjanus argentimaculatus. The sequence continues at coordinate 17,898,916 of JAWZSL010000004.1, read as the reverse complement.
TTGTAACACTGATTACTCAAATTCATTCAAACAATAAGCCATCATCTAAAATCTGCATCACAGTGAAAAATGTATAATGTAGTAGAACAAATGGAGAAAGTTTACCTTAATAAACCACAACATAAAAATGCAATATATAAAAAAGATGTTTTTTTTTTAAGAAAATAATTTATTTAGACAATAAAATACACGTAAGTGCAGTGCAGGAAGTTAAAATTTGCTCAGATTGTTGAAAAGATAAATTGGCCAAAAATGTCTTTAAAATAAAGGAGACCTTTCAACCCTCTGGTGAAACGTTGGCGACCTCTGGTGGGCCTCCAGTAGTTTAAATTCTACTTCACACAAGGTTCTACACTATAGCTATGCTTCATGGAGCAGTAAGTTTGTCGTTCTTGTTTATACTATAAACCAACAGAGCATTTTTGTCTTATCTGCATTTGCAGTCTTCCTCTCAGCCCTGCAGAAAGACTAAAACAACTTCTCTAACGTTCCTCTCCTCAGATACCTGATGATGATGACAAACCGAACAATGACAGGCCTCACGCTCTTCTGCTGGGTGGTGGCGCACATCTTCCCCGGCATTAGCACCATCAACTTCACCATGATGCCATTTTGCGGGCCCAACCAAATCATACATGCCTTCTGTGACACCATGTCTCTCACGCCTCTGGTGTGCGGGGACCCCAGTCAACAATTCAGCGCCGCCTACGCTGGAGCGATGTTTATTCTTTATGTTCCTTTAGCCTTCATCATTATCTCCTACATCTGCATCATCGTCTCAGTATTGCGCATGGCCAGTCGACAGGTGAGGTTGAGATTACAAATTCATCCCATTAACTGTCCAGCCTTCAATCCTCAACATCACTGACGCTGCCAAGATTAAAACACTACTTCTTTTCTAAATTTGACACACATTTTCTGTCTTTTCATTTTAATATTCATAACTCCCTTTTAACCGTAAGCCTGCTGTTCTCCGCAGGGCAGAATGAAGACCTTCTCTACCTGTGCCACCCAGGGCTGCATCATTTCCATTTACTACATACCACGTTTCTTTGTCTACTCTACGCCTTTCTTCCCTAACCTGACCATGACCCCTGATAAGCGTATCGCCACCACCCTCTTCTACAGTCTCTTCCCTCCACTGATCAACCCGTTCATCTACTGTCTGAGAACCAAGGAGATCCAGCAAATATTCACACGCTGGGTCCAGAGACGAAAGGGCGTTATGCCAAAGAAGCAAGGCCAAATTTTGGCTGTCACCAAGTCATACCACTGATAAAAGAGTTAATAAATGCTTGCGTAATAATTTATCAGTCCATGTGGTGGTTAAATAGACTGAATATACAACATGTGTTGTTTTAGTGGGAAAACCGAGCCATAAAAAATATTTCATTCTGTTTTTATATGTACCAAAAGTGCTTTCATTAGAAACCTACCCTGCATTTACCCTATAGTAAGTTTACTGTGTTTAAAACTAGATGTCATAACAATACAACATGCTTCTCTATAAATCCAATAGTTGCAAACTGAACTTTTAAGATGCTGTCAAGCGCAATAAGAACCTGTAAGGAGTTTTTTGGACACATAGCCCAGAGCTGGCTGAGGCCTAAATAAATTAAGTGTCTGCTTAGAGGCCCCATGGCCACCAGAGGGCCCCCAAGAGAGCTTGAAATTGAGTTTTTTGTTCTATATTATTGTCAATGGCAATCATACGTAAAACAATATTAGGTTAACGAGCCGGATAAGCTAATGCAGCTGCATTCATGCACACAGTGAAGGCCCGTTACTTTGAATATTAAAGAGCACAGCAGTCTTGCGAGTTTGCTATCCAAAAGTATGACGTAAACAACACAGCTACAACAAATAAAATTGATCATGTGTGTCTTAGTTTTGCAGTAGGCATGCGAACGATCAAGCTTTAACTATAGTAATTCTACTATAATATTGACTGCACTGAGGAAGCGGTGAGCCCATAAATCAAATTCTGTATCAGGCCCCATAAAAGCTTGGGCCAGCCTTGACATAGTCACAGATAACATTGTAATAGTTTGAGACATTTTATTACCTGAGGAACAATTTTGTAGCAACATATGGCAGCTGTGGGGAGACAAACTGTGAGAGAAAGACGATATTTCCATCCTCTTCCATGTCAAATCAGAGAGAAGATGCAGACATATCAGATACAGCCTGTCAAACAACAAAGGATTTATATTTATTGCATGAAGGAGGAGCAAAAGCGAATGGGAAAGATTGCTAGCTATTTAACGAGAAAAGGGAGAAGTGATTTCAAAGAAAATCTCCTTTTCATGCAGAAGTGTACCATGTAGTTTGGGTATAGTGTTTTGTTGAAATTAAAACTCATTCATATTCATGACCCTTGGGTATTAAAATGCAAAAATATTACAGATTTTTGTCTTGCACCACTGAATGGTAATTAAATTTTACTTGAGAAATTTTAATTAATATCTTTGTAGCAGAACCTCATGCAAGTTGTGTTCTGGAAGGACTTTAAGGCCCAAATCCTGATGATTTCAGTCATCCAAACTCAAATCAGCATTATTATGAGAGGAAATCTGTGTAAATTGAGATTTTCATAGACGCTTTACCAGACAGAAAATAGGCCAATACATTCAGCTAATCCAAATACATGGATTATTTTACCATTTTAACAGAAATATGTGGAACCAATAACTAGCCCTTATATGTTGTTCTCTAGATTTAAAAAAAGATTTGAATTGGAATTGCCTTTATTGGTCAAGTATATGTTTTTCATTTATCTCAATGTACTTCCAAAGTAATAGACATAACATAAAGGTAAATAATGGTAAAGAATAAAGAATGAACCACATAAATAAATGTCTATATATAAGTCAAGTGTTTTAGAAGTAAGAAAAAAGAAGAAAAAGAAGAAGAAAAAACTACTCCTATGCTGCTGTAAGTAAGTCAGTGAGTGAATGAATTGCAAACATATTTGAAGTGCGATGATTTGACTGATAACATGATCTGTCCTGAAAGAGATTCAAATCAAATGATAAATTAAGTAATCTGCAGTTACAACTGATACAAACATAGTGAACTGCAAAAGACAAGATAGATTAAATATTAAATAAGAGCTCAAAACTAACAGTATCAGACTTCATCCAAAACTATAATAAAAGCAATGAACTGTTCAAAAGGGAGATAATCAATGTTCTTGGGGGACAAAACTAATAGCTTTAAAAGTGGATAATAAGGTTTTTACTTACATCCCAATTTAAGGCTGTTTTTTCTACATGATTATTGTGGCCAAAAGAAGTCATAATAATGATATCAATACAATATATCTATAGAATATTTTTAAAATGACATGACAAAAAAAATAATCTTTAACTTGTTTATTGTGCGTTTTGTCTCTTTTTTGGCAAATGAATGACTCAAAATACAAGTGTAGGGAGGTGAAAAGATGGTCTGTAACCATGACAGTACAAAAATGTACAAAAAGTGCAATTATATTTAATGGATAGTGAAAAGGCAAACTAATGAACTGATAAACAAAAGATACAGACATGATTTAAGAGCATACAGTATGTTTAGAGGTGCAGGATTAATGACACAGTGTTATCATATGTGTGTTAACATTATATTAACATTTATTTTAATTTTTAAAATATCACAGTCATGCATTTTTATTTTGTATTTATTATTAATTATATTAATTATTCATATTGATCTCTCTATCTTTACTGCACTGGTGTTATTAATGTTGCTATACCAGTGTTTGACCAGCAGATGGCAGCATCTCAAACCTTGTGATGGGTCCACATTTGGCAGGATGTTTGGCTAATGTTTGGTGGCTGTTAAACCATAATTACATTTTCGCCTATATAATCCATCCATTTTCGCCTATATAATCCATCCAGGCATGAGTAATGAATGTGTGAGTGTAGCTTTATGAGAGGGGCTCCCCATAAACACCCACCCTGCCAGTCTTATTCATTTTACACCCTGCTGTTGTAGTCAGAAGTGTCAGACGCCTGGGATTTTATCTATTGATGTTTGCATTCTGGACATGTACTTAAATGCCGCTGTTGTAAATGTCACATATTTTTAAATGATACTGCAAAATGTTTACTCACGCAGACTCACACTACCTCTGAAGCAATAATTTTTGTGTATGTATAAAATGACAGCATGGTGTTTTGTTCAGAGGCCAGACAGCAGCAATACTGACTGGTTGAATGTCACACAAACAGAATGTGCCGTTCTAAGTGGTACTACTGTAACCACGATCTGCTCTGTCTGCACACACAGACTTTCTGTGTGTGTGTGTGTGTGAAATAACAGAAGAATAGTTGTATTCATGTTGAGTATCTGGCCCACATTACGGTCACTGTGTGTGGACGCAGCATGACTGCAAGGAGAAGGGATGAAAACGGAGGAGGAGAGAAAAACTACACTGAAGGCAACAGAAGTTCAGTCATCATCTTTTAATAAAACAACCTCTTAGCAAATCAGAAATCCCCTTCAAAATTCAAAGACTCTAATGTTTTATTTCTTTAATTTGAAATAGTAATGGAGCATCTTGTTCATTCAGTGTGTCCTCGGCAGCATAGGTGAGGCAAAGCACGTCTGAAAAGCTGCTCTCAGGAAGGCAGGCTGAGCTGTACTTCATGTTCCTCCTGTTCTTCCTGCTGCACTTTGGTCCACTTACTGTTGTTGTTGCGCAAACTGGACAAGTGACTAACAGCATCACATGGCTGTCACAGAGAAATTATGCAATTTAATTTCATTCTTTCTTGCATCAAGACTTCAGCAGCTTCAATGCTGAGTGAGCGGGAAGTTAGAAATCTCTTCTTCAGTAAGTTGAGATGATGACTGTCAGCTCACAAGAAACACATTCCTAAACACAGCGCTAGAATGTAACTAAGTATTTTAACTCAAGTGCCACTTGAGTACAGTTTGGAGTTGTATGTACTTTAATTGTTGACAGCAAGAGTTACTTTACAGATAAATATTTTACATATAATACATGACAGTCTTATACAGTGGTGGGCAAACAATTCAGATCTTTTACTCAAATAAAAGTACTTATGCAACTATTTAAAAATATGCTGTTTCAAGTCCCTGCTCAAAGTAAAAGTAGAATCAGAAAAGCATCAAAAGTAGAAGTAGACTGTTTTGCAGAAAAATGACTGCCATTAGTTTTATATTATTATTGCATTATTACATATATTGTTAATACTGATACCTTAATGCATAATAACATTTTACTGAGCTAGTTTTAACTACTTCTGTGTATAGTAACATAGATGTGGTTCCTAACATCTGTGTTACTATACTGTGGAATTATTAAAGGGATAGCTCACCCAAAAATTAAAATTCAGTCATTATCTACTCACCATGCCGATTAAAGGTCGGTTTTAGATTTTTAGCCCACAAAACACTGCTGGTGTGAGAAGGAAAACAGCATTACAGAATCTCCCAAACAATGTAGGTGAATTGTGACCAGTTTTCAGAAAAAAACAACTGAAGGAAAAAAAAACATGCCTCCATACTGCTGGTCTGGTGTAGTCCAAGTCTCCTTATGCCCAAACATGCCGTTCACTTGCAAGCACACACCGTCACACCACACACACCCAGTTCAGACGGTGTGCATCAGGAAACACGGCCCCAAGCTAAGGATCTACAGTGAATATTTAGGCTAAAAACATGATGTGAATAACATCTTATCACATCAGATTTAGATAACACCAGATGAGCAGTATGGAGGCATTTCATGGGGTCTTTTTGTTTTGTTTTGTTTTCTTCATTTGAAAACTTTTCACCATTCATTCCAATTGGAAATTTAGTTTTCTTGTGAAATTCCAGCAGTAGGATGAGGGCGAGTAGATAATGACTGAATTTTCATTTTTGGCTTAACTATCCCTTTAATGGGGCAGGAAAGAACAAAAACATGTCCAGCATCACAGATGTACTCATTTTTGATTTTTCTCTAATTTTTGCTTTTTGGAGTAAAATATCATCGAATTGAACCTATTTGGCTTTTAAATGGTTATTTAAATGAAACCATCTGAGAAGATCAGAGGGGAAAAGTGTCTTTGGTGAAAATGCTAACAAGAAACATGACAAGGGGCCCCAACCAGACACTGTTTCGCCAGACTTTAGAGAGGAGTCAAAAGCTAAAAAGTTTGTACTGAGAACCACTAATCTTTGACAATACGTTGTATTTTATAAGGTTGTTCAATGTTTTGTGAGTTAACTAACAACTACAGCTGTAGGATAATACAGTAGAGCAAAAAGTCGTGTATTTCCATCAAGCACGTAGTGGAGCAGAAGCATAAAGTAGCATAAAATGAAACACTCAAGTACCTCTATAAACATGCAAGTACTGTACTTCAGTATGTATTTTGTTACATTTTCTTATAAAATATGGTGCATTGTTATAACTTTTCAGTGGACATTATTGTCCTAGTTTCAATTTAAAAAAATGAACCAAACCCATTAAATAATCTAGGTCACCTCATGTTCTGTGGTATAGCCACCCACAAGTACACAGAAAGTACTAAAAATGATAATTGTACAGGGGCATTAAAATTCTGCTTACATGCCAATGCATCAGTGATAATAAATACAATTAATGCAAAATTCATATAACATTTTAAGCCATCATTATGCAGAGTGAGTAATTTATTTTTAATGCATTCAGTATATTTTACTGAGCACACTGTACTTTTACTTGTATTTCTACACGGTGGTATTGTTACTTTAAAGCTATAACAAGGAGTTTTAACTGGTTATGAAATGGTCTTAGTTTATTACTGATGCCTCTATATGACCTACACAAGTTAACTGGACCATCAGTGAGAAGACTGGCTGTATAAAGCTCGGCTGCCGCCGGGTCAGATTCTCCATGAGGTCAGATGAAACAAGCTTGTGTTTACATTTTCCCAGGCAAAGTTACAGTGATCAGTATGATAGCCAGTTAAAAATTAGCAGGAGTGATTTTTATTTAGATAATTTTATTTTTTAAGTATTTTGTCCACGGGGGCTGCAAAATCAACAAAATATGAAAGTTCCTTGTATTAGCTTTAAGTCTAAAACAACCAAAACAACAATCCAAGTACTTCAAATTAAATGTGCTGATTTTCATTAAACTCTAAATGTAGCCAAGTACATGTGAGTAAATTCTGCCTTAATCCTTAATCCAACTTCTTTCCTAATCCAACCTGCTGACAGTTTCCCAGGAGATGATCAGGAATAATTTCAGCAGAAATACTTCACAATCCACTTCCACAAAGTTGTTGGATAGTTGAACATTTGAGTCATAATTTCTGGCAATAAGACGGGACAAAAGGCAGTGCACTTCAATAACCTTTATTTAGATTACAGATGTATTCCATTTTGAAGTTTGGAGGGGGGAGAGGGAGCATTAGTGCTATTTACAATTGGTTTGAAAACGTTTATCTCTGTACAGATTTGAACCCTGATCAATATAAACAATATTTTTTTAAGACCTAGTGCTGTTACAAAGCAATTCTTTAAAGCAAAAAACCACAAAGAAAAAAAAAGGATTACAGTAAATTATAAACAAATGAAAAAAATAAAATAAAAGAGCACAGAAGAGAGAAAATAAAAATACAGTCTGTCGATGATTAGGGAGGTTTTGCTGCTGTTAAGCACAAGACATTGTCAGCGAGTGACTGTGAACTGGCTAGAAGCTAACCGTATACACAATCATAGACTAAACACCAATATACTGTATATCAACAAGATCTAGAGTCATCATGTTCTATATAAGATTCATATTAAATATATTCTACACGTTACCTTAGTTTGGAACATTACTTCCATTGGAAAAATATAAAATAAAACAATAAAACTTTTTATACATTTTTATTAATCTGATGAAGGAGCACATGCTTCAGTTGTGCAAAATGGACTTATTAATGCAGAGAGAGAATTAAGGAGAAGAGTAAGAAGCGAATTAAGACAAATAAGGAACAGTTTTTCATTCCGAGTTGATTTCCCAGTTTGGACAGCAATTGTCAAGAGAGATCCTTCAAAACACTGCTTTTTTAAAAAAAAAAAAAAAAAGGAGCACAATGAGCCTTTCCTCGCAGAGAGGGACGGTGCATCATCAGGGAGGGAAGAAGAAAACTGATGTGACGTTTTATTAAATCACAACACTGCTCGGTCAGCTATAATATGCATGGACTGTCAAAACACAGTCACAAATGTCATGGACAAACAAATAACCGAAACAGAACCGCCAATGCTGGCTGTTTGTGTCTATTTGTTTGTTTGTTAGGCTTCATTTGGCTAAAATATGACGACTGAAAAGAGTAGGATGTGTTCGGTCTGTACAGCGCTCTGCAGACAAAAAAAGGAATCATTTCTCTCCTGTGACCTTTAAGGACACACGCAGAGGAGGGCAGTAAAAAGGACACAGGTGTGTGTGTATACTCTATGTGTGTGTGTGTGTGTGTGTGTGTCCTGGTTTGAGTTCTCTGATCAGGCACGTCTAAGCTTCGTCTGCTGCACCGAGGGAGATCACACAAGCACATATGGTTGGATGTGTACACGGGGTGTCATGGTGGTGTGTATGTGTGTGTATGTGTGTGTGTGAGTTGTTAGTGGTTAAAATTCTCAGCGGTCTATATGAGAAAACAAGGCCACACACACAAACTTGGGCACTGTATTACTATGACAACCAGCTAGAATGAGGAGCCAGTTAGACTTTTAACCGACCGGCTGAGGATGGACAGACAAGGTGTGTGTGTGTGTGTGTGTGTGTGTGTGTGTGTTGTGTGTGTGTGGTGTGTGTGAGTGTGTGTGTGTGTGTGTGTATGGCAGAAGGCTAAAAAAGGTGAGCATTAAGAAAAAAACAAGAAAAAAAAAACACATGCAAATCCAGTTCCTTCCTCAAATTTTCAGTTATGACAACAAATCAAGTACAACAAAGGAATCAACTCTATCGTTAATCAATTTCCTGCTCCCCACACTGTTTCCTGGATCAACCCGAGCCTGCTGTCTTTCTATGTATGTGTGAGAGAGAGGAGGGGGAAAAAAAGAAAAAAAAGAGATGAGTGTGTGTGTGTGTGTGTGTGTGTGTGTGTTATGTATCTGAATGCATATCCGCATTGTGGACAGGCTCCAGGACAAGGGACAAGCTCATTAGGTCCAGGATGTCGAGGGCGAGAACGGATGAGAAGGATGGAGGGCCGGCGGTGGAGGTGTGTATTTACAGAATGACACAGCAGTTACTCTCCCCGGTCTTCTCTCTGTTCCTCTGACCTGCAAACACACACACACACACACAGAACACACACACACGTCAGCATCAAGACAAACACTGATTCTACACAGTCAGAGAGGCTGAATACATTCAACAAAAACATCAACGCATCACTGTTGTTTTGGCTCCCATTTTTTATGAGCTGAAGTAAAGAAAGTCTTATTCTGTGCACACAAAAGGTATCTTTTTTTCCCAGGAGGGCAAGTCATGACCTGTCCTACTCTGCCTTGATTGGCTTAGGCCCCAATCTGACAGAACAGTTTTGGCAGTCAGAGGCGTCTTTTTTCAGTTGTTTTCTACAGGCAGTGAGCGTTCAGCACACTGTTAATGTGATCCAGGTGCTACATGCCTCACTTTTTTACAGAAGCGCCCTGAATGCATTGTCTAATCAAATTTGTAATTGAGAGGTGAGCCTTCTGCGGTGGCAACAACAAAGTTTACAGATGCTTGGAAATAACACTCATTGAGGACAAACTAGTGGTGGTTGTTGCCATACTCAGAATGGTATGATTTTAACAATAGTAGTTACCAGAATTTGAACATAAAGCAGCACAGCCAGAGGCAGGTACTTGAGATTTCGGGGAAGTTGGTTTCATAAACATACAGTTCATGGTTTGAGTTAAGCTAATGCTAGCTCACTTTCACTGTCTCCCAGACTGTCCTACACCTCTCTGGTTTTTGATGTTTAAGTAGCTAACTGGAGGAAGCTAACCAGCTAACTAAAATATGGAAGTCCATGTCTGAGTTTACCTCACAGCAAAAGCAAAATTAGGCTAAGGACAGCTGACTCGGTGTTAGTCAGGCAACAATGAAAAAACACTGTGCTGCTCTTTTTTTTTAAACTTCAACAAAAAAAAGGCTGTGCTTCATGTTTTGCAATCAGACAGAGCGAGTCTGTCTGATCGCGGCCTTTCCCTGATGATCTTACCAACAAGTACTAGCCAGTCAGAGGCAGAGTAGGATGGTCACGATGTGTTTTTTTCAAGATAAAACTGCATATCTTTTGGCCTCTTACTGTGACCAGTCCTGTGCAATGATCATGATGTTAAATCAGCATCTCTACTGGCCGCACCTGTCAGCTGGATGGATTATCTTGGCAAAGGAGAAGTGCTCACTAACATAGATTTGAATAAATTTGTGAACAAAATTTTGGAGAAATAAATCTTTCATATGCACAGAATAAGAATAATTCCAATTCATAAAACTGGGAGCAAAAACAACAGTGTTGCGTTTGTATATTTTTTTAATGTATATACAATATGATGAGATATAATTTCAACACATGACAAAATCAGCTCCATTAAAACTTCAGAAGGCAACGACTGAACAGACACAATCCAAAACTTTCCACCTGTCTCTCTTTAACTCAGTTTTAACGGCAGCCAGAAAGAGTCAGCTGCCTCTTTCCACAGCAGCTTTGATGGCGTCTAACAGCAGGATGAGAGGTTAGTGCTCCACACACACCACTGTCCCCTCTCAAAAGTTATTACCTGTTTGTCATCATTCCTCTTTGCCACTCGAGTGCCATGCCCTCGAACATAATGAGCCTGAGGCTCTGTGTGCAGGGTTGAGAGAATTAGGCTACCTTTGAAGTGCTGCTGTCGGTTGAATTTTTTGTCCGCTCGTTGGGTAAACCTATTTTACATGTGAATTACATCAATAATAGCTATAAATAAAAAATACCTATTTTTATTGAAATAATTTTTTTGTAATCAAATCCTACCAAACTCATTCGACTAGGACTGACTGTTTTGCCACACAGACCTGGAAACCCTGTCCACGAGGAACCGTGATGTGTTTATAGACGATGTTTTACTTTACGCCATTGAAAGCGAAGGAGTATTTGGAAATTTATCATTTTTTTGCAGGATTTAGATTTTCCGCCATCGTATCAAGCGGCTTTCACCATCATCTTTAAACCTAATAAAAAAAGATCATTATTCAACTTTTTCCAAAAAATATAAGAACAGTAGGTTTCACATGGGACTGAACCCCTATCACCACAACCTGCTCCTGGTAAGGAGTTTGTCACTGCTTACAAGCCTTTCTGCCAGAAAGCCCATTATGATTGTGTGGATCTGTTCTCAAACTGGACTCTCTGGATTGTATTTGAGTCTCAGCAGGAACCTGAAGCAACTCGCCCACTTAGCTTTACTTTTAGATTTAGATGGTTTCATCAAAACAAATGGCGAATGCAATAAAATCCAGGAAATTCTCAGAGTTTAAAGTTGTGTCTTTGTATTCTAATAGTCAGCAGCACCGACTAACACAGTTACTTCCTTAGAACTGACAAAAGAGAGTAAACATGGCCCTATTAGTAATGTGCTGACAATGCTGTTGAGTGAGAAACATGTTTTTTCACTCCACAGTAACCATTTTAACCATTTCTTCACTTATAAATGAACTTTGCCTTATAAATGTTCTTCCACAAGGCACAGGCTTTCTTGTGGAGTACAATGAGGTGAATTTTTATTTACCTAACTGTTTCCTTGGGCTAATTTTACCCAGATTGAACAGCAAATTGAAAATGGTCACTAACGGGAGCACCGTTGCAACCAGTGAATTTAAGTGTCCACCTGAAATCACTTTCCACTACACAGTCACAAAAAGGAGACCTGTCACCTAATATGATTTATATTAGCTGTATATTCCACACAATGTGCCGTATCTTGGGGATACACTTAAGGGAGCCAATTATTTGCACCAGTGGCTGTTCCTAAAACAGAAGCCATGTGTAGAGATAAATAATGGCCGGGAGCAGAACGTTTAAAGTTGTTCAGCTTGTGAAAGGCCCTCTGAAAAGAAAGAAGGGAGCCAGAGAGCTGGTTACCTTGGGAATTTGGCTCAGGCAAAGTCTCTCTGGCAACTAAATGCATCACTGTGGTCTTCCCCAAGGGCAGTTTGAGAGCTAGTGAGACGGAGAGAAACAGACAGAGAGGATGTAAAGGTTAGTCAGTAGCTACAGTATGTCTGTATTTACAAAGTCATTTAGCATCAGTATCATCTTCAACTTGAAGAGTACAAATTATTCTACACTGGGAAGACTTGAGCTACAATGAAGCTACAAAAGAGAAGAAGAGAGAAGTACAAACTACATTTAAGCTGACTCATAAAATATTAACCTATGGCTGACAGTGTCAAAAACATACGACTGTGAGGTCATTTTGTTGCAGAATAATAATCACTCACAGGTTAGAAAAGGCTGAAGAATGTAAACCTTTACATATAACACAAGTCAAATGACATGATTATATATTACACACGAAAAAGATTAATCTCGTCTCATCAAAGATTAATCTAATGAATAAAACTGGGACACAGTAGCTGCTTTGAACACACATAAAGAAAATATTCCTGTCGATGTTGTAATACTGATTTTGTTTTTTAAGCTCATTAACGCCCAAAAATAATTAAAGTTTGTCAAAAACTGACCATGATGTCCACTGTGATGGATTACCGATCTATAGCTATTTAGCTGTTGATTTTTTTCACAATGCACCAAGTGCACCAGAGTACAATATGTTTAGAATAGTTTCATCACATTTCTGTGCTGTCAGACAGCCGGAAAACAGTCGTTATACGAGCCAAATATTCTGCTCTCTCACTCAACCACGCTCCTTTAATAAAAGCAGTAATTTTACCGCAGAGAACACAGGAATTGCTGGGCTACCGCTGCCTTGATCAGTTAGGTTACTTGCATTGTTGTGTGACTTTAAACTATCCTTTTAAAGCAGCAAAGTCACACAATAACACAAAAAAAACTAATCAATTGAGGCAGCAGTAGACAAGCAACTCCTGTCTTCTGTGAGGTAAGTAACACCAGTGGAGTTTGGTTAGTGAACAATATTTGGCTCATATAACAGCAGTTATACAGCTGTTTCCTGCCAGAAAAGGCTGTGTGAAGGCAAGGCAAAGCACTGAAAGTATTCTAAATATAGCATACAATTAAACTGATGTTGATTTTTCTTTTGATGGGCCTTTTTTAGGTGGCTAAAATGCATTTTTCTGCTGACCCGTCCCACAGCAATGCTTTGCTTAGCTTCCTACATCAGTACTCCTGCTGCTTCCGCAAATTGGGTGTGTGTTGACCTCCATTTACTGCAGCTAATACACCGACTACTGATAAGTACCTCATACACTTCAAATAATCTGAGCTATGCTTTTAAATATCACACACTAAATTGTAATTAATATCTTAGCTGCAGTACTTGTAATTCTATTACTCCCCAAAACTGTTTATCAATGCTTTCACACGTGTGCATCGTCTATGTTTGCATTTCAAAACCGCTGGGAGTTTTGGCTTGACTTTAAGAGGATTCTGTGTCAGCGTGCAAACATGTTAAACCAACGATAAGGGAATTATCAGATAGATGGCAGTAATGGGATGAGTGTAAAAAGGTTAGGGACAGCCATAACCCCATTAACCACACAAAACACCAGTCAAATCAAAATTGGGTTAAGTGGACGAAAAGCCCTAAAAGCCAGAGAGGAGTGAAGAGGTCTGCCTCAAAAGAAGACATCGTCTCTTTCTCTTCACTTATGGCATGCATGTCCCCCCCCCCCCCCCCCCCCCCCTTTCTGCCTCTTCATTGTGCTGCTCGAGGTCTACTCTAACGCCAGCCTTGCCCCTTTCCTGACCAGTCTCTTTCCCCTCTTTTTCTGTATTTCCTCTCTCCTCCCTCTCTCCGTCAAAGCAGGCTTGTCCGGAGCACTGAGGTACCTCTGTTCTGCGGCTCAGGAAAGGGATGAGAACAGCAAAGAACTTTCCAGCAACACACTGCTGTGAGTTTGTGTGCATGTGCACATACAGGGCTTTTTTTTTTTTTTTTTGGGAGGTGTATTTCTGTGTTTTCTCACCTCCTAGTGTTACGTTGCCGTGTAGAAAGCGCCCCTGGTAGATCAGCCTCAGGATGTTAGGACTGCTGACCTGCTCTTCCTCCCAGTCTGAAAGAAAAAATGGGCAGAGACAGATGGAAAAAGAGAGTAAGAGAAAAATGAACATGGAGAGAGACAAATGACAAACTTATCTCTTCTTTGTTTTCTTCCTCATTATCATTGACTATATTTACATGAACACTAATTTTCCACTATAATTCCAAATATGAAAATATTCTGAATTTGACATAGGTCATGTAAACAGCATATTTTGTTTGGATATTCCTAATTAGGCCTTCTGACTGGAGCATTTTCTGACTAAAACGTGCGATACACCAGTCTCATTCAGGCTTCAGGAGCAGTCTTTGGACATGCATACAATACCTTCAGAATTTCACCACAGTTTGCAACACAAAACCTACTTTTCATTATGAAAGACTTGGACATCAGGAAGTTTTGGATATGCTTTGGACATGGTACATCATTGCATTAATCTGGGTATGCGTGGCTGCATGTAAATGGGATTATTAGTGGGATTTTCATTAGCCGTATGAACATCTTAGTAGTAACACTGGGCAAAAACTAAATATTTTGTACATATAAAAATAGTCACTGAAATTTTGAAAATATTTGAAATTATTCTCGTCTAAATTCCCACATTATTTAAGCCCTTTCCCATAAAACCAAAACTAAAAGCCATTGCATTACAATCAAAAGATTTACTATATGAAATAACTGTAATGACGAAATGAAAGCATGTTCAACAGTGAATTAAATTAAAAGAATATTTAAAAATAACATAATGAATTCATATAAGATGGGTGATCGGAGAGTGAAACTAGCAGGATGTGTGATTGATTTTGATTTTGTTTATTTTATTCTGCTTATTTTTTCTTGCTGTGTTATGAATGTTTACATATGATTGAATTGTGTTTAAGTGAAAACTGGGGCAAAAAGCATTTTAGATAAGGGAAAAAGGTATACAAGTATCCACTTCTTCATACTCTTTTTCTGACATGAATTATTTATTTCTGCTGAATGTTTGCAGTTACTTTGTTTTGTTTTTTACTTGTTTGTTCTATTTCTTTTCTTTTAACAAGTTCAAAGTACAATCTAATCTATTTATTTCAAACATTATCATCCTTAACATCATTTCACAGCCTTTATATTCCTACCTGAGACTGAGTTTGCTTAAAAAAATCATAATTAAAAAAAGTCAGTTTGTGACTGACCATTGCTAATTAAGTTTCTCTAAAACTGCATTTCCCAAACTTAAGGTCACATTTTAATTGGGTTGCCAACTGGCAGAGTAAACTGCATAACTATGCTATGATATGATACGTGAATTAAGTAAAAAAAGAGGAAGAGCGGTCTTTGTTGCTATGCTGGTCTGTTCAGCTGAGATGCTGTGCACGTTGCTGTTTACCTCCCCACCCCCCACACCTCTGGCTGAGGTGATTTCTGTCATTTCCCCACTCTTGTTCTTGTGCATGATGTTGAAACTAAAATACAAGGAAGAGTTAATAAATGTTGGCCTCACCAAAGACATTCAAAATGCAGAAGAGAGGCCTCAATGTGTTTTATGTGGCGAAGTGCTCAGTAATGACACCTTAAAAGAGCAATATGTAATGATTGCACATCCAAAAATGAGTACAGCAGTCCAAATAGTGAGTTAGAGCGATAAATGATATATTAAATAGGTTAAATTGTATCTAATACATGATCTATGGTTGAAGCAACCTGTTTCCACCTGCCTCCTTCTCCCCAGATTCAAGGAAGTTCAGACAGGCTGCAGGAAAACTGCAGGAGAGTAACACGACTTGACCTGACCAGTGACTGCCTGCCCTACTGCCTGCCAGACTCCAGCAACATCTTGCTCAATTTAAACATTAGAAACATCTACTCCTACTAAAAGATTATTAAGAAATGACTTCTTACAGCTCATAAACAGACACTAACTCATTCAGCAAACACTGAACTCTAATTAACCTGAAACGGGCAAACAATAACAAAAGTTACAGATTGTACTGGAATAGAAATGTCAAAGGAGGACACCGCAGCTGTGGCCTTGTTGTCAGAGAGGCGAGTATTTCAACTTCACATATTTCCTTGATCTCTGATGAAATATCATAGCCATTTTGTGTTTTACTACAGTTAATATATTGCAGAATCCTCCTTTAAAACTGAACTAATTGGACAGACATCTCCAAATGAGGTAAACGAGGCAACACAAAATATTTTTTTCTGTGCAAAGAAGAGACTTTAAAGAGAGTTTTGGTCAGGGGAAAATTAAGTCAGTCATGTTGGTTTCTGCGTTAGCATTTCAATTGTTTGTTTCATATGACTGTGACTTTACTTGTCAGCATTAGTTGTGATTGCTGAAATTATCTTGCTAACAGCAATTAACATTCCGTCCCCGACTCGCAGGCTTGTGCTTAATGTGGAAAGTTAGGGTCCCGGGGAGACACCAAATTTCTCTTTTGGATCTTGAGGTAAAAAAAAAAAAAAAGTCTGACATTGGGCATTAAAATGTTAAGGGGCTCTAAGCAGATATGATGAAAAGCTTTGAATTTCAAACTACTGCATGAGCCCTGTTCTGCGTCAACATAATTTACTGTATACAGTGCAGAGAAAAGACATCAGTCATGGCATGGCAGAAGAAAAGGACCACCAACAACCGCACTGAAGATATTTAAAGATGTTTCGGGCCTTTATTTGAGATCATTATATGCAGAATGTATAATATGTGGGCTTTGTGGGATGCACTACAGAATGTGAGAAAGACTCAAAGCAAAAGAACACAAGGTGTGGCTTGGGAAGAGCTGGAGACAAAAAGTGAAGGCATTAAATAAAGAGAGAAAACAGCGGGGGGAGTTGCACGGCAGCAGCAGAGTCTGGCCACCAGATGTTTGTCTCCAGCTAAGCGGAGCGGAGGGTGTTGGTGCTGACTGAGTGCCTGCTCCGGGTCTCACAGGGTTCAGATCTGCTGTCTGGGAGGAACACAGGGTGCTTCCAAAAACTGACAGGACTGAAAGAAAACCTCCTCTTGTCACGCAGAATCTGAGTCCATCAGTATAATTTATAGATTTTCATGCACTGTGGGCTTCTCCTAAACTGGACCACATTCACAGCGCCGTGGGAAAAGGCTCCACTCTGTTCCGATTTGAAGGTGGTGTAAGGTCGGCAGTATCAAATGGATTTTAACAGTGGTGTAGCAGCAGCTAGGGAGGTGGCTGTACTGCGATCCCACATTCCTGTATGCAATGATAATCAGGCTGAAAGGAGGAGTGCACCCTAATTACCTTACACCAAAGATTGGCACATTCCCACACTGCTTTATAGACCTACATGCAAGTAATTAGCAGTGGGTTTGAATGTGATCTCAGCTCTCTGGATACACAGAACGGCTCCTCAGCTTTTAGCCTTTATCTTTGTTATAGAAAATACAGTCGTGATAAGTCCGATCCCCTGGTCTCCAAGTGCATTAGCAGCTAAAATGTTGGCAATTACTACTCATGCAAACACGCTGCAGCTGTGCTTACGTAATAATGTGATTTATTGCTCAATAGCATAGTGTAAGTCTATGTTTTATCTATATGCAGAATGTGATACAAGAGTAAACGTCTTAGTATGTCCAAACCCTAACATACCAAAATCTGGTAAATGTTAACATTTACTGTAGCAGTTAATGTGAAGCAGACGTGGCGGTCACAGCAGTACAAAGATCTCACACCTAAAATCACATTTAAATCATAAAAAGCAATTCTTTGGCGTGGAAATGTGTTATGTTATTCTGGACTCAAATTTTCAGGCTTCTCTGTGGAGTTTTCAGAACATAAATAGATAGGTAGGTAAAAAAAGGTAGCATCTATGCCCATATTGTTTTCCCTTTGCATATTAAATAAATGATATTGTACTATATTATTGTTCCCCTGATATTTTTAGTCTCTTTTAAAAACATTAAATTAGTTGAAAAAGGCTAAATCATTTCATTTTCACTGAGCAGCCTTGTTTATTCACTGTGTCCACAGAAACAACGATAAATGCAGCCGTAAAGGTTCGTTTCCTTCTGCAGAAAAGATAGTCCATTTACTTTTCTGATAAATATATCAGTGCATAACTCATAAATGTTCAGACAAGTTTCATATTTGGTTATTTGTGATGCTGTGTGGCGTATGTATGCAATTCAAAGCTATTGCTGCATTTTCTTTCAAACTCATTTGGTCATGAATGTCCAGACTCTGTATAGTTTTAAGACACTTGTGGCAAAGCTGTGCTGCAGGCTGTGACATACAGGTGAAGAGTTATAAGGCCCGAAATATACCTGCTCTTAACTACATACATCCATTCACACGATGGCTGCCTCGCCATTTGGAGCAGTGTCTTGCACATCCTCAGAAGTGAATGCAAATGCATGGTCAATTAAATCTCTGGCCTAAAACCACGGCTTTTGATGAGATCAAGCTCACTCTGGTCCATGCTCTCTTATACAGTGGTAAACATTTTGGCTGTGCTAGCTGCCCTAAATGCCTTGAAAAACAATCGAAATTCTGAATTCAACATTTTAGAAAACAGAATATGGGAAATAGTCTAGAAACATTAATATTTTTCCATATTAGCTTTTTTGTAAACTTATCCAGACCTGAGTAAGGATCCCTGTGCCTGAGATACATTGAAATACAGCAGATATCATCACCACAGATACTGTACAGTACATCTAAAGTGCTTTCCAAAAAATGAAGCAAGCAACCATTGGATGAAAATAAAAATAAATGCCCATCTTACTGGTATGAAAAGATCTGTGGCACTCTAATTATTAATGTAAAAATCCTTGATTAATTCATGGATAATATGGTCTTTGCACTTTCATTGTCAACAAGCTGGACAGTCAGTTTGTTTTATTTTCAGCAAATTACTGGCCCTATCCTTGAAAAGCACCTGATTTTTAATTATTTTAAATCGTCAGCACTACTTTTTTGACCCAGTGCAGCACTCCCTATTTTTTTTCATTATAAACAACTTGAAACAAGCAACATGTTTTTTAAATAGTACACTGATGATTATACTCATTGATCAGGAAACTAATATATCTGAGAAGTAACTCACCACTATCACTTTACCATGCAATTACTTCTATATTATATTAATGCATATATTTTCCCTCTGCATAATGTGTACTTTTACATTATATTTTTTAAGTACATTTTGCTGCTAATACTTTTACCAAAATGGTATTTTGAATCCAGGATGTGAGGCAGAAGAACAGGGTGGAGAGGCGGCTCCAAAACAACATCACCTTTTTTACTTCTGTAGTCACTGGATGCAACTACTGCTACAACTGCCATCGCCAGTAAAGATCACAGAAGTCTCCACTCACCCATCGGCCAGTTGTCATAGACGTGTTTGGCGATGTCTGCTGCCGAGTCATTGGGAGAGAAGAGGAATTCTTTCGTCTTCCCGCTGACTAAAATAAGCCGCAGGTTTATCTGCAAAACAGATAAAAACAAGATGTGTACATGAGAACAGTATACTGTACAAGAAACATTATGGGACACGTCAAATGGATCATAACACAAACAACTGTCCCGTATGTCAGATTATAAACACAGTCAAATCAGGAAGCACAGGTTCAAGTTAATGTAATTTAATAGGAAACAGGAGAAGGATATGAAGACCCTGAGGAACGTCCTTCCGCAGGATCAGCTCCCATCTGTCTCTCCAACTTCCTCTTCTTTCAGCCCTCTAACTCTGTTTCTTTGTCTTTAGTTCCCAATTCTGTCACTTACTGGCAGTTTTTCACCTTCTCATATTTACTAATCACACCAGATGTTTTGCTTTGCTTTGCTTTGCTCCCTTGCCTGGAGACGAAAACCACATGTATTACAATTTGAACATATACTTATAATACTCATAATATGATATTCTTCATGAGACTGGAATAGAAAATTAGAGGCACTATGCAAACTGTATTGTATCACATTTTTAAGATTAATTTCTTGGATAGGAGCGCTCTATTTAAACTCTCTGGCTTGTCGGTCTAATGTAAATCTATATTGTTGTATTTTAAGAATGAGACTGTGAGTATCTTTGTTCTTTCAACACAACCAAACTTGGCTCTCACTGAGTCAAGCAGCTCAAAAAACACCAACAATTAGCTGGTTTTGGAATAAAGGCTGTTAAAATGTGCAACCTCATCCCAGTAGTCGGTGGTGACAGCCAAGTGTAATAATAAATGACTAATAGTGTGAGACTGTTGTTCACAGTGGGCCACTTTCTTCTATCCCCTTTACACTTAAAACTTATCAAGACTACTGTAACCCACAAATATAAAATATCCCACACATAATGAGTATTTTCATCAACATAACGCAGTTTTCCTTTTTGCACAGAGAGTCAGAGCACATATTGAAGAACATATTGAAAACGGTGACAGCCTGGGAGGCTATGGTAAGACTCAAAATCCTGAATCCTGATAAAACACAAATTCTTGCACATTCCTGTACCAAAACAGAAATGGACATCCAACAGAAGCTGGCTGACTTGCTAATTTACGCTGTGTTTTTTGCACAGAAAATACTCATTTTAAATGAGATGATGAGACGAGGGCACTGAGGACTGCGAACTCTTC
Source organism: Lutjanus argentimaculatus (assembly GCA_034769285.1). Classification (NCBI taxonomy): domain Eukaryota; kingdom Metazoa; phylum Chordata; class Actinopteri; order Lutjaniformes; family Lutjanidae; genus Lutjanus; species Lutjanus argentimaculatus. Next base: position 17,878,139 of record JAWZSL010000004.1, on the reverse strand, counting down.
AGTGAGAGTCGGAGGTGAGTGAACTTCAGCTTTGCTGTGTCAGTGCACAGAACCCTGTTCAACTGCAAAATGACTCCTCACCGTTTTCTGACAGTTATTTCTACGTGATTCGTCCCACTGCATGTTGTCAGTGGTACTGACTAACCATTGTACAAATCAAACTTTTTTAAAATACTGTAAATGAACAATGAGCTGCAGCTTGATCGAAGGTCAAATTCCACACACCATATGAGTATCAACCAGGGCTCGAAATTAACTTTTCTACTCATGTCTGGCAAATGTCCCAGAACTGTCCCAGACTGAACAACTGTTGTCCCAAACTGAAGTGCTTTTTTCCATCTTACATAATAACTACAGTTTAATAACTTTATATCAGTAACTCGCATCCACTATGTTGTTCCCTGCGGGGAGAGACTCCAGAATCACCTTCCAACTGTTTCAATAATCAAATAATTGTTTCAGTAACTTTTTAAAGGAAAATGTCAAACATTTGCTGGTTCCAGCTTCTTAAATGTTAGGATTTGGTGCTTTTCTTTGTCATGTATTGTAGTAAATAAAGTCTTTGGGTTTTGGACTGTTGGTGGAACAAAAGAATAAAATTTGACGATGTTACGCTGGGCACTGGGCCATTGTGATGGGGATTGTTCACAATTTTTAGACATTTTATAGACTACATAATTGTTCAATTAATCATGTAATAAATAATTAGCAGATTAATTGATAATGAAAATAATTGTTTAAGTTAGTGTTTCTTGTTTATTTCAGTTAGATCAATAAATGCCTCATTGCAAATATAGTGCAAATGCAAACCCGTCTCTACAATGGAAATTTGATGGAAAACATCACAGCCATGTAAGGCTGTGCTAAAGTAGCATGCAGCTCGTGCTGATGTCACCCCATCCCATGACTTGTATTTGTAATGAGAAGTTTCTCTACTGTACCAGAATTGTCCCAGAGATGGTATCTTGTCTGCAAGACAACGGGAATTCCTTAACTTCGAGCGCTGGTATCAACAACATTTGATTTCCCAAACCATTCAAATCACTTGTGATGTCCAAACCGTAATAAAAATGGACCCAACAATCCCAACACATGTCCCCAACTGCACTCAGTCTTTTAGCCTCCGAGTCTAAAATGGCATTTTAAATAAGCCAACAACTAATGAAGACAGACAAGCAAATTCATTGTTTTTGATTGGTGTGACACACGAGAGGAGTGGCACAGATGTGAGTCGCTAATCACCGCGTCTCTTTGAGCATCTCTCACCTTAAATCACCCAAACACAGAGGTGAACTGAACACAGTGGGGCGTTTTGCATTTAGAACCATTAATTTGCACATCAATTGACTGGCACTGAGATGCAGATGAGAGTTTTATCTCTTAAATGGTCTGATGTGTGTGTTTAGCTGTGGTACAGTATGTCTTTAAAAGTGAGAGCAAAGGTCTGTGGTGTGTGTTTGCCTTTTCTTACTGTGTTTGTGTGTCTTGCCTGGAGTGCGTGCATGGCACAAGCACGTGTGTCATTGTTCCTAGTGTGTTTCCATGTGCCGAGCGTCTGTTAGCCCTCTCCGACACACACACACACACATAAGTGTATGTATACACACACACACATACTTACACACAGAGCCGGCTGCAGTGATGTAACAGAGCTAACACCAACGGATTGAAATAGAGATCTCTTTAAGCACGTTATCAAATCAGCTTATAGGTTTAAGGATGGAAGAGCCATTCAGAGACATATACACACACATGCATATGTGCAAAACATATACATTGACCTCAGCATTAACCCCATAAACATACAGTTCATATACACGAGTAAATCTGCTTCTGAGAGAGTAGTTTTGAGTAGTGGTTGACAGATATGGATTTTTCCTTGGTTGATACTGATATTTAGAGAGCAGGGCAGCCGATGGCAGATATATAATGCTGATATAAATAAACTTTAAAAAACTAGAATTACTGTCACATGGTTGAAAGCCCGTGCCAGCCAGTCAAGTTGCCGTTTACATCCATGTCTGTCCAGACTCATAAAATATATATATAATGAGGACTTTGAAGGAAAGTAATAAAGGGTATTAAGTGTATTTTTTGGCAAAAATGGACGTTAAAACTATATTGACATGATTCCAGTTAACAATTATCAGTGAGAAACATTCTGTCTTCACTTACAGAGTATTTTTACAGAGGAGTACAGAGGACTAATAGAGAGCTGAACATTATGTTGCCACAGTGAAGCTGACCTTTGACCTTTTGGATATAAAATGTCATCATCTCATCATTTTATCCTATTAGCTATTCGTGTGTAATTGTCACAATTAGCATAAGAATTCTTGTGTCATGGCCAAAAAAAAGACCTCAAAAATCGAATCAGTTCATCCTTAAGCCAAATGGATGAGTGGGTAAAAAGTACGTAATTCCATTAGGTCCTTCATGCACATTACAAGCTAATATATATCGTTATCTTAGCCAGTAACATGTTGTCTCAGATGGAACTTTTATAAATTGATGAAATATAAAAATACATTGGCTCATGTTGTAGATTTCAGTACATGACTGGTATTTAAGGGAGAGCGGGTTACAGCATGTCAGAAGCAACAGCATTCAACTGTATTATTCTATACATTATAACATAATATATATTTAATGCTAGCCATTAACAGTTTTAGATTCCATTTGCTGTCATTCAGGTTGAAGGAAATGTGTCAACAATCAGAAAAGGTGATGTTGAGGGAATTTAGGCAAACATTTATCAGGGTTCAAAATTAACCATGGGCCTGATGCCCACAAAAAGTTACTCTGTCACAACAAAATATCCCATGTGGGTGACCCACAAACATCCAGATTACTCACATCATTTTAGTTCAACATTTTATGAAAACAGTGAGCGGTACTTGTTGCCAGCTAGCTACAAATATGTCGGTTACTCAAGTCTAGTTTTACCGAGCCTACTCAAACCGCTGAAGCGATCCTTACCGAAGAACCAGAAAAACAAAGGGCAGACCATGAGAAAACGAAACGGCAACTAAAATTTAGGAATGAATAAAAGCAGTTTAAGTGGCTAGAATATGATACATGAAAGCATGTAATGTACAGTGATGTGTGTTAACAGTTTCCTCAACTGGCCGAGAAGTATAGCTCATTTTCCATCAGAATCAAGAAAGGTTGTGCCTTTTCTGTATTGCTTTTACATAAGTTTACATGTGGGCCACCAAAATGTACTTATATTAATGTCTTTCTTTGATTTATAGCAGGATGAATGAGGTTTATCATATAGGAACCAAAACTGATTTTTTCACTACCTTCCCATATCCCACAAAGGGGAGCACGAACATTGTTCCAGCAGCCACACTGACAAGTAAATTTTTTCAGCCTTGTGAGTGCAGGCATGGGCTGACGCTGAATCCAATCTAGAAATGCCAGATAATTGGCCCATTTAGTCAGTTGATTGTAATAAATAACAAACTATATTTATATAGCACTCTTCAAAAATCCGGTTTGCAAAGGGTTTCAGACGAGTGTAATTACTAATTTAAATCAACTGAATGCAAAATACAAGTGATAAAAATAGGAATAGATAAATGAATAAGAGAGCATTGAGTAGCTAGACTTATTCTCCAGAGCTATGGAGCCCTCACAACGAAGGCCCTTTTACAGTCTGTCTCAAGTCTTGCCCAGAGTACCAAAAGCTTAACCTGGTTCGCAGATCTAAGTGTATGGGCAAAAGTATAGGAAGGAGAGAAGATCTGATAAGTAAGAAGGGGAAAGGCATTTCACAAACAAGTAATTTTAAAATCTATTCTAAATACCACAGGTAACCAGCGCAATCAGATGAGAACAGTTTGAGGTTTGAGGTGATTAACTGATAGTTGGAGGTGGTTTTGAGCCTCTTTTTTATGTAAATGCAGAATTTTCTGAGACATAAACACTGTATGCAAAGATGTGCGTCCAGGCAAAGACTCAAACATTCCTACATATGTGTGCACTACTCATTCAAACTTAAATAAATTATAAACACCAGCGACGATAAACCAATAAAACCTCCTGCTGCAATTCACAAGGGACAGTTTTAACTACAGATCACAAAGCAGGGATTTGCAGAATGTCGCTGACTGACTCGCTAAAAGAGAAATGAGAATTTCTTCTAAAAATTTACCCTCAAGACAAACAATATTTGAGAATGACTATGAATGAGACACATGAAGACAGATATAATGAGGCAGAAACACACACAGGAAGCCCCTTTACATAAGCAAGGTTTGTGCTCCTTCCTGGTTGAACACCTAGTTGTTACCATGGTGTCACCATAGCGACAGCCAGTAGTGGGTGGCCTAACCTGATAACACCTACAAGATAGATTCACCCCCCCTACCCCCGTCTCCCTCCTGCCCATTTCCCACTGTGTCACATCATATTGCCTTCCTCTCTTTGCAGCAGTCTACGCATCCCCTCCCTCCCCCCTTCGCTCGCTCTGTCTGTTTCACTCTGTCTCTCCTCCACTCTGTCAATCTCTCGCTCTGCACAGTGTACAGTGGAGGAATGTACAAGGCCAGAATAACAAGAGGCACTGAGCTAGCTTCAATTAAACAAGGCAAACTCAGCCTTTCCCCTCTTATCCTCCACCCTGCACAGCTTTCAATATCTTTATTTGCCCCCCCCCCCCCCCCGGCCTTTTTTGCTTTCTCTACTCGTGCATCTATCAATTTTCTTCCTAGAGGTGAATCAAAAGAAAAGCCTAAACAAAAACATACATAATATATGCAGATGAATAGTTTGATAAGAATCAAAATCATATGCTTCTCTGCACCAGGGTCATCACAACACAATATATGGGATGAAGGGATGATGTTAAAGGCTCCATGCAGAATCAATGCCAAGTAAGCTGTTCTGGTGTCTCATGGTTAAAGCTGTGATGATAACTGCAATTCTGTGGTCATGTGATGCCACAGGGTTGAGCTCATTACCGCCATCACAGCAAATTTTTGTTGAACTTTGAAAGGGTCAATCTCATGTTGAGATCAGCAAATGGATTTAATAATACACCCATGGATCAACACTGTCACACATACAAGTCATGAACACAGCCTCTGATTGGTCGACAGACTCAACCCAAGACATCTCAGGATTGCCAGTGGGTGGCTAACAACATGCTAACGACAACGACTGTTTTCACAACAGAAAAACTGGTCAGTAACTACAGAAGACATTCAGTGTTGGATTTATCATTATGGATTTATTTTGCCACGTCTCCAAGAAGACACTGCAGGTCAAGGCTGGACTACAAAGCTTCTGAACACGATACAATCGCACCCGAGACAACGTTGTAAAGGTTCAATGCTAGCGATAACATCAGCTCATTGTTAGCCTTTCCATAACTTTTCCAGCAGCTGGGAAATAACAGACAAGACTTTTTTTGGTCTTGAGAAGCTGCAGTGTTTATTAGCTGACACAATGTACTGTACATTTATTGCCAGACTGACAACTTGCTGCCACTCGCTCTCCTTCATTTGCATGCCGCACATACATAAGTACTGCCCTATTCTTTAAAGGAGCTTCACTATCCTGACAGTATCCTTCAATAAAGTCCAATAAAACATAATTGCCACTGCAGAAAGAAAAAAATCCATACCATCACAGCCCTACTCATGGTGCAGCAACACCTTACTGGGACACTTTGCATTGGTTTGTCCTTTATCATCCAACTGCATGTCTACAGGTGAGCTTTTGCTGTATTTTAACTGAATCAAGGTTTTAACTCTTTCTTGCTCTTTTTTCCTGTCCCTGTCCCTTCCTTCCTGCTTCTCCCTGAGGGTCTCTGTGCCTTCTCCCTGGACTCTCTTCTGCTAAGGGGCTGGTAATGAGGTTTCACAGCCAGCTCAGCAAAGTATATTCAATTACCATCTATTCTCTGTAACGAATACAACAGCTCCAGGTATGGAGGAGAGCGGTGCTTTGTGCATTCATGCATAAACATTCAGTACATGCACATATCTGCAGGCAAACAGTCAAGTTGCTCATGAATACAAACAGCACGTCCTCGCCTACAACCAGCCCCACTCTGAGCTCAGGATGACAGAAATCGACTGTACGAAGGCTTCACTTGCGGAAGCAGCATAGTGAGTGTTACACTTGTGAATGTATTTGTAAGTTCTGGTATCAGAATGCTGAAACATCCCGGTGCAGCAGTTTCTATTCCTGGCTACTCCTACTGAAAAAAATAAATAAATAAAATGAGGCTACTTGTGCGTGAAACTGGTGACACAGCTCTCCACTTGTCAAGCCTCCACTGCAGACCAGACATTCAGACAATAATGTGCCCTTGCTGCCAAGTAGTGCCATGGTGTAAACATGTGAAGTAAGCAAACCCTCTTGGCTAAACGCTGTTTGCACACAGTGGAGAGCAGGAAATTCAATGCCATCTATAATTATTCCTCCCTGAGTACCGCTCTCAACTCTTTCTCAAGGCGATAGTGTGTGTGTTAGTGTGTGTTTATGTGTGCTTGTGTTTATAAGTGCATTAAAGAGTATTGCTGCTCTTTAGACCCTCTGCAGCAGTCAACAAATTACAGAGTGGGATCCTTCCGTTGGGAATATATTAGAGCAGCTTTATAGGTAGTCTGCACAGTAAGGTCAGCCGCTGCTGTCAGTGTGGATTGCTAACTGTATGAATGAATTTAGGAGAAGAGGTGGGTGATTAGCTGACTGGGGTCTGCTTTAAAACAAGCCAGCTGGATCTAGCAAGCAGCCGGCTTTGACTTGCCCGTTAAATCTGGAGAAAATTCAACTGTAGACTCAAAAAAATGTAGCAACACAGCACTTTGAGAATATAAATCCCACATGAATTACCAGTCTCTGATTTTTAGGGATAATAATTTGTAGGCACTTTTCTTTCTGGTGCTGCTCTCTGGCTGTCAACAAGTTTAAATGAATATTAACAGCTACAAAATAGGAGATATAATTGCTACGTTGTGGGTTACTGGACAAACTATGAACAAACTGAAAGAAAAAAAGAAGAAAAAGAGAAGCCTGAAAGACCATCATCCCATTTTTAATTAGTCAAAACTGAGTCAATAAAACAGCTTTGCAAGCTCTTATAGTGATTTTGTGAAGGCATAAAGGGTTACTGCAATTATTAGCCCCCATTAGCACACAAATTCTATCATGGAGCCATTGTTTTCCTTAATTAAAAACACACTGAAAAGGGTGTGTTTTAGAGAATGGCTGCACACGATTGAGCGGCAGGCTGTATCAGAAGCTGCAGCTTCTTTTCCTCAGATGTTACAACAGCGAGCAAGCTCACAGGAAAATAAACTCTTTTGATTTGTCAAATAGCCTCATTTTGAATTCGACATATTTAATACAATATTATAAATAGAGTGTTTTCTGTTTGTGCGAGTTCCTTCCTTTGTGCGCACACATACACACAGACAGAGGTGTTACGCAACAGCGGCTGACTGATGATAGTGTGATATGAGAAACAAAGCCTGAGGCGAGGATTTGTAATCTCAGTGTCTCTGTGAGTATGTGTGTCTAATAGTGTTGGGGGTAGTGCATTATAGCAATTTGTTTGTGGGTACTTTTCAACTTAATTTGTTACTTTACTTGCCTTTCTCAAATGTGCTCTTTATTATTATTATGAATATTTATTTCAGGACCTCACTGGCTATTTTCATCCGGGAAGGAGCAGAATATGTCCCATTTACTGGAGTGAGGCATCTTCACAAAAAAAGCATTTAAGGTTGAAGTTAGAAAGCAACTCCATGAGGACTTCAGGAAAGACAAAGTAACATATTGTCTATTTCAGAATAACTTTCCCAAGAAATTCATGACATTATGTTTCTGTTTGCCCAAATTTTCCAGAAAATAGAATCTAACCACTTCAGAAAGACAAAGTAACATATTTGTCTTATTTCAGAATAACTTTCCCTAGAAATTCATGACATTATGTTTCTGTTTGCCCCCAAATTTTCCAGAAAATAGAATCTACCACTTTTACATTTTGTATCTGGATTAGGTAATCCTGTAACATGTAATCTGTTACTCCCCAAACCTGAAAGCAAGTAGCAAATGCAAATTTCAAACTTCAAAACTTCACTTTAGAAACTTGTGAGTGACACTATGTCTATGCACCAGTTGTGACTTCTTTGTGTGCTGTCCTTTGGGCTGTGTGATATGACTGATATGGATAATGATACATGTCACAGCGGCACATTTTCTGAAATTTCAACAAATACATTTTTTAGATGCTTTTTAGACAAAGAAATGTCAGATATGGGCTCAGCCAGGTTATATAGGATGCCAAGTCTACTTACCGATAACTGACATATTTTGAAACATGAAAATTTGTTGTGGCTTCCTTTAAATTGTCACCCTTCTGTAGAATTCTATCACGATCTAGCTCAAGACACACCTGCCTCACTACAATCTGACAACAAACCTTTTCACTGCAGATGTACAAATAAACAATAGGACTTTGACCCAGTGGAGATTAGTCTATTAACTTTTTCATTATTTGTCTAGGGCAAGTACCTTTATTGGTTAGTGTGACATGATTTGTTTTGACCTACTTTACTGACAGCTCATTACACAAAACATGGCCCTTATGCAAAACACTTTGTATCTCTTGAAAGGGAACAGGTGAGAGATAGAAGGTCAAAAGTTAATGGTTATATTTATACCATATAGAGACTACACGTCAAGTCAAACACACTGACAGAAACAGGCTGAGTAGAATCTTTTCGACAGGTGCCTGTCTGAAAGCGCCTGTTCTCTAAATGATTCACCTTGAGACAAACTGTCTTTATTGTCTTTATTGCTGTTACACAAGCAAACAGAAAGCACCAGCCAAGCAATATGACTGGTCAAGATTTATTCCAACACTGCTGATTATGCCTACAGTCATGGTCTGCTCGTTGCCATGCCAACAGTTGTGGTAACCAGGGAGCTAGTTAGTCATCTGTGCTGTTTTGTCCTGTTTTTTTTTTTTCTTCTTCTGTTTTTATGCATGTACACTATGTGGAAGCCTTCTCAAATAGTGCTCATGTAATCAGCGCACAAGATAATATCACGTCACGTCAGGGATACTGTACAATGAGTGGGTCATTTTGGTGAAATAAACCCAGACTGGGTGATGCAGGGGCCCAACACAAAGCGGAAGGGTCTTGGATCACATTGAAGGTGTTTATTTTGCCACAGTGACGGATCCACTGGACATTATCCCGCTTATTACATGGCTACTTACTAAAAAAAAAAAAGAAATCAGCATTTTGACACAAAATATTAATCCAAAAATGATTTCATCGATTTAGAAATGATTTTATTGCTCCGTCAAAGTCTATGATCAGAACTGCGTCCATAGCAACGGCCTTTTCTTCACAGCTATTGTCTACTGTGCAGAAATAATAGGCCTTAGAATGTGAGTATTTAACAAAGCTGTGTAATAAAATATTATAACGACACAAGCTGGTCTTCAGTGTGATTACAGGTACTTTGGTATTTCTGGTCAGGCTGTAGAAGCGTCCTCTAAGTTGTTGCTACTACTATATTAATTTGTATGAGTTCCTTGTATATTCAATATAATATGCTTTTCCAGCATATTTCAGTGCAGTTAAAATGAAACATTTGTAAACAGTAACTTAGTTCTAGCAGTCAAATCACGGAAACTCTTTAAAACAGAGTTCCTTTTTCAAATTGATGCTATAGCGACTGCTTTTCCCTCCACATGGCAGAAGCGTGAAATGTCAGCTTTAATTTGAGACTGATTACTGTTTGTCATGTGTTTAACAAGCAAACAACTGGCCTTTTCTTAAGCAGCAAAGAGGATGTTGTGTTTTTGTGACTGCTGAGGAAAATGCAAATAATCCTAAGTGAGTGTTTCTGCTGCATTCATTCAAGCGTAGCAGCCATGGCTGAATAATCACAGAGGTACAATAATATGGCCTTATCTCTAAGCATCACATAGGCAGCACTGATTTAACTCTACTATAGTGTAACCAGGAATTTTACTTTTATCCCAGGCTGAAGGATGAGGTGCTGGACTCAAGAGACACAGTCAGCAAAACCTGTAGCACAAAAGCCACCATATCATACTAATAGAGGATGAGGCTGAGAGAACATCCTTTACATTTTTACAAATTTCTATATTTCTATCAAAGATTTCATTCTTAGTTTTCTGTTATGAAACCAGTTGCTTTTTTTAGGTTTCTGGAGATTCCACAAATTCATGCATTCAGCAAAACCAACAAAACAGGTAGTGATTTTTTTCTTCAGATAAAAAGGACGGGTAACCCAAAAGCCCCACTGTCAGCTGTTGCACCCCACTTGCTTTGGGATTGCTGCCATGTTGAAAAAAGGTGGCTATAAACGTGTTTATTCACTGTTTTACAGCCGCTTGACTCAAGACAAGCATGTCTCAGTTAAAAGCCACAACTTCAAGTGGGTAGTCCTGTTGTAGAGGAGATGCAAATTTCTAATGTGCTGAGCAGACACACAGAGTCAAACCAGGCCAGAGCATCGTATATAGAAAGGGGCTTTTCACTCTCACTCACTTTCACCAGGTGGCCACATACACAATTCAAAACGACTGATAATGTTGCTCTCTAAGTACTGGGTCTGTATATAAGCACTGTTTACTTAAAAAGTTCACCTCATCATTATATACAGGATAAAATAATAAAGCAGAAACATAATAATGAACTTATAATGTTAAGGTGGTTAACTTTTGAGGGCACATGTCAGATCCTACTAGAGTTTTCTTCTCTGTCCCTGTTTGTGTATAAAGCAAACTGCCTGCTCAGTGGACATAAAACAGACCTCCTTCCTGTTGAACTCTATAAAGGCCATTAATCATTAAAGAGAGTATCTACTGTAAGAGTCAACACCACAGACCTTTATCCGATGCACTTTATGGTGCATCACGCTAACTTCCTGTGGCAGAGGCGGCTAATGGCTACATTACAGTTCTAATAGCACTGTTAAATTAAGGTTTCTGTCCTTTACTATAGCGTCAAACATCCTGTGGCAGTTTAATAGCACAAAGCAAAGAAACCCTCCACTTAGAGCTCCTATGCAAAAACATAATATATGCTGTAATTGTTGCAGAAAAGTCATTATTTGACATAGAAGATTTTTATATTTTAATGTTTTCTTTTTCAAGTTTGAACTTGGACCCTTCAGTCTTCTAAAAGTGTTGAGCTTGCAGCGATGAACGTCATTATTCCACTACAGTTTAATTCTGGGATTTGGATTCAGAAGAAATAAGCAACAAAACTCCTGTCTACTTTCAGTTGCTCTCACTATCACTCACATGTCTCATTACTCAGTTGCCCCCTCATACCTCAAAATCTCTCTCCAAGCGCTTGTCTTTTTGTACTGTCACTCAAAAAGACCTATCCTTTGATATGCTGACGTCCTCATCACAGCCAGAATCCACTCTGCTCCTCTTTTCGCTCCCTCTCCTTCCCGTCACGAGCATGATCAGCTGTTTCCTGCGCTCCAGCTGGCACTGTACCTGACAGCTCTCAGCTCTCTGTCCTCTCCCTTCACAACTCCCTTCTCCCCGTTTACAAACAGATAACCCTTTAATCCATCAGCTGCTTCTCTCCTCTCCAGAAACAGGTACAGCTCCCTTTCATGCTGTCATTTTCCTCCTCCCTCCCGGTGTCTTCACTGAAAACTTGCACGCGCACACACAGACACACACACCCAGGGCTGTATTCCTGCTCTCCTGACAGACGCCAGGTAGGTGCCTTTGATCACATGCTCTTCCTATCGCTTCCTTTCTGTGATCAGAGCTGTCACAAGAGGTTGACGCAGGTTTACGTTGCATGGCAGCCTCCTGCCACTCCCTCAACTCTCTGCCTTGCTTGTTCACGCTTCAAAATGGCTGTTAAAAACCCCAGGGCCAAATGAATTAACATCCCTAATGTGAACCATGCCAAAAACTGAAGTAAATCACTGTGCACTACCCTCACAACCCACACACTGGTGGACGACTGTGTTTAGATATGAGGGCATTTTCTGATTCACAAATATAACACCAGCCTTAAAGAGACAGTTTGGGAGATACCGTTATTTATGTTCTTGTCAAGACATAGATGACAACATTAATACCATTCTCATATGTTGAGAAGGTGGCTAGCTTAGCTTAGCATACAAACGGGAAGTAGTTAATTAATCAGCTTGAGAGGTACTGTTTTTTTTTGTTGTTGTTTTTTGTGGAAATAGCCATGCTGGCAGTCTGCCCCTGTTTCCAGTCTTAATGCTAAGCTAGGCTAACCAGCTGCTGGATGCAGCTTTATATTTAGTGTCTAGACCATGGGTCTTGGCACGGGTCCTCACAGTCCTCAGAGGGGGTCCCCCATATTGTTGTTTGATGATTTTTTTAAGCTTTCTTTTTCTGTTTTTCAAAAATTAAAATATGTCTGAGAGAACATATAAACATGAATCCAACACAGCAAAGATAAATCCATAATGACAAAATAGTTAGCTATGTATCACTGAAACATACGGGCCAATTAGCAGCATATCATTCCAAGTGTACAGACACTCTTATGAACCACAATGGATCATTTTGTAACTTCACAAAAAGGGGACTCTTAGAGGCTATGGGTAGGCATAAACATGCAAAGACCCAAAAATATTTAATGTAATATATGTACATTGTAGTAGTGGGACCCTGTTCTCTCTATCTGCTAATCTTCTCCTGGAAGAAAGCATATTTCCAAAAATATTCCTTTCACATAACAATTATGTGGATCAAACTGACTTGACTTTACTGTCCAAAATAATTTATAACACAATTCTAATCTTGTTTTAATTCAGGCCTAACAGGCTTGACTTTTAGATGTTTCAAAAGCTTAACATCTGTTTTGCTGCTCTTCCACACCACAAGTTCCTCATTTTGCTGTTAGCTCTTACACATAAACCAGCAGATGCATGTACACATAGTTTAACACATTTATACAAACAGTGCACAATACAAACTCTGACTCAAGTTCACAGAGCCTACTTTAAATTTTACCCTGAGTGGTGCAATTATTTTATATAACTAAACTGTACAGGCTACTAGTTATTCATTGTACAGTGCAACTTGTTTCTCTGTGCAAATGACAATAATGTTATCAATACTATTATGTATAATAAAAATGTATGAAATGACAATGTGAAAATAATGTGACAATGTGAAAGGAACTGCTCGTAGAGATAAACTTACAGAGAATTAGCACCTGCCTCTGCAGCTCCGCTTTATGGAGCTTTATAGCAAGTTTCAGATCATTGTTACTGTTAAGATTCACTCTCAAAGCTCTAATGACATTGTTTTCAACCACAGCTGGCAGCTGTTTTCTGCATAAAAGCTCTAAAAACCTACAGTACACCACCTGCTCAGTAGAAAGACACTGTTAGTGACTAACTGGTGAAGACATTCAAGCATTTAGCAGCTAAAGAGCCACTCCCTTAGGAGTTGGTGAGACCAAAAACAGAGCTAAAAGACAGAGAATATTATCATTGCCAGAAACACAACTCCAAATGAATGATAATGTTGCTCCTTAGATGCTTGATGTGTAAATAAGCAACTGGCAAAAAAGGTGATAATTTGTCAGTGTTGTTTACAGAACTTGTTTCTGTTGCCCACAAGTGGGCAAAAAATACGTTATTTTAGGAATAAGTCCTTTTCTTTCGTATCTTTAAAACCTCACTACCAATCTATGGCCTGTACTGAGACTAATACAAGCTAATAATACTAATACATTACATCTGTGCAGAGTAAACACAGAGTAAGCACACTTTCTAAATGATCAGACAAAAGGAGAGAAAGATAGGAAAGTGGGAAAGTAAGACAGAATGTAACTAAGCAGAAAAACATGACGGTTTCACTTGAATATTTCCACTGACAGCCACTTCCCCTCATCAGACCTCAACTAAGAGGAGGCGCCGCTGTCCTCATCTCATCAGGGAAAACAAAACGCCAATAAATACTTTCAGAGAGAGAAATGAAACACAAAACAGGCAAAGACAGAGTGACATGAAATCACAAAAGAAAATATCTTAAGAGACAAAGAACAAAAGGAAGTGACCAACAAAAAGAGATTTAACAGATTTGCATAGACCTGTACCAGCACCAAAGTGCTGATGCTGTACAGACTCCATGATAGTGATGATGAGGGATGATGCTATAGGAGGAGAGAGGAAACGCTGACACTTTGGGAGACGACCCCAAGGGACCGAGGGAGGAAATGAGAGAGCCTCAAAGAGGATTCAAAGAGGGAACAATGAAGGTCAGAGAGAGGCGGCAAGAAGGGGAAGCGTGAAGGTGAACAAGACGATGAAATCCTCCAGCCATCCACTAACTATTTGGTGTTTTACATTCGCACAGATTTGGCACATACAGTATATAAACACATAAATATTTGCATGCCAGCTGAGGGGTGGGGGCCGCCTTTGAGACATGAAATTGCTCTTGTGTGCTTTAATCGATTCTCCTCTCACCCCTCTGTCAGCGTCTAGACTGTGTGTCCCTCTGTCCCAGTGAAAACACAAGGTAACAGATGAGACAGAGAAGGGGATAACAAGGTGCTAAACAGTTAAATAAAGATGTATCTGTGGTTGTCATCATTGGTTGAACAAGGGGAAAAAAACAAAAAAAACAAACAATGTGATACAGGAAGTAAGATGATGCTTTTGACCAGAAAGTTAGAAGATTAGAAAGTGAAAGCACCTCTGCAGCTGATAAGGATGTTTGCCACATGAAGATTTGAACCCACATACTGAAATTTAGGGGCGGCTTATCTGCTAATAACACTGCACTGCTTCTCCAGATAAACACTGTGTGGAAGCAAAGGAAAGCAGCAGCTATTTTGAAACTTTTCTTGGAAAAGGGGCTACATGGATGGTAGCTGAATTATGCTTCATCAGACCTGCTTGCCAGGAAGTCGAATATCTCCAGACACAACTCTCACACTTCTGTATCACACCTTTCCTGGTGTCAGAATTTCTGTAACTTTCCCACAACAGCAGGGTTTGAACGTCTCTCTCAAATTCTCTTTTTCCATTCAACTATTTCTGGCACTTTTTATACATACCCTTGTATGAAGTAGTATTGAAACTTCTCCAGTGAAATAATATCTGCATTTGATACTTTTTGTATCCACATAAAGAAAAAAAAATACTTCTATAGTTTTGCTCGCAGCCAATCACCACAAGAGTTCTTTGATTAAAATGTGTGACTGGCCGACTACTGCAGCAGCTACAACCTGCAGTCTGTGTAAGAGTGGTGAGTGAGTTGGCAGTTCAGCATGCCACCAAAACGTTTGAAAATATGGCTTTGGCATCTGATTACCAAAAAAGGCATAAAATGCAGAAGGATTATTTCAGAAATGCTTCCATTTACATGATGGCTAGCAAATGAAGAAGGAAAAATCAAATGAAGTACTCAATTGGTATCGGTATCACTTTAAGGGTGCTGGTATCATATTTTTTAAACAAAATCCAGCCATAGTTGTATAAGAGTGCAAAACTATGAATGCGAAAATGTGCGCAATAACAGTAACACAAGAGGATCAGTGATAAGATAAGATAAGCTTGGGGAAATTCATTATTATCAGTCATCATTTAGTCTAAAAAATGTCAAAATAAATGCTCATCACAATTCCCCAGAGCCCTCTGTGATGTCTTCAAATAGCTTCTTTTGTCCAACCATCAGTCCAAAACCCAAAGGCTCTTCATTTACTATCATAAATGACAAAGAAAAGTAGCAAAACCTTAGATGTAAGAAGCTGAAACCAGAAAATGTTTGACATTTTGGTTTAAAACATGACTAAAAGATTAATCAGAATAGATCAGTCAGAATAGGCAACTAATTTTCCTTCCACTGACTAACTGATTACAGCTCTACTTCAGTGTGTAAGATTTACAGGATTTTGTTGGCAGAATATGGCAGGAATGGAAAAATATTCATATGTTTTCATTAGCGTATAATCACCTCTCCAGAGGGCAGTGTCCTCTTCCATTGCAGATGTTTCTACTGCAGCCCAGAATGGACGAATCAAACACTGGCTCTAGAAAGATCCCTGTGTGTTTTCACATGTTTCGTGGCCACCCTAGTTTCTCCTACACACTTGGAAGGGGAGGGTTAGGCGGAGGTGTCTGCAATCTGCCACTAGATGCCACTAAATCCTACAGACTGGTCCTTTAATTTTTGTGCAGCTCTGTTTCCCAAAATGGACATTATTTCCAGCCTCCTCGCCTCTATTCTGTCTGTTCATGCTGTGGGAAAAAGCAGATACCAGCAGACACACAAACCCAAAGGCCAACATGCCACATGTCGGCATGCTGCTGGTGTGAAGGGACCACACAGAGGGCTGATGATCCCTGACGATGTCTCTGATGAAAGGACTT
Source organism: Lutjanus argentimaculatus (assembly GCA_034769285.1). NCBI lineage: Eukaryota > Metazoa > Chordata > Actinopteri > Lutjaniformes > Lutjanidae > Lutjanus > Lutjanus argentimaculatus. The sequence continues at coordinate 17,861,741 of JAWZSL010000004.1, read as the reverse complement.
CCTGTCCTTTACCTCCATCGTCCTACCATTTGCTCTACAGCAGCCCTGTCTGCTCACTCCCCTCCTCCTCTCACTCTCCTTCACTTCCATCACAGGGTGTCTCACCAATGTGACTTCCTCCCCCATGTTTTCCTGACCCCTGCTATGTGAAAGCCCCGCAGTCAAGTAAAGCATCCCCATGCTGTTCTTCCCCCTCTCCGCCTCCCAAGAGAACCACATACTCTGTGGTGACCTCTTGCCTTCTCGTGTCTCCCCCTTCCTCTCGTCTCTGTTGCCACTCACCCACCCCCCACCCTTTTTTCCTAGGTGGTCTCCCCCACCTGTGCGTAGTGGATGCCCTGCAGTCAGGATTAGCTTGATTTGTAACCTTTCACGTTGTCCTCTTCAGCACTAGCTTTTCCCAGTGTCTCATGTGTGCATCTAAAATTAAGGTTTAGGGCATTAAATCTATTTTTGCTTTACATGTTAATTGATTTCTTGCATTTTTGCATTCACAGCTGCCCCCTAAAGACATAAAAAAAAAAACCATGTCTTGTGGCAAACTGCAGCAATGACGAAAGGATTACTCATTAATCAAAGTCAATCAACAGAAAACTTCTTTGATCGTTGATTTATCGTTTAACCATTTACTCGGAAAAAATGCAGATCACTCACTGCTTCCAGCTTCTAAAATTTGTTGCTTTACTCTGTTTTATATCATTTTATATTGGCTTTGGGATTTCGACAAAATGAACAGTCTGGCGAGGTCACCTTGGGATCTGGGAATTGCGATGGATGTTTTCCATTATTTTCTGACATTTTATACTAAATAATAATTCAAGTATTCAATCAACAGATGTATCAGTAATGAAAATAATTAGTTGGAGCTCTTAAATAAGCAAATATGTTCTGTCTTTTTTTGTCTTTTTGCTCTTTGTCTACACAGGAATTTAGTGGTAAAGGTCACATGTTTTCTATCATCTATAATCCGTCATGATCCTGTGTATAATTCTGCCGCTGCCAGGTGAAAATTTAGTTTCGGTTTCCTGTTTTCTTGCTTGAACTTAAAGATACACTGTGCTCTTTGAGATGAGAAAACCTTTCAAGACACTTAAAAAGTGTTTTTCATCCTACTGAGGAAGCGCAGCACATTCCTGCATACATTGAGGTTCCAAAACTCATTCCCTTTCTACTGCCATCTCTGTCCCTTTACTCAGATACTATAAAGGCTGTGCAGACATTTAAAGGAGAGACTGACGTAACATGTGAGAGAGAACGAGAGAACCAGCATCAGAGCAGAGAGGGGAAAACGGCTGCAAGACAGCAGTTACATCCACAACGCTGCATTTTCTTTCCTCCCTCAGAAAAGAGTACTGCCCTGCAGTCACAATTCACGTGATGTCATGCGTGTGTAGAAGAGGAGATGTGTGTCTACATGTGAGTGTGTGTGTGTGTGCGTGTGTGCGTGTGTGAGGGAGGAGGAGGAGGGAGGGAGGGAGGAGAGAAAGAGCCACACATATAGAGACTGCTGGCAAGCTAAAATGCCCTCTGTGCTGGAATTTACCAGATGGCACTGGACAGAAACAACCAGGGGTATTACTACCACACACACACACACTCAAACAAATGCGCGCACACACACACCGCATATTATAGACCTACTCAGGAATGAAGCAGCATGCAGTGACAGGAATAGATGCAGGTTTACATGCAGTGAAAGCAATTTAAAAAACTTGAAGTGAGAATGTGTATAACTTAAATTTGTTTTATATATTGCACTTGACCAGATTGCACTTGGTTTTCTTAGATCAGTGGTTCTAAAACTGTGGGGCACAGAGCCACTGCAAGTGAGGCGTGGATGACCAGGGGAAAGTTATGGAGTGAAACTAAGTTGAGTCCACTCAGTAAAATGCAGATTCCCGCCAAGCAAGATGTGGTGAAGCACCTACTGCAATGCTACCACAACTGTCAGATGCAGGGGAGCGAGAAGTCAGCTGTGAACGGTCATATGAAACAGAGCAGTCAAAAAATAGAATTACTGCGTCACAGTTGTATGTCTCCACCAACCAGTCAAGTTGCAGTTTACATCCATGTCTGTCCAGACTCATATAATGTATGTAGTGAAGACTTTGAAGGAATTTAATACAGAACTTACCACTGTATTGACCTGTAACTTTAAAGGAATTTAATTAAAGGAATTGGGTGTATTCTTTGGCAAAATGGAAGTTAACACCATACATGTGCGATTCCAGTGAATAATTTCCGTTGAGAAACATGTTGTCTTCACTTTGAGACTATTTTTAAAGGATTACAGAGTACTGATAGAGAGCTGAACATTATGATGTCACTGTGAATTTGACCTTTTGAATGTAAAATATCATCACCTCATCATTTTATCATTTTAGACATTTGTGTGTATGTTTTAATCAGTTCAATCTTACATCCAAGTGGACATTTGTGTTAGGTTTGAAGAAAGTCCTTCAAGCCATTCGTGAGATATCACATTCACAAGAATGGGATGACCCAAACACATAATGCCTGTGGCCACGGCTATCGCCGACGTGGAGCTATAAAAAAGTTTTTTTCTGAATCACAGAGGTCCTTCAGCATACAGTCATGAATGTGCACAAAAAATATTAGGCTTACTGGTCCAGTAGTGCGCACAAACAGCTGTGGACAAAGCATCACAGAAGCAGTCACACGCACACACATGCAAGCGATCGCATGATAAGCCTGGAGGGGATAATAATTATGATTTATGTAGGAAAAATAAACAAACAAGACTTTGCTGATGCTATCATGGTGACCTTTATTTCACTGAAATTCAGCTTGGCTCTTTTTTTATTAAATGCTTCTCCTACCATTGATAATGATTAATAAAATTTTAAAAATTGGGTGAGGGGGGCATGACCTTTATTTAACTTCTGAAGTGGGGCATGCCAAAAAACATTGAGACCCACTGACTTAGAGCAAACTTCATCTACAGTCCCCTGAGAGTTTACAAGTATTAATGTTGATACCACATACAATAATAATACAAATAGCACAAACCTTTTAAAGTTAGACTATAAACAGTGAAGTTTACACATTTTAACACATTTATAGGGGGTGGACACAATAGCCTCCTGCATAATATAGTGTAATCTAATGCCACCACCCTGCAATAAATAATATCTTTGTGAAGCCTGCGATATTCAAAATTAATTGAATAAGTTATTATAACAGACACAAACTTATTGTGTGACTGTGTTTGCAGTATGTAAAACATGCTTCTGTAGGGCTTTCCTTTTTGTCTTGTTTTGCTTTTTCATTGTTGTCTGGCAAGACATCTGAGCCAATGGTTATGTTTGTGTTGTGCGCAACAGGAAGAAGGCAGCCTCAGTGGGGAGACAGTGACGGCAACAAGCAACAACAGGAAGGAACAGGGCAGCGACAAGGAGAGGGAGGAGGAGAGGAGGAGGGAGGAGCGGCTGGGGACACAATCAAGATCTTTGACAAACATTTCTACCCCAAGGCAGGAAAACATATGATGATAGAGATGACATAATCAGCCAAGGCGGTGCTGTTAAGGGTATTTTGTGCTGCCTGTTACGTCACCATAATTACGATGTTTACAAGTTACAGCCATGCTAAATAGTCTCATAACCTGAGAGTTCACAACAAGGTGCATGCTGAGTCATCTTAAAGCGATATTCCACCGCAACATGATAATCCACTCAATATGTATTCATCCCTATGCCGATGTGAGGTGGGTGAAGATCTTCAGTTCACAAAACAATCCTGGAGTTTCAGCAGAAAACAGGGTTGCAGCTAATGGCAGTGAATGGAGACCAAATGTAAATGTAAAAAAAAAACCACACAAAACAAACACAAAATGTCTCCATCCTGCTCATGTGGTGTAATCCAAGCATCCGTGAGCCGCGACATTAAAATTTAACCACAAAAGATGCCATTTACACCATGTTTTTAGCTGAAATGTCAACTGTAGCCTCCCAGGTAGCATGTAAACACAGCGTCGAGGTATCGCAGACTTCATGTATCTCCTAATGGATGCACATGTGAAAATATCGCGAGATCGACGCCATGTTTACATGCTACCTGCTACACGCTACAGTTGACATTTCGCCTAAAAACATGGTGTAAATGGCATCTTTTGTGGTTAAATTTTAATGTCACGGCTCGCGGACACTTGGATTACACCACACGAGCAGGATGGAGACATTTTGTGTTTGTTTTGTGTTTTTTTTTTTACATTTACATTTGGTCTCCATTCACTGCCATTAGCTGCAACCCTGTCACCCATCCTCACATCGGTATAGGGGTGAGTACATATTGAGTGGATTATCATGTTGCGTGGAATATCCTTTTAACGGAGAAATATTAAGTCCCTTGCATTCAAAAATGAGTACTGCAGTCCAAATAGCAAATTGGAGTCATAAACAATATATTAAATAGCTAGGATGGGAGAAAAAAAAATCAATGCTCTTATGTATCATGATTCTTTTTTTTACAATTCCTAAAACAATTTTCTGATTGCTGAATCGCTTTTTTTTAATATATGAATAACTAGCACTTGGTCCATTAGCTCAATGCTAACACGTTAAAAGAATTCGGTAAATTAATTATCTTTACAGACTGATCCATTTTACTTAACATGTTTAACATAAAACGACACGTGTGCTCATAGTTAAAGGCATAAATTTCATCTGGTCTGTGGAAAAAATCTAATAGCTGTTGATTTCATACTGTTAACTCAAGCTATTACTCTGGTCTCAACACTTCACACTTAACAGCAAAAGCAACCTCAAAGGGTCAAAACTCAAAATACTGTTCACTTCTTGATGAGCATTCACAGTTAGATGTAGCACTCTGCTTCAATTAAGTATATACTTATATACTCATTCTATTGTAGATTTTATTTACCACTTTTATGCAGCCAATTCCAGGGATTTGAATGGAAAGTTTCAAGTTCAATTATAATGAGAAGGAAGTTAATTAAAATTCTCACATTGTGCTGTGTGCAGATTTCAGGGGCTCTAATCATTTTGGTCTAACATATTATTTTATTTATTAATCCTAAAGTACCAGCTTGATGAGCAGGAACAGCTAAAGTTTACTTAAAAAGTACATCATTTAATACTTTTATATGCAGTATAAAGATGCTACTGAAATAAATCTAAAAGACTAATTGACATAGCACGTGCATTGTTTTTGGAAATATGACTCATGATATACAGTCTCTAACAGTGTATGATTCAATGTTTCCCCATAGTGTAGTGTTAAAACAGCAAACATTGCAATAAATCATAATATGGTATTGCAATACTTAAGAATTGTAATACATATCGAATCTGCACCTAAGTATCGCAATAGTACCAGTGTAACGTCCCAGCCCTATAACAAGGTGCATAATGAGTTATCTTAAAGGAGAAATATGTAAGTCCCTAGCATTTGAAAAATGCTAAAGCTAAACCTGTTATCCTGAAAACAAAAGCCCACTACTCCAAATATACACACTCTTGAGTTAGAGTTTATTGACTGCCTACCTTACTATCTGCCAAACACTATTAACATATTGCTCAATTTTACCGTTATAAACATACACTCCTACTAAAGGATAATTAATGATTTCTTACAACTCATAAACAGACACTTCCTCAGCCCAGAATGGAAATTTCAAAGGGGGGAGATGCTGGCTCTGATCACATATCATGGTCATTTTATCATTTAGAAAAGCAAATTCATTACATACTTCTCCTTTAAAGGTTTAGACCATTTTCAGAGTGAAGTACACGTTGGCTTCACAGATATGGCCCCATTTATTCAATGCTGCGACCTTTAGATTAAAAATTTAACTGGATTACTACACCAGCCATCTCTGAGCCTTAATAGTTCCAGTGAGCCTTAAACCACACTGAACTATGAACTGTAACTGTACAAGATCAGCTGACTGAGTTATTCTGTGCAGAGCTAAATGGAAGCCCGCTAAACTTAGCTAAAACGTGCCAGCCTTACTCACCCACAAACATCCGAGCTTTCAAATCCGCTAGCCTAGAATACTGATTTAAGAGTCAGCAAGCTCATAACCGTATATTTAACCAAAATGATCCCTGGCACAGAGAAGCCACTTCAAAAAAAATGTGTAATTAAACTAAACCATAGGTCGATATCTGATGTCCTCCTTTCAAGTCAAAGTTCTGCTGCTTTCCTCAAGATAAACCAACGCTTCCTCATTACAAGAAACTGAGAAAAAAAAAGAGATGAAAAGCCCTGAATCATTCCAGTCCAAGGTCCAATGCTTCATTACTGCCAGCTCGTTCAGATAAGAACACACATACACACACATGAAGCACACACAGACACACAAACCCCTGCTGGGATCATTAGAGATATTCATACTCCGAGTGCTCCATAGCATCCAACATGCAATGACAAATTTGTGCAAGACAGCATGAAGGCCAAATATACCCTCTCTCCACGCTCCCTCTTTTGCTCTATCATTCACACACATGCACGTGCGCACAGACACACACATACTCCAGTCTGTGTCCTCTTTGAGCTCTATCTTTAACTCTTCTGTGACCTCAGCCTCTCTGCTCCTCATTGACTATTTTCCCACCGATGGTATCTCTCTATGTGCATCTCTGTGAATGTGATAAAATCAGTGAAGACAAAGGCAGATGGATTTCCTGCTTTCATCTCTGACATCACGACAACCTTTAAGCAACAAAGCCAAAAACATTTCCTTCCAACCGTCTTTCACTCTTGCCATCACAGCTCATAAGTTCAAATACTAAGTGCATGATAAATACAAAGGAGTTTGTCCTTGCAAGTTTGGTGCAAGGACACTAAAAGCACCTGGAAGAGGCTGAGACAAACAAAAAAGTTCAAATGCAGTGCAATATGAAAAGGAGCAGGGTCACAGAGCATGTTCACATAGTGGCAAACCCTGAATATTGAAGCTGGCTCGCATTATCAGCTGAGGATTAAGGCTCTAGTTTAGTTAGTGCCTGATATATATTACACACAGGCTCCTGCAGGATGAACTCTGAGATGGTTACCTAGCAACAAATAGTCAGTTAAAAGGATTCCAGCATTGTTTTTCCCCCAAATTCTGTATTCCAATTTGGAATTTTTCTTCACAACATCCTCAAGAGCTCTTCCAGATGAGTTAATAACTCCCATAATCCGAATTGCAATGTTTGTTACTAATAATTTCCAGGTGGAAAACCCCTGCATCATGTACATACAATTTAATGACAGTAACATGTTGAATGTTTTCTTTTTTCATAATACGATTTCAAAATGAATACATCTCATTCATCTTAAATGCATGTTTTATGATATCATGTCACAATACATGAGAAATCTGTAATTTATTTACTGTAATAAATCATAAAATGACATTACTATGTCCGTAACTTGTGTTTTTGCTTGCCTGTTTTATGTTAATAGAGTTCAAATTAAAGCATAATGTTTGTCGAATGAGTAAGTGTCTGTTTATGAGTTGTAAGAAATCATTAATAATCTTTTTCAAGGAGGAGATGTTTATTCTGGTTAGACTGAGCAATATTTTAATGGAGTCTAGCGGGCAGTAAGGCCTAAAATGACTTGTTTTGTCTGTTTACTCTCATGCAGGACTAAAGAAATTAGAAATTATTCACATTTGAGAAGCTGAAATCAGAGAATTTTGACATTTTTTCTTAAGAAAAAAAGACTAATAGATTAATCAACTAATCGTTGCAGCTCTACAACACTGTAATCTCTACCTTCCACCTGCCTTTAGCAGCAGTCATTGCATGTTCACAGACGTATAAGAATTTTAAGGATATTTCTTGTCAAAATGCACCTTGGGAGTCGTAGTTAACTTCTCGTCTGAAGTTTTTATGTATGCAAGCTAGTACTTTTTATCGAAAAAATCGGATCATTTTTCTTAAGCACTTGTTAATCTTTTGTACTGACGATTCATCCGGGAGAGTTTCACGTTTCATTAAAGCTGTATAAGTGATCCAACTGTCAGTCACCTAACAGTGTCTATGGAGAAAATGAATGGGCCTTTTATTTCTGGAGCCAGTGGTGCCCAAAAAAGCTCCTTCCACCTGGCAACTTAATTGATCAGTCACAGAAAATTAATCTCCAACAATATAGATAATTGATTTGTCATTTGAGTCATTTATTTAGCAAAAATGCCAGACATTTTTCTGACTCAAGTTCCTCGAATGAGATGCCGCTTTTTATTTGTTTTTATCACACATTGAACACAAAAATGAACAGATTAATTGAAAATTAAAATATCCAATATATATGCAGCCCCTATTAGCTATAGTACTGTATGGTAACATTCTGAGAGTCAAATACGCTGCATTGCTCTTGCTCTTGTCTATGCCAAGTTGGTTCAGAGTGCAAAAGCTTGTTGAACTATTTATATTTTGAAAAGCATAAAAAAAAGTGATTCTCCTATTGATAACCACAACATAGTAAAACTCTAGTTTAAAACCTGCGTGTGTGAGGACTGGAGAACAGCTGTTCCTATTGGAACATCCAGTCGATGAGGCTTGACCTTTGGATGACTGCTCTGTGGCTCATGTCTGCCCTGTCTGGGACCCGAAGAGTCTCAACACTGACCCTCTAATTCCCTCAGTACGTATTGTCTGTCCGCCCGTGCTGGCACAGGACGTTCAAATATCGGGACAGATTTAAGCACTGATCTAGAAATGGCAGCCTGTCCCGAAATGTGCCAGGAAGAGGGACAGTTGATTCTTGCTAGTTAGCTGCTCTGACACACACACGAACAGTCTGTGCTGGCAAGGCAGAGCTTTAATATAAATGTCCCCTCAGCTGGAAATTGTTTCCAGTGCAGCTGAAAGGCTCCTTTTATTGAGCTAGTCAAACACCTCCCCCTCCCCTCCACCCCCTATTTCTCCTACACACACGCATGCGCACACACATACACTCTCTTTCTACTCAGCATTTAGACTTGCAGGGAAATAATGTGTGTTCTTTCACCTGAAGGCTTTTGTTTTACATTTATTTAAATTAGTACATGTAGGAAAATTAAAGCTGAGTGGCTTTATGGAAAGTTCTCCTCCTGTAACATTACTTGAATGCCAATAACTTTAAAACAAGAGACTGTATCAAGATCCCTGAGTTTGTCAGTGCAATAAATGCATAGTGCCAAACTGAAATCAATACAGTATATGCGCTGCGAACATTATTAGTGCAGAGTTCCCATTAGAAACGTATTATCTAAATGGAACACATGAGCTACTAACTGAGCAACTCACAGTTTGCATTAATGATTCACATTATTTTGCATTACTGATTGGCAAGTAGTGAACAGAATATTTGATGAGGCTAACATGCAACATTACACAACTGCTTCAGACGATGTGAGAAATTATACAAATGAGCTCAACTTTTTTCAGACTGTTGCTTTAAACAAGTAAGATGCCTTGACAGTAAAGTGAAGTAAGTTTTTGCTTCCTCTCTATGTGTTACTCCGACCATTTCTCTAAGTTCGGTTTCTCTTCCTCTTTTCAGTTTCTCAACAAAGTCAGCCCACAGCATCCCATGAATTTCATTTCTTCTTATTATAAAGAGGCAGTAACTTTCTTTCCACTTTTAAATTATTATTTTAACCAAAAATCTGCTGTTTCACCCAGATGGCTTAACTTAGAGTCATAGCAACTATGGAGGACAATGGTAAATTGGTATTATTTCAGAGTATTTGGAGTTTTTAATGAGGTGATGAGGAGTCAAAAGGGATAGTTCTGATTATTAGAAGTGGGGATAGTTAGTGTATTAAGTACAGTAGACGGAGTTTGGCACGCCCTAACTTTGGAGAAGCAGAGAGGAGTACCAACATGGAAGTTAAGCAATACACTGCAGTAGAGATGGTCACATCAAGACATATTTTAGCCACTTAAAATAGGTCAAGCCAAGCTATCCCTTTAAATTCTACCTTTACACAAAAACTACACTTAGTTTTAGGTTTTTTCCAGCAAAAAGAAAATTGGGGTTTTGATTTCAGAATGATATTCCTGCCAGTGTGGAGAAGGCTTTCAATAACATAATGGAACCATGCCATGTTGTAGTGGCAGAACACCATTCCAGGCAAACAATGGCCTTTAGGTACAGCCCCAGTTTGTGCAGTTCTCTGGAGCAAAAGTGAACAGAAGTGGGTGTTACTCCACTGGCAAAGCCAAGAGCAAACACGTCACTCTTAACAGGAAGAACAGGTTGTGCTTTAGCTGGTTTCTCTATGCAAATGTGAGCATGCATAAATACATGGACAAAATACACACACACACACAAAGTGGCTGCAGGCATACAGAGTCCAGTCCGGACCATCTGAGTGCTCACATATTACTCACACTCACACCCACTCATTTATGTCATGCTCTGACTCTCTAACACTTGGCATAAAAGCTGAACAGTGTCCCCACTTTACTTCTGTCCTGAGGTGTTCAGTGTCCAGCGCGTCCTGTAGAGACTACTGCTGTTTTGCAAGAGCTCACTGCTCAGGAATCATTAATCAGCCCTGTGAATTTGTTGCACATTATGTCACTATTGCTGCTCCTACAATATTAATATTCAAAGACAGAAGACATGCAGTATACAACAAGTGTTGAGGGAGATCAGGACAAGAATCAATGGTTTAGACCAGAGATTTCCTCTTGAACTGGGACCCTGGGAGCTCCCAAAAACGGTGAAGTAGTTCAACACATTCCTCAGCCTGAGCAAAGCCATACCTGCCAACAGTGACTGCTGAAAGCAGGGGGATTTTCCAGCAGAATAAGCCCTTATCCCAACACGCACACACTGACTTTTCTTTCTTAGAAAGCCTGAGTTACTCACACAGAACTGTTCCGTCTTCTAGCTGGGCTGATCAGAAATGCAAACCCACTACAGAAGAGATAGGCTCTCACTTTCAAGCCTGGTGAGTGATGAAAGTGATGAAATCTAATAGCTAGCTTCATCCTCAAGATTTAATCTGGGTGGTAATTAAAGTATGCTTTGTAAAAATGAGTCTCTCGCTTAAATAATCATGAGTTTGACAGTCAACTAGAACCCCTTAAATCCAGTTTTAGCTCGGCTACCCACTGCAAACATACAAGTTAAGGTAGCTTGATTGAGACGTCTACCAAGTTGAGATGAGTTGCTGAATGGTGGATTTACTCTCTGAGAATATGTGTGGTAGCCTCCAGACTACAGGGAAACATGAATTTTAGTTACTTTGTTACTTTGTTAATGTTTATTGTTTTTGCTTGATCTAACTTTAAACCATCTAGCAAGTTTAGCTATTTTGAGTGTTAGGCGTAACATGACAGCTGTAAAACGAAGAATTTTTTCATCCCCACCAGAGGTGTTAAGTAACAAATAAGTATTCAGTATATATTTTTCCGGCAGGTTTTTACTTTTACTATCTACATTTTAACACAAATACCTGTACTCTATACTCCTCACATTTTCAAAACAGGCTGTTGCTTTGCCTACATCAAGACCAATTTCTACCTAAATGAATGGGACAAAAACGCATATAAAAGATGATTCCTTGGTGCATGGATGAGTACATATTACACGCAACAGACATAAGAGGACAAAAAATGACATAAAAGGCATAATAAGATGAAACAGACAAGAGAGGACTCAACGGCAGAGAAAAGGTGAGATTCAGGTCTCTTTGCACAGAGACAGCTGATAGAAATGTCCTTCAGAGGGCTACTTTTTAACTTTATACTTTGAATACATTTCAAAACCTGTACTTTTTCACTTTTATTTGAGTAAGAAATTGAATTAGTACTTCTACCTTTACACAAGTATCTGTACTTTACTAGAGTAAATGTGTTTACTTTTGCCAACTCTGCCCCCTACATCTGCGACCAGTGCCATTGTTCTTCAGGAGAAGAAACCAGAACAAGCTGTATACATACAGAGTAGTAGTAGAGATGGGACCAATACGATCCAAAATAGGTATCAGGGCCTGATATTGACCTCAGTCATTTATCAAATCACATCACAAATCGACGTTCCAGGCTAAACTGCAACATTAGACACACAAACAAAATTTGCATTTTAGAAAATAAAATAGTACACTTAAACTCTCAGAAAGAAAAAAGTGCTGGAATTGGTATAGTATCAGCTTCGGCAGATATCCACATTAAGGTATCGAAATTGGATCAGAACCGGAAAAAAAAACACTCTTTATATAGTAGCATAACTCTACTATGATTATAACCCTAATGCAACTAGAACATACTCTACATTTTTATGAACTGTGCTGGCTCAAAAAAAAAAAAAAAAAAATCAAAAATTCATAGCTGTCAAGCTACAACAAAGGTTATATTTATTGGCTCCCAAAAATGTGATATTTTTGCCAATTTCACGGAGAAGCACAATATGATTCCCACAGAGGAAACATGCTGTTATACACAATATTCTGAATAAGTGACAAGCTAGTACAGACATGAAAGATGGAAAAAAGGGAAAGCACAAGTGTTGACAGGTATGTAAAACTAGACCTGTGCAGCACAGTGCCTTTATTGAAATCATCACATGCACAGACACATGCCACACAGACAAAACATAAGCAAACAAACCGTTACATAAGCAATCAATGAATGATAGGACTTCCTGTTGGTGTTGCAGACATGCATCAATACAACTGAATGAACCCTACACAATCACAGAGGACTGCTGGACATAAGCTTTGCTAACTATCGTTACAAATACAAAATACAATACAGTCCATCTTACAGAGACAAAGCACAGCCTCACAGATAAAAGATGAATACGACAACACAGTCTAGAAACAGATTGCAGACTTTCACCCCATTCACCATTCACTTCTCTTTTATTATTCTGAGTAATCACGTCACATACGCAGAACACACACTTCAGCTGCTGTGATACTCAACCGGTCAGTGTTTTAACTTCCAGTCAACAATTTCCTGAAATACTTGAAATTAATATGAATGGAGCACAACTCCAGCACCTCCACAACTGCTGTCAGAACTTTCCGTGGCGCTGCGGGGCCTACATGTGACAATGTCAGAGTCAATATATCAACTCCTGCACCCGGGCGCGATGATGTAATCCTGATCTGTGACTCAGACTCACAACACATGGCCTTGGCAAAGCACACATACTCATTGACATGCTTCATCCAACCAGCCCCGTTAGGATACAGTAGTGTCGTTCTTCCCTCTCAATGTGTCAATCAAAGCCCTGTTAGCAGCCCCTGCGCCAGGCCGAAGACCGCCTGCAGACCCCTCTCCGTCTCCGTGTCACAAGTGCTGAGCTCAGCTCGAGTGGGAAGAGGGGACAGGGAGCACGGCTGTTTTCAGCAGCAAGGATTCCCCACCCCATTGTTCTTCCAACCGCGACCAACACACCGCTGACCTCTGACCCCAACCTTTGACTCTTTTGTGCGTGTGTGTTTGTGGGTGTGTGTCTGTGTTTCTGTGTGCCCCAAGGGAATTGTTGACAATGTGAGAATGAACTATAAACTGCTTTCAAAGCACCAAAATTATATTATATGGGCCCATTATTAGCCACACACAGAGTAGCAGACGTAACTAGCTTTTAGCCACATATTGATACGGTAACACAAAAATCTCCTATTCTGAAGAGATGTTTAGTTTCTAAACTGATATATTAATGCATTTACTAAGTGTGTGAATGTTTCCAATGTGTTACTTGTTGTAACAGATAAGAGTTAGAGTGACACAATTAAATCAATCAGCAAATTATGAATAACAATAAAGTGGAAATGATGAATTGATTAGTTGATTGACAGAATTTTTTACTGTGCCTTAGCAACTTTAATTATCAGTATTATTTATATATTCCATTCCACATCAGCTCCCTGGTATCATGATTTGTTTGTTTGTTTGTTTGTTTGTTACTGTGAATTTTGATGTATAATAAGTTACAAATTGCTTCTAGTGGCATTAGTAAAGTTGAACTGAACTGATCTGCAACACTGATAGCAGTTAAGTCATTTCTAAGCAAAAATGCCAAATATTCACTGGTTATAGCTTCTCTGTTTTTTGCTGTATTTTTCCCCCATCTTTTACAATCCAAAACTGAATAACTCTGGGCTTTGGAGTGTTTGATGAACACCTTAAGCTTTAGGAACTTGTAACAGGCTTTTTCTGAAACTATTTTCTGTTATTTTCTAGACTAAATGATGACTGAAGTAATAACACACTGAAGGTTTAAGTACTGAAATATTATTATCAAGTGAGTACACATGATCAAGTGGCTTTGGTTCTTTCTCAGTCAAGATTTTATGACCCTACATACTTGTCAACAAGACCTTATGGTGGGCAGGAAGAAAATTACTTGTGCAAAAAATTCCAATCAATAAAACCCTGTTGATTCTAACAGAACAATTTGAAGTGAGGTGAACAATTTCACCTGACGATTGAGGGGTTAACACATTCTATTGTACGTCCTGTCTGATTGAGTATTATGGCTGTGATTGCCACCTCCAACACAAATTAACACATACTCACCACTGCACAAATGACAGGGTGTTTGAATACTACCCACTGAGTGTGTGTGAGTGTGTACATGTGGTAACACTGTTTATTTCTTCATATTATATCAGCATCACATGTGGGCCTTTAGTAATCACTTCGGACCAGGAAGAGGCCACACATGTTGTTATGTTGTTACTACTTTCTACAAATTTGTAACTAACGGTTTTATCACTGGTTAATAAATTATTTACTAATGCTTTAAGAACAACTTTTGTCTTGCCAGATTGTGGAAAATCCCTGCGATTGTTATTTATCCTCCACCAGTTTGATGACACTGTGAAGTTGGATCATGAGAATTTTTTTCTTTGTTATTAAACAACCATCACTGCAGATGAAAATCTGACATGACTCAGGCAGAAATCATGTTCATCATTAAAAAAGACAGACAAAAAAATTACATTTAAGAAGCTAGAACCAGTTAATTTCTTCTTTAAAATAGTTCAGTGAATTGAATGAAAGTAATTGTTAGTCGTCACAGCCATAACTGAGGCCAGCTAACCAAAAAGTTTGTAACAAGCATTATTAAATCATATATTAAACATAAATAAAGGCATTAGTTATAACTGAAAAACTCTTACGATAAAAAGGTGACATCGTGCACTTCCTTCTAAGTGTGTCTATGCATGTGTGTGTACACCTGTATCTCCCTATCTTGTCAGCTGTGCTGGGACATATCCAAAGCGGTGATGTTTGAAATTCACTCTCTGCTCCATGGGACTTTTCTGGAGTGTATTTATTCAGCGAGGCTTATCTCAGCAGAGGTGCTTTATTCTTTTCCCGCTTCTGTACTACTCCTCTCTTCTCTGCTCCTTGTCACAAACACACACACATACCTGCAGTGCACCCCGACCCAATCTCTCCACATTCTCATACACAGAAACTCACAAGGGCATCCAGAACTCTGATCCAAGCGTCCCACTGTTGCCATGGAGACCATTTCGACCTTGTCAGCACTTCTGAGGCAGTTTGCCCCCTCCCCATCCTTCACTCTTGCTATCCCTCAACCCCTCCTTCTTTTTCTCCTTTCCAAGACAGAAAAAAATCCCATCCTCCATTCTCAAGAGGCATGACTATTCCTTCTCCTATTCTCTCTCTCAGATTCATTCACCCACAATGTTTGGCACCAGCAATCTCCTCTCCTCCTACTCTCACTCCCACTCTATACAGCCTTTTTAAGTGTGTGTGCACACACACTCACTTGCTCCTTCCACAGACTGAGAGAGAGTTGGGGGGGAGGGATGGGGAAAATGAAGGGAGAATCTGCATCTGCTGCTGATTTCAACCTCACAGGATGAGTTAACTGCAGTTAGATGATATTTCCTCAGATTTCCACGGGGAACACAAGAAGCTAGTTTGATGTATAGATTGACAAAGCCACAAAGGGAAGCAATTGTGCTGAGCATTTACACTGGCACAAGTCCTGAAACGTCTTACTTATGCGCACAGTTTGACCTTTATGTTTGTGCTGCAGGCATGTTAATAACATGAGCCTGAAGCCAGCAGCTCTGGCAAGAATGCAACCCTCTTTAAAACAATGCTTGAGAGCTGGCACTTGGAAAAAAATATTATTACTTTACTGTTAGAGATATGAACTTTATGCCTGACATTGGCGATAAATGATGCGATAATAATGTGATACTTCCCCCTGTGGGGAAATTCTCAGAGCACATATCAGGCAGAGCTTTAAACCAGCTGGCAGGGATTCTGTGTGTTGCTTGAAGACACTCCAGCAGGGAGGCTGCAGGCTTGAACCAAAGTTCTCTGGCTGAATGATAATCTTAAGCTACTGCTTAATGCACATGAAAAACACTATTACAGTCACCACGACTGTAAACTGACCCATAAATACTGCGACTGAAGCTTCACACATCCACACAGATGGTGACATAACACTAGAACTTCTATGAACGTTCTTTAGGATTTAACTGCCAGTCATATCAGGTCAGAAAATGAAAGACTCAGCTCATGATTATGTCCATAATCCAGGAAATTCTTTGCAATGTGCTATACTTAGATGCTTTAGCTTTGACTGCACAGCATATATACATACACTCTTACAAATACAAGGTCCAAAAAGGTTCTTCCTGAAGGGCTGAGGTTCTACCTAGAACCATTTGCCTCTAAAGAACGCTTTTTTGAAGAGTTTGTCAAGGGTCTTTGTAAAACTAAGGGTCCAATTAAGAACCTTTTTATCAACAGAACTCTGTTTGGAAGGAGTTCTTCGAGGACTGTTAAAATCAGAGAACCATCATTGTTCTGAGATTTTTAAATGAAGGTTTTATTCATTAAAAGATGTTTGAATGTTTCCTCAGTGTAAACACTGGTAATGAAACATAGATTATTAAAATGAATGGATGAAACACAATGTATGGGATTCAGTCATTTTTTGCCTCGTCTGTAGAATGCAGAGTACAGGTTCTTTGTAGGACCCTCAAAAGAATAGAGGGTTCTAAGAGAAACTCTTGGAATATGAAGGGGTTCCCTGGGCAGGTTGTAGATGAAACCCTTGGAATTTCAAAGGATTACTGGTAGAACCTTGTTCTTTTTAGCACACTTTGAAGGTCGAAGGGTTCTGGAGTGAACCCCCAGGGTTCTGGGTGGGACCATTGCACCATAGAAGAGTTCTCTGTAGAATTTCTCATAGGGGGTCTGGATGGAATATTTCAATATGTTAAGTTCTAGGTAGAGCCCTCTGAAAGGGTTCCAGGTGGAACCTTTATAAATTGTACAAGGAACCAAAAAGGGTTTTCTTATGGTACAAGTCAAAGAAACCCTATATGGTTCTAGTTAGCACCTTTATTTCTAAGAGTATAGAGGCCGGCTCACCTCTGACTTCCTCACAGTATTATCTCAACATCCTGACAACATAATGGACCTGCTGTTCAGTGGATCAGCTGAACTTGGGCATGCAGGAGTACCGGCACAGCTGGGATCACTGGTGTGTCCGTAGAGGGGGGACATTACGTGGTTTATCCCTTCTATACATAGACCTGGAAGTATTCTTAGAGCCACCACGCACTGGCAGCAAAGATGACAGACGTAAAACTGCCAGACAGAGAGGAAATATTATGTCCAAGACTGGTTAAACCCGACTAAACGCATTTTATACGCCTTTTAATTTGAGGAATAGCTTACCCATGAGAGGCTGACATAAATCTTTATGATGAGAGTTCATAACACACACCACAGGCAGTAAGCTAGAGTAAAACAAGCAAATAAGTCATAAGAGGATAGTGTCTTCTTGAGAGGGTGGGGGTAAGCTGATAAAGTCACCTGATGATGATGACCAGAGACTTAAGGTCAGAGTTTCACCTCCATTTAAAGTACCACTACATCAGCACATGTGACATAATGGGGTTATAGCAGCAATGTAATTACCAGTCACCCCACACTCAAAACCAGCAGAGGGGCACCTAACCTTCCTTTAAACTCCACTCTCTTTCCAGGCTTGCTTTCTGTGATGGTGGACGTTTGCAAAATGTCAAACACTAAATATAAAGTGAACACCAGTGAAAGGACAAAGCCTCACTTTGATAAGCGCTTAGTAGACAGATCTGAGAGAAGTGCTAGTTTCAGATAAGCGGCCAGTACGGGAAGTGTATTTCCAGTATAATTTCAATATATCTGTTCAAGTAGGACCATACTGATATTTTTATTTCTTTTATCTTATTTACTACCAACCACTTATACCTAAGGTCACAGCTAACCATTTTGCAAACCATATATCGCTGTGTTTTCAAAGATTTTATGCATTTTATCTACTTTTCCAAAATGCCATTGTCTTCCATTCATTTACATACAATGAAAATCAATTATTTGAGTCTTGAAACTTCCTGAGCTGCGTAATCTGTCACAGCGAGCATTTAGGCAACAACCAACTATTATTTTCATTATGCATCAAACTGTCTATTAGTTTTTATTAATTTCTCATTTTCTCATGACGAAGTTTCAAGGCTGTGCTAGTAAAGTTTCAAACTATAGAGAAATCAATGGGAGCCAATGGTTGCCTCTAACTGAGGCTGCAACTGGTGATTATTTTCATTAATGATCAATCTGTTGATCATTTACTCGATTAAATCGATTATTCGTTTGGTCCATAAAATGTCAAAAAAATGGTGAAAAATGTTGATCACCATGCCCTCAAATATCTTGTTGTGCCTACAGTCCAAAGATATTCAGTTTACTGTCTTGCTGCGATGGATTACAGAACATGAATAAGTTTTAAGAGTGTGCTTATAAAGTGTCTCATTGAAGAGAAATTCTTGGGGGGTCCAATGGCTGCCTTCAACTATAGGAAAGACACATTTAAATAAATCTAAAAATGTCCAATGTGCTGATGAAGTGGTCAGCACAAATGTAAGGGTATGCATGAGTTAAAGTTCTGTCAAGGACAGTATAAGTTGAGTTAAAGCGTCACAGTTTCCTTCCTTCCAAGGTGCCCTGAAGATCCACAAACCTAACAGAGGGAACCATTAGAATATATAGTTCATTATGACTGTCATACTGGGCCCATATCATATGTTACCATACTTATGAAATGAAAGCAGAAGTGAAGAAAACTCTCAAATGCTGATTGATTCGCTTTTTTTTTTTTTGTAAAACCCCTGAAGAAAGAGATTAACGTGAAAAACTGACTCTTATTCTCTCACCATGTCCGCTGGGGTGCTGCCGTCATCCTGAAGGTTTACCCGGTTCTCACACACACACACACTCACACACTCACACAAGACAAGGACACAAATATCCCCTCTTTTCACACAGCGCTAAAGAAACCACGTTGTTGTTTTGTTCTTCAGAAGGAAACAGGATTTATTCCCGGTGACTTCTTGCTCTCCTCTCTCTCTCTCTCCACAATCACAACACTGAGGTAGTCGAGATGTGTTTCAGCGCTTCTTCCTCCTCTTCTCTTCTTATTGCACAATCATCTCGTTGATCATTTCCCGACACAGATCGGCCAAATCCGAAGAACAGTTAATGTTACCGGGGATGAGCTGTCGACCCGAGGGGCCTCTGACGACCCTCCAAACATGAAGAGCACCCCGCTGTAGAAAAAGGTGCCTACGCCATGCGAAAAAACCAAACGCTGCTGGCGCGTCCGGACGCGGATCTTTTTTTCTCTCTTGATGAAAAAAAAAAAGAACAAATAATATCCGCAAGGTTACCGTCCTCTGACAAACTCAAACGCCTCAAAACCTCGTCGCACGGTGAAATGTTTTGCCCCCCTCTCTCTCTTAGAAACGGGAGTTTGTGATGGTTGCTGGAATGTTACTGACTGCTCTGCTGCACCTTTACGACCCGTTCAGCTGTCATCCTGCCTCAGACGACTAGCATCAAGCTAGTAACGGAAAGACGCGCGAGACTTCCGGTTATGTTTTTTTCAAAATAAAACTGCTAATAGTTTTCTGGTGCGCAGTATGCGTATGTGGGGACAGGGGTAGAAGGGAACAATAATGTCAGATGTTTTACATTTAAAGCAGAAACATTAATGTTGCTTCCTGCAATGGCTAGGCAATATATTGATATTTTATTGATAATGTGATGTGAGACAAGTTATCTTTGGAGGGGGATAGATAAAACACGTTATTACATGGCTTTGTCAAATACTCAATTCTGATTGGTCAGTTGCAGAAATCTAAGGTCTGTTATTTCTGTATAGCAGACTATAAGGAACAGACCATTGCTATGAACACAGTTCCAATCACAGACTCTTGAGGACCAATAAAATCATGTTTACGAATACGAATACAAATACGAATACGAAATACTTTATTGATCCCCAAGGGGAAATTCATTTGTCTGTAGTCTCATCTATTTGTATAAGAATTATAGAGTCTGATGGCAGTTGGTATGAAAGATCTTCTGTATCTCTCTGTCCTACAACGAAGAGAGAGAAGCCTTCCACCACCATTATTTCTTTGGTCCATCAAGGTGTTATGCAGTGGATGATCCATGTTGTTTAGGATGGCCTCCACCGTCCTCATTGTGTCTCTCTCCACAAAAAAATAGTGTTAATAATAGTGTTTAAATCCATAAAGTCATTTTAAAGTGAATAAATTCTGTCAAATTAAAGATTTATTTGGAAAGTAGCCACTGCATCACCCTGTGCCTTTTGTTTTTTTCGATAATGACCTGCTCAGTTTACATTTACACTTTACAATGTCCCTCACACAAAGTGCCCAAGGGAGTGCTTCAAGTGGACAAAACAATACAAAAATAAAACAGTTTTCACCATAAATGCATCACGAGTTTCAGTGCACTGGTACCCCACTGCATGCAACTGGTGCATTCTCTGTTCTTGGTTTTTAAATGCTGCATTACAGTAAAGTCAAGTCAAGTCAACTGTATTTATGGAGCACATTTTATACAACAGGTGTGGGCTCAAACAAAAAAGCAGAAATACATCATCATACATGACAAAAACATATACAATAACATATGAGATAGGAATGTATTACATATTTATTTTTTATCCATGAGTTTTTTATTGAGCGTTTATAACACACACATATATATATACACTTATACATTCTAGGCTCTTTTAGTTACTTATGTGTTCACAGGTTGAAATCCACAATGGATCAGACAAGGGAATAATCACATAAACAACATATGCAACATTGTACAAAGATAAGAACGGAACAAATACAATAATGTACTGACAAAGGAATAGTTAGAATAAAGGAACAAAATAAATTAAGAGAAGAGAGAGAAGGAAAGGAGGGGGGGGTAATAATAAGTAAATAAATAAAAACACATAAGAGGTTGACTGGGAGAACCCCATCCCTGACCAGCTACTCCCCCTCATGTATTACATATTTAAAAACATATAAAATAAAATTAAAAAAACAAAATATGAGAAAAAAACATATAAGATAAGAACGTTGGCTATTACATATAAAACATGTGAGATAAGATAAACAAAACCATATTATCATTATTATTGCTGTTGTTGAAAAAAATCACAGTAAGCCAGCATGTACAATACCAGGACCATGAAACTGAGGCATTAATTAACTTTATTATCAAAACTTTATACTGAGACATGTCAAAATGTCTTTAATTCAAAAAGCTTATACTTTTTAAGCACCGGGCAAATTGTGTCCAATGATATACATTTTATCAATTTTATAGTGTTTTATTCAGGAAATTGTTCTTGTACATAAAAGACAACACAAAAAAATGATGAATAAAGGGATGTAAACTGTATTATACTCAGTAAAATACGATATAAGAAAAGAGCATAACTTTATTGTTATTGTTAAAGTATTGTTTTGTATATTTTATAGTATTATTTTGGCACCTTCATCAAAACATCTCAGTTGACATCTAGCCTGGCCTTTTAACTGAATTAGCTAGTAACACCTTCCATAGCATAAAGTTTTGACATAACAGATTTAAAAAAACAAAACAAAATGCAATTTATTGCAAAATGTTCAATACGTTTTTATGTTTTATTTTGAAATCGAAATTGCCTTGTATCCGGGTTGAATGTTTCTCAATGTGTAACTTGATGCAGCCCCTTTAAGAACATGGCGGCAGTGCCCAGTTTTAGGGGGTGGATGAGAGAAGAGAGTGCTGGAAGTAGTGTGAGCCTGAGTGGGAGAGAGTCCTGTTAGTTGGAGGAATGACTGACTGCTCACACCTCCTGAGAAAGCAGCATGGAGGATTTCCTCCTTTTTAAAACGCAGGGACACAGAGAGGAGAAAGGCAGTGGATGATCAATATCAGGGATATAGGGGTAGGGATATATGGGAATATTTTATATGTTTATATGAGAAATCTCATCTAAACACAGGAATGAGTCTCTGTGTAGCTGCTGTAGAAAAGTCTCAGTTAATTGAGCCGCTCAATCAAGCCTTCTGAAGCAAACTAAACATGATAGGCTACTTTATTGACCGCTAAAGGAAAAACTCTTTTTCTGCCTGTCATGTCAGGGCAGGTCAAAGGTCAGGGTCAGCTGCAGAACAGCGCCACTAGAGCTGGATTTAATGCCTTTCTTCGATCCACAGTTACACTCATAACTGAAGTGTTTTTGTAATCATGTTTTGCATGGTGACAGTTGGCCCGTTTGAAGTGATCAGTGACTCAGAGCATGAGACAAGGCGACAAGGCGACAAGGCTGCTCATCCCTCTGTAATGACTTAATCAATAAATAAGCCAATCAGTCAGTATCCAGGCTTGCATGTGCTGTCATGGAGGGTGAAGAATGTCTTGCAGGGCAGAAACGAGACAAAAATGGCCATTGCTATCCAGCACGAGAGACTTTTTGTGGAGAAATACTGGTTTTACTGTGTCTATACGGTGATATATGTGGTATTGTGACATTATATTACATTAGGAGTTGGATAAAGATGTGACAGCTTCATAATATTAGTTCAATATGGTTGTGGTGTTATTTATAGCATACATCTAATACATATGTAATATAATATCCTGTCCTTGATGAAGTGCTCTGCCTCTGTGTGTGTGCGTGCGTGTGTGTGTGTGCGTGTCCTGTTTCCATCAGAGGTCGAGATGCGTATCGGCAGCAGGTCTGTCCTCTCTCTGGTGGACTGAGTGAAATCCATTGTGGCATCAGGAGTGGCTTTTTCTCTGAGATCTACAGGATTAACTACCTAATCTCCCCACCATAAAGGGAGAGTGGAGAGGGGGTAGTGAGTCTGACACACACACAAATACGCGCACACACACACACACACACACACAAGTGTAAGCATGCCTGCACAAACACAGTGAGGTGTGAATGTGTTTTTGTTGGCTGTGTTTTCAAAATTAAGGTCAGTGTGTGATTTTCAGCTAGTGAGCCAAGTAGGGCAGCAGCTATTGTCATTGTCAGTTCATCTCTTGATTATTTTCTAATTGATATTGATTGATAATTGTTTGATATATAAAATTATAAAATGCCAGAAAATGTTCACAGTTCCAAGGCTAAAGGTGAGGGCTCTAAAGACCAACAGTCTCAAGCCAAATTTAGTCAATATAATGATATACAATAGAAACTAAGAGCATTTGTCGAATGTAACTGCTGTACATGCTGTACATATCTTAGTCTAATCATTTTACAATTCATATGTACCCCTTACTGTTATTTATATGTCTCTATACATGTACATATTCTGCACGTTACTGCTTTTTGCACTTTTGGTTAGATACTAAGCTGCATTTTTTTTTTTTTTTGTCTCAGTACTTGTACAATAAAATTGAATCTAAACTAAAATTGTCCTTTTCTTTTGTTCCTATACTAAATATATACCACACATACATGTTTTTGGGTAAAGAGGGGAGATTATGACTTGTGTTTGCCTGTGGGCCAAATCCGGCCTGGCACCACATTTTTTGTAGCCCCCGAGACCTTGAAAAGAATATAATTTGCACGGTACAATTTTATGTTAAGAAGTACAGTGTCCATAAACTACATGTTCCAGAATGCATCCAGATTTTGTGTGACCATTTTCATTTTCTACCTTCCTTCTGTTCATTTATATAGGCCTAGTCTTATTTACATTTACTGCCAGCCCTTTGAAAGCTGATGTGGCCCAGGGTGCAATTAATTTTGACACCCCTGGTATAACTCTTTCAAAACTTAATGTTCAATGCAAGAGTCCTGATGATAAAAAAAGAAAAGCTTATTATGCCTTCACAGCACATGCTGTTTATCCTGTACATGACAACATGAGACTGGATGTAAGAGAGTGTTTTCTGCTGTAGCTATCTTCCAACCAAGTGTGTACAGATAGTGTGTATTTCTGTCTATGCAGCGCGTGTTTCCCCCCTCAGCACTTGTCTGTACCTATCCGACAGTGCAGGTCTGTGTAATATGAACCACCAGGTCACCTTTACAGCGCCTTAGTTCCACTCTTTAAGGTCTGCTGATCAAATATAAATGTTACATTTTCTGTAAAGACAATACAACTGTGTAATCCTCTATAAGCCTCTTGACTCTGTTCTCTGTTTAGATTTTCATCTGAGCACCTGCTGTTGTACTCAGACCACACACACACGTTATAGCCAGCACATGGAACACGTGCACATGTATAGAGAATAGGGTTCTTGAAAAAGAAACAGCATAAGATTTTTTGGTTGTACTTTATTTCACGGTACACTAGTAAATGACAAGCCGTGCTTTCTATCAAATTAGACAAAAACCAGAGATAATATATCAGATAGTATTAGACCCTTAGACTTTATTAGGGGGATGTTAGGGACACATTACAACAAGACTGTATTGTAAGCTTAAGTGTTTTGTTTACCGTTGTTAGACTTTATAATTTGGAACACATCATAGCAGAACTGTACTGTAAACTAAAATGTATTATCCCCCACTGTTACACCCTTATTAAACTATACAAGAGGGTTGTTTGAGACAAATTACAACAGAACTGTGCCATAAACTAAAGTGTTTTGCTTCCCACTGTTGGACCCTTTTTAGACTTTGTCATTACGGTCACATTACAACAGAACTGTTCTGTAAACTAAAGTGTATTACTCCCCACTGTTAGACTCTTATTAGACTTTATTAGAGGGTTTTTGGGGACACATTACAACAGAAGTGTACTGCAAACTAAAGTATATTATTTCCCACTTTTAGACCATAAGTAGACTTTCTTAGAGTGTAATTTGGGACAAATTCCAACAGAACTGTATTGTAAACTAAAGTGTATTGTTTACCACTGAAACAATATCAGACAAAATATTCTGCTACTTTTATCATTTTGGCCTTTACTCAGTAGATCTGGTTCACATATTGCCTTTAAACGTGAAAGTAGCAGATATGTGATTTCACTTTAGTTTACAGTACAGCTCTGTTGGAATGTGTCCCTAATTACCCTCTAATAGTCTCATCAGGGTCTTATAAATGTTCCAAAACTGTCTTATAAGGACCTATTTTTTTGTCTCATTTGATACAAAGTACATCTTTTTATGTCTTATTAGTGTACTGTAAAATAAAGTGTGACCATTCTTTTGTGTGTTTTTGAAAGGTCAAAGGGTATGATTAGAGTTTAACTGGTATATTGTATCCACTTGCACAATCTCAGAGAAGGAGATCTATTTCTGTTCCCAGTGTCACTACAAAACAGTTGCCGCATTTTGGCTTTGAAGGGCGGCATGCACGACGCACTTGGTGGTTACCACTGCTCCATATATAAACACTGACGCTCAGCATAGCAGTGCTCAAACATCCCGCTGCTTTGCCTCCCCATGTTTCCCACAGATTATTAACATGCATCGTGTGCCATCAGCTATTCTGAGATCCTGAAGCAGACTTTGAGCTCAGACTGTGGCGCAAAGGTCTGTGCTGGGAGCCACCGACGCAACACAACACCCAGCGTGACGCTTCACACCCCACCCCCTGGCTGAGAGGACAATTCAGTTCAACTCTCCCAGAGGAGGTGTGAGCAATTATTTCCCCACCGTAACCACTCTGTGCTCTTTTATGTCCCCTCCCTGCTCGTCTGCAATCTCCCTCATGCCCATCTATCCCCGACTGAGACGGATCAAGGACAGGAACACTGGCTGCTTGTTCTGAGAGAGTAAATTCAACCCAAATAATAAATAAAATCTCACTTTCCTTTAGTGTATACGACCATACATATAGTTTGGGTTTTATGTTCTTTGACCGCACTTTTGAATTACTCACACACCTCACTGTGAACAGTTTTCATAGGGACTGTTACCTCTTTTCAAAAATTGTTGATTTGTAGTACTGTGCATTTGTCTGTGTGTGTATGAATTTTTTCCCCTTTTCTCTCGGAATGTAATTTCATATAGATGATGAAAGCTAATGACTTTTGTGATCCCCTGACTTTTCCTTTAGCACGGCCATGAGGCTGATGTTTATTGTTTTAATTCAAATGTCTCGAGTCAATTATTGGATGGATCGTCATGAAATTTGGTTCAGACATTTGTGTCCCCCTTGGGATAAATTTTAATGACTCTGGTGACCCGCTGACTCTTAATCTAGCACCATCATCACATAAAAATTTTAATTTGTTCAGTAGATTGCATTCCATTCATTTAGCTGATGCTTTTATCCAAAGCGACTTACAATAAGTGCCTTCCACCATGTGCATACAATACAATCCCGAAATTGCAAGAATCACACAAGTACTTCATCAAATGTGCTGAATTGCTCCAAGTGCTCCATTTAGCAGAACTTAGTGAACCTTAGCTAAAATGTCACGTGTGCTGGTGACAACAATTTATGTTGCAACTATGTTCCTGTGACAAATTTGTGTTTGAGGTATGCATTCACCACCTTGGCTTGTTGCTGCAATACGACAATGTTGTTTTCATATTGGTCCTGGCAAAACCGATCACTGAACAGCTGTGTTTTTTCTGGAAAAAAGCATTACAATGTTTATTTCTCTACCAATTTCAATTAGTCATGTTATATTCAAGAGCTTATGAGCTACATGGGGTAAGAAAAAGTATGAAATATGAAAATGAACTATTGAAATCAGTTGAGAATATAGCTGCGACGTTGTTATACGATCCACAGGCCAAAGCGGCTGCTACGTATATACGTCCACCGCGTCCCCGCTCAGCCTTCCCTCCAATTTTGCCAAGTGGCCACTCAAAAAATCAGAGCAAAAATTCCGCAGTGGCCCAAAAAGCATTTTCCCCACCAGCTACCATTATTAAAGAAACACCTTTCAAACTGTTTATAGGAATTGCAAAATAGGCAAATTTTGACTCTTTGTATTATGAGTTTTTTTTTATCCATGGACATTTTATGAACATAAAACGTTCCTCAAGCCAAGAGATTTACAAATCTGTGATGTCATCACGATGTTAAGTCTATGGGCCAAGTGGGAACTTGTGGGTGAAGCCAGCAGGAGAAACCCCACTGCACATATTCAGTGGGCCAAATACCACAAATGTAAACCTGGAAGCGGCAAAACCTTTGGGGCGTATGCACCAGGTGACTGAATAACAATCTTTGCATCTGGTATCGTGTGTTTATCACATCCATGGTGTGTATGTAGTCATGGGCAAGCATTAGTATTTGTTTGTTTTGTACCATTACATGCTAACAAATTAGGTCTGAATACTAAGATAACTAGCACCACTAGGCTACATGGCATTTTCATGTTTATCCTGTGATAAAAATAGCTATGAAACTTCTTTATATCAAGGCTGTTACCATAAATAATGACTGAATAATGTCCTTATTCACATTACGCATCTACCATAATTCGTTAGAGGAGACCATTGACGAATATAATCTGTCTAACCATCTATACTTTAACTCCAGATTCTAAAACTGTGCTATGTGTATTACTGGCGGTTCATGAGCTCCCTCTAGTGGTACAAAGAGGAATGTCAGACATATTTTTTGAAAATGAAATTAATTAATTTAAAAAACCCATAACACTATCAAAATTCAACAAAATTTAATATTAAAATTTGTAGAATATAAAATGTTAGATCACTGAAATTTAAATAAAAATACCTTCAGTCTTTCCTATATTTTTGTTTCAATATTAGTCTACTCTACTACATGGTCACACAGAAACACATGTGGACATGTGGAAATGCACGTAGCACACCATACGTCATCTATCATTACTGTACCAGTAGTTAAAAGCTAAACTATGACTGCAGGATAGTAAGTGAGATAAAATGAAGAGACTTGCAATAAATGCTTCAAAAACACTGCAATCATGGCTACAAACATGAAATATTACAAAGAGAAGTGCAGATTAGGAGGACAATATTTTGAGCAGAAAATTAAAATGAAGTGGACAACAATGAACCAGGCACAAGTGATAGTGGCTATTTAAGTGCAACAAGTGTGCGCGGGTACCTGTTAATGCCAAACAGCGCATGACAGCAAGGTGGTACTTGGAGAGCTCAATATTTCCTGAGGTGGTACGGGATGCAAAAAGTTTGAGATCTCGCTTTTAACACGTAACTCCTGATTCATCTGTAGCCTGAATTTGAAATACTCTCTCCCATCACTGTCATAAACCCGTTTTTTTTTCGTGACTGACAGCTGTGATAGCTACACTGTCACCAATCCTCAGAGAGCGGCCTTTATTACTCAGGATCAGCTCCCTCTCAAAAGCCATAGTCTAAACCAAGCTGGATTTGGCTCAGACTTGCCAGGAGACAGCCTAAGCCTGAGCTTATCTATGACAAACTGTTGTTGTGGGGATGTGGAGGAGGTGGGGTGCTCCTCTAATCTGCCCACCTGTCTAACACACTCACTGGTAAATATACACAGGGATTTGTTCTGAGGTCCCTCTGATAGACCTTTCGCTGGAGACTAAGTCTGAGATACAAGTTGTATCTGTGATTTCGGGTTACTGTGTTTGTGTTTTGAATCAGTGTCAAGTGCAGCTGGTGGTTTGTTGAGCGGTGTACGAGGAGACACAGTCATCATAGTTAAAAGCCTCCTCCCCTCTGCTGTGAAAACAATTTGTCATCATCTCACGTTTTTGCCATCTGTCTGCCACAGAAGGGGAATAAAGTACATGCTCAGTGTTTGTATTTTGTATCTACATGCTCTGCGAGTGTGTCTGTTCTCCTCCTGTTTACCTGTGAGTGGGAGTTATTTAACATTTTATGTTTCGCTCTCTGTTTGTAGGAGTACATTATGTCCCAGGGAGGCTCTGTTCAGTCTACATTAACTGGTTTTTTACAGCCTCTCACCCGCTCAGCCTGTTCACACTCACACACGGGCCTGAACATCTAACACGGTACGACCTGCAAGGCTGTCTCTGTATATGTACAGGCATGTCAGGTATTGTCTGATTGAATTATATCATGGAATGCAGCAGTTTAACAGGTTTTCTTCCCAGCAGGCTCGGGTTATATTTAAACATCCACAACTGAACATGGACTAACACAGAATTTTCCACAGACATCCATGGCTCCCAGATGTGAAATGGCTCAACAATTTTTAGAAAAACTGACAGAAACTTGGTACTGAAATTCAGGCTCCTAATCGGCCCTTATATCACACTTGATACCACAGAGATTATCTTTTTGACGACAGTTGTCAGGGTATAGAATAAATGATCTATTGACCTTGACAAGACATGACACAGCCAACAGTCCTAAAAAAGTTTAAACGGAAAAACCGAATCAAATCGTGCCCTTAAAAGTCATATCAAATTGTAGAGAATCGTGACACCCCTAATTTCAAAAACTACAACAAGAAAAAAGGAGGCACAGTAAGTGCTGTCTCTTAATCTGGGCATACACTGTATGATTTGAGCCCATTTCGGACCCACATTTTGAGCCACACAACTCATCTTAGAGGTGGACCAAATTTGTCAAGTGAATTAGCATGAAACACTAAGATTTAACATTTAATCACTTCATATTTGTTTCTGCCCACCTCTTCCGTTTCTGGGCTGGTCAAAAAATATCTCAGAAGATGATTGAGTTGTCTCCAGTTGTCAGACGGCGTAAATTCTTCTAAGAGGCCCCTGAAAAGAAGACATCTTATTTTTGTAGTCACCAGCTGTGGCCTCTTGTAGACAAACAGGTCTGACCCTTGCAAGAATTATTTTGCTTGCTGTACTTGGAAGTATTGGTTTACTGTCCTGTTGTAAAACTATAAAACGAGTTCTGCCGTCACAGAGGGAGGCACTTGGTTCAACTCAGGATTCTGTATGATGTCTGCCTCCATATTGTGCAATATATATTTAATCTTCAGCCCATCAGTGTTTGTATATTATTTTGTGCTCTGGGTGCTTAGAATTTCCTCAGTAGCACAGATGACCTTTCTACCCTGTTTGCATTATTGCTAGCCAACAAATTTCTACTTGCTATGGAGCTTTCAAACAAATATTCATTGATAACTGACCCTTGTTGACCCTAGTGAGCTAGCATTTTGCTGACACTAGCTCACAAGATGTGCTTATATGTGGCTTTCACAGATCTCCCATCAACCTGTTTTAACCATCTTCAAAATGTGGTTTTCTCTTAGTACAGGAAACATGACAGGGGAAAGGTGACTGAGGTTCTGCAGGATACCAAGCATGCTCAACTGTTACTGGAGCACAGAGTGAAAAGGGGCGGGATTTAGAAAGAGTCAGTTGTCAATATAGCCAGAATGATCAGTGCCAGACGGGCTTTTTTTGTTTTGTTTGTTTTGTTTAAATTTAAATATGTACAGTGTGAGCCCTCGGGTTGTAGCTGATGATTGGACTGTGCAGTGTGAGCATATAATCGTGAGCTTTTATATTGCAGACCATTTACTCATACAATAGGGCTTGGAATTAAACAATATTTCTAAAATCATACAGTGTA
The DNA here is from genome assembly GCA_034769285.1 of Lutjanus argentimaculatus. Taxonomy (NCBI): domain Eukaryota; kingdom Metazoa; phylum Chordata; class Actinopteri; order Lutjaniformes; family Lutjanidae; genus Lutjanus; species Lutjanus argentimaculatus. The sequence goes on along the minus strand of JAWZSL010000004.1, from coordinate 17,830,953 downwards.
TGCCAAGCTTTATGTGTAAAAAAAAGTCCAGACAACATTTCTTTCTCTTGGTAGAAGCAAACAGAATGATTTTGAAAGGAGGCACATGACATCAGGAAGGTACTAAACCTGTAAAATTATATTTTAAAAGAAAAAAATACTGTAAAAGAAGAGATACTGTGACACCGTCAAGCCTGTATGCACTTGCTGTGACTATTATCATCCTACACAGCGTCTATTGTCGAGATCTTGTCTCAACCCTTTTCACTCCAGTATAGTCAGACACTCACACACACACTTTTAGAGCAAACAACAGGCAGCAACAACCGCCGCCTACCTGAGTCAACCTCTACTTCCTTCTTCACCTCCCCCTCTTTCCATTCCTCCCTCTGTCACAGTGACGAGGCAGGTATAAAGTAGAGGGTGAGGTCGGCTTATCAGCAGTGCACGACTGGCATTATGTCTGCCATGTGGATGTCAGGCGGTTATTATGGCACAAAATAGCTGTGATTAGATGAGCTGCGGCCTTCCCTATAGAGCTCCAAACAAAAACAAGAGGACTCAATTGTGGCTGTTAGCCCTGCATGCTTGTCCTTTGGTCACATAATACAACAGAAAAGTAGATTCTCACATTGACAAAAATAAAGCACCACGTCATCTGCTTCATTCAGCTTCCTCAGTCGATGAGCACATGTAACTAAACAAAGCAAATAATAGGATTACATGTTATTCTTGCTGGGCTCAGAGCTCAAGTAGACATTGTTTTTCAGGTGGTCACTTGATTGATGTTTGTTCAGGATGCTGCTTTGAGTCAGCGTTGTGTTGTTTTGCTTTTCGCAGACCGAACATGGACAGATTCATCAGCACTGTGTTCACTGCAAAAGATGAAAAGAAAAACACAGAGAGACAAAGAGAGAGAGCTAAACAAATCCAAGCCTGACTCACCCACAGTGACAAGAATATGATGTGCAGGGTAACAAGTTCAGTATGTCAACAAACTAAAATATACACTTGCACAACAAACACAAACCTGTATTGTAGGGTGAAGCTTTTAATATCTAATGCATGTCTTTTATTTATCCCACTGTCTCAGTCCCTCTGTGTATATGCTGTATACCACAAAATAAAACTATACCTAAATACAACCCTATTTCCAAAAAATATATTTTAAAATGTGAATTAAAACAGAATGCAATGATTTCCAAAAACTTTTCTACCTAAATCCAGTTGAATATCGTACAAAAACAAGATATTTCAAGTTCAGGCTGATTTACTTTATTGATTGTTGTAAATATACACTCATTCTGAATTTGATGCCTGGAACACTTTAAAAAAAATAGTTGCAACAGGGGCATGTTTACTGCTGTGATACATCACCTTTTCTTTTAACAACAACACACACACACCACACACACACACACACACACACCACACCACACACACTCTACACACAGTAAGAGTTTGGAACTGAAGATAAGTTTTGTTGAAGTTTTGAAAGTGGAGTTCTTTCTTATTTTCCCTTGATTTCAGATGCTCAACAGTCTGGGTTCTCTGTTGTTGTATTTTTTGCTTCATAATGCACCACACATTTTCGGTGGGAGACAGGTCTGGACTGCAGGCAGGTCAGTCTGGTATCTGAACTCTTACACTGATAAAAAATATTCTGCTTGATCTACTTTAAAAAAAATTAAGGCAACTTTTTGCATCAAATTATTATGTAGATCAAGCAAGACTGGTCTTTGTATGAACTACTTAATTTTTTGTATGCAAGAAATACATTTTCCAAGTAAAGTCAGCTTAATTTTGCAAATAAACTCAACTTAAATTTACTTTATTAAGTTAACTTTACTTGCAAAATTACACAGATTTTACTTGAAAAATGTATTTTTTACGTACAAAGTACTTCATACAAAGACAAGACTTGCACAATATTTTTCAGTAAAATATAATATCAATCAAGTTACTGCATTATATGATACCGTTTGTATAAAGCTGACGTTTTGGTCATCAAATAATAAAAATGAACAGGGTTCAATATCTGCCACACAGATTTTGAACTATTGTGTACAAGACAAAATTGTGTTTGGTGGCGGTGCTAAAGGAAAAGTCAAAATGTCACCAAAATTGACAGGGTTTATTGTTTATGCTCACAAAAAATCCTGACAATCCGCTGTGAAGCCAAGAAATTACAACGCAGATAAATGGACACAGCCATCCCTCGACTCCACCTGTCAACAGGGCAATACTCAGAACAACACTCACCAGTCAAACATCAGGTATTAATATTTGTTTAAAATGTAAAAGGACCTCTGCTCCCTTGATGGCCACTCCTGTTTGCTTGTTGAGACCTTCATCCTTGGCTTTGCTGACCACAAAGGTGTTGAGGACAAATGTAGTACAGGCCTCTTGGACAGCGGCAGCATCATTATCGTCACAAAATCTGTGAAATTCACCAAAAGGAGTGAAACAGGGTATCTGCAGGAATCAGCAAACTTTTTAACTTGACTGACTTTTTAAGACCTTTTTACCAATCCAAGCATTAACTGGTCCCAACATTAGAGTTACACAAACGCATTATGTGAAAGCATAAAACAGTGTTGATGGGTGAGAATAAGTCCTTCACCTCTGAGTTCTCCGACATTGAGGAAAATCTTTTGCATGCAAAATGTATATAATAAATCCTGTCTTGTAAAGTTAATACATACATTTTAAAACGGTGCTTACTTTGCTTATCTCCAGCTATTATATAGTACATCTTACTGGATTGTATATATTTAATTTTACAAAAATTATAATTGTTTATCTCTAGTTTAGAACCTGAAGATTTGATGAATGCTTCCGCAGAAACACATAAATGGTTCCACTAAGCCATCAGCAATCCTAGATTGCACAAGGTTGTCTCATACAGGCAGGGCTTCGGTACAATCAGCAGAGGTATATTTTTTTTTTTACCTTGCAGACCCTGATGAACTCCTCCAGCCAGGTAGAGAATGATGCCTCTGATCACAGTTTCTTTTCAGGACTCAATGCTGTTGCTCAGTGCTGTTGTCCTACAAAAATATGAAATATGAGATTATGCTAAGTACAGACAGAATGCTACTACAAAAGGCTAACAGCTACAGTGCACGTGCCTCATTTAACATGTCAAGGGTGTCATCTAGTTTCTGCCCAACATCGCCTCCCTTCTTCCTGTACAGGCTCCACAGCTTTGGCGTGTGTTGATCCAGTCTCCCCAGGAATGTGGACTGTAGTGGCTTCAGTATGATCTGACAGAATTCCTCCTCAATCTGAGAGAGAGAGAGACAGACAAACATCACAAGATAGAGAGAGAAAATAGTTAGAGACACAGAGCAAGAGAAACAGAACAAGAGGTAGGAAAATTAACTCCAAATGTGGTCCCGCATTTCATAAGGGGTTCTGCACTGGATGCATCAGTTTAGTCAAGTATATTTTGTTAGTATTTGTATTGTTCTTAGTTTAGTTTGGCACTTAGTTTCAACATAAGCCACAGATAATCAAGACAGGCACAGCTTTTTCCCTTACAGCTTCATCAGGTGAACATAATGCTCATTTCTCCAAAAAACAAAACAGGATAACTGAAGCCTTGCCACTCAAAATCATACCAATGTTTTGTGTGGCTCATCAGCGAACTGAAAAAATTCAACTTTTGCCCCATTTTCCTGATTCACCATAAGTGTCTATACATACCTTCATCCAGTGTACTTTTCAAAATAGACTTGAAGAATTCACCTGGTAAGGATACAGTGTCATAGTTAGTAGCACACTGATGCAAGAAAACAAAACAAAACAAAAAAAACTTAAGTATTCTTTTGAAAAATATTTGCCCCACTTTCTTTACTATGACTAACCTCATGTTTGTGTATATTTCTACCCAGTATGGCCTCATGCAGTGTTTCCCACAGGATTTAATGAGACTATGGTAGGAAGACCTTGGAATTCTTTATTCTTTTAAACTATAAAAATCCTAAACACGTTGGTTGTATGGATACCCAAAACAGCAAGTTAAACAAGACAGATTTTAATGTAGTGGGGTTTGAGATTCCTCTCCAAATAAAATTTGATGCTATTTGACTAAAAACAATGCATTTCACATCATAGCACATCATCATTTATTAAGCAAAATTAGTGTCTTGAAACAATCCTTCACATTTTTGTGAGTGAGCACTGTGTACCACTAAAATAATAATCACAAAACAACAATAGTTAAATAAGGATTACAGTGAAGGATTTGAACTGTGATTTGCTCATAGTCAGAGTGAATCCACCAGCTGGGTGGGTATCATTAGGATTTTATCTTTATATTATAAGCCCGCTTCTTTATCAATACTCTGACAGCTTCTTTTTTATAATTATTTTCATCATAACTATTATTATGAATCAAATAATCAATTCAGAGCAGGATTAGAATTGATTTCTGACTAAACTCGACGGAAAAACACGAAAAACTCACCAAAACCGTCTTTGTTAGTCTGTCCACTCCTCCAACTATCACCAACGCTGGTTTGGTCGAATTAAATCCTTAATTCAGTGCGTGAAAAGAGTGTAAAGAGTCTGACTCTGCAAGCTCAGGACACGTTTTCTTATCCAGTTTTCTTTTCTTTTCATTTCTTCGTAATGCCTCTGTAAAGTTGGCGATATTGAGCTTGGCATGTGACCACACAAAGGCCTTTTTAAGCAGTGTCCACATTTCAAAGTGGACTGTCCCAGATTATCAGGCAGATTTCTTTAATTAATTTACTTCAGTCTTAATTTTCATATTGATTTTATGTTGCCAGCTTTAATTTGGGTATATTTATAGTAATGTTTGTTAACATGCACTGTTCATTTAATTAATTAACCCCACCCCCCTGTCACCTGTCCACTTACTTACCGGTTTACGAGTAGTCGGCCCACGTCTCTTCCTTTATAACGGAGGTAAAAGGGAAGTGATGGTGTCTGAACAGCGGCGGGGGAAAGGCGCTAAATCTGTCCTCCAAAAAGACCAAATATCTCCAGAACCAGCCGATCAACAATCTCCCTTCACGGCAGGTGAGTTGGCGAAAGCCAGGTCTTCATTTCCCCTTTTTGCCGTTTGTTTTCTTCTTTCAGAAGCTTTTGGTGTTTGGTTTTCTGTTTGAGCATGAACTGAACTGAACCACTGTCAAGTTTAGAAGGGAACCCTTGATTTGTGTAACTGTCGCGAGATTTGTGCATTTGTTTCTTCATTGTGCAACTTTTTATTTTAAATGTGAGAGTGATATGGTTTAATAAATATTGTGTCTGGGGTTCTTTTATCGGGTATAATCCCGTGTTTTGACTTTTGTATTAGCGGGAAATCCCAAAATTGACTTCTTGTGAACTGAAGCGAATTAGAACTGGACTGACCTAGTTTTGTGTTCTTTCATATAACATTTGAAATTTAAACTGACGGTGTGGGTTTGTTTAAAGAGGGTTGAATTCTTGCCTCGCACATAATTTCGCAAATTCTTGTGAAAAACTACCAAGGAGTATTGTGTGTTAAAACCTGTAGGCCTATGTCTATTCTTTTGTGGGGTTTGATTCTGATTAGGCCCTTTTGTCCTGTGAACTCAAAGACAAACTGGCACCTGGAGTTGATTGTGACAATGTCTGAGATTTTGCTTTGAGAGATACATTATTAATTTATTTGTGATGTTTTGGGCTTGACCAAACAACTGAAACCTGTCCAGAGATCTCTAATTAACTTTGTTGGCGAGTTGATTTACTCTTTGGGGTAAAAACCATAGACTGTATATAGAATTTATTATTACATAATTACATTCTATATACAGTCTATGGTAAAAACTAAAGTGAACCACTAAATCTTTCCCAGAGATCCTAATTTGATTTGTTTCAGTGAAGAGGTACTACTTGGGCCAAATTTTGAGATACTGAACTGAACAAAATGAGTTATTTTTGCTGTTTATTGCTGAAAACCTGAAAAGTTGTGTGTGTGGTTTTTTTTTTTTTTGTTTTTGTTTTGTTTTGTTTTGTTTTTTTCGTTTTTTTTTTTTTTTTTTTTTTTAACTCTGAAGAGTTTCAGGGAATATTTATTTTGGACTTTCCTGAAAATGTCTCTCTTCTCTTCTGTCTCTCTTGTTAAATGTGTTTTTCATTGTCCCGTCAATACACTGGTTTATACTGAACTGACTTGTGCTGCATCGTCACCGTGATTATTTGTGTGCTGTTGTTCTGGTGGGTCATTTTTATGGCAGAGTGTATTCATGCGTCCACGTGGGGAAATTGTGAGATGAACTCTGGCTGGCACCCTAAAAACAATGATGAAATATTTTGCTGACAATCAGCGCATCATAGTGATTTTTGCAAAATGTTGAGCAGAGGTGGAAGTAATGAATGACAAGTACTCAAACTACCATGATCTAAAAATCATTTCATAGATTAAGCCTCATTCAACAGAGTTTTCTTCCCCACAGTTTTAAATGTAGTTGCCCCCATCCATCTTTTTAGACATGTTTTGTTCTATTACTCCAGTCTACTGACCTACATTTTCTATTCTTTCAGGTGATCTGTGCTGCAGACTGTCGTCACTCCAGACGTTCATCGCTCCAGAATCTTTTGGGCCTCTTGACTTTTTCAGCAGTCGTCACAGGTAGGCTAATTTTAATACTATGAAACACAAGGTTATGAGACATTTCTGAAAATAATTACTAGTATTGTGGTTGGTGTTATTTTCAAACCCTTATTTTATTCTGTGTATTGTCAATCCTTATTTCTTAATCAGGTTTATTATATACATGTTTAGCTCCATTTTCATTTTTTATGCATAGTTATTAAAAACACTGGTTAAAGTTTATGGTTTAATTGCCCTTTCATTTAGGACAATAAAGTAAAATATAATGTCTCCATTACTTGTCACAAATGTAACCACTTTTGAGGGATTATTGCAAAGTGTATGTGTATATATATATATTATATATATATATATATATATATATATAGTACACATACACACTACTGTGCAAAGGTTTTGGCAGGTGTGAAGAAATCCTATAATGTAAGAACGCTTTCAAAAATATAAAATGTAAATGTTTGTTTATTTTTTTAAAATCAATTTTCAAAATGCAAAGTGAGCCAACAGAAGAAATCTAAATCAAATCAAAATTTGGTGTGACCACCCTTTGCCTTCAAAACAGCATCAGTTTTTCTAGGTAGACTTGCACACAGTTTTTGAAGGAACTCAGCAGGTAGGTTGTTCTAGACATCTTGGAGAACAAACCACAGATCTTCTGTGGATGTAGGCTGCCTCAAATCCTTCTGTCTCTTCATGTAATCCCAGACAGACTCGATGATGTTGAGATCAGGGCTCTGTGAGGGCCATACCATCACTTCCAGTACTCCTTGTTGTTCTTTATACTGAAGATGGTTTCTAATGACATTGGCTGTATGTTTGGAGTCGTTGTCCTGCTGCAGAATAATTTTGGGACCAATCAGATGCCTCCCTGATGGTATTGCATGATGGATATGTATCTGCCTGTATTTCTCAGCACTGATGACTCCATTAATCCTGACCAAATCCCCAACTCCATTTGCAGAAATGCAGCCCCAAACTTTCAAGGAACCTCCACCATGCTTCACTGTTGCCTGCAGACACTCATTATTGTTCTGCTCTCCAGTCCTTCAGCAAACAAACTGCCTTCTGCTACAGCCAAATATTTCAAATTTTGACTCATCAGTCCAGAGCACCTGCTGCTATTTTTCTGCACCCCAGTTCCTATGTTTTCATGCATAGTTGAGTCACTTGGCCTTGTTTCCATGTCAGAGGTATGGCTTTTTGGCCGCAATTCTTCCATGAAGACCACTACTGGCCAGACAGTAGATGGGTGTACCTGGGTCCCACTGGTTTCTGCTAGTTCTGAGCTGATGGCACTGCTGGACATCTTTAGATTTTGAAGGTAAGTAAGCATAATGTCATCTGTTGCACTAAGTTTCCTTGGCTGACCTCTGCGTCTACAGTCCTCAGCGTTGCCCGTTTCTTTGTGCTTCTTCAAAAGAGCTTGAACAGCACATCTTGAAACCCCAGTCTGCTTTGAAATCTTTGCCTGGGAGAGACCTCGCTGATGCAGTATAACTACCTTGTGTCTTGTTGCTGTGCTCAGTCTTGTGCTGGTGTCTGACTTGTGACATCAAACTGTCTTCCACATCCTCACCTTGGTAGCAGAGTTTGGCTGTTCCTCACCCAGTTTTAAGCCTCCTACACAGCTGTTTCTGTTTGAGTTAATGACTGTGTTCCAACCTACATATGAAATTGATGATCGTTAGCATCTGTTTGGCATAATTGGTTAATCATATACCTGACTATGATCCCACAAAATCCCTGACTCTGTGCAAGTGTACCTAGAAGAGTTGGTGCTGTTTTGAAAGCAAAGGGTGGTCACACCAAATGTTGATTTGATTTAGATTTTTCTTCTGTTTGCTCACTTTGCAATTTGTAAATCAATTAAAAATCGATTAAAAACAATCAAATTTTATATTTTTGAAAGCATTCTTACTTTACAGCAGTTCTTCACACCTGCCTAAAACCTTTGCACAGTACTGTATACATATATTTGCTGCAACTTTACTCAGTATCATTTAACTTTTGTTAAATGATACTGACTGTACTGTACTACCAGCTTGAATTTATGTATGTTGCTTCACTTTTGAATTTTACTTGAATAGTTATAAATTTATATAATTTTATTTTCTATCCTTAACCACCATTGATTTCATGTTTGGTTCTAACTCTCTGTGCTATTTGTCCTAATGCTGCTGAACATTTGCCCTTGTGGCAATGAGGGTCATTTAAAAGTTCTTCTTAATATTCACAAACTCATGTTTTCAGTTCCTCATGTTTTAGCTGAAGAGGCCAAATTTTGAGATACTGAACAAACAAGTGGTGTTTTTATGTTTAACTCTTAAGGGTTTCAGAGAATATTTATTTTGGACTTGATGAAAAACGACTTTCTCTCTGGTTAAATGTGGTTTTTATTGTCCCGTCAATTCACTGATTTATACTGAACTGACTTGAAAATGGTGAGCAGGGGAGGAAGTCATGAATGACAACTACTCAAACTAACATGATCTAAACATCTGTTCACAGACGAGGCCTCATTCAACAGAGTTTTTCCCACAATTAGAAATGTAGTTACCCGCATTCATCTTTTTTAGACATGTTAACCCTAACCCTTTTTTTAGTTTTTCATTGCACTGCGCAACGCAACACAACGCAACGCAGGTGCCCGACCTCGCCACGACGGTTGCGGGCTCGGCCGGCGCCTCCTGTGTCCGGCTGGTGTCTGACGGGTGCCCGACCTCGCCGCGACGGTCGCGGGCTCGGCCGGCGCCTCCTGTGTCCGGCTGGTCTCTGACGGGCGCCCGACCTCGCCGCGACGGTCTTCTGAGGGGGCGTGGCAGTGGCGTGACATGGAATTTTGATGTCTCGCCATGAAAACATGAAATTGCTATAACTTCCGTCTAAATGATCCGATCTGCACCAAACTTCACGTGTACATTTGTCTTCCCCTGAACACATCTACATGACAATATTCTGCAATAGTCACTGTGCCACCTACTGGCAATAGGAAATGACATGTTTTAAATTTTGACATGCTCCTCCCAGCTGGTTGACCATATACAACTCAAATCTGGTCTGAAAGGCCGTAAGACCTTGGTAATGCTATATTGTTAAGATATTGACATATTGTCAAACGGCGTTGCCATGATGGTACGCCGAAGGTTGATGTTTCGCCAAAACACAGGAAGTTGCATTAACTTCCGTTCACCTGGTCAAATCTGCCCAAAACTTCACATGTTCAAAAGTTGTCCTGGCCTGAACATATGACATGTTTTGTTTTGTTGATGGGTGTGGCCAAATGGCTTGGTCACACCCTTTAAAGTGCAGCCCCAGTTTATAAAAGAAAAATTTCGAGGCTTCTTGCATTAACTGAGGACGCCTGAGATGGTCGTGCCAACAGCCACACAAAAGGTGGAAGCATTCACACACTCACCAACGCCATTACCACATGTTCACTAACTTTGATTTGCAGTCACTTAAATTACATACAACATACACAGGTTTTGTTTAAAAATTGTTTATTAGCACTTTAACAGCACTGTTTTCTAGATGAAGCACACATATTTAGTTTACATTATTTTGTCACTTTGCTGTTTGTTTGTATTAATTCATTTCTCTTTTCTTTGAGCTACTCGACTGCTGCATGGTACTTCCTGATTGGAGACTGGCAAAAGATGGGGCTGAGGGTAGAGGGCAGACCAAGAGCTCTTGCATCATCCAGGTAAGAGTTTTGGGTTTATTTCTACCATCTATCTTACTGAGCATGTGCTCATATGACACTGTTTTTGTCATTAGATTTGCCCATTCTTTTGAATCTATCACTTTAGGGGTTTTCCAATGTTTAAGGATTGTCCTGGTGGCAGTTATAATGCCACCCATGCCAACCATAAACCTTTCATTTGAAATCTGGGGTATCTGTGACTTGTCACCTAGTAGACTTAGCCGAGGTGATAGTGGTAAAGTCATCCCTGCCCAGTTACTCAATGCAATGCAGAAATGTGCCTGTCTCAATTTGGCATTTCCAGCACGGATTGCTATTTAATAAACCAATTCTGTACAGCCTTGATGGTGTCCAATAATAATGTAATTATTATGTAATATTTTAAATTGTATAAATTTCCCATTTGCTTCCCTTATATATTTCCCATTGTTGGACATAACATTCCTCATCATCAGTTGTGCACTCCAAATCTATCTGCCAGACCATTCTCAAATTTAAACAGTCATTGCTAAAACACTGGCTGGTTGTTCTATAGAAAACAGAAGCTCGATGACATTCCACTGGTAGTTCAAGATAGTCCAGAACTGCATTCTCAGTTTTGTCCTGGATCTTGGTAGTTAAACAGTCTCTTATATTTCCAGAAATGGCCCCTTCCTTTAAGATACTTTATCACTACATCAGCGTATGATATGAACACGCCCTGTTCATACAAGTCTCCAATGCTCTGAACCGTTCGCATTCCATTGTTTCCAATTAATTGTTGTTTTTACAATCTTAATCTCAGGATTATGCCATAATGAGGAGTATAACTGTTTATAACGTGAAATCTTTGGCATCTTGTGTATGTTGGCCCATACCTCCTTAGAATGGGACATGATAGGATTCAATGTGTTGTTTGTACATTGGGATAGCAAGTCAATAGGACTGTATGAAGAGGACAAGTTTCGTTCACTATTAACTCAATCTAATTGTTAATTCTTAGTCCAATGCTTAGCCATTTAGCCATTTCAAAGGCAAAACAATATAATCTTGGGTCTGGTAGGCCTAAATCTCCCTTGTCCCCAGTAGAACACATTTTACTGAGTTTTAACCCAGGTCTCTTCCCTTCCCATAGAAAATCCTTGATTAGCTGCTCATATCGTTAAAAAACCTGGGGGGGTCACAATCATTATCTTCAGTTGTCTGCTTTGTGGAATCTATATTTTGGGAAAATAAACCCATCTTTTTTTGAACTTTAAACCTGTGTTCTTTGTGCTTTGACTGTTTGGTCCACAATAATGGCCTAGGGGTCACAGACCCACAGCATTAGCATTGTCTTGCTGAAATAAGCAGGGAGGTCCCTGAAAAAGACATTGTCTGGATGGCAGCATATGTTGCTCTAAAATCTGTATGTGCCTTTCAGTATCAGTGGGGCCTTCACAGATGTGACAGTTACCCATGATGCTGGGGGCACTAACACACCCCCATGCCATCATGGATGCTGGCTTCTTAATTTGGCATTGGTAACAATCTGGATGTCCTTCTTCTCTTCAGCCTGGAGGACACACCATCAGTGATCTTGGAATGTAGACTCGTCAAACCACAGCGCACTTTTCCATTTTCTGTCAGTCCATCTCAGATGAGCTTGGGCCCAGAGAGGTCAGTGGCTCACTGGATATGGCTTTCTCTTTGCATGGTATAGTCATCATTTGTATTTGTAGATGCAGCGACGGTTTTCCTGAGCGTGCTCCTGAGCCCAAGTAGTATCCTTTATACAGTTATATGGGTTTTTAATGCAGGGTTTAATGCAGTGCCACCTGTGGGATCAAAGGTCACAGGCATTCAGGGTAGGTTTTTAGCCTTGCCCCTTACGTGCAGAGATTTCTCTGGCTTCACTGAAAATTTTAATGATATTATGGATTGTAAATGGTGACATCATTAAATCCCTGCTGTTTTGTGCTGAGAAACGTTGTTAAATTGTTGGACTATTTACCCATGCAGCGGTGAACTTCACCCCATCCATGCTTGTGAATGACTGAGCCTTTTGAGGATGCCCCTTTAATTCCCAATCATTATATTATCACTTGTTACCAATTAACCTGTTTTCCTGTGCATTGCTCCAAACAGGTGTTTTTTGAGCATTCCACTTTGCCAGACTTTTGTTGCCCTTTATTGTACCAACTTTTATGAAACGTGTTACGGGCATCAACACAGGGTGTAATATCTTATCTTTGTACTATCTTTAATTGAATACAAGTTGAAAATGCAAATGCAAATCGATGCATTCTGTTTTTATTCACTTTTTATACAACATCCCAGCTTCTTTGGATTTGAGGTTTTACATAGATGTAAATCATAAGTTATAATAAATCCCCTTCAGTAAGACAGTTACTCATTGGTGCCTCACTTCCCTCTTTGGTTTCCCTCAGCTGAATTCACTGGCCTAAAGTCAAAGGAGGATCGGTCTGTGTGTGTACTAACACACACAAACACACATACACAGTTGATTAGGCACTGATGGCCTAAAATTATGTGCGTGATTTTAGGGATTTTACCAAAGGAACGATTTTTTTGACCTAAGCTGACCTAATCAAATTACTGCAAGCGAGAGAGATCCTAAATTAAATGATCGCTTCCTCATGATGCAAGAAAAAAAAAACAGGAAATGGCCTCAACATTCAAGCAGTTGTAAAGCAGTTCGAGGAACAACTTTAGATATTACTCAACAAGGTGCACACACAATTTGATATTAAACATTCACATCAACACCTCTCTGCAGTCCAAATGTTGGAGTTCAGTCAAAACTTCTCAAAATTGTAAATTATATATTATTTGTACCATAATCTGGGTAAACACTAGATTCTTTTTGGCTGCAGGGTGTTAATTCCTGATAATGGACACCTAAGCAGTTCCAGTAAAACTGCTCATTGTTCCAAATTAATGTGCTGGAATGAGTAACCATAGCAACAGGGACGCTGTCAAAGCCTTATCTACTAGGTTAACTAACCTACACCTATTTACAACACTGAGCGCCTGAAGTAGTGAATCTGAAGTCGTGTTATTTGTACTCAGATTGAAGAGAATGGACTGGATGGTGAAACTACATTGCCAGTGTGTCCTCAATATGCGTGCACTGAATAAAAATGGCTGTTTACTAATATCCAATCAAGTTGTAAATTTTAATCAAGTATGATGATTTTAGCTGATAACAATTCCATTAATGAATGTGCCAAAAATCTGTGTCCTAATCCTACAAAGAAGACATTTGTTTATGAGAGTCTGTTAATAAAACCCCACTGGCACATATTTACTCATAATACCCCTTTCAAAGAACACTCTTTGATTTTGTGAGAGTGCCCAAATCCTCAGACTTCCTCCCAGCTCATTTTGGAGGTTTTAAGACTAAACTGTGAACTGTGTTGATGTTCAAAACCTCATCAATGAGCTGGGAGGAAGTTTACCCCGCGGCACTATGTCAAAATCAGTTACTGCATCTTTAAAGACAAACTTAACAGATGCTGGTTGTGCTTAGAGTTTCAACCGACTTTCAAACTTTCTACAAGAGAGGCCAATCAAACACTTCTTGGCCTGGTATGAGACCAAAAACCGCCCTATGTGAGGGGCTGTGTTGGTGGGGGCTTGTTTACTGTACAGTAGTGGTTGCTTTGTGTAATAGATCCATGAGTTTGAGGGCTTATCAGACACTGAAACACTACACAGTGGTTTATGATACCACGAGACAGGATTTTACAATTCTGGAAAGTTATCATTGTGGCAATCATATCTTTCATTATGTTGATCACAAGGTAAACTGTATAAATATACTACTCACGTTAAATCTATCAGGCATGTTTATTTGAGCAGCAGTCACAATGCTTTGCCAGATGATGTTGCATTTCCAGTTGAACTTCTTGGCTTTTTTTTTTTTGTCCTGAGTCCTCGACATCAGCACGGAAGAGTATTAGGGCCAGGCATAAGGAAATAAAATATGAAAGGAGTGGAAAAAAACCATTTTTAATTTTGAGGATAAATAAAGTCAGAATGTTGAGAATAAAGCGGAACATTTACTTATTTATTTATTTATTTATTTTGGATTTTGAGAATAAGTCAAGTCAGAATAACATTTTGATTTTATTCTTAAAATGCAAAAATTCTAAAAATCTTCCTCCTCCTACCTTGTAGTTTCAACAGTGTCTCTGTTTTTTCAAGGCTTTTCTAACAACATCTGACTTGGATATGGTCAACCTGCTAGGAAGAGTATGTCAAAGTCTAAAACATGTCATTTCCTGTTGCCAGTAGGTGGCGCTATTACTCTGATAGAATATTGTCCTGTAGACGTGTTCAGGCCTGGATACTTATCAAACATGTGAAGTTTGGTGAAGGTCGGAGCATTTACGCCAAAGTTATAGCAATTTCTTGTATCATGATAAAACATCACAACTTGATGCCATGCCATGGTCACATCCTTCACCGATTAGCTAAATTTTGTAGTAACTTTTGATCACAAACTAGTTGAGATGGTGCACACTGATTTTGAAGTTATCATGTTGAGTTGGTGAAAACTGCCAAAATTGAAAAATTCAAAATGCAGTGAGGAGGGGTCCCAGCCTCTGCAGCACGGCTCAAGGGGCGCCTTTGAGCCCGAGCATCAGTTGGTGCTGTGGCCCTAATAACTATTATAATTAATAATGGCTGAATTCCATTTAGCTGCTTCATTTTCAGGGTCCTGGTCTTGTGCACGCTGGCTCCCTGTCACACCATCATGGCTTACTGGAACATTTGTTAACAGAGCCATTAGCTGTGTTCCCAAATCTCATACCTTTTCTTTTAACTTTCAGTACGTACAGCAGCTGCCATTAAAAAGTAAATATTGTTGTATGCATACAATTGGGACTTATGACTTCATTGTCTCTTGAACTTTGACCCTGTTGCTCATACATCCATCGCAGTTTGCAGCATGAAATTGAAGTAAATTGAAAAAATATGGAATTTGGAGCGTGCCTTCAATGAGCTGTCATCCGTCTGTGCTCTCTTGGTGGCTCAGTCGATGTGACTAATCTTCTGCTGTGCAGAGAAATTGTGGGTCAGAATACTCAGAAAAGGATGCTGGCTTGCAAGCTGCAAACTGACTGGATGCAGTGGGACTTCCTGGTATTGTTGGCACACTGCATTTGACATTTTACACATCCCATTGTTGTTATTAACACCTGTGCATTTACTGCTATGACAACTAAAAATCTGCTGTGAAAGAGGCCTATTTATTTGGAGCAGCCAAATACTATACTCACTCTCATAATATCTTTCTCACTTTCTAGTGCTAACTTTCAGCTTGTCGCTGTTTGGTGCTGGATTGTGCAGGGTGTTAATCAAACATAACTACTCTGGTTTTGATGCATACAATATAGCTGCACAGTTTGGTGGTAATTCTCTGCGGGCTTGTAACATTTAACTACCCCTTTTGCATTATAACTCTAATTCATCTATAAAACCTGTGCAGTGTTTCATTCATATTCATGCTATTCAACCATTACAGTGATGTAGCATCTTGTTGGTTCTTTATACAGCGCTGTAAGTTGTTTACAGTAACTGACTGGTCTAAATGTACTTTTTTTGTACACGTTCTGTATCTGAGAGTTGCACATTAAAAAGGGCTTTTGTGTTTATCTGTTTATGCAAACAACCCTGGCTTTCTCAGAGAGAAGTGATCAGGTTTCTAAAGATGAAAAACACTGGCTTTGGTTCCTGTAATGACTTGTTTGTTCGTGCTGTTTAATGTAGAAAGCCATCACAGAGCCGGGCCAGTCCTCTAATTAGTGTATATGAAGTGCTGAACGACAGAAATGCCTCATTTGCAATTCCCAACTGGGAAATATTTTTATATTGGCTCTGTGCTTACAGCATAATCAGTGTAAATCAAACCTATAATGGCTCGATGTAAAGACCTGATTACCTCACTCAGTCTCTCCGGTCTCAACATGCTCCACATACTGAGGCAGCAGCATACCAGAGTTATTTATTTCACACATCAATACCAGTCCTCCGCATCTTTCTGTTGATGTAATCTTCTATGGTTCTTCTCTCAATATTAAATCAAGAAAACTCAGCAACTACTTTGACACTTTAATTTCATTTCAGCTGGATTTGTTTGTCTGAATAATGCATCAGCCATGCACACTCACACAATACAAACTGATGGGAGGATGTAACTAACATAGGTATTGATTACAGATCAATAAATGGATGCTGCTAAGAGCACATGTCTCATATTTTCAGCGTTCTCCCTCGTTTGTTTCCAATCTGTTCTCCAGTTTGTCAGTGCTAATCACAGCACTCCTTTTCTATTCAGTTTATCATCATCAGAAGTAATGAAGTATAACAGCTGAGCCTTGTTGTCGCTGTTATTCTTGGCACATAACTGAAACCTATACAAACAACACCCAGAGAGTAAATATTACTGTTTGTTTGCTGCTTTGACAGATATGAAGCACGAGGCTGCACTGTACATGTTTGATCCTGGAAGTCTTACTGTACAGTTTTTTTTTTAGTTGTTTCATTGTGTCTCTGTCATCAAAATTTGTCATGTCAACTTCTGAAGAATGCAGAGTGTGAATATTTTCTCTGTACAAATTTAAACATAGCAATTTCCATGTATTTCTCTGTGTCTACTGAGGCTTGCTGGCTTACAGGGCGATTATAAGGTAGAGTTTATTCATTCGTGGTTAAAACAAACTCAGATCTGTAGAGAAGGCCTAAGAGGGTGGGGGGAAAAAAATATTGAAATGAAGTATGACGAACATACTTAAACTTTATTTTATTCAAATAAAACAGATGTAGACATAATTTTCAGGTGAACAAGTGTAATAAAGCACATTCACTTCAAATTTAAAGAAAAAGATGAAGATAAGATAATTATAGATAATTTACCATATTGTTTGTAATAGTAACACATTTACAAACTTGAATTGAATGAGGTAGTAAATGTCTGAATCATATATTATGGTTGTGTTTAAATATGACAGTAGTGCAAAGAAGGCTATATGAAGTGTGCAAAAAGCATTGTAGAGGAAGTCGTGCAAAAATGGCATGAATATGGCAGTCGTGCAAAAATACTGTGGTTTATGACGTCCGTGTAGGATGATAGTCGAGTCAGTGTTTATAAAGACTGATGCAGGTTTTCTCTACCAGAGATTCTTCATTTCTTTTGTTTTTTGTCATTTTGTTTTGCTGGATGGTAAGAGACTTCCTCATTCTCACAAATAAATACCAAGAATAATACTGAGATAATTCTGCGCCACAAACTGCATCTAAAGTGCTCAGCATGAGCACATGTTGATGTTTATCAAGTGTGATATTTATCGTTTTCACCATCCAGAATAGCCTGTTAATATGCTCGTATTTCCTGATTAGCACTGAGCACAAAGTACAGCTGGGGTTAATGGGAGTGTATTTGGCCATGAATCAAAGGACTGGACAAATTTAAATTTTGACCGGATAATGGCACCAGATGAAAAGTTAAAGGGATCAAAGTGATTATTTATATAATTTGTCCTGAGGGTGTCATGAATCTCTGAACCCAAAGCTCATGGCAATCCATTTAATAAATGTCATTTCACTATAAAACCACAAATGTCGGCCTGCTGGGGTCACCAGACGAAAATCAAAGGCTCGTCAAAGTTGTTCTTCATGTCTGAGAATCATGAAAGTCGTTTTCTGGCATGGTCAGATCTACTTAAAGAGAAGGACCACTGAAAAGCGTAATTCTGAGTGATCGCCTTTCAATTGACCCCTCCCAAGTCCCGCCCCTTTTTGCTCTATGCTCCAATAACAGTTGAGCGAGCTTGTTGCCTGGCAGAACCTCGATCAACTCTCCTGTTTCCTGTACTTAGATATGCTATGTGCTGAGCTCACTATGTTGAAAAGGAAAACAAATTTTGAAGAAGGGTAAAAGGACCTATAAAATCAAAATATATACAGTCACATCTTAAAGCTGTTTTTACAATATTTCCGCATGAAAATGTCTAAAAGCACTCGTAACCATAGCAACATTAAAGAGCACAGCTGTCAAAGCTCACACAGCCTCCCAGTGAATGAACAGCTGATTGCTTCTGTTTTCTTAAATGAAGATGCCCTAACCTGCTGGCTGAGCGATGAGTCGCTCTTCTTGAAAAATTCTCGCCCTGGCTCGATCTCAGCTCAGCTGTTTCATGCACCTGCAACCTGTTTTATCTGGTTAAAATCAGTGTGACATCCTTGACATTTCTGTTTCCCTTCATCAAAGCAGTTGAAAGTCAGGCTGAGAGACCAACGTGACTGAGAAGAAGCGGCACGTTTTATGTTATCCACAGCAGCCTGTTTATAGGAATATCCTCAAAATGGACGGGGTTTGGAAGGAAAGACTAGAATTATTCCATCATGACAACGGCAAGCTTTTTGCCTCATAACTTTTGATTTTGAATGTTCGCCAAAAAAATCTGCAAATACTTTTATTTCATATTGTTGGCAGATGACCATGGTGTAAGTGAGACTATCAAGGTGGGTGTGCATTAAATGGTTTGAAGTCACTTTGCGGAGGCAACCAAGGTTCTCCGCCTCCACGTTGTGCCTTCAAACTGTTTAACGCACACCTACTCGTTGATTATCCCTGATTACCTCATCCATGAACATGAGTTCTGCCCGAGTTCTGTCTCAGCCATGTCAGATGGATTTTCATCAGCTATGGTGGTTGTTAAAAGGCAACGATAACAACTTTAATGATCCCATGCTACTTCACAGTGTCATCAAACAATGTCTTTTGTTATTGTTGTAATGTGAGAGAGACCCCTAGCAGCAGAATTTACACAGGCTTGTGTGTTGAATGTTAGCAAAACTCTAGCTAACTAGCAAGTTAATCTAAAAGTCCCACCCCTTTTGGAACCACTGTCAGCTTTCTCTTTCCTGTTTCCTGTCGTTTATGATGTAAAGAAAAAACAAATTTTGAACATGGTTAAAAGATATTGCTGTGGGACCTGTGAGATGGCATATATTAACGTCTTGAAGGTATAATCTGTAACTTTTTCCCTACAGAAAACAATGTATAGGCTCATAACACAGAATCCCTTGCAATCATCACTTATGACCCAGACGTGGTGTGGTGGTGTCTGTATCTACACAGACTCTGCCCTCTGCCTGTATTTCCTTGTTTTTTCTCATTGTTGTGCTCTGCATGGGACATTTCACCAATTCAAAACATTGGTATTCAACGTCCTGATGCATTTACAAGCTGTTTGGACAAAATTTAAAAAAGCCACGTATCTGTTTGTTTGACTTTCATATCATATTAATATATTACGCACAATGTTAGCTAATGATTGTTCTGTATAGTCATCAGGTCACTGAATTAAATCGCCCCACTAGGTTTGTTATTCAAGTAAATGTTAAGATAAAAAGAGCTAGCTGAATCACAAAAACTTTATGGGTTGCTGACATGTCCTATTCATTTTTCAGATATGTCTAAATACATTTAACAGGAAAAGAGGACAGCAGGTTGACTGAGCTCCAAGTACCAAGCTTTGTCAACTGTTATTGAAAAACAGCGAAAAAACAGGACTTAAGGTTCTTTTCTGTCAACTGTCAAAGTTTTAAGTGGATTTTCTCTATATTTTATCTGACTTGTCTTCAACAGAAGACAAGTCAGTGTTTTTGCACATGGTGTTAGCGGCTGTCTTTTTCTATCTGCCTACGCTTGTCTTTCTGTCTCTGATCCGTGCACTACTGTTCACGCTTCTCCTTTGTACCAGCTGTAAGTCAACATACAGTTTGTACAGTTCACATAGGTCATATAAACATACAGAAACACAAAGCACATATGCTTCTCTATTCAGTGCTGAAGCGCCAATATACTGTGTCATACAGAAAAAGACACAGGAGCATGCACAACACGGAAAGGAGGCGTGCGGTGACTCATGAGATACAAACATGAGCACAGGATGACAAATCTGATTTCACAAGAACTCAACATTTGTGTCGCCGCCCACTCATGCGTTTGCAACACTTTATTCGCTCAAAACACAACAGCATGTGAACACACGCCGCCGTACCGCTGTCTGTCACATACACAAACACACATTATACAATTTACACACACACACACATTTGTTTTTCTTCACGATGACGAGAGCTGAATCAGTACTGACAGACTCGTCTCTCACTTATTTACATAGTTCTTACTTTTATTCAGTGTTTTTACTTTAACCAGCAGTAAAATAGAAATAAACCAAATGCAACATCATGTCATCAGCTGATGGCTGATCTGTTAATTTTCTGAAAACAGCAAACATGTTTTTAAAATCAAATAAATGATCAATCATTTTCAATAAGATTATTAAAAAAAATCACAAACTGGGGACAAAAACCCAAGTATTGTTTAAATCCTGTATTTGACTTCACCTTTTTCTTCCTGCAGCAAATTGCTATATTTACACCGTCAACACACCTCAGATCATTTTAGAGATGATGATTATTGAATACTTGAATACAACAAATTTCTGGTGTTGAATAATCAGAAGTTCAGGGATACTCTTATATATTTATGTTTTTAGAATATTTCATTCACTGGATGTTGGAGAGTGTGATCCAACACGACTTCTGGTGTTGATTCATCTTTTCAACTCATGTCTTTGTTTAGACTCAGTTGTGAGGCAGGTAAAAGTGCCATTTTAGTTCCAAACTACATGATATGATGTGAGGGATTTTTTTGTCATTAGTTTTGCTTGGGGAAAACTTGCTTGACAGTATTTTTACAGTTCTGTTGAAATAGCCTAATGTATTTTTTCCTTTCTTTTTTCCTTTTTTTTTTTTTTAAATTTGTCATCTCCATTCAGCCTCACAATTTCACAACTGTACAGCTTCCCTTTGTTTTAAATGAGTGAGAAACGCATTATTCTAAATGTAACTTATCACTCAAGTAAATATCTGTCCAGGATGGAGTTTTGAAGATTCTGTATGGATTTGGTAAATAAAAGTAAGACATTTGCAGGAGTAATCTTACCTAAAACCTTTTCAGTGTTTAAAAATATTAACTCTGTAAGTGTTAACCGTTAACACTAGGAAAGAGTTCACAAACTTACCTGAAGGTTTACTCTAATTAGTGATTAACTCCCACAAGAGTTCAGTTTCAACTCCTGAATAGAGTTGAAGGTTAAAGGTCAACTCCAGGAAAAAAGTTTATTTTAATTCTGCCCTCGGATGTATCTCACGGTCAGACATTTACACCCAAGCTGAGTTGATTTTAACTTTTTTTCCAAAGGCCAGACTTTGCTGTGAAGTTTTCCTTCATTGTTAAACTTTAAGTTTTTTTCCTGCTGCTCCTGAGAAAAGAAAAAAAGTGCAGTTAAGATTTACATAATATAAGTGAGACCTTTACAGTCTTCTAATGTTTTGGTTGTAAAAGTCACAGAAGGGCTGTTACCATGGTAAGTAATGAGCTATTGTCCTTTGCAACAGCACCACCCAGTGGAGGAAGAGTGTATAACAGTATGCAGCTGTGTGACATGATGGTGCAAAAGCATCTTTACTAAAAGGATACTTCATACAGAGCAGCTCAGTGTTTATATATCCCACGAAATTAATTTACTCACTCAAATAAGAACTGCTGTTTTTCTGCAAAGCCAGTGGGCTCGTGCAGAGTGCTGAACCTCATGCTTCATGACCTGAGGAGCCCTCCCTCATGTGATTGGTGCAGAGGTGGGCTGGTACTGAAAAAATGCACGTGATTGGTCTGTTTCTTTGAATCACAATTGATATTCAGAATCAAACAGCTGTCTGACTGAAATGCTTTTTTACACACACACACACACACACACACACACACACACACACAACAGACCTAAGCTATATTAACATGTTTTTGTGTGCACATGATGTATGTCCATGATATCATAGACTACACTTGTGTAGTGATTCCAATGAGTCACATCCTACACTACATGCATGTTCAATAGAATAGAATAGAAGAGAGAGAAGAACAGAATAGAATTTGAATTGAATTAATTGGTACCTACCTACCTTTTATTTATTATTTATTTTTATTGTATCATTGACACTTTGGAATTATTGTTTATCAAAATATCCATGCCAACAAAGCATATTGAATAGAGTAGAGTGGAACAAAATAAAATAAAGTAAAACAAAATAAAATAGGTGGAAATTTGTCTTCAGCTCAGGCAGATCTCTAGCAGGCAACAGATGGTGAAGCACCTACTGTTTGCCACCAGAACTGCCAGCTGCAACCAGCAGAGACTTGCTAAGTTCTGCCAACATTATCATGACCTCCACATACGTTGTCCTGAGCTGAAACAAGATTTCAAGCCGAAGCAGCTGTTGATCACTTGCAGCCCCTAGCAGCCGGTTAAGAAGAATGAGAAGTCAGTGAGAAGTTGTCTCCACCAACCAGTCAAATTACAATTTGCATCGTCTGTCCAGACTCATATGTCTGTAGTGAAGACTGTGAGGGGATTTAATATAGAACTTACCACTATATTGACCTGTAACTTTGAAGGAATCTAATAAAAAAGATGTGAAGTGTATTTTCTGGCACAATGGAAGTTACATGTGTGATTCCAGCAAATGATTTCCATGGAAAACATGCTGTCTTCATTTAGAGACTTTATTTATGGAGGACAGAGGACTGATAGAGAGCTGAACATTATGATGTCACTGTGAAGCTGACCTTTGACCTATTATAAAAAAAAGTCTTGAAATCATGACTGTATACAGAAATTAGGCTGATCTTTCCAGCAATATGCATGGTTAGCTGTGGACAAGATGAAAGTCTGCTGATCACACACATATAACACACAGCAGTTAATAAAGCAATCATAAGGAGAAGTCACATGACATATTAAACATATTTGAATATTGATGGCACTTGGAACAAAAGACTTTGTGGAGGGTCTCTATAGCGCCACCCGGAGCTTAAAGTTTCAAACTAGCCAAAGAGAGGATGGGAGCTCTCTGCCAGAGTGCTCATCATCCTCTCCCTCATCCTTTCTGTGAAAAAATTGGGCTTCTGGGGTTTGGCAGTTATTTCACCTACCATTAGAACAATCCTATAAGGTTTATTCTTAAGTTTACAGTTTGCATTAGAGGATAAAATACCTCAACAATAGTTCTGTACACAAGTTCTAAAATCTGCTGATCAACACCAGGGCCACTGAGTTTTCCAAGAAGACAGTCACTGGGATTGTCTCTTAAAGTTCATGTTTTATGTGTTTTTATGTATGTCTGCTCTCACACATTATTAATAACTATCAAGCTAAAACCATACTGTGACAGTGCCTGGAAAAAAGTACTAAAGAAAGCATTTTAAGTATTCTGTCATAATCAGGAAAACATTTACACTTTTCCACATTAGTCCTATATACATGCATGCACAAATTATGAAATACACATGTTGTTATAGCAAGGGCTTGTCACAGAAAAGAAAAAAGAAAAACAACTTACTGAATCATGGTCCAATGAGATGTCTCCTCTCTCCTCCGCAGGGCCTTGATATGCTCACTTCAGTGAACACAAACTTGGTAGGTATGGCTACAGGGTTGTGATGTTGTGATGTGGCTCTCATGCTGGCTGCAGGCGTCTCGCTGTGAAAAACGCCTTTTGGGAAAAGTAGTTGTTCTGCACAGATTTGTTGTTGAGTAGAAATGACTGTTATCAGGTCTGGCTCTGATCATAGTACCCTGCTTTCTGCCCAGGCTTTAGAACTGTGCCCTTGCAAACTTAGCTTTTTTGTGCATTTATTGGCAAATTTCTCTGCTAAGAAATGAAGCTACATGTGGTCCAAAGCTGGCGTTTACAAAGTCTGACACTGTGGACCTCTCCTCAGACAAAGCTTGGACAAAGGCAGCCCCTCACCCTTCCTTAATTTACTTTTTACCATTTCAGCATCACCTTATATTTTCCTGACGAATGCATGCACATGTTACATACTTTACAAATAAAAGCATTTAGGCTGAGTTAACAGGCTGTCTCATTATTTTTATTTCCTCTCATCAAGAAAACAATTTTTTTAAGTTGGAACAAGTTGAAATTTCAAAGCAACTTAATGTAATTTGGGGCTGAATTTTTTACAGCATTTTGAATTTCACTCTCATGTGAACAATTGGAGTCAATGCAAAAATGTCATTTTTAAACATTAGTTTTTCACTTTTGGAGCCAATAAATCATTGTTAAAAACTAATGACCAACATCTCCATGCTGTCTAGATGCAATTTGTGTATTTTGGGATTTTTGTCTCAATAACTGAATTTTTGACAGCCATTTGAAATCTGCCTTTACATGCTAACAGCTGCTGTCTTGCACACAGGTGACTGGACTTAGTCAATTTGTGAAGCTACACGTGGTGTTTCCATTTGCCATTAGCTTAGTGAGATAGAGGATGGTTCTTGGTGTTGAAGGTTGTGAGTTCAAGCCTCAGCTTGTACAACATTTCCATATGAGAAATCTACCCAAACTTTTCACAAAGGTCCAGTCCCATGCCAGATGTCCTCAACTGGAAACACAAGACAATAGTCCTGATGGTGGCGCTACAGCAACCTCTAAATTTCAAAACTTTGAAAATTCACAACAAATCAACCATATGTGCTACAGCTTTGGAACTTTCACTTTGAAATTTGCTTTTCCATGGCATGGATGGCTGCTGCCTGGCACCCTGATCCTTGGCTTAGTCAATTTGTGAAAGCCACACATGAACTGTCACTTGCCAATTAGCTCAGTGAGATAAAAGCTGGACTTCAGTGTCAGAAGTCGTGAGTTTGAGCCTCAGCTAAGGCAGGATGGACTTTCAAATGTAAAAGTCTTATGTTCAGGTATCATGCTATGTGGATTAGAGACTGCTAAGATTTAAATAATTATGATTCAGGGAGTTTTGGGAAGAGACAAATACTCTTTATCAACACGTTTCCCTGTTATCCCTTGTCTCTTTTCCCTGTTTATTTGGCTTAGCTATCAGTCAATATGCAGAGTCTCTTGTGCCAGAAATTGTGAGTTCAAGCCTCAACTGATGTAAAATGCACATTAGAATGCCACCTTTTTTTCATCTTCCTACACTCTGCTTGTTGCTCAGAATTGCCTAATTTTGCCTAAAATTGCCCGGCCCCAACCATTGATGCGCAGCAGCTATAATTGATTTTTGAGATTTGAGCCCAACTCAAACCTCAAACTCAATGTTTTGAAATAAACTAAAAAAAAGTTTTGCTGACTTATAATCTTGTGTTGAGATAATTTACTTTAGATAGTTTTAGTAACTCAAAAAAAAAAAGTAAAATTGTTCACAGTGAGCTGTGAACCTGATTTTTCATTATTTCTGTGCTTGAAAATGAAATGGTTTTAGTGGAAAATATTAAAATATTAACCATTATATCACTTTCACTTCGAGTTTACTCAATAACTTTTGAAATACAATCTTTTGGTGTTTCTAAAACTCTAAGATTCAAGTTTATCTAAAGAAGAAAAGAAAAGAAAGAAAGAAGAAAAGTTAATTATCAACAAAAGTTGGGCTCAAAACTCAGAAATCTTCTGAGGAAAGTTGCCTTGAAAAGAGTTTTCTCAACTTTTTCATTTTTACAAAATTGAATATTTTGAATATTCAAGATTGACATTTTAGCAAAAATAAATGTAGGCAGAATTAACAGGCTCCTGTTTTTTCCTCTCATCAATAAAACAATACACACATTTTAAAAGGTTTAGAAAATGTGTACTTTGTACCACAAATATAAATCTTAAATTTGCAGAATTTCCTTCATAATTTTTATTTATTTGGTGACCAAAATAAAATCTCCTGTGACCACCGTGGGTCATGACCAGTCTCTGGGAATGACAACCACAGACACTCAACAACTGAGCTGAGATAGCCTCATATTTCTATTTGACACAACTTCAACCTACACCAAATACATACAGAAGGTCTGTCCAAAGGCTTTTATTACACTCTTAGAAATGAGGGTTAGTCAAGGGTTCTTTTTAGGACTTAGGATTCCATGAAGAACTTTTCATCCAAAGAACCCTTTTTGGAAGAAAGAGTTCTTCACATGGGTTGTTAAGATCTTTGAAGAACTCTTTCATCAAGGCTTCACCATGGGTTCTTGCTAGAACCTCCAGCGTGGGTTCTAGATAACTCCCCTGGAATATAAAGTGCTTCTCAGTAAAGCCCCCTAGGTGGGTTCTAGATTAAACCCTTAGAATATAAAAAGGTTTTGTAGGGTTCTTGTTAGTACTGTTAGAAGGTGCAAAGATTCTGAATAGCACCCCCAGACAGGCCTTTTCCACCAACATGGAACCGGCACCAGTCCAGTTCAAGAACCTTATTTTGAACTGATCATATCATTTCCACCAAAAATAAACAGTTTCAGAACATGAAAAGTTGGTTCCCAGCTGAAACCAAAAAATAGGTTTTCCTTGGGAACCAAAGTGGGCGTGTTATAATCTACACGTTGTTGCATTTTGTGAAACATCCTCTGTTCATGACATCCTTGTTTAAAACTGGTTAAACTCAAAACTGGTAAAAAATGCAGGCTGGTTTGCTTGGTAGCACCAAGGTTCTAAGAATCTGAAACTGAACCAGTTCAAGAATCAGAACTAATTTGGGTCCAGAGGGCCTTATAGAGGGATTCTGGTAAAACCATTACACCATACAAGGGTTCTGTGTTAAACCTCTTATAAGTGATAGTGATAGGTGAGGGAATACTGCGGGGCATTCAGCTTGAGAACATTAGGTTCTCCATGAGAGGTTCCCTTGAGACCTATAAAACTTGGAAACCTTTTTTAGAACACATCGACACCATGGTCATTAATGAGGAAATCAATGAACAATAACTGGTTTAAATTTTTTATTTCACTTCATTGCTTTTTATTTCTTGTATTTTGTATTTTTTTTATTTAGTGATTGATTTTTATTCTTTTTATTTATTCAAGTATTAATTTTTCCCCCTTCTTATTTGATCAGAGTTATAGTCCCTTCAGTTAAGTGCTGTTATTTTCTCTCTGCCCTGGTATGCACGTGTGTGTAAATGTGATTGTGGGGTAGATGGGTGGCGGTGAGGGACCCTCCTTGGTAGAGAAGGATGGGCGGGTGGGTGGTAGGTTTTAAAGGAGGGCCGGGAAAAGGTGTAACCCTTTACATGGGGTTGAACTGTCTGAAAGGATTCCAGGAGGAACCTTTGAAAAAGGTTCTTCCATGAACCAAAAAGTGTCCTCCTATGGGGGAAAGCCAAAGAACCTTATATGGCTCTAGTTCGCACCTTTATTTCAAAGAGTGTAGTTTCTGACTCTGGAAAAAAAAAAAACAATAAAATTGTCCGAAACCACCTCTGAACTATCTCTTTAACCAAATTACACACATTTAGGCTCATATTGGATCTACTTTTGATAACTAATGTAATAATTTTTCACTTAAATTCACTGAAACTATTTGGAGCCCCCCTGGTCTGAGCCACACCTGGTAGGAAAAGAAAAAAGGTGAATTCCTGCACATTGTCAGCTCAGCATTTTAGTCATGGACCTGTGAAAGACACCAGATTCCCATTATGAAATATAATAAAAAATAATATCTATGATAAGATGTTGCTTTTATAATAGAGCCACAGTGCAACATCAGTCTGATCAGAAAGGGAACCAAGTCTCAAACACCTCAGAGAATTACCGCATAAACAACTAATTTTAAAATATAAATAAATAAATGAGACAAGCAAAATGTTTCCAGACCCAAATAGATAACAGGGAAAAAAACAGAGAAAAGATCAGACGGCTGATTCAAAATAAGCAAAGAGGAGACATGCAAATACCAAAAGAGCGAAAAAGGGAGGAGCCAATAAGCAGTCCGAAACCATACTGAAACTGGAAAATAATCAAACCAAACTGCAAATCAAACAGCTCAAGTGGCTGCATAGAAGATAAGACGACATCTTCGGAAAATACTGGGAAAACATCTGTGGACAATCTTTTCCTTCGTTCTTTTTTCTATTTCTTTGCACAATTAAAAGATGACAGTAAAAGACAATAATAGAGCTCAATGTGTATATGAGAGAGGAAGGAAATCAATCATTGAAATCAGATACCGAGACATTGCAATAAATAAATAAATACATAAATAAATAAATAAATAAAGAGGAAACTTAGAATCAAAGACAAGAAACAAGCTGATGTAAAGATCAAAACAAATGAAAACATACTTGCCATTGTAATTGAGATGGGTTTGTGGCCTGAAGACAAATAACAAAGTGGATGACTTTATATTTGATTTTAAACTGTTCTCAAGAGAGCGGTCTCTTGTGTATATTGATTTTAAGAAGTGCGACAGAAAGGCAAATAAAAACCCTGTGAGGACCTGGTAGAATACAAATGAAGGTCTGAGAACTGATTTAAAACAATTTGGAAAATGTCACTGAGGCTTTCATACAAACAAATGCACATACATAATGCATAAACACAGGTTTTAAGAATATCAATCCTTTCAATATTTATAAAATTAAATATTCTAACCAGTAGGGTAGATGTCTCACACCTGTCTGGAATGGTTGCCAATCTTGTGAACTTCCTCTGAATTAAAACTCTCGTGTTAAAGTAGGATGAGTTGGTGGCACCTGAAACAATATTACAGTTGTTAATATATAAATAAATGAAACTTAAATACGATTTATTTGCAGCAGGAAAATATAATGCACGCACATCTTATCAGCATGATTACATGTCATTAGTCGCCTTTATCCCCTAAAATACCGTGCTGACTCAACACAAATGTATGGAAAATACAGATGCAAGGAGCAGGGACTATAATTGTTTTTCTTTTAAAGGGACACTTCACCACAAAATGAGAAGTACATATTTTTACTCTTACCTCTAGTGTCATTCATCCATCTGTACTGTTTTGGTGTAAGTTGTCAAGTTCTGGAGATATCAGCTGCAGAGAAGTCGACCGGGAGTAGATGCACGCTTCCTTCAGCACAGTGATACAGTTGGCAGGTGTAGTTTGGTAGAAAAAAAAATAGTTCTTACATGAAACTGTTCACAACCGAGGAAACTACTTCGTTTTCTTGCTCACAACAAGGTCTGTGGATCATCTTCAGTAAATGTGTCATGATTTTTGCAAAGAGACATTGCTTTTGACTTTTTCAAATGCATTTTTCTGGCACTTTAAGCACCACAAGCCGAGTGCACTCTGGTTCTATTATATTTGAGAGAGAGCAGACATCTCTATGGCTGCTAACTCACAGCAAAACAGTCTGGGTGGATGAATGGCACTACAGATAGGAGGAAAAATGTGTACTTTTGATTTTGGAAGTGAACTGTCCCTTTAATGTTGGTGACAAATGACAATAACGAAATCTGTTTATAGCACAGGTCCAGAACTGACATCAATGTGTCAGCACACAAACAAACAAACAAACGCTGGCTTAATTAGATCAGAAACAAGCCCCAGGTTTGTACAAAAAAGCACAAAATATATATTAATTCTAAATTAATCAGTAAAAGCATTGTGAAAAGCGCATTTGATGTAGGTTCAGGCTCAGCTTTAGTTCAGTATATACATGTATAAAATCATAGATCTCTTCATCAAGCAGAAGTTAAATATGAAATGAGCCACAGAATCATTTGCATGCACTACAAAAAAATATATATTTCAGTAGTAGATGAAATCATGTAATGTTCTGAATTAGTCTCATTCAGCTTTCTGTTTTAGTGATGGTAGTGTGGTTTTGAGGAGTATAACAATTTAAAATTACACTCCGGTCCCTTAACCTGATATTCGTATTTCAGTAAAAGTGAGTTAGTTAGGACTCGTACTGTACGTGTTACGTCATGAAATCAATGTCTTCTCCAGATTTTTTCCCCCTAAACGCAGTTGCCATTTTCTCTTGGTGACTTGGAAGGAAGATTAAGTATAATGCAAGACAAAAGTATGTTTTGTCATAAAATCATGTATTAAGTCAGATATGAAATGGTCCACCTGAATTGGTTAAATTGTGTTGTTTAAGTTTTTGTAAACTCACTGAACGAATCAGTTATTGTTAAAGTTAGCAACTATATTCATTATATTTAACAAAGTAAAATAACACACTAGGGTTATGATAAAAAAGAAGTTTTTGGAACCATATAATATAATAACTATACTATTAGGTTGTTAAGAAGCAGTGTTATACTTGTGATGGATAAAGTAAAAAATTGAGTTGAAAACTGGAAAGTTTTAAGTTGATCTGCCTTAAATTTGTTACATTAATGCAAATTGTTGATTTGAAAGCAATCAGATTATTAAGTTTATCTGACCTGAAGCACTTCTGTTTGTATAACTTAGTAACTTGATTTGAACAATTGAAGTAATTTTTTAAAAGTTGGTCCAACAGTTTTCTTTGTGATTGTCTGCTCTTTACCATGACAGTCACTTTTTCTTGGCTTAGGCCGATGTTGCGTGTGGTGTTGCAGGAGGTTATGAGGTGTGATAAGACTGAATACCAGCAAAACTGGAACTCTGAATTCCAAGTCTTTATGATCGGTGAGGTAGTGGATTTTAAACTGTGATAATAACAAAACAAATACCAATAAATTTTTAAATCCCTGTTAAATTTCTGGACCTTCTTTAGCAGTTTACAGCAGCTGTGGAAGCTATTTATTAAGTATATTCATTCAAACACTGATTAATTATAATTTTGAGGCACACATTTGTTACTTGAGTACTTTAAATTGCACATTACTCAGTACTCAGTAACTGAAATATTGTATTTGACAGATATAGTTACTTACCACATGAAGGTTTTACATTCAAAACATTTGATAAGCTTATAATATATGATCCATTTTTTATAGACTGAACTCTTTTACTACTTACTTTTTCTTCAAGTAAAATATAAAGCGGTCAGCATTCCAGCAACACTTGTAGTTTAAAGAACAACTTAATTGTGGTTACTCAAGATAATCCACAGATATTGTTGTGAGCAGTTTCACGTTGGAACTATTTTCTGTCATTCTTTTCATACTGGTAGACCTAAACTTAAAAATAAAGTAGTTCATACACAAAACTACTCACAACAAGGTCTGCGGATCATCTTGACTAACAGAGTCATGATTTCTGGAAAGAAGCATTGCTGTTGAGTTTTTCAAATGTTTATTTTTGGCATTTGAGCACCATTATGGGTGTTTACATTGTTTATTAAAAAATCATCATTTCATTAGTAGGCCAATGAACCCATTCATTGGTGAAGTCTGTTAAGAACAAAGAAACCTACTAAAATGTTATAACTCAGGCTGAGGGAATTTAGGAGAGTCATAGTGAATAAATAAAAAAATATTAAATGCAACACTATGTTTATTAAAACAACAAGCTTCTCCTATTCTTTTTTATTGGTTTATTTAACAAGGACCATGAACATTAATAAACATTACTGTAAATGCTGCAGAGTTAGCCAAGAGGCTATTTTTCATCTGGAGTCCCTGGACAGATGTTACAAAATCAGCCTGAAAACACAATATAGAATATAAGGTTAAAATTACAAAGTCATTTGCTGTTTATCATTTATAAGCATGCAGAGCAATAATAAAAAGAAGAGAGAATATTAAATTTAACAGAAACATTATTCATGAAGCCCTCACACTACATTGTCAAGTACTATTTAAAACATGCAATACAGAGGCTCACAAAGCAACATATGCAAAGCAAAGAAATGAGGGATATTAAAATTAACAGAAACATGGACTAAACAGCAGCTGCACTGTGAGACTCTACAACATGCAAAGCAGTAGCACAGATGTTAACAAACAATACATAAAGAGCATAAATCAATCCGACTCAGCAAAACAACAATAAAAGACATGCATGCAGGTACATGAGGGAAGAGTGGGCATAGCAAGACAACAATAGCTGACAGCAGACAGCATGGGAAGTTGAACAGACCTCTAATCTAGATTACAAACATACATTGTTTTTTTCCTGTACATTTGTCCATAATGTTTCTTTTCCAATTATAAAAACCGATAAAGTGGAGAGAGAATTAAAGCATGCATTGTTTTACACAGTTAAATTCCTGACTTTACAGGCCAGAAATAGGAAATGTAAACATCCAGCCCTTTGGAATTTAACTTTTTTTTTTTTCCAAATCTGGCCTCTCCAAAAAAGTAGGTTGAATAGGCCTGCCTTATTGTGCTTAAGTGATATACTGTATCTCAACTCTTTCCACTATTTACCAATCACTTATTATTTAAATTAAAGATTGATTAAAAAGTGTCTCTGTTTTGAAAGCACCTCTGATCTGACCTCTAATTGATTGATTTCATCACCAGTTTTCGGTGCAGTTGCAGATTGTGACCACTAGGTGTCGCCCTGAGACCACTGATTGGAGGCGGTGTGTACTAACAGTGGACACCAGGTGGCTGGGATTAACAGGCTTTGGAGTGGCGCTGTGTAGCTAACCCGGCTATACTGTATGCGCACTTCTGGCCTGTACAGGCCCATACAGCAGACACTGATCAACAGCTGAGTGCAGACACAAGGCGCTGCAACTGTTTCTGCATAGTTTCCCTCTTTATTTCCTGCCTCTCACCAGCATGATCCAATGCATTATGAGGAGTACAATCTGTTGGCCAATTCACTGAATATGACTGTAAACATTCAGCATTTTAACTGCAAGCAGGCCATATTGCATGTTGCACACAAACAGAAACAGCAGGGAAATAATAATGAGCAGTGACAGCAGCTTGTCTCACGTCTGGTGATTGTACACTATGGCTGCCTCAAGTTAGCTTTGCTATTTTTAAGCAACAATAGCAAATGCAGGCAACACATGCATGATATGACCCAAGGCTGAGGGGGTTTGGATAATTCACCATCATCCACCCTGGATTTAAATTTAATAGTAAATGTTGGGACTGATCAGAGATAGCAGGAGGCTATGTCACCTTCAGGGACCGCCTGCCTGGCTGGGCTTTATCAGAGCGGTGCAGAGGTCAGCTGCTGCCCTGTGTGTGCCTGTCCTCTAGCCTACTCCACACAAGGCTCATCCAGCAGGCCAAAGCAGAGATATCAGTGCAAAGACTGAGGAATAAGACACATCCTTGTAATTTACACCACAGATAGAGGCATATCTGTGCTGCTTATATCTATGAATACTTGTGTAAGCTCAGGCTGAGCGATGGTAACCCCCCCTGTCTCAATGAGCTCTCTCCCATGGGGGTGACTGTGTTGGTGACAGCCCCATTGTACAGTACGTATGTCCCTTTTAGGTTTGGATCGCAGTGGGTAGTACACACCAGCCATATTCTTATGTCACTGGGTTTTTCAAAGCACATAATCCTTCTCATATAAATGGTCGTTCTTTTTTTTTTTTTCTTTACCCTGGATAGGACCTAGAGAGTACGTGAGAGATGAAGCAGCTGTATCTAAATAAAACAGGAACAGTCAGTGATGCATGTTGGCATGCAGAGCAGCAGACAATAATGCTACTTTCAGTGCACCTCCACCGGGGCAAAGGAGCTCCTGCACACAGCTCGTTTACATACAACCACAGTGGGCTAAAATACACATGATACACAAACAGTTTTGGTGATGAGTCATACTTCATAGCAACTGTTTATCAAGCTTGGGTCGTTAGACGTTTTCTCGCTCTATTTAATTGTCTCCCAGCATCATAATGTCAAGTCCATTTTACTTTACTGAGTAGACAGCAAGGCAAGACTCACCTCAAGAAGGATAAAAATTAATGACTGTTAGGTCTTAAACATTTACTGAGCAGGATGGTCTCACTTAGAGCTGTTTATTTCCAAGCAGACAGACTTTTGTTTGATATTTAATAATCTGTTGTTTTTTTTTTAGTTGTATTGATATCCAGTGCAAAAAAAACTGCCATTTAACTCTACTTATCTTACTACTCCTCTTACAGAAAACATGTTTTGTTTTTTTACAAACAAAACAAATTAGTCTGCTCTCACCAAAAAACTTGAACCCATTTAATGTTAAGAGACAGGAACCTGTAGGAAAATGAGCCAAACCTTTCAAGGACCCCCCCCCCCCCCAAAACACACAACACAAAACTGATTTATTAAAAAAAATGTTTATTGACATCAGAAGCAATTTAAATTTCAACAATAAACAAGGCGTTTTTTTTCTTACTTTTGCTATTACAGTGGTACGTAAAGATCAGTAAAACAACTGTGATACGTCAATTTTGATAACATGTCATTTAAAATAAAAACACACAGGAAAAAGAAGAAAAAAAAGAGGAAGAAACACTCAGATCTAACTCAGAACGTTTTTTATGTGCTGTGCACCTCTAGCTAGGGTAAATACTGTAAGCCCACCCCTTTACACTGTACCAGGAAGGATAGTGGTCTAGGAACTATCACTGAAAAAATAAGACTGGCAGAAAGATACAGACACGACACTTGTGTAGTGTTAACTATACAAAAAGGAGAAAAAAACTGTACAGCATAAAAACAACTGATATACACAGCCTTTTTTGTTGTTTTTTTTTACCCCTTGGATACTAATGTATTTTCTTTCAGTAAGTGAAGTGTGTACAAGGGGGTTAAATGCTTTATAAACAAGAAAATGACCACTATATATGTCACTCGCCGTCTACTCATCATCATCATCGTAGTCTTCCTCCTCCTCATCATCGTCATCTTCATCCTCGTCGTCGTCGTCCTCTACCTTCTTCTCTGCCTTGGCTGGGGCTTTTCCTGCTGGAGCGGCGCCTCCTTTGGTCTTTTGGCGATATGCTGCAACTTCCTGCGATGGAGGAATGAAAATATATTGAATGAGTATCAGGATCAAAGTAATCACTTGTAATCATTTGTAAAAGATGCAACATTTCCAACTTACCTTCTCATATCTCTCCTTCAGCTTAGCAGCCTTCTTCTCAAAGGGCTGCTTGTCCTCTGAGGAGGTACCGTTCCACATCTCACCCAGCCTCTTGGCAACCTCTCCGATGGACAGACCAGGGGACTCACCTTTCACCTTAGGGCGGAACTCTGAGCAGAAGATGAAGAAAGCAGATCTGGAAAAAAAGCAAGACAAAAAATTAGCTTATCATTTAACCAACTTGACATGCATGAGTCAGCTGCCCCTGATTCATGATTGGTTTTAGCTCTGCAAAAAGAGACCATTTCTATTCCAAGAGGCTGTAAAAACATGAAGTGTTGACATGCAGTACTTACGGAGGTCTCTTGGGGGCATTAGGGTCCTTGAACTTCTTCTTCTTGCCTCCCCTGGCTGGGACATAGGTCAGCATCTCCCTCTCATAGCGTGCCTTATCCTGCCTGGCCAGGTCCTCAAACTTGCCCTTCTCCTTGGGAGACATTGTCTGAAAACAGAGGGTAACTTGCTGATTTCACTGTCTGTGGCAACAGCCTTCGCACCTAAGTCTTCTCTGTTTTAGAGAGTGTTGCATCATCTTAAGCTGTACAACAATATCCTGCATTTTAATTATATTAATGTACTAATGTACACTCATTAAGCAACGAAATAATCAGACTTCAGGTTATGAGATAATAATCCATTTTCTCCTACCTTCCATCGCTCAGAGCACTTCTTGGAGAACTCAGCAAAGTTAACTGAGGCATCAGGGTGTTTCTTCTTGTGCTCCTCCCGACAGGTCTGGACAAAATATGCATAGGAGGACATCTTGCCCCTTGGCTTTCCCGGCTCTCTCGGTTCTCTCCCCATCCTGATAACAGTTATCTAAAAACAAAATGTTTTGATAAGTACAGATTAGCTGTGAAACCGCTTAGATATTCAAAATCATTTTAATTGTATTGACAACTGACTGGGGTAATGGCCCAAATTTGTCATCAACGATTATAACAAAAAATAAAAAAATAAATAAAATGTTGCCTTAAACTGTTAAATAATCTCTTCAAACTAGTCTAAATTTAGGTTTTTATAAATAATGTATTATTTACAGTTCTCGCCCACCTACCATGCTGCTCATACTATACAATGAGCACGTCTTTTTATTTCCCTCCATTGGCCACACCAGTATTGATAGCACTATGTCAGTGACCCGCCCTGGCTGCTGTCAAACTGCACGAAGTTAGGACCCGTGAACTCATCACGGACGGAGCAAACGCAATGAAAACGACTTTTATTTATTGATGCAATCTGTGCTGTGGCCTCTACATAAAACTCACTGGGTCCCGTGGTCAACTCCCATTTTTGGTGGTTTAAAACTGACTAAACGCATCGCCACGGGTTCAAAACGGAAATCACATAAAAAAAAAAACATCATCAAATATATGTTTTCCTTACAGGGATATACTTTCCAGCCCGTGCGTGAAGCTGCAAAACTTCCTCAAGTGCCACTGCTGAACATAAACTACAGCTCTGTGTAGGAGTATAACCGTGGACTTAGAAAAAAAACAGACTCGTGTTTTTGGAAAAAAATACCCTCAAACCTCATATGCAATAAGAACAGGCCTTCAGGAAATCCCCCCCCGTCTCATTCATGTCATGTTTTCAGCAAGCAAATAACTTTGACACAAAAAAAGACACAAATTATAGTTAAATACGTATTTATTGAAGATAAAACACTTAAAAACTGCGATTAGATGTGATTTAACACTCATTTCCTATTAGTCTTCAAATTCTCTTATTCTGTAAATAATTCCGCATCTTTGTCTAAAACCTTTAAAACCATGTTTTTCCCCTTTATATTCTCCTATTAAACGCCACTGTAACTCCCAGTTAAACTGCGTCGACCGAAAGTAGTAATGGCGCATAGGCTTTCGTTGAGGAAAAGGAGGTCAACAACGACGGCAATATTTCTTCTTCCATTTTGTGAGAATGCCTTCTTCATGAAAGAAAGTCCCCCTCAAATGTCTCCTCCCGCCTCACAGTGCGCTTTGCGACTCGACAAATACGTCTGAAAAGCCGGCGATCTTGACAAAATGTTTCCCCCGATTGATTCCTATTGCACTAGCCGGTTTGTATAGTAATACATTGGGTCTGCGCTGTGTCTATGAGCGGGGCTGTGCTACTGACTTGGTTTCTATGAGCTCCTAATGGCCGCTCGTCTTCATCCACTAACATGGAGAATATGGCTCCTTCTCTTTGTGTCAGCGCGCAGCCATTGCACTGCACGGCAATAGAGGGCAGAGCGACCACTTCGTTTCAACCCCGGATTTAAACCCCTTTAAAGCATCGGAAAAATCTCCAAAGGGCGTCGTTTTTAATCGCGAAAGCCTGAATTTTATTTTGCCGTCGTCGCGCGCTGCAGTTGCGGGTCCGTTTCGCGAGAAAACCCGGTTGGAAAAAGTTGAACCGAACTGCGCCTCCGTCGCTGCCTCGCTGCCTTCTGCGAATACAGTCAGCCATTACAGTAAAAGCGCAGATCGGGAGGTAAATTTTTTCACCGTCTTCTCGGGCGAACTGCTGTCAAACAAACACACGCACACGCGTATTTTGAAGCGGTCTCTCTTTTTCTCATGTTTTTGTGAATTTTAACATCGGTCGGAAACCCCCCCCCCCCGCACTCTTCTCATGACAGGCGTTCAGCTTCGCAATGCGCTGCAATGGCAGCGGTCGAGCTAACGGTGAGTCCTCTCTACCATTGTCGCTAACCGCGCCGTCCGCTACACATTCCTGAATTTTTACGCGATAACTACCGCTCGATTCGACTCCATTTTGTGGAAAATGACACGACGGTAATATTCAAAATTATTCCTATTTAACGGATTCGGCTGTTTTCGTCGAATTCGGTCAAGGTTAATATTTATTTCGTCTTTTTTTTTTTTTTAACAGAGCGTCTGGCTCCACACTCCCGAGCAGGGTAATGTAATGTTACCTGCTAAGCGCCCGGCTATTTTTTTTTTTGTTTTTTTTGCGATAAAATTTTTTAACAAGCAGTAAAAAGGCTTAACATTCCACATATGTAAGATATTCTTAAATGTTATCGTCATTCTCATCGTTACAAACACTTCAGATTTCCGTGTGTGATACTTACCTACAGGGACTATCGCTGGATCTCAGTGCTCTGCAATGGCTGTGTGTGAGGGAACATAGGCGATACGCAGTGTCTTCAGTCCACAGCTCTCTAACATTACTCTCGGCGGGGCTCGCACGCCATTGGCCGGCGCCCTGGCTGGCGCTCCTCTGATTGGTCGGAGGCTTTTCATTGTCCTAATAGAAGACGAGCGCCGTTGGCCGCCTTTTGTGAAACGTCACTGAAGTTTTCTGAGGCGCGTGGATACAAAAATATTTCTGTCGGAGCATGCTGGAGCTGGTAGTAGTGTAGTGTGTTTGCCATAGTATTGAATTCACTACGTTGAGCAGCACAGTGTACAGTAGGCAAGTTAAATGAATGAGGCAGCGTGGAGCGCTTGTAGCCAGCGAACCGGGCGGCTGTAAAATGTTGTGTAGACCGTGTTGGACGGGCTGTACCCTTCTTCATCAGCCACCTCCATTGTACATTCTCCTCAATACGCGTGAGCTTATTTGCAAATTATGACTTTGAAAATGCATAAGGAAAACATCGCCTTTTCGCGTGTAACAGACGGACGACGCGCTTTTTCCTTCCGTAAGGCGCAGTTACGCGCTGGATGCGATAATTTAAGTGAGTTAGAATGAAAACACAATAACAATACAGTTAATGGGCTGCCTTATAATTACTGTATTCGCCGTGATTTTTATGTTCAGCACATTGAGAAAATTTCACTATGCTCACTATACCAAACAGTGTTTTCTTTGTCTTTACGAGAAGTTTTCATAATAATAACTTTTAGCAGGCACTCATTCATTACTATAGATACCTTTACCTATGAGATTACAGCCCCTATTAAGATGTGAATGTAGCAAATCTTGATAAATGCATTACAAAGGTATACCCGACCTTGATATCGATTTTTTTTTCTCTCAGCACAATATTTTTTATGCCTAATTCTTACAAGTTTGCATAATAATCAATTTTAGTAGGTGCTCATTCAGTCTTATGGCTATGTTTACTTAAGAGCCTGCAATCCCTATTAGGGTGTGAATGTAGCAAATCATAATGAATGGATTACATAGGTATACTACGCCTCATATTGATTATTTGATTATTTTTTCTGAGCAAAATATTTTTTTTTGCCTAATTCTGGCAAGTAGCTATAATAATCACTCCTAGCTGGCACTCATTCAGTGTTTGTATGTTTACTTATAAGCCTGTAGTCCCTATTAAGATGTGGATGTAGCAACAGACATAAAATTATAATAAATGGATTAAAGAGGTATACTAAAGCCTCATAATTGATAATTAGATTATTTTTCTTAGCATATTATTTTTTGCCTCATTTTCTTCACTTACAATAGCTAATTGAAAGATGATACTGAGCTCATCCCCAATTAAACCACAGACTTACGGAGATCAAAGCTTTACTGTTCAGATTAAGTCAGAGTTAATAAAACTTAAAAACTTTTATTTGCTAATTGCAGCTTCAATATAGTCTGTATGTTAGTCTCATAGCAGCGGGATTTTCACTCACTGAGAAAGCTTCACCACACTGACTATACCAAACAGTGTGTTATTAGTCTGTCGACCATTATACATAATAATCACTATTAGCAGGCACTCTTCCAGTGCAATGGCTATGTTTGCTTATGAGGTTGCAGTGAATGTAGCAACAGACATCAAATCATGATAAATGCATTAAAAAGGGATGCTAGGCCTGAGATTGATTATTTTATTTTTTTTTAGCACTATATTTTTTTTGCCATATTCCAACAAGTTTACATCATTACTTTTACCAGGCACTCATTCAGTGCTACATGTTTACTTATGAGTCTGCAGTGCCCATTAAGATGTGAATGTAGCAACAGATATTAAATCATAATAAATTCATTGAATATGGATCTAGATTGATTATTTGATTATTTTCCTCAGCATAATATATATATTTTTGCCTAATTCTGACAACTTTACATAAATATTACTTTTTGCAGGCACTCATTCAGTGCTATAGCCGTATTTACCTATGAGCCTATAGCCAATGAGCCTATAGTCCCATTTTGGATGTGATTGTAGCAACAGACATCAAATCATAGTAAATGCATTAAATAGGCCTCAAGTTTGACTACTTGATCATTTTTAGCACCATATTTGTTGCTTTTATGTTTATAGGCTGTACATACAGTAGCTAATTGAAAGATGATAGTGTGCTCATTAGAACTACAACGATTAATAGATTAGTTGTCAGCTACTAAATTAATCACCAACTACTTTGAGAATCGATTAATTGTTTTAAGTGATTTTTTCTTATAAGAAAAGCCAAAATCTCTGATTTCAACCTCTTAAATGTGAATATTTTCTGATTTCTTTAGTCCTCAATGACAGTAAACTGAATATCATTGGGTTGTAGACAAAACAAAACATATGAGGACATCACCCTGGACTTCGGGAAATATTGATCAACATTTTCTGACATTTTATGGACCAAACAACTAATTGATTAATCAAGAAAATATCAGACAGAGTAACTGACAGTGAACATAATAGTTAAGTTTAAGCCAGAGTTAGTGGATAAAGCAGTTTCCAGTTACAAGGGAGGAATCTGGAACTAATTAAGATCTAATGGAATTTTTTTTAGTAATACAGAGTGAATTACTATGGTAGGCCACTTGTTTTGCAATAGCCTACTATATACAGACTTATTTTTTGCTAATTGCAGGTCCTGTATATAACAGGTCTGTATGTTAACCTCATAGCAGTGGGATTTTCATTCACAACTGACTTATTGTTCTGTGCAATGAAATGGTTAAAGCCCCAAATTACTATATAACTAATATGTAAGAAAGACAACAGTGAGGAATCCATTCATTTCAATTCAGCCCACTGCTCTGAGCATTATTAAATAAATAGATCAGGGCTTTTGAAGCAGTTCATTGTTTTTTTTTTAATGAAATTACAAGCTGCATTGATCCAGATTAATAATTAAAATTTTGCTAATACTAACAATACCCTCCTTTTTGATAATTTCATACAGATTACCATATAGAATGTATAGTATAGCCAATTACATGAGGTTTTAAGAGTTTTTTTCACCATTTTTGTTCTCTCATATGCACCTGATACTAATTCAACAATGCTTCAAAACCACATTTTGTTGCGCTACTGTCATACAATCAAATAATTGGGCTCATTAGGTCTGTCAAGAAATGTCAAGAGTTCATGTGATTGTGTATTTGTCTTTTGTTTGTTTGATCAGAGCAGATCTTTGGCTTCAAATGTTCTGTGCACATTCATGCTATTTAAAGAAGCATTCAGTTATGAGTTTGCTGACCCTGTGACCTTGCTCTAGCGCCACCATCAGGCAAATAATAGAATTTATTTAATGAGTTCATCTCCCATAAATTGTCTTTTCATGGTAGCTCCAGAGCAACTAAACCTGCTGCATACTAGTATAATTGAACATAACTAAGAGTTATAACTTACGGAAGAAGTCCCGCCCCTTTTTGCTCTGTGCTCCAATAACAGTTGAGCAAGCTTGGTAACATCAGAACTTCAGTCAACGTTCTCCTCTCGTGTTTCCTGTGCTTAGATAAGCTATGTGCTAGGCTTGTCTGTGTTGAAAAGAAAACCAAATTTTGAAGATGGTTAAAAGATGTTGCTGAGTGACCTGTAAAACTTAAATATAGGCCTATTGTCACATCTTAATTTAACTAACGTTATCAAAACGGCATATCTAACTAGCTTACTGATGATTAATGTAGATTAGCTAGCTAGTTAACTAGTTTATTTTTAACATAAACTAAATTATATATATATATTTTCTTGTCAACATAGATGAGACATTGCATAACCAAGAAAAAGGAAGAGAGAAAGTTGACGGAGATCCCAAAAAGGGCGGGACTTAGGAAGGATCAGTTGTGCATACATATGGTTTTGTTTATATTTGCTATTCCAGGACATAGAATACAGATTTTTGTGAACTTTAGTAATCTGAATTCTATAGTGCAACCATAGGAAAAACTTTCAGATACAGACAGAGGTGAAATGCGTGTCCATTGTGTAAAGCCAGCCTGCTAAAATTTCAGGACAATGCTTTCATGCTGTGAAAGGGGCCTTCTTCAAGACGACTTGCTTACTTTGCCCAAAGTGGAGCTAATGCAATTATCTGACTTTAAAGGCTGCTCTGTGTGTTTAAATGTGGTGGTGGGGGGTGGGGTGCTAAAATAAAGAAAATGTCCATGTTCATCATGATTTGTAAAATGTAGTCATATGCCCACTGAATATTATAATCATATATGCTTCAGAAATTATTAATGATTTCTATATGCAGTTAATGAGGAGATGGTTATTAATAAATATGCTTCTGCTTAGCAGCTATTATAGAAACAAAGAAAAATGGCTGACACAGAGTTTATTCTTATCCTTGAATTAAGAATGGGAAGGGTGAACTGATTCCAAATGCCAATCACAACCCAGACTCAGGCCACATGTCTGCCTGTGATGCTGCCTGCCTGTCTGTGTCTCATTTTGCATCAGGAGATGCCACGGCAGAAAGCTATAGCCTGCTCATGAGGCTAGGAGGCGGCCGGTTTATGCATTCTAATGAGAGCTCCCTGGGAAAAATATGCAAATTCATTTTGTCATCAAGAGGAAAATAGAGGACAGGAGAGCAGCAGATACAGGAGGGGCTTAAGGGAGGAGGGCACATGCAAGAGGCGGGATTGGGTGGAGGGAGATCTGTGTCTGTGAATGTGTGTGTGGGTTGGGGGGGTACAAGAGCAGGAGGTGTGAGAGCTGCTGGGCTGTATTATAGAACCAGAGTGAGGGACATATGTAACCCCCATCCCACCCCCACCAACCAACTCCACCCTTGTCAAGAAGCCACATACAGAAGGTCTATAAAACAAATAAATAAATTGTCTGCCTTATTAAGAAAAGCAGATAAGTAAATGAAAAAAATACAAGATAGTATTTCAAAATAAAAGTATTACTGCTATAAGTATATCTGAAATAGCAGAGAAGAAAATTATTAGACTAATAATTAGGATAATCAGTTTTAATTCTGATAATTGGTCCATTGTTTTGGTCCCAAATAAACTTTGTTTTGTTTTTTTTGCTTTTTACATCTTCTCAAATGGAAAGGTTGGTTGTTGTAGTGTTTTACACTATATTAATACTATATTAATATATCAGTTCTGCTGGTTCTGACTAATTCTGACTAAACCAGTTTAAAACCATTGTGTGATGTAAATGGTCATGTAAAAAACTATTACTACTACTACTATTACTACCATTACTACCATTACTACTACTACCGATACTACTACTACTACTAATGATAATGATAATGATAATAATAATGATAATAATAATAATAATAATGTATTTTTAGCCTACTTTTAAGTTGTTTATAAATTTCAATTTAAAAATATGGCATGCAACGTTTATATTTCCCTTCTAATGATGCCTCTTTAATACAGGAAATAATAATAATTACTTAGGCCTATTGCAATTCATTCATATTAAAAATGGTCATTAACAACGTGTGTAAATGCCCATCCGCGTTGAAAGATAAGTTCTTTAAACGCCTCTATGTATCGCAGTGATAAGTACTGGTTTAATGGGCAGTGCCTGCCAAACCTACATTTACCAACACGAACAATAACTTGAGCACAGGATGCTGCAGTTCACTTCAACTACCGAGTGGGGGCCAGCGGAACCATTGTCCGTCTGAGGGGGAAGACAAAAGCCGCTGCACACCCGCCGTCGAGCGGAAAAAGAACGTTTGTGACACGAACTGGCAGAAAGATGCACATGGACTCTCTCCGCAGACAGGGATTTATAAATATAACTCAGTGTGGATGGATTTCGCCGATCAGCATCCTAATATAAAATACAATTTAAATTCGGAGTCTGTAAGTATATTTTTTTATTCACGAAAACTGAAAATAAGACTCGCTAGTGACCAGATTTAATACCCGGCTTTAGGCTAACATGCTAGCATGCTAGCCGCAAGCCAGGTGCAGTGGTTGATCGTTTACTTAGTGCATGTCAATGAAACTATGTAGGCTCGTTAATGCTTATTTCTACTGTAAGTTTGACTGGTT
The DNA here is from genome assembly GCA_034769285.1 of Lutjanus argentimaculatus. Taxonomy (NCBI): domain Eukaryota; kingdom Metazoa; phylum Chordata; class Actinopteri; order Lutjaniformes; family Lutjanidae; genus Lutjanus; species Lutjanus argentimaculatus. The sequence continues at coordinate 17,786,640 of JAWZSL010000004.1, read as the reverse complement.
TAAAAATAAATCAAAGTTATTATAGCGTCAATGCATTAGCTAGTTAATGAGAAAATAAGCCTTATGCCTTGTCTTACATAATTTTTCTCCTAAATGGAGTTTAGTGTATCTGGTGCTTTGGAGATGCCATTTCACCTAGAGTTCATCAGCTTTACTTGACTGTATCTCACTGAAATAGTTAATGCTAATCCTAACCTAGAATGTTGTTATGTGTAGTGAACTTCTCTGTTCAGTGCTGTTTTAGTAGTTAAATACTGAGACTCCTGTGCTTCAGCCCAGGTTGGCAGATCATACTGTAGCTGACCCGGTGGTTCCACGTGTGCTTGTGTGGCTACAAACATCTGTCTCCAGACTAGTTTTATGGAGCGGGTAGCTGCTTGGGTATTGGTTTATTTATTTTATGTACTTTAATGGATATCAGAAAAACAGTTAATGTGAAAGAACAGACAATCACTGCAAGTTTTGAAATGGTTAATATGGACAAACTTGTAGGCAAATGTGCAGAAAGAGAGGACAGTATGAATCAATTCTTGTATCATAATATACAGAATTTCATATTGTTATATGTCATCTTCCAGAAATTTGAATGAGAAGTTCTTTTTCTATAAACATATACGGATACAGTGGTGCTGTCAGAAATATGTTATCAGTATAACGATCTGATTTGAAATGCTTCCAATACTATTTTTGCACAATATCAGTACACCGGTACCAGCTCTTCTACTATTACTGTTACTTAGTTTTTAAGATTAGTTAATCAGACAGTTTTGTTGTTTTTAAAGTTTTGATCTTGATAAAAGAGGGAAAAAAAACAATGTTTCTAATAGGTTAGGTTTCCCTTGTCACATTATAGCCTTGTTATGTTTATCTTTAATTAAAAGTCTAAAATTTTATGCCCTCAATGTTGTCAGTTTTCCCCTGTGGTATTGAAAATGCTATTAAATGTCATTTTCATATCTTTTTCAAGGTCTGGCCCATTGGCATCTATGTAATAAAGGAAATTAAAGGAAAGTTTTAACTGCATAAACAATATAGAAAAAACTTGGTTGACAGATTTCTGTTTTCCCACAGTGTATGTCAGGTAGGGATGTTTAATCACTGTTAAGAATTTTACAGTTTAAATATGTAATAATCGATAATGAGAAAAAACATGTTTTGTATCTTATTAATTATTAATGATTAATGGTTTAATCTGTTGTTAGCATTTTCAACTGTTGTTTCAGGAAAATGCACAAAATCTGCAACCCTAATATTTTTTTAAGGTCCAGTTCTGTGAAGTTTATTCCCATTAGGGCTGAACGATGTGTCTGTGGAAAAAATATATTTTGATCATTTTGACAGATATTGCAATCGTCATATAAGTTTACTGGGAATGGTAATTTTTGCATTTAATTTTCACTGGAAAAAAATACAAAATGATAATTTGATTTTTGCTGGGGTCTGTACCAAACAAGCATGTTCCCATATGTCTGGAAAATATAATTTGTAGGTCGGGGCACCTCTCTGGCACCACAGTGCTTAATTTATGATGGTACGCTGTGTCACATTTTTGTCAAAAAATGCATGCAGTGCATTTAAAAATATGCAATAAAGTTGAATATTGCACTTGGCCATGTTGAGATTTTAATAATATTTCCATTAATTGTTCAGCTGTAATCATGATACACATATAATTTAATGCTTACTGTATTTAATTTGTAGAAATTCAAAAGATAAGTTCTTTCTAAATAAAGATATACTGACACAGTGAATTGAATATCTACCTATCTAAAAGTCTGTTTATTACCTTCATACAAAAATCCTGTAAATACAACATTGCCATATAGCTTTTTGCTCATTTCCTGCAATATAACCAGTGATATTAAAAGGAGAGTTACCACTGCCTAAACAATACAGAAAGGTCTTGGCTGGCAAATTTCTATTGTCTCATCCTTCCATGGTCCACCTCTGAAGTGCATTTCCATGTACTTCTTGTAGGCACTGAGTAACATGTCCTGTGTGGTGTTATATTTTTCTCCTCAGCTACTTCGGTGAGGTGAGCCAGGTTGCAGTGACATGGTAATATTTTCTGAATGGCACCGGACGGCTATGGACCCGAAGAGCAGGAGTGGTTTGCCACTGACTGGTGAAGACACTGGTTTGGGGGCTTTGGCCTCACCACTGGCGGGGTATTTGGGAAAAGTCAGTAGAGCTCAAGTTTTCCTCTCGCTGTTGTCACTTGTGCAAAGCTGAATTGAATTTGAAAACTACTGTGACTGAGCAGTACCAATCCAAATTCAACAAAAGAAAACAAAACACAAACGGAAATCTTGTAAAAGGCGAAAGTTTTTTGTTTGAAAATTGAATGTGCATGAAACTTGGACGGAAGTTATGTCCATCTTTGCATTCTTTAAAACTACTTGATGTCTCAGGTTTAAATGTGAAATAATGAAATCCCTCACACATTTTTGAGTAAATCTTTATTAACACCATGCTTTTCTAACCTAAAATGTTTTTAAAGGTTCAGGAACGAGCTGGTTCATTGGAGTACTGTCCCTGGTGCAATTCAAGAGGCTTGACCTATGCTCTGCGCTCTTATCGCATCAACCTACAGGATTCAATCACCCTCTGCACAAACCCACAGGTAAGTCTTAGTCTTACTCTGATATGTCTAACTGAACAGTAATGTTTCATGATGGCTGCTGTTTAAGGTAGAATCAGTAGGATTTGTCTGAGCCTTTTGTAAACACCCCAGAAGGATACTTGATTGTTGACTTTCATTCCCAGGACATCAGATACCAACGTTTTGGGTTGGTCAAGTGTCCTGAGCGCTGCGTGCACTAAATAGAGTGCAGATTGTTGCAGCCCCTTTGTAATCACCAACATTTTGATCAGTAACTGTAATTTTATTGCATATTTTTTGTCAGTAACTGTAACAGATCACAATTACATTTATATTGTAACTTAATTACATGTATTTAGTTACATGGTAGTAGTTACTCTTAAGCACTGCTAGTATCTTATTGGACATTTATGTGAAATTTTGTCATAATTAACCCATGAATTCTTGAGTTATAGCCAAAGACGCATTTTGTGACAACCAACAAAATCAAAGCAGTTAATCTCTGCGTCCAAGCGGACGTTTGTACCAAAGGTGAAGAAACTCCCTCCAGGCTTTCCTGTGATATCATGTTCACGAGAGAGGGATGGATGTGAGGTCACAGTGACTATGGGCCACAAAAATCTAATCAGGCTATCCTTGAGTGCCAAGTTTGAAGAAATTACCTCAAGGCGTTCTTTCATTCACAATTGAACGGGATCGATCATTTTAGGCTAAAATGTGTCAATATATTGTTTAAAACATTGCATATTATGCCTTTAACCTTTCTGTATCCATTTCCTCATAGTGCCTTTTCCCTCTGGTCAGCCGGTCCTTGGAGAATGTTTTGGCTAGCTTGGATCCTGTGGAACCCACTGTTGGGAACAAAAGAAAGAATGCCTTGGCACTGGAAAAGGAAGAGTTGATTAAACCTGCACGCAAACGTCTGCGATCAAGTGAACCCGGTAGTTTTGGGCTACAGAGTGTTACTGACACACTTACCAGTCAGGCAGAGCAGGGTGTTGTAAAGGTTGTCAGTAACAGCCATCATGCAGCGCCCAAGACAGACAGTGATAAGGTAAACGGCTACCACAGGGATTCCTCAGTTGCAGAGACAACAGGATGGGACTCACCAAACAGTGAGGGTGGTGTTCTGGATAAGGAACCAGATATTCCTGCTCCTCTGTCATGCCCGGTCTCAGCTGGACACCTGCCATGCTCATCAGACGCCTTGTTGACTGCTGATGGGGATGACCCTGCGCAGTCTCCTCACCGTGGCACTCTTGGTATATCAGAGGTAAAGGATGACTTCAGGCAGGTGAAGAGTCCCCCTGAGGCGCTGAACACACGCTGTGAAGAGAATCATTCACCTGAAATCAGTTCTCCATCGTCTCAGCACAATGAGAAGACAGGAAGGACAGGACAAATATCACTGGCTGTAGACATTAATACATGTAAGGACATAAAATCAGAAACTGAAGATCTGTCGGAGTCAGGGGAGCTTGTGCCTGTTCCGAGTCAGCTTTTCTGGAAGAACAGCAACAACCTGTGTTGGCTGGACTCACTGCTTGTTGCATTGGTACACTGCAAGAGCTTGAGAAAGTGTCAAACTAAAGATGAACCTCAGCGGCCGTCTGTCTGGCGGCTGATGAGACGATACGAAGACATTTGTGCTGCTGTCCAAGCCCATCAGCAGCCTGGCAGAGGTAAGTTAAACAGATGATCCACAGATAGTTTGGACTGTTGGTGGTATTTTTGTTTTGTAGTATTGCTTCTACAGTCAACAGAATGTTAGTAATATTAAATAGAAATATTAAATTTTCTCTTTGCTTCTCCTGTGATTTTATTGTATAGTTTTAACAGTAAACTCAGATCAACCCTTAATAAAGTGGCCCCACTAAAACATAAAAAGATTACTACCAATCTGACACCCCCCCGGAGAAACGAAGAAATTAAGCAATTAAAGAGAAACTGTCGGATTGCTGAAAGAAGATGGAGAAAGACTAAGTTAATAATCAATTACCAGATTTTTCGAGAGCATCTCACTATCTACAATAAAGCAGTTAAACATGCAAAACAGGCACACTTCGCTAAATTGATCACTGACAACTGGGACAACCCAAAAATTATTTTTTCAACTATTGATCGCTTAATTAATCCTGTTCCTATGAAGCATAGCAGTATGTCAGCCATCTCAAAGTGTGAAGAATTTGCAGTCTACTTCAGTTGTAAAAGTAGTAGTAAAACACTAGAGAAGTTTGTCCTGGTTGATGCTGAAATGCTTGGTAAAGTAATTTCTCAATTAAAACCAGCAACCTGCCTTTTAGATCCCATTCCCATATCCTTTTTTAAAACAGTTTATAGCTTTTTAGATGAAGACATTCTTAACATTGTAAACTATTCGCTTCAGATGGGTGTTTTCCCTGCTGCTTTTAAGACTGTCATAGTTAAGCCTCTTCTGAAACGAAATAATTTAGATGCCTCGGTACTTAGCAACTACAGACCAGTGTCCAGTCATTTTTAAGTAAAATTTTAGAGAAGCTTGTTTTTAATCAGATAAATGATTCCCACAATATTTTTGAAAAATACCAGTCTGGCTTTCGAGCCAATCACAGCACAGAGACGGCACTGGTTAATGACCTGAGATCAAATATGGATATGAAAAAACTCTCTGTATTAGTACTGCTCGATCTTACTGCAGCCTTTGATACAGTCGACCACTCAATTCTTTTAGCTAGACTTCACAGTCTCGTCGGCCACTCTGTTGCTGTTTTTAACTGGTTTAAATCTTATCTCCCTGACAGAGAATTTTATGTTACAATGGATGAATGTTCATCTAAAAGCTACAAAATGGATTGTGGTGTCCCCCAAGGTTCAGTTTTAGGTCTGACCCTTTTTAATCTTTACATGCTGCTACTAGGAAATGTCATCAGGAGGCACGGCATCAGTTTCCATAGTTATGCTGATGACACACAGCTGTACATCGCTGTGTCTCCGGATGACTCGGGACCAATTGATGCCCTTTTAAACTGTATTTTAGACATCAAGTCCTGGATGGCAGAAAACTTTCTTCAACTCAACCAGGACAAAACTGAGGTCTTAATTATTGGTCCTGAAGCTCAGAGAGAGAAACCTAACCCAAAACTGCAAGAACTGTCACTAAAACCCTGTCAACAAGTGAAAAACCTTGGAGTTATCTTTGATTTGAATCTTAGCTTTGAGCCACAGATTTGCTTTTATCGTATGAACCCTCTAGAACCCTCAGGTCTTCAGGTAGCGGCCTTTTAATCATCCCCAAAGTTAGAACAAAAGCCCACGGTGAGGCTTCTTTTCATCACTGTGGTCCACGTCTGTGGAACAGCCTGCCTGAAGACCTGAGGGCCGCAGAGAGTGTTGATGTTTTTAAAAGCAAACTCAAGACCTACCTTTTTAGCCTGGCTTTTAATTGAACTTTATCTCTTAATCAATCAATTAATTAATTTATTATTATTCTATATTTATCTATTCATTTACTTTTATTAATCTGTTTTTCTATCTGGCATATTCTTCTATTTTGTTACTTATTTATTTTATCATATTTTAACTTATTTATTTAAGTATTTATTGATTGATTTGTTTTCTAATTTGAGTTTTTTTCATGCCTCTGGTGTTTCCTCACTTATGATAGCATTTCCTCAGTTTCCTCAGTTCCCACCTCCCTCAGTTTACAAAGTCATTGCTTTACGTGTGTGTGTGTGTGTGTGTGTGTGTGTGTGTGTGTGTGTGTGTTTGTGTGTTTTATTGTTTTTATTGCGTGAAGCACTTTGTGTTGCACTCGTTTGTATGAAAAGTGCTATATAAATAAAATCTGATTGATTGATTGATTGATTGATTCAATCTTAAACTTCTAGAGTCACTTAAAGAGATGAGTCGCATATATTTTCTCACCAGATGCCTCAAGTGGTATCTAGTCATGCAGGTTGTTTTGGTTTCAGGTGCCCGGGGCCCTGCTCCTCATACCGAGGTAGCTTGATATCATTGTTGATGACAGACTAGTATGGATTTTTCAGTTCCTCAAAGCTGGATTAAAATGTAATTGGAGCTGTTTTCTGAGTAATTAGTCCTTAAACCAACAGAAGTGCAGGATTATTAACAGCTAGTTGGTACATGACTGAGATGTTTTTGCGTGAACCCCTTATAGTCATTTTCAGATACAAACAACTGCTTTTTTTTAGAGGGCTGATGGGTTTTAGATGAGAAGGTGTAGATTCTTAAGAAATCCTTGGTGTTATTATGGATATATGCATTATATTATTTTTGTAATTTTCACGCTGAAATGTTAAGTATTTAAACATGATAATATATACAACTAAATAGAATAGTACCCTTAAAAAAAGAACAAAATCCAAAAAGAAAGGCATGACCTCAATTTAAACTTTCCTGACAGTTGAAAACATGGCATTTCAGTAAAATGTGTGATTTTCTACTTGCATTATAAAAACAGACTGTGTTCAAATTGATTAAAATAAATTGTTTTTAATCAGAATAAGTTTCTCAGCTACAAGTAAATTTGTTTGTGTACCAAAGACCTTTCTTGAAATTTAGCCCTGAAATTAAATCTGCTTAACCTTGAACACAACATCCCTCACAGGCTAACCACATTCACTCATAATAAATTATATAACAACTGTTGAAGTGTGGAAATGTTGCGAAGCATTGGGTTGCAAATTTTGTCCATTTTCCTTCACTGATTGTTTAAAATGCAGTTATGTCATCAATTAATTCAGTCGATTAATCATAATAAGATACAAAATGCATCTTTTTCTCATTTTATGTTGAAGTCTGATTCCTTATTCAACAACTGCCTCCACCAGACAAAACAATGTGAAGTGAGGCATAATTAATAATCAGTTCATATCATTTTAATTGGTTAAATTCTTAACAGTGGTTAATAATTAATAATTAACATCCCCAGTCCAGCACAATGTAGAACAAAATAACACCAGTAATGTATTATAGAACTTATTTTAACATGGGATTTATGTACATGACTCTATTGCCCTACCTTGTGTGGTTGCAATCATGACGAGTAAGTTAACTTCAGCCAGGATCAACAAATTAACCCTCAAACTCAAACCAGATTAGCTGGATGAGAATTAACAGGATAATTTTAGCCTGATAAAGCAGGAAAGTTTGGATTAGTTTAGCCATGTTTGGAGAACAGGGCCCGGATCTTAAGATTTCCATCCCAGAGATTTATTCTGCCACCTCATTTAAGGGCTGGGGCGATTCGTCAACATAATTGACGTCACCGATTATGAAAATACGTTGATTTGCAAATTGTGCATCAATGTGCCGTTATGAACTGCTGGCCCTGGTCAGAGCATGGATTCACCCAGAGAACAAGTTGCAGAGGGGAAGACTCGCTGCGATCATCTAAAGTTTGGGAGTATTTTAGACAGAGATGCAACAGTTTTGCTCTCTTTATCTCAACAAACTGGACGTGACTTATCACAGCGGGACAGACTGCTCCACATGAGTGCTGGAAGTGAAGCACTGAGCGACCTGTCCTCCTGCAGCTGCAGCATCGCCCCATTTGCTTTCTGTCAGCACCCAAACACGATATATGGGAATTATCAACACGCGGAACATGTTTCTGTTAGTAGAAGTCACTTTAATTAGATTTTCTAGATGTTTCTTCATCCCCCCTGTGTTAAAAGTGATGTCTGCACCGCTGCTGTTAACTTTACACGGTCTGTCAGCTATTTGGCCGTTTTGTACTTTCTGTTCACTTTTTCAGCCACGTATGAGACAGAAATTGCTAAAACTAAGGTTACAGACGTCTGTAATTCATTTCAGTCGCCGGAAAAATGACGAAAAGTATTTTCTTTGGCTCACACTGATGCGAAAATATACTGCCAGTGATCATCTTACCTGCATATTACTCCAGCGATGAAATAGCTCCACATCATAACCAGTTTAAGTTTTAAGTCACTGATTGTTCAGATCAGTGAAGGGTTGACAGTGATAAGTTATTAATTTAACTTGCATCATAGCTCCATTTGTTGCTGTAAATCATTATCATTATTCTAACGTGTCTACTTTTCAGGATTATGATTGAATAAACTATTGAAATATCAATGACACAAGTTTATGTATTTTAGGTAAATTCATTGTTACATAATTGAATATTTTAAAAAACGTTAATCGATAACCTAATCGATGATTAATCAATTAATCGAAAAATAATTGCTAGATTAATCGCTTAAAAAATAATCATTAGGTGCAGCCCTACCTCAGTGTAATGGAGGTGAATGGAACTTTGTGCTGTTAAAAACACTGAAAATCAGTAATATGACTCACCTCCACTGTACAGGGATTAAGGCAGATGTCTGACAGGTGGGTGCATTAAACTGGAACGATCTGCGTTGCTGGATACCACAAGTGTTAATTGTGAATACGTTGTGTTTCTGTTTGTTTGCAAGAAATGAAAATAATTTTGCACTAGCACTCATCTTACTGCCATCCTTCTGTAAAAACAGTACTTCCATCAGTGAAAATTTGCAAATCCTGTTGTCCAAAAAGCATTTTTAATTCATTTACTGATGAATCATCTTTGCATTTTTATAATGTAATTCAGTTATTTTATGTGCAGTTCACTTATCTGAACTTGTCTCGGTCTAGATGGCGTTATGAGGGTGCCAAAGCATGTGCTGCAAAAGGCCAACGCTGACCTACGGAGTCTCAGGATGTCCGTCTTCAAACTGCTACAGCCCAAACTGCACTGCAAACTGGGTAAGTAAAGACACCAGAGACACACCCTGCGTCAGCCTAAAACCTGTTTGTCTGTTTCCGTTGGCCCACAGTCTCAGATGAAATTCAAGACTTTTGGACGGTATATGCAGGTTTTCACTTTCATCAGCGGATTGTTGAAATTCAGGCTAGTGGCAGCCAAAAAGTTGCGTCACCAAATCTGAGTGTTGGTAACGGGATAATACTACTTCTCAAATGCATTCTAAATGGATATGTGCCATACCTGAGCTTTATTCTCACTGTGCAGTGTGTCCTATTCAAAGCACATTTTCATTATACATGACAAGAAAGGTAAGAGAAGAAGAATTTGAGTTGGCTAACATTGCTGCTTAATTGTTCTTATCTTGTCTTTCTTTCTCTGAACTTGGCGTGGAGAGTGTGCAAAGTAGCAGAGCCGTAATTTCACAATTCCCACATTAAATATACACTGATTAAATAGGAAAATATTGAATTTGACGTTGGTCTGATGAGGTTAATTCAAGGGATTCAATTGTAAAAACGGATATCACAGTTTCTATTTACAAAAAGTTGTGTAAAATGTAAATACAAACAGAGTGCAATGACTTTCAAAAATCTGTTGACCTAGTTGAATGCAGTACAAAGATATTTAACGTTCAAACCAATAAATTTTAATGTCTTTTGTAAAGATGCACTCATTCTGAATTTGATGCCTGTAACACATTCCAAAAGAGCTGTGACGAGCACATTTACCACTGTGATGCATCAGCTTTTTTTTTGAACAACACTCAGTAAGCATTTGGGAACTGAGGACACTAATTGTTGAAGTTCTGAAAGTGAAATTCTTTCCAATTTTTGTTTGACATATGACTTCAGGTGCTCCACAGTCTGGGGTCTTTGTCATATTTTGTGCTTCATAATGCACCGTGCATTTTCAATGGGAGACAGGTCTGGACTGCAGGCAGGTCAGTCTAGTACCTGAACTCTTTTGAACGCTGTTGTAACACATGCAGAATGTGTCTTGGCATTGTCTTGCTGAAATAAGAAGCATATGTTGCTCCAAAACCTTTATGTACCTTTCAGCATTAATGGGGTCACAGATGTGACAGTTACCCATGATGCCATGGGCACTAACTCACACCCATACCATCACAGATGTTGGCACTGGAGGTTAGCATTGGTAACATTCTGGATGATCCTTTTCCTCTTTAGCCTGAAGGACACAACATCCATGATTTCCATCAACAATCTGAAATGTGGACTCGTCTGGCCACAGCACACTTTTCTACTCCATCTCAGATGAGCTCAGTCCCCTGAGAAGTCAGCTGCATTTCTGGATGCTGTTCATATGCGGCTTTTACTTTGCACAGTTGAGTCTTAACTTTCATTTGTAGATGCAGGAAGAAACTGTTTTTACTGATAACTGTTTTCCAAAATGTTCCCAAGCTCATGTAGCATCCTTTATACAATTATGTGAGTTTTCTAATGCTGTTCTGCCTGAGGGGGTTCAAGAGTCACAGGAATTCAGTGTTGGTTTTCAGTCTTGCCCCTTACATGCGGATATTTCTCTGGATTTTTATGATATTATGGATTGTATATGGTGAAATGTCTTCGAACTGCATGTTGAGAAACATTGTTCTTAAACTGCTGGACTATTCATCCACACAGGTTTTCACAAAGTGATGAATCTCACCCCGTTCGTGCTAGAGAATGACTGAGCCTGTTGAGGATGCTCTTTTAATACCCAGCCATGATTCTGTCGCCTGTTACCACTTAAACTGTTTACCTTTCAAATTTTCAACACAGTTGTTTTTGAGCATTCCACAACTTTCCCAGTCTTCTGTTGCCCCGTCACAATTTTTTTGTAATGTGTTGCAGGTATCGAATTCAGAATAGTGTAAAAACAAAAAAACAAAAACAAAATAGTATGTCAGTTTGAACATTAAATATCCTGTCTTTGTACTGTATTCATTTGAATACAAGTCAAAAAGGCCGTCTGTCTATCCATCTGTCCCCTTCTTGTGAACGTGGTATCTCAAGTATGCCTTGAGAGAATTTCTTCAAATTTGGAACAAACATCCACTTGATTAGATTTTGGTGGTCAAAGGTTAAGTTCACAAGACACTTTTTTGGCCATAACTAAGAATTCAAATGCCAATTATGACAGAATTGCACACACACACATCTATTAAGACAAAATGAAGTGAGGTCAACTTCACTTTGACATCATGATGTTCAGCTCTCTATCAGTCCTGTGTACTGCTCTGTAAAAATAGTGCCGAAGTGAAGACAGCATGTTGCTCACAGGAAATTACAAATACATTGACAATATAGTGTCAACATCCATTTCACCAAAAATACACTTAATATTAGGGATGCACCGATCGATTGGCCAGTCGGCGTCACATATCCAACTCTGCACCGGTCTTATTCACACATGTGATGGTCATGTCATGTGCGCAGTGACAGAGACTGTAACGTCACAGCCACCACAGCGCTGGTCACAGCCACACACACTCAGACACATGCTTGCGTGAAGTCGGTGTTGGTAATGGATTCCAAGAACAGAAGAAAGAGAAGATAGACAGTCTACAAGAAGACGGAGCAGCTGACAGTGTCGCCTAACAACAGTAAACTTTCAAGCTCTTCAGGCTGATGTTAGCCAACAGCAGACTGCTGTTCACAGACTGACACTTAATATCTCTCCTCCAGTTCTGGCTGAAAAATAAACAACATGTGTTGATGCATCTCAAACATTTTCTCATCCAGGCTCGTTTAACTTCCGTTTTTTCTCACTGCACAGCTTTACTGCAGCAAACTGTTGCACTGTGCCAGTGTCTGGTTTGTCTACATCTCCTTCCACAAGATCACTCGAAATCATGTTTCCTACAAGATCGTGCTCCCCCGGTACATCATCTCAATATAATATAATCAGGCCTTCTGGTAACCTCAAGCACTTGTGGAGAAAATGTAAAAGTTATTTAATAGTCAACTTTTATTATGAACATCCAATTTAATTTTACATTAAAGATAAGTTACAAAAATGTTTGTGTATTCTGTCAATTATAGTTCTCAGACTGAAAATCTGAATCGGCAGGTCAGACCTATGAAAAATCAGAATTGGCCAAGAAAACTGCAAACGGTGCATCTCTACGTATTATCTTTTAAATTCCTTCAAAGTCTTCAGTAAATACAGTATATGAGTCTGGACAGACATGGATGTAACTGAGGTGGTAATTCTAGTTTTTATTGTGCATTCAAGAGAATATCAATCAAATTAACGTTGGTTTATTCCTTTTAGTATTAGCGTTTATCTGTTTTTGCAAACGAACGTTTGAGTGAATTTCATGAACATGTACTTTTCCTTTTGAGGTTGGAGAAGCAAGAGCAGACTGTCCCACACAGCAGTAGAGAAATGAATAGATATAAAGAAATAAAGTATTTCTTTAAACCGTATTTCTGACGCCACCAGCACTCACAGGAAACCAGTGTTAGATCACGAACAATATGCAAATTGTGCCAAGCGACTGTGAGCAAAGGGAGAGATGTCTGAGCGAATGCTTTTCAAACTCAACAACACGATGCTCCCAGGGCCCCTCAAGCCTTCTGTTCATGAATATTAGATTTCATATAGCCTAATGCCACTTTTTTGCCAAACAGATTACAGTGACAAAAAGAAGTGTGTAAAGGACTAGTCTGTCTTGTTTTGGCTCGTTTCTTCTGCAAAATGTAATCACATAGCTTATATAAAAATGTAAATTGGGCACCTTTTAAGATGTTTAGACATTTTGTTTTTTACTTTGGTGTGTTGTGCTTTTAGGTATTTGGCATCTCCTCACTTGTGGTTGTACTGAGTCATGATCCCATTTAGTATGCAAATCAAGAGCAAATCTTGAAGTTTCAAAGCAAGCATGATCAACTGTTAATAACAGAAAGCGACGGGTCTGGACATGCTTGGATTTGTTGCAGCCGAAACTTAACATTATATGAAAGAAGGAAAATGTGTTTAGTGGTTGTCACTCTTTGCATACTGAAATAGAGAGGGTGACAAGGGGATAGTGCAGGAGGAAGCAGTGCAGACAGTTTACATACAGGCAGAGGAGACATTTTCATTTTCAGTTGTGTGGACATGTGAGCCCTAAAACACTAAAATATATCATCCACAGATTAAATTTGTTTAAATTACCCGGACATGTGTAACCACAGTTTGTACCAGCACTCGTACCTGTAACGATGTTTTAACTCAAGGGTCAGTCATCCTCTCCTCTCTTTTTTTTTTTTTTTTTTTTTTTTTCCCAAAAAATTGGAAAAAATCTGTCTCAAGCCACACCTATTAAATTTCCTATTTTCCTCTGAGACTTTTCTTTTTTTTTTTTTTTTTTTGGACTTGGCATCCGTAGCTGGCCTTGGGCGACTAAAAACTATAAAACTAGCCCCCAGCAAAATCTAGAGGAAAAGGCACTGAGGAGTAGACCTGGGCCACGACACACATTTTAGTTGATGAAATATTAAAACTTTAATTTGGTGTATAGGCTACACATTTTTTTTTACAACTGCAACATTTAAGAATCACTTGAGGCCTCCAAGAAAGATAAATGAAAATTAAAATCTTAAAAAGAAGGAGGAAACAGGTATGTAGTTACTGTGCGCATAGCGCTCTTTATTTCTACTCTGTCAGCCTCCTGTTATTACTGTCACTCAGTTAATTCGTTTCCATGTAATTTTTTGTCAAAGCTACTAGGGCTGTCAAACATACATTGTTCATACGCAGTTCTGAAAATTATGGAAATTGATTTTTGCAATTTTCAGGTCTTGATCAATATGGAAAAATATATAATGGTAAGTTTTCTGAGGGCTGCCTTTGCAATGCCAAATATAGAGCCTGGTTGGCTAAGGATTCCAAAAGGGAAAAGAAACCTAGATGCAAACTTTGTAAAATTATTTGACAGCTCAGAAATGAGGAAGGAGGTGATTGTAAGCGTATGTATTCGAGGGCAGAAGGAGTGTCGTTTTGTCATAGAATCCTCTGTACAAAGCATCATTACATTTCTGACCAAACACAACATTTTAATCTGGAAAAGTATGGAATTTTGAAATGGAAAATGTGTGGGAACCCTGAATAAATCGATATTATGTCAATATTGTAATATGAGCCTAGATGTCATCTTAGGTTACAGATATTGTTGTATCATGATGTGGCGTAAGTGTTTACTTTTCCTGATTTTAAAGTTTGCATTGATGTAATTTTCTGAACTTACCAAACTGTTCTAGCTGTTCTATTATTTGTCATTCCTACAATATTGTTGCAATATTGATTAATATCGATCAAGGTATTTGGTCAAAAATATTGTGATGTTTGACTTTTTTTTCCATATTGCCCAACTGTTCTGAGGTTGTGCAAGCAGCGAATTCACCATGTTACATACGCTGCATACATTCACTACATCCAGTAAACACAATAAACTCACAAAGTGTCAAGAAATTAAATGTTCTCACCCCTAGTTTCCCTTTTAAACAGAGAAATACATCTGTACACCTTCTGAATTTAAGTTTGTTTGTTCTGCTGAACTAAGACAAGCTTAAATGGCCATGAACTCCTCGTGAAACACACTTCATTCAGACTCAACAGAAAAACATGTAAAACTCACCAAAACCGTCTTTGTTAGTCTGTCCACTATTCCAGCAATCACCAACTGTGGTTTGGTTTGGTTTGGTCCGGCCGAGTGGGTGTGTACCGCGCTGCTGGATGAGAGCACGGCGTGGAGCAGCGCTGTCACTCTGCAGACTGTTACATTAGCAAAATAAAATGACAAATATCGCCCCTAAAATTGTCCAAAAAAAGCAACTGGCAATGAATTCAGCCCATCGCTGATACACAATACGTTCGTCCAGTCTCCCAACATTAATTCTTATTGCCCAGCCCTAACAGCCACAGGGAGTCACTGGAGTGGGCCTAAAGAGGAGCTGCAGGTTGCGGACTCCTGCTCTAACTCTTGCATGTTTGTGCTTTTCAGGTCAGAGGGAAACTCCGGTGTTTGCCTTGCCACTTCTGCTCGCGATGGACTCTTGGGTGGAGCCTCTGTTCCAGTCGACCTTTCACTGGGAGTTCAAGTGCAATGAATGCAAAACTACCACGAAAGAAAGGTAGGGGATGAACTGCATGATAAAACACTGTATGTTGTACTTGATTCACCGAAGCATTTTGTCTTTTTGAACCAGCGTGAGAGATTGAAAGCACAGAGAAAGTATTTGTGTTGAAAGTAATCATGTTGGGAACAAATGCATGGCTCGCTATATCAGTTGGATGAGGTTCCACTCTGCCTCGGGTCTGTTTGGAGAGCGAGAAGGAAATATATAAAGTAGTGAGTCATTAAATGCAAGTTGGTATCAATTCCTTTTAATAAGAGGCTTTTTTTCTGTAATCTCTCAGCACATTGGCTCATTTATCCACAAGTGACTGTGAACGGTAGATTGTTGATTGATATCTAGTAATGGCTTAAAACGCTCAAGTTCATTAAGTTTTGGTAATTAGCAACATGTCTGATGTAGAAAAGGGGGAAGCCATTTAGGAGGTTTTGTCTCTGCTTTTTTGCTACTGGTAGAAATATTTTCCTCAGGATAACAGTGCACGATCACGTGTTGGTAATTCGATATAAAATGATGCTTCCACAAGTCGATTGTCATCTTAAAATAGCTGCGCAAACTTAGACATCTTACGTTGTGGTGGTGAGAACTAAAAATTTATGAGAGAATCAACTCTAGGGTGCTTGATTTTTCTTATAATTAATTATTCTGTCAATTATTATGGAGATTATTCAGTGAGTCCATAAAATGCCAGGCAATAGTGAAAAATACCCATCACAATTTCTTCATATTGCCTATTTTGTCTAATCATCATTTCAAAACATATTTGGATTGAATTTAAAATGATATACATATGCTTTAAAAGAGAAAGAAAATCCTCAGATTGAAGAACCTGGAACAAAGGATTGTTTCACTGTTCCTGTGCACTATTGGAAAAGTATTGAATTTGATTTTAGTAATTTCCATGTGTTGCTCCTACTCTGTTTTCTGAAATATAAAATTCAGAAGTTCACATTAGTTTGAAAGAAAATGCAGCCATATCTTTGAATTTCATATACACATAGCATTACAAATAGCATTAGTATGAAGCTTGTCTGAACATTTATGAGTTATACACTGATGTAGATATTAGAAAAGTAAATGAACCATCTTTTTTTGAATAAGAAAACCAAACCTTACAGGCTGCGTCCTGTTTATGGACACAGAGGAAGGCTGCACAGACGCTGTGAACATTTAATTACTTTACTTTTTTTCCAACTCATTTTTGGTTCTTATTTACAAAAGACTAAAAATTATGGCAGGAACTATATTATAGTTTCTTTATTCAGTGTGTTAAGGGACAGTAATACCACCATAGAAAGCACCAGCTAATTTAGCAGTACATGAGTTTTTATTAGGGCTGGTTTGCTGATCCCAAATGGCCAGCTACAGTCTTCTGGTTAATGATTTGGCAACATAATGGCATACACACATGGTCATAATGTGACACACGTGTTAACAGTTGGATTTTAAAATAATTTATTTACATAATAAGCTTCTAATTATTTGTACTCAAGAGGTCTAATATGACCTGAAAAATCTACTGAGATGTCTGAAATGGAAATCTTAAAGCGTGGAGTTTTGAAATGGAAAGTGTGTAGGAGCCCCGATCTTTACTTGCTAAACCACCAATTTATGATGAAAATTGTCATTGCTTAATTTTCTGTTAATCGACTCATTGATTTAGGAGATAAACGTCTGCACTAATTTGGTTAATTGATGAGACATATTGGGCCTCATGCAGAACATTTTCGTATTCTTATCTTAAATTTTCTGACTTTTTCATACGTAGGGCTCATATGAACAGATTCAACAAACGCTCATAACCTCAGATAACTGTAAATTATCCACCTGTCCGTGTTTGAGTGCGCGTGCATGAGACTTGTAAATTAGCATAATTAACACCCCAATAATACCACATATGCCTGCGCTTCCTGCCCCGTATGTGAGGAACCATTCATTCATGAAAATAGCATCAAAACGAAAAAAGGAGAAACGTGAAAAGCAACTGCTGTTAATGTCGTGTTATCGGAGGTCGGACGTCACTTAAAAACAGAAGACATGTCTCTATGAAAATGATTTCAGACAAGCAAAAAAATTACTCGCCATGGCGAGGGGCGGTCATGGCTGCAGCGAGAGCGAGGGTTAAGGGGAAGTTTTCATCACGGAGAAAAGTGACAGAGTAAGAGAGGTTTTTCGACAGAGACTTAATAAACCTACATGTGCAGATATGCCGCCAGTACACCTGACAGCAGTAATAACAGATCATTGAATGAATGACGATGGGCTTTATATGTAAATTTACAGTTATATTTTGAAATGTAGTCAAACAGGATAATTATGAAGTTTAATTTATTTTTCAAACTCAAAAATTGCTATTCCTCATCTTTAGTGAAACTGTATGAAGCCTAAATGTACTGCATTCTTTACTTTTCAGGGTTGTGAAGACTCTTCCCACCTTCGCAAATGTTTCTCCTGACTGGCGACCACTTCATGCCGTTCACTCGGCCCCGTGCAACGTGTGCTACAAGAGGAATCAGACAAGGACAATGATGCTGGAGAGGTAAGAATCAGACAGTCAATGTGTCTACTATTAATCATTTAAATGCTAAAACTGTATGTTAAAAGACATTTTTAAGACTAATATTTATATAGTAGCAAGTGTCTATAAGAGTCAAGTGTCATTGTCTCCAGATTGTCAAGTCATTTGTGTGATATAAATAAAAAAAAGTCCAGCAAAAATCTGCAGAATAACAAAGAACCTGTGCACCTCCACAGCACATTAACTTATTAACTGCAGATGTTGAGCCAAAGCACTTTGTGTCTTAAAGTGGCTGACTCATTGCCAGGGTGAATGAAATTACCAATTAATTATTACCCAACACTGAAATTGTATGCAGAAATACAGATCTATCTTTTTAATTTTAATGTCCACGATTAGATATTAAATGTAACCATCTTATAATAGAACACATATTCTAGTAATAACACATCTGTACATTCAGCAGGAGTGAGAACAAGACAGAGGATGCTGTCCAAAGTTTGCAGTCTTAACCTCGGCCTTCACTTTTCCCTCCATTTAAGAGACTTTTGTTTTGTGTTTTTGTTTAGGGTGCCTCCAGTGTTTCAGCTGCACTTTGTGGAGGGTCTACCTGACAGTGATGTCAGAATCTACAACTTCACCTTCAAGGGGAAGCGCTACTCCGTCACCACTGTCATACAGTACAACCAGCGGCTTAAGCACTTTGTCACCTGGATTTGTAATTCAGATGGTAGGTATTTTAAGATTGACTTTTACAATGATATTTATTACCCTTTTTTCATCTTAGTTGACATATAAGCCACATATTTACCACTGACTAATAAAATTTATGTCTGTTCATTAGCTTTCAGTAGCAGCCTGGTTTGCATGCTGTCATTTGTTGCAGTGTTTTTAAACGGATTATTGAAGTCAAATGTCAAAGAACTTGTTTTCTTTTGCTTCTCGGTATTGATCCATAAGTTATATTTGCACTTGGTGTAAAGCCACAAACACTGGAGCTGATAGTTGAGTCACATGAATTTGTCTTCCTCTACACCGTAGTTTGCCAACAGCACATTCTGCTGGACAAGTCATGCAATGTTAAAATATAGAAGACAACAGCAATTTAGGGCTTATTTCACAGCCATTTATTAAGATTTTATCTGTTAGCTAAGGTTTTACCAATATTTGATTAATCTTTCCACATTTTATCTGTTTTATTATTTGTCTGCATTATGTTTTGTTATTTTCTTTGTGCTGCTGCTGTTTTCACAAACATGCTCCTGTAGAAGAGACTATTAGTCTCAGTGAGGCACTTCATTAAAGGGATAGTTTGGATTTTTTAAAATGGGGCTGCAGGAGGTACTTATTCAAAGTCCGTGTGTTACGTATAATAGATGGCGGTAGGCACACCTCCAGTTTGGAGTACCGGTGTTGGAAGCAAAGCAATGTACTGCTGTGGACGGGTCAGCAGCAAAATGTATTTTAACCACCTAAAAAATTAGCATCAGTTTAAGTGTACGCTATATTTAGAATATTTTCACAGCTTTACCTTGCTGTCAGACAACTTCTTCCACAGTTATATGAGCCAGATATTGCTCTCTTGCTCAACCAGACTTCATGGGTAAAATCAGCAATTTCACCTCGCAGAGCACAATTATATTATTACTGTTATTTTGTGACATGGGTGAATAAGAACTAACCCTTTAAAACATTGTAGTCATACAATAACGCAAACAAGCTAACGGATCACAGCATCGGTAGACCAGCAACTCCAGTGCTCTGCGAGGTGAAATAGCTGATTTTGCCAAAGGTGTCTGGTTGCTTTGGAGAGAGCGGTATTTGGCTTATATAATGACAATTTGCCCTCAAAAAAGGCTGTCTGACGGCAAGGTAAAACAGTAAAAATATTTTATTTTAAATATAGTGTACACTTAAACACCAGTACTCGCACTGCTTCTCTATACTGGGACTATTCTATATATGTGCTCTGCCATGTTTGGTTGAATTTGAGAGAGACTCAGTCTTAAATTGTTTTTCACACAGTCTGTGCCTTTATTTTGCAAATCACTTTTACTTGTGCCCCAGTTTGGGAGTAGGGGCTGTAGTTAATACACTGACTATTGGTAAGTACCCTCATACAACCCCACTTCACATAATCCCATCACTTTAATGCTGCATGTGATGTTTTTTTATTTTGATGTAACCGTGTGTTGTCGAATCTCTTCCTCACAGGATCATGGCTGGAATATGACGACTTGAAGCATCCGGACTGTAAGAGCTATGAAAACCTCCCAGTCCCTGCTGAAGAGATCCATGTTGTCTTCTGGGAGGTGGAGGAGGATAAAGAGCCTCCAACCTGTTCTCCTTCCAGCACTTTTGTTGAATCTCCCCCATCTAAAAGGGAAATGAACCCCAGTTCAGATGACAAAGATTTAACGCGGATGAAGAGCTGTCGGCTGCTCGCACTCTGGGTAACTCTCCTCTCATGTCTCACGATGACACTGACATCGTCCACGCACTCTCACCATCTGAAGACAACAGCAACATCATGGACACGACGGTCACAGCCGGTGTGGACACATCGATAGGTTCCACGACGCTGCTCGAAACCTTCGAGGGCCTCACACATAATGACATCATCACGCTCACGCTGGTGGAATTAAAAGTCGATTCAGAAACGCAGCCTGTAAATGATGAGGGACAAACTGAAGTTTTGAGTGTTCCCAACAGGAATGAAATACCTGACTCTACACCGGATAGCTCCTCAGCTGTAATAGATGGTGAAATGTCTCCCAGCCAACATGATGAGCTCCCCACCAATTCCAGCAGCTCTGAATCTGATCATGACTCGTCTAGTGATCCTACATTTGTGCCTGGAGCCAGGGGAGGACGAGGCAGAGGGAGAGGAGCTGCCAGAGGCAAAACCGTTTGCCGACAAACGAGTAAAAAAGCGGCCTCGTCCAAAGCAGCTCCACCACCTGCGTCTGAATCTGAGCCCTCCAAAGTAATCCATAACGAACCAGCAAGTGCTGCTGCTCCTGCTCAGGATGACGCGCCAACTGTTGAAACCACACAGCAGGTGTCCCCCGTCACTTCTACCGACACTTCACCCTTGTTCACGACTCAGAAAAGTTCAGCAGTCCCGCCAACGCTACATCCAAACACCCACTTGTCGTACCTGCTCAGCAAATTCCCACTACACCAAGCTCACAAGCCAGTTGATAAACCCGCCCGCACCGGTGCCACGCAAGTAAAACCCGCTCCTGTCACTCACTCTACCCCCAACCCCATGAGAAGACCGCAGATTCCTGGAGGACGCCTCCCAAAACCCCAGCTCAGGACGGAGGAAAGTGATGGTCTCCCACCAAAAGCTGCAGAAATGTACGGTGCATTTGGCGCAAAGAGCTCAAGCATCCGCCCAAACTGTTGCAACCTGTAACTTCCGACCAAAAATCCCTAACGGACACTATGGTGGTGTCTGGTACATCACCTCCTGCAAAATCCTCCTCAAAGAAACACCAGTCCTCGAAGGTTCCTGCAGGTCTGAGCCACACCGAAGCCCTCAGGTACAAACTGCTCAAGAAGCTGAAGGCGAAGAAGAAGAGGCTCGCCGAGCTGAATGAAAAGTTGGGTCAACAGGAAGGAGCCCCCGGCCTCCGACCGGACAGCACCGACCTGGGCTCTCCTAACACCGTCACCTCAAGCACTTACGACGGCTCCATCTGCGATGACATCCTCTCGGACCTGCTCTCGCCCGCAACCACAGCCAGCAACCTTTCACCGGACAGCACCGGCTTCCTCGAGATGCTCGCCAACGGACAGGATGTAGTCGATGCAGCGTCGCAGGTGAACCCTCGTGTAAACGAACCCAACACAGAAAACTTCCTGGACGACTTTGACTTCCTCTCACAGGCTGTGGCTCAGAGACAGACGGAGATGGAGACCGAGGCAATAAGTGCACTTGAATTTTTTGTCTAAGCTGTGGGGGTGGATGTTGTCTGCAGGCTCCAAACACAGATAGAATTATACTCAACTTGGTATCATGAGAAAATTATGCAGCATTAACTAGTTTATACCTCATGACATGTCAGTCCCAAACAGCCTCTTCCACATGAAATTGCAAGTTTAAAGTAGTGAAATCTGTTGGCTTATTTATGTTGCTTTAATTTAGAAAGGTTAAATAAGTTTGTTTGTTGATCTTGTTTAATTTTGAGTTTCTATATTTTGCATGTTGAATTGTGGATACAATTTATAAACCTCATCTTGAAAGGATTTCTGTGTGTTTGATACTTAGTGTATGTATTGTATGACACTGGGTTGTATGAAGTCACCATGTTTACAGTCAAAGTTGTCTGTTTGCTCTGTTTTCATTTTGACAAGTTACTTGAAAATTCTCATGAAAACTGTTGATTTTTTTGTGTCTTTAATAAGACAAGTGTCTTAATTTAATAAATACTTTAGATCACTGTTTATCAAACTTTTTGCACTGTGTATCTTATTGTTTTGCACCGTTTGTTGCTGGATGGCGTTGTGGTCACTGGCGCTTCTTGAGTAGTCACTAGCAGCTGTGTCATGGTCACCCACTTTGTTTTCAACAATGACTCTCTGAACTATTCCTGCCAATCTGCAGACCTCTTTGGTAACTAACTTGCCATTACTGTTTATATCGTAACTAATCATGGATGACATACACACGCTGGATGCGTGATTGTAGCATGGAGCAGGCCGATGTTGAGACAGAAGTACAGGAAAGACAACTTAAAGTACATTTCATTGCCTCTATTTTATGTATTTTCGTTCAAAATTTTTAGTATTTTGATAGTAGTATGTTTTCGAATTATTTCTTTAAAAAAAAAAAAAAAAAAAACATTCCTCCGTACCACTGGCAGGAGCTTGTGTACCACCAGTGGCACTCGTACCACAGTTTGAGAATGTAGGCTTTAGAGGGCAGTTTTACAAAATTTTGGAATTATAAAATTTAAAGCCACTACATGTAGTTTTGAACTGGTTATGAACCCGTCTCAGTTTAACACTGATGCCTCTATAGAACTTAGGCGAGTTAACAAGAC
The DNA here is from genome assembly GCA_034769285.1 of Lutjanus argentimaculatus. Lineage (NCBI taxonomy): Eukaryota > Metazoa > Chordata > Actinopteri > Lutjaniformes > Lutjanidae > Lutjanus > Lutjanus argentimaculatus. Next base: position 17,763,596 of record JAWZSL010000004.1, on the reverse strand, counting down.
TGAGTGAGAAGATTGACTATTTCAGTGTAATTATTCTTAATTCCCGCCACTGCTTTGGATTCTCTTTGAAATCATAAGAAACAAACTTGTTTTTATATTTACCCTGCCAAAGTTACAATGAGTAGTACAGTAGCCAGTTAAATTTGGAATTTTTTATTTACATAACTTTATTTTTGACATTATATTTTGTGGTTATGTTAGTGGAAATCCTACAGCTTTTGTCCACGGGCCTCTCAAATCAACAAAATATGATGGTTACTTGTTCAAGTACAAGTACATAGTTCAAGAATATAGTTATTTGTGTCACAAATAAAGCACTGACCAGCCTGCACTTAGCTTACTTTTTAGCTCAAGAGCAAAACTGTTAGGGGTTATGGCCTACGTATTATAACTGAAAGATAAAAAGTGAATTTAAGACATATCTTAGAATTTACAATATCATTTTTTCTCTACTCATTTAGTATATGAATACATTAAATCTAGGAATATGGCTTTTAAACATCTAATTTAAATCTCTTAATTTTTGACAAGCAAACATGTCCCCCAATTAGGGCCCATAAATGATTGTTTTTAGATCACTGTGTACACTGTTGGCATCATAGACCTTTTTCACAGCAGCCAATTTGGCATGAAATAAACACAGGTGTTATCAATGATACTCACTAAGGTTCTGTGTCATCCAGGTGAAACTGAATCAGAGTGCTGCTATTGTGCATGGGACTTTGATTAGTAATAATCAGTAACACCTGTGTCTGCCATATTATTTCATATCAATATGTCTGAGGTGAAGAAGGTCTGTTGTCAGGTGCTTGTCTACCTGGGTGTGAAAACGTGTACTAAATATGAACAAAAAACAAAAGGATGTTGTGTTTTAATTTGACAGCCTGCATTTAGTCCAAATGATCTCATTCCTTAGATAGTCACATGCACCGCTACTGCAGTTTGATGTGTCTGCTGCAACTAAATCCAACATTAAACCACACTGCCTTCATAGATCGACTGAACTGTCTATAGAGGCGTCGACGAGCCACCTAGTGGCTGTTGTGTGAAAGTGGCCACCAGTGTGTTGCATAGAGCTAAGCTAATAATTGTCAAGTTACACGCACATATAAATCAAGGTTTACATCGCTTCAGGACATGTATTACATTCCTGGAGATCAAAAGTGATGTTCCCATACCGGGAGTCGAACCCGGGCCGCCTGGGTGAAAACCAGGAATCCTAACCGCTAGACCATATGGGACACGTTTAAGCGAATCGTCACTGTGCTACTTGTAGTATTAAAAAACAGTATTGTCATTCTGAATGTTGTTTCCCTTGTTGATGCCAGTGTTAGCGTAGTTGCTAGTTTTACCAACATTGTTTTCTTTTTTAGCTAGTTCCTGTGTTAGCTACAGTGTACGTCCTCATTTGTATAGTATGCCAGAGCAATTATTATGGACTTTTACTGTGTCATTATGATTGATTAATTAATTCATGGATCAAGTCAAAGAGCTATCATAAATCTATAAAAGACATTTTGCATTCGATTTAAAATGTAAAGTTTATAAAACATTTTTTTCTTTCAAAGTTCTTTTTATTGAATTTTATTAAATTTACAATCATACTAATTAACAAGAACATCATACCCACCCTCTCCCAAAGACCCCTATCCCCTGCTGTCACTCAATTCAATGAATTTACTCTACCTTAGTAAGGCTGTGTAATTCCAGCACACACTCATCAGCACACCATAATGTACATAATACGTAAGAAATAAATAAATAAATAGATTTAAAAAAATGAAAAATAAATCAAAAATGCAAGGACAGGAAAAACAACAACAACAAAAAACAAAACAAACAAAAAAAAAACCTAAAAAACAAACAAACAAAAAAGTCTAAAGAGAGAATATACAGGTATACACCTACCTACATACATATATACATACTTTTATATGTACACATATACATATACACATGTATAGACATAGCTCAATAAAATAAGATAGATTAGGGATCAATAAAAGTAGTAGAAAGGAGAAACAAACAAACAAACAGACAAAAAGAAACAAAACACAAAAAAAAAACCAAACAAACAAAAAAACAAAAAGGAACAACAACAACAAAAAAAAAAAAACCCAAAAAAAACAGGCATCTGAGGAGTGACACTGGGTTAGATATAAACATTGTAATCTGGTTTGGAGTGTCAGATGTCCAGGCATGTCTCAAGACCCGAAGTCTGCTTGTTTATTTATTCACTGCTGCACCTGTGTGGAGGGTTTGTCGAAGAATGTCAAGAAAGGTTTCCACACTTTAATAAATTTCTTTTCAGAACCCCTCATTGTATATCTAATCTTTTCTAGTTTAAGGTTAATCAATACATCCCTTATCCATTGAGAAACTGAGGGTGGCACAGAATCCTTCCACCTTAAAAGTATCAGGCGGCGTGCTAAAAGGGTAGTGAAAGCCACAACCTTTTGGCCCCCCAGGGGCAGCTGTAATCCATCAGGTATAATTCCAAACAGTGCCATAAACGGATTTGGAACAATTGTAGCTGCAAGTACTACAGAAAGAGCTTCAAAGATGTTTTTCCAGTACCCCTCTAAGCTGGGACAGAGCCAAAACATGTGAATTAATGTTGCATTAGCCTGCCTACATCTATCACATATAGGGTCAATTTCTGGGTATATTTGAGCTAGTTTGGATTTGGAGAGGTGTACCCGATGCACAACTTTGAACTGGAGTAAGGAGTGTCTGGCACACATGGAGGATGAGTGAACTTTATCCAGAATCCCCATAAAACATTTTTTTAAATTGGACATTTCAATAATTCTATGCCATTATCATACCTCAGATGATAGACTATGACTGCATTTCAAGAGAAGATTGTAAAAAAAAAAATTTAATAAAGTATTTGCATCTCTTCCCTTTAGGTTTGTCACCCATGTCTAGAAGATAAGGTAAAAAAAGTTAAGATCAGAGAATTCAATTAGACACAGCAGCACAAAAAAAAATGGCATTAAAGTAGAATCCAGAATAAATAAAACAGAAATATTCTATGCAATTTATATTGTAACTTTTAGAATCAGTTTAATAATTGATTATAACTAAACACTAACATTTTGGGGAGGGTTAGTGGCTTTAATGGGATTCATTTAACTAAGAGGGGGAAAAAATGGTCAGCTTTCTATGCTACAACATTTTTCGGTCTATACCAAAGTTACAATAAACAAAGAATGAGAGAGATTAAAATAGGAAAAAGTGGTTCAAATTCAAAATAATTTATCATCAGTTCATAAGACATTTATCAAATACACTATTAGTTTTATGTGTACAACATCTGTTGGATTAAATTGTGGCGTAATTACAGTAATACTGTGCAGTCACTGAGAGAGAAAAAGGTTGAGTGGAAGCTGCATTACCATTCAAAAGCACATGCAGGTGCTGTTTGACTGTAGGTATGCCAAGTCACAATAAGCCAGTCATTAAGACAGCTTGTAAATAGCTTTATTTTATTGTACTTATGTGCTGAAAAACTTTCACCACTGCAGCAGACATTTTGACATGTCAGAGAAGGAAGAACGCATGTCTCGACAATGACAAGTCAAAATTTCTTTCAACTCGTTTAGGGCACATCCTGTTATATAAATAACATTAACATATATCCCATGCATTAGACTTTCTCATTTGCCAGAAATGGTACATGAAGGCCCTCCAAAGAGGCTGCTGAACATCAACACATCCAGTAACGGCAATGTCAATTTCCTGTATATGTGCAGGTGTGTGCCATCTGTTAAGACACAAACAGACTCACAGAGGAAGTAGCAGGTTCACTTGTTTGCAGTCCTTTGTGTTAACCCAGAACATCATTTGAATAAAGAGGAAGCCACAAACAAGTGTGCATGAGGGACGGAGGTGGGATAAGAGAGTACCTGATGTCACAGATGGACAGATCAGGTTCATACTCTGACATCTGGCTGTAAAGACACACTTTCATCTCCCTCGGCATCTCCATCAACCTGCTCCACCTCCAGCTTGAACAGTGACCATGGACAAAGTGGTGGAAAACATCTACCTCTTGGTCGCCGTCACCCTCATCAGCGTCCTTCAGAACGGTGAGAAAAACCAAGAAGCATCTTCTTTACAAATAACTGTCAATCATAGTTTTTTTTTTTTAACTCTGCACCAACAAGGATTATTTTTTAAACCTAATTAAATCATGGTTTAACTTTAAATTATCTTGCACCAAACTTTCAACTACTTTAAAATCAAGAAAGATGACATTTAAACCTCTCTTTAAACTCAGTTTAGTTTTTACTCCAAACTTAGATTCAGTTTAATTCTGTTGCACCAAAACATTTAACTCCAGTGGTGCTAATTTTCCTAGCTGGCAAATGATAAAATAGATCAGCATCAGAGCTCTGCTTAATTTTAAATCTGGATTTACTCATTTTAAACCTAATTTTGCTTAAAGTCTGATTACAACTAGTCTTAGATTACATTATCTTTGTCGGTACAACACAGTCTTAATCAGTATTTAAAATGATGTTCTGGTGACGTTATTGATCTCTTGTGTTTTCAGCTTTCTTTGCACTGAAGGTGGAGAAGGAACTCCACAATAAAAATAGCAAAACATCTGCTTTTGAACGGGTTTCTTGTGCCAAGTAAGTAGCCCCATCTCCCACGCTCAGCTCCTCTGTTAATCTAATCTGTGCCAATGAAACAATAGATGCATTTATGTTATTTTTGTTTATTATGACACTCATGAACTTTCCATTTGGTTTTTTTCCCCCTGATATTAATCCCACTGACGGTCAGCCCTCATTTGCCTAAAGTCTCCCACATAGGAGAAAAAAAGACACTGGTGCAGAGCTTATTTGAATACTTATGGAAAGGCATCGACATGTGTTAGGAAAACATTTATTCTTCCCTCCTCTCAGGGCATCTGTAGATCCAGTCAATTTTAAAGGTGTGAAAACTTATCACACATTTCCATTTTACGACCTTTTGTGGACATTTCAAACGTCTCGCTTTGTTTCAAATTTCAATCCAGGAATCACAAGCAGTTAAAAATGTGTCAAAAATCTGACTTTTATGCTTATTATAAAACCACATGGCATTTAAATGTTGCCTGACTACTTTGACTCCTCATTTTAACAATCATACGAACAATCACTCAATTAAGTGGCAACAATTTTGTCAAGAGAAAACATTCTCTTGTTTTCTACTGATGTAAACTGACAGTGGTTTGGTTTGGGGCTGTGTTTGGAATACATCACCTTGTTTTTTTTGTGATTTGTTGATTATTTTTGGACTTTTTATAGATCACACGATTAATCTGTTAATCAGAAAAAATAGTCTATGAAAAGAGTCGTAAGTGGCAGCACTGCAGACACTGATGCCTCATGCTTAGATGAAAGCTTGAAATTCAGATCTGATATTTGTAACTGACATGTTAGTTTAAGTCTGAGTCACTACCGTTTGTCCACGAACAAAACTTCCTCATTTTAAAAGGAAACATTTAAGCCACATCCTGTCCTCTAGGTAATGTGTGGATTGCTAAATAAAAATGACAAACGTTTGCCACTAAAATCTGATGCAAACTTTATTTGACAGTTTGTAAATCACCTGTTGTCATAATATTGCTTGTTTATTTCACTTGTTTTTAGAGTAGAGTTTTGACAGTTTTGGGCGTTTTAAATGGTTATTTAAAACATGTGCCACGAATCAAATAATTTACCTTCATTGCCCAAATCAGTGAAGGTTAATGATGCTATTAATCCTCTGCACGTCCACTTTGTTCGAACCAGGGGTGTGTCCAGACTTTTTTGAATGGGGTGGCTCAGGTGGGGCACTGACTTATGCAGGGGTGGCCTGAAGTACGTGCACACATTGGAAGAGCACTAATTTTTCAAATCTACTTGAATTGCTACTATTACAGTATCTTACAGTTTCTTACATTCCTGTGTTTAAAATATTTATTTAAAAACTTTATTCATACTTTATTCTTCAAGTCTTTAAAGTCTACCAGTCCGTCTATCCTCGGGCTGTGAGACTCCTATTTTCTTCCTCAGCATTCCACCTTTTAGTTTTATCTGTATAATTTATTTATTCATTTGCCGTATCTGGTTTAACACGTGTTTTTTTGTTTGTTTGTTTTGATGAGTGGTTTAAAAGGACATATTACTAACTTCTCATTATACAACCCTGTGCTGTAAAATGGTCAATAAAGTAAATTAACATTTATAACCCTGTAAAAAAAAATTGAAGGGAGGGTACACACAAAAGAAAACAATGGTCATTTAAAAATACTCACCAAGTCTTGCCTCCCGCTGGGCATAACGTCCATCACACTTGAGGATAACGGGGTGGCGCTTGGGGTGGCCCCCCTCTGGAGACACCCCTGGTCTGAACAAATCCAACAGCATCCAATCAAGTCGCTGGAGAGAACCATGACGAACTACAAAAACCACGCAGTGTCACAACAACAAAGAAATTGCAGCATGCAAAATGTACAGGTAGAAAATAACAGATGTAAATGCAATAACTTCCAGCTTCATTCAACATTTGAAGTTGCACAAAGAACGGTTAAATCAAGGATCTGTTGTCAAAATGGCATTAAATGTAGTGAAGAGGGCAGGTGTGTGGTGGTGTCTGTATCTGCAGAGACTCTGCCTTCTGCCTGTATTTCCTTATTTTCTCATCATGTTGCTATGCTCAGGATGTTTTAACAACCCAACATGTTGGCATTTGACGCCCTGGGAGTGAGACTCAGCAATCAACCATCTTTCTGGTGCGTTTACAAACAGCTCGGCAAATCCTACCGATTCTACCTTTAAGACTTGTGACTTGCAAAACAATGACTTGGTTCCACCTTTGAACATCGAACCATCTTCATGTGGCTGTACCTGCCAACCTTGAGACCTAAAAAATACAGAGCATTCAAAACCAAAAAAGTTTGAGTTTCAGAGACTTTGTTTCCTGCATTTTGGTGACTTTTATGGAAAGTAAGTACACTGCGACAACATTTTTATGTCAAATACTTTTATTTTTACTTTAATTCTTGGGAAAGAATACAGAATAAGCCGGCCCTCTGGCGTGAACTTGCACTAACCTCTGCCATAAACCAATATTCATCAGTTTTCTTTCAGTCATTTATTTTTGCCCTGCCCCTGAAAGGAAATTGACGTGGCAGATTTTACAAAATGCATGCCCCTTTCCTTTAAAACTTTCCATAAGAAATGGGAATTCATCTTTCCAGAGAATCTGGTTTGGTGTAGCTGTATTGTTGTCTGTGCGGAAACAGCAGACCTTAAAATTGGGTGAAATATAGGCGAACTGTGTGAAATAGGGAGAGGGCAATGAAAAATCAGGAATCATCTGTGGAAAACTGTGAGAATTGGCAAGTATGCATTAGACCTCTAATCAGAGGTTTATTGCCTAAGTGTGGATACAAGCTGTGAAAAGTTGAGCGAAAGACTGACTTTTCCATTTCAGGTTGTTTAATTTGGGGGAGGAGAAATTGAAATTGTATGCAGAAAACATATACATATATATATGAATAATTAGCATACCAAATCAGTTCCTGACCCCTCAGATTTATCTTGGGACTCCTTGAAGCTAACCAACAGGTTGAGAACCACTGCTCTGAGGGACATGGTTCTGTGCAACACATTGCAGTGATTATTGCAATTTATTGCAACAGCCAGTATGACTGACTCGCAGAGTGGGCTCAATTTTTCCTGGCTTCCCATTTCAACTTTGTTCCACCAACGCTCAGAAAGCCACAGTGGGGTTTTGTAGCTCGTGCGCTGTTTTATCCCTCAGATCTTTTACTTTTTCACAGGCAGCCACTTCTGCTCTGCAGTTTCAACACATTTCCTAACAGCCAAAGAAAAAAGGTCTTGTTTTTGTCACCACCCCGCTGTCTGTAACAGATTGCTTCATAGTTTCTCGTTGCAGGTGACTTCCTTGAAATGTGCTAATTACGCTTCTTGTTTACGCTTCTTTCCAGTCGAAACTGCATGGATGCTTATCCCACTTTCCTGGCAGTGATGTGGTGTGCCGGCCTGTGTCTCAGTCAAGGTAATCATTAATCCATCACTGCAAAAGAGACAGTCACACTTTTGTATTGTAAACACAACACACCCACAGAGTCAATTCAACTGAGAAAACACAAGCAGACATTAAAAGAGCAGTTTCCAGATTATAGATATCATTTTGATAAGCAGCAAATTCAAAACTGCACTTATAGTCAATATTTACATTAGATGGCCAAAGCTATGTAATTGTTAAACACCTCATGGGCATTCAAGAGAAGGCTTTCACAATATTTTATAACCCGGCTGCAGGGATTTGCTCCCATTCAGGAACAAGAGCATTTCCTATTTCAGACAGTGATGTAGGGTGATAAGGCCTCACAATTCATCTCAAAGGTGTTTTCAGGGTTTTTACGGGTGCTGGAAATCTTTGAAAACACTAAAAGAAAAACTAATGTGGTATTTTCAGTGTTTGACAAGTACTTGGATTTTCCTTTAAAGTGCTTGAAACTGCTTGAATTTGCAATTACGTTACTTTCATAATAAATTACTATCTGACTGAATAGTTCACGTTTTAGAATGAAATAAAATAAGTCAGATATCTGCTCAGTCAGATTATATAGACAGATGACATATTTCGAAACACAAAACTACGTTGTGGTTTCCTTTAATTTGTCATCCTTCTCTAGAATGATGTCACAAAATATAATTTTGGTTATTAATAGCACAATAACATCTGATCTTTTATTATCATTATAATTTAGTATTGTAATTTTATAATTTTAGTCAAATCGATAATTATTGATAATATTTATTGACCTAGTTTGTATTAAAGATCACTAGAGAAAAGGTGAATTTAACCACTTTATTTATTAAGGCTCACAGGTAATATACTTAAATTTTTTTTTTAAAACATGCCAAAGAACTGCCATACTAATGAGTTAACCTGTCATTTCTTTATTACAATAACAAGTTCCTCTTTGTCTGCACTCATTTTCTCACTCTGATTGGCTGTTTGCGTGTCACTGGTGTCGTAGAGTTGATCTTTTTGCCCAATGATCAAAAGGAGAAAGTCCACAGGAGTCCAATATGTTTTACGCTGAAACTGGTTTAATAATACTTGGCCAAGGAGAGTGAAATAATAATCAGTACACGATTTGCCCTGAGTTTCAGTCCTCCGAGATAGTCTTTAAACATTCGCAGATAAGGTCATGATGAACCTAGGCCCAAATAAGGTCACACCCAACACATCTACAGCATATAAAATCAGCCTGTTGGTCTGAAATCCAAACACAGGAATTATGAATACACAAGGTCTGAGACCACAGCTCCCATTAGCTCAGGGTCAGTGTTATCCAAACCAGATTACAGCTTACGTCTTCTCTGTTCAGAGGAACAAGACAAACCCCTCTCCGACCTCAGCTGCTATAGCAACACTATCAGGTTGTTTCCTTGTTTAGCTGAAAGGAGAAGCTCCATCTACCTAGAGAAGAGACAGTATGTCTGTTAGAAGTTAGTGCGGGCGTCTCTATGACTGCAGGCTTTTGGTATGATACCTAACACTGGAAAATTCCCTTACAACTGGTAGCACGCTCCATTATGATTGGCTGTTTATGAGTTTGGGCAAATTTATTATTCACTTGCACGAGTTTCCATTTAATGCATTTAAGTTAAACTATTAAATATTTTCATGAACAATTCACTTGTTGTTACTGATGAAGTGTCTGTTGCCAATTTATGCCACTACTGTTTTATTGATGAGGCCAAGAAAAATTCTGCAAGTTGCTCTTAAACAGGAAAAAAAAAACCTGAAACACACCCCGAGACCAAAGGTGGAGAGAGATGTCCATATGTTTAACCATATAATGTATTATGGAACCACACAGAGGTAATAAACAGAATTCGTGTCTTTTTCTGTCTGTTTGAAGCTCCTGCAGCCTTCGCTGGGATCATCTATCTTGTCGTCAGGCATAAGTACTTGTTGGATACATGGGACAAACCTCTCAGAGGTAAATGGACACACGTGACCTGCGGTATGTTCTGTGTGTGTGTTCACAGTCATTCGTCTAACAAATGCCAATTCACATTTCTTTTATAGCACCCCTGGCTACCTGTTTGGAAAACGCATTCTCTTCTTCCTGCTCCTGATGTGCGTTGTGGGCATTTTCAACTACCTGCTGGTGCGTCACTATGGCAGCGACTATAAAGAATACGTAGAAACCATCACCAGCGCTGCGTCTGCTCTTCTCCTCATCCCTTAGTCCACATAATGGCGACAACACTCCCCCACAGTTATCTTTTTTTATCTGATGAGAACTAAGTGAAACTGAATTGAAACTCATACTCATTTTTTCTTGTTGTAAAAGAGCATTTATTGTACTTGAGTTTGGTTGAAAAATAAAAACATCTCAAAAACAAATGCTTATGATTCTTTAGTACAAAAGTTGGCAAATCTTAGATTCTGCAGCAGCACTGATTCAACCCATCACACAACACACGTAAATCAAGTAAAACGGTAAAGAAAACACATTTAAAATCAGTTTAGACATCAGAATCTTTCAGAATGCCCTTGTCAGTGGTTTCCACCCACTGAACCGAGGAAATATCTGGATCCAAACAGCGATTAGAAGGCAGTCCATGGAGGTAGGCCGCTCTTTCAGCTGGCAGGTTGGTATTATCACAATCGTTCATCTGTGGATCAAGAAACTTTCTTGAGGCAGCAGACTTCATCAAAAACTGAGCAGAGTTTCGACTTGCTCTTCATCCTCTGCTGGCTCATGTCTGTCTCAGCTTTAATGGGAACAGATCAAAGCAGAGAAGACATGTTAGACAAAAGTACAGAAAACAGAGTCACAAGTAAGTCTCAAGTCTTTGCACTCAAGTCCCAAGTCATGACAGGCAAGTCCGAAACTTTGAGTTTAGAGTCCTAAACAAGTCATAACTAAACAATAAGTCACCAGCTTCACTGATTTACTAACGGGGTTGGGTGAGATTACTTTGAGATGTAGTTAGTTACTGAATATAAATTACATGGCATTTTTCGTAGTCACATAATCCATTTCGAAATCAAACATTAAATTGAAAATGTTCAACTTCATGCTAAAAAAATGGACACACGCATTTACAGTTGATAAAATCAAATGAGTACAGTAGAATACAGATGTACTGTGTGTATTCTACAACAGGTACAGTTTTGTTTCTCTTGTCTAAGTTTTTTCTTGCTGCTGTTTATTTTTTATATCAAGAGCCCCAAGGAGGACTTTGTTTTTGTAACATAAGAGGAGCACTTACTTAAAATGTTCATCTTTCATTTTCAATGTAAATTAAAAATGAATAAAAAAACTCTACTATTCATAATAAATAACAAATATTAGTTAACCATAAACAAAACTGGCAACCTGCGAGAAGAAACATGTTTGATGCACTATTGGTTATGATGAAACAAAGTTTAATTATTTTAAAAATGCAATTTTTTAAAAGATGTAGTCAAAAATGTAATCAAGTAATCTGTGACCACGTGAGTATAATCTCATTACACATTTTTCAAATGTAATCTGGGCTGATTATAGTTACATATTTTTTGTAATTTGATTACAAATGACTTGGCATCTTTCGCAATTATTTTGTAATTAATTTGTTATAATCTGTGTTAGTGAGCACTTCTCCTTTCTAGCCACTCAGAGTAGGTTGGGTCATTACTTTGGCCTCCAGGGATAAAATAGTATCTGTAGCCCTATGTGAAATCGACACAGTTACAGTAAATGTGTTTTTTTGAAGATAAAACTTTTTAGAGCGTCCTTTTATTGTGACCAGTCCAGGACACACCTGTGCCGTAATCATGCTGTTTAATCATCATCTCTGTATGTCACACCTGTCAGGTGGATGGATTATCTTGGCAAAGGAGAAGTGCTCACTAACAGATTTTAAAAAAATTGTGAACTAAATTTTGAGAGAAATAAACCTTTTGTGTGCACAGAGGAAGTCTTAGATTTTTTTTTATTTCCAGTCATGAAAAATGGCAGCAAAAACAAAAGTGTTGGGTTTGATGTAGTAAGACTAAGAAGAGACACGTACCTTAAATTTTCTTTTGCTGAAGCCAAACCAGTGTGGGAAGTCAAAGAGGGCGTCAGAGTAATATTTGAGGGTGAAGGAGGCGTCTCTCCACGCAGATTTGACGTTTCCTGGTTTGTCAGTTATGATGTTTTTTGCTGCCCAGCTCTCCAGTAGCTCAGTCAAGTCAATCTGACAAAAATAAAAGTTACGTCTCAATTAACAAATAATCACAAAAATTACAATGAACAACATAAAAGCAGTGGAAGAAAGTAACTAAGTACATTTAGTCAAGCGCTTGTACTTAAATACAAATCTGAGTTACTTTGCCTGAGTACTCCACCACATCTCATGTACTTTTTATTTTACTACATTTGTCTGACAGCTTTAGTTACAAGTTACCTTTATGTGTTGATTTAGAGTTTTTTTTGTAAACTGAAGGATTAAAAGTTCCTTGATGTGTTGAGAAAATTCTCCTTCTTAAGCTAAATAAACTTAAATTGGTGGGAAACAGCGTCATCACAAAGCTGAAAACAGGCTGATTTTCTGACATCATGAAAAGTCACGTTTTTAGGGATGTGTGCTTCTCACAGGACAGTGACGCTACATCATCTTAAAGAATATGATGCATTGCTGAAAATTAACTACTCAGCAGTACATAAAGTAGTTAAAATTAAATAAACTGCAACATCTACAGCAGTATCTAAAATAATCTAAAAATATCATGTACTGACAAGAAACAATTAACTCGTGATACTTTTCACATGTGCGTCCATTAAGAGATATACGAAGTCTCGCGAGATCGACGCCATGTTTACATCCTACCGGCTACATACTACAGTTGACATTTCGGCTAAAAACATGGTGTAAATGGCGTCTTTTGCGGTTAAATTTTAATGTCGCGGCTCGTGGACACTTGGATTACACCACACAGAGCAGGATGGAGACATTTGTGTTTGTTTTGTGTTCTTTTTTAACGTTTTAAACTGGGTCACCATTCACTGCAGTTGTACTGGATTTGGCTGCAACCCTATTTTCTGCTGAAACTCCAGGATTGTTTAGTGAATTGAAGATCTTCACCCATCCTCACATCGGCATAGGGGTGAGTACATACTGAGTGGGTTATCGTGTAAAGTGGAATATCGCTTCAAAGTAAAATTTTAACTTTTTACTCGTAGTGGAGTATTTTCAGTGTGGTATTAGTAGTAAAGTATCTGAATACTTCTTGCACCACTGCAAAAAAAGTCCTGCTTACATCCACCCTGTAGCTCTCCCCTGCGACAGAGGAGATGGTCCAGTCCAGGCCTCTCTCCATCTGCCACTTGATGAAGGGATCGTTGCCATCGACGGACACCACATACTGCTCCAGCACTGATTCATGAGGAAAAACAGGGAAGAGGACAGAAAAGAGAGAGGAGAAAAACATGAAGTCATGTGTCATTAGCACTGTGCAGGCATTGTAAGTCATCTACTCCACCCATTGAAAGTTTGGAAGCCACAATGAGTCACCCCCATGCATGACCCACATAACAGCCTGGAGCTGCAAACTCCACACTCCATGGGTTCAAGAATATTATTTTCTGCAAACTGAAAAAAAAATCTAGTGGTGCCTTTAAGGGCCATTTCTTTTCTTTTTTTTTTTTCAGTGCGTAATTACGCACAGATTGGATTTTGTGAGTCAGTTTCGGTTACCTCTGGCGTCATTTGCTGCCTTTTTGTTGCTCACTGAACAGTTTTCCTCGCAGGCAGACATCAGCAGATAAATCCTCTTGGACAGCAGACTCTTTCTAGTGCTGGTGTACTCCCACAGATTGTGGCATTTTAACTTTCCTGTCGTGGAAAAAAAAAAATATATCACACAGTTTAATTTTGTTTGTGCATGCGAATAAATGAATATGTGTATTAATATTTTTTCTTACCTTCCCAGCGAGTTGTGGAAAACTACCCTCCCCCTGCAGGAGTCGAAGTCATCGATGAGCACCAGGCTCTGATCCTGATCGCTGTGGACTCTGTAACCTCCAGAGGGGAGAACCTCCACGGAGAACCCATCCGGAGGGTTCCTCAGGAACTGCTCCACCTGTGTCACTGTCATCCTGCTGCGGCTGTGGGGAACTTTGTTTACCGTCATGGTGTCACACTTTTCTCTTTCTGCCGTAACACCCACTGCTCCTGCTGTTTATATTCTGACTGACTGAAGTCTGCAGCTTTAATAACGTCCGACCACCGTCAAGGTAGAGACGTTTTCACAATAAGACTTCCTGTCTCCTTATAAAGTTTCGTAATAAGAGTACAGAAAATGAGAGAAGGAAGAATTTTTTAAAATGTGCATTTTGGGAACATAAAAAAAAAAAAAAAAAAGAAATCTCGGAAATATAGTAAAACATTCAGTATTTTTAATTTTCATGTATTTATTTATTTATTTATCGCATTTTGAAAATAAATCTAGATGTTGAGAGTAAAGTTGAAATGTCAAGAATAAAGTAACACATTTAGTATTATAAGAAAAAATAAATTAGGATTTTTATTTTTTATTTATTTAACAATTTATTACATTTTGAAAATAAAATCGAATGTTGAGAATAAAGAAAATTTCAGCATTAATGCAGAGCATAAGAAAACTATAAGTCAGAGGATTCTTATTATTATTCATTCATTCATTCATTCATTCATTCATTTTGAAAATAAAATCCAAATGTTGGTAATAAAGCAAAATACCTGTTTGAGATTAAAGTTGAAATAATAATTCAACTTTATTCAAAGCATTTTCACTTCATTTTTAAAAAAGAAAAAGAAAATAAACATTTCTTTCCCTGATTTATTTGTTCTTATGTCTGGCACTAATACTGAATGCTGTATTTCAACAAAATACAAAAAAAAAAAAAAAAAAAAAAAAAATCCTCTCATTTTTTTCCTTATTTAGTAAAGGCACCTGCTGTTTTTGTCTCATATGATATATCATTGTAAATGCAATATGTTTGAGAATATCATCAAGATGCATTAATTAGTAGTCCTGGAATAATCAATTAGTCTTTTGACCGATTAGTCGATTGAAATAAAAAGTAACAACAGTTGTGCTTTTATTTTGAAGGCAAATGTATTACTTCCCTATTTTCCTGTTTCATTACACTTGACACAGATATTTGTGAGGACTTTACTAACATGTCAAGGCCCTTCAGGGGCTGATTTGTTCTTCTCTACATTTAGACCAGTCACTAAACATAACACACACATACTGTGTGTAATAAGAAAATGGGTTAATCGTAATTCTAAATTAGCAATTAATATAAAAAGGGTTACAAGTGAAAAATATATTTTTTCAGACTTTAAGACTAATGACGTCAGAATGTACAACTTTACGGGAAGCCTCTTGAAGGCAGCCTTTGACCCTGTGCTGGGAAACAACAGCAGGCGGACTGTTGAACTCTTGAAGGAAAAGAACAGCAGCTTATTTAAAAAAAGCAGTGATTTATGAGTCACCGAGAGACAACATTAACTGCTGCATATTTGTCTTTCATGACAACAAAACGTGCTTTGAAGCAATGTTTGCTCACACCTTATATTCGTCTATGTCAGTGCTTCTCAATCCTGGTCCTCAGGCCCCCCTGCCCTGCATGTTTTAGATGTTTCCCTGCTCTAACACACCTGATTCAAATGATCAGGTTGTTATCAGGCTTCTGTGGAGGCTTGATGATGAGCTGATCATTTGAATCAGGTGTGTTGGAGCAGGGAAACATCTAAAACATGCAGGGCAGGGGGCCTGAGGACCAGGATTGAGAAGCACTGGTCTATGTGAATACATGAATGTACTTTCTTTAGAGAACTCCACACCTTATAGAGCCATTAATTGCTGCCTTTACCTGTTTGATAAAGTCACACTTTACCATTTGTGAACTGGGGCAGCCTGTCCCTTTACAAATACTGCTACAGAGCGCTCTCATTTGGGTTTATTTCCTTATAGTTAGTCCACTTTATTCCACAAAAATGTGAACAGTCACAGCTGTGGTTCCACAGCAGAACCAGCCTGTTTAATTTTTGTGGCTGAGGCGTCCATGTTTAGACTCTGTCGGTCAGAAGACTGTTGACTCATTGTTTTGGAAGTCTCCATCAGTCTGCATGGCCTACACTCCAGACTAGAAATAAAGGTGCTAATTAGAACCATAAGGAGTTCTGTGGCTGGTCCCCATAGGAGAACCCTTTTAAGTTCCTGGTAAAACCTTTTATAAAGTTTCCACTTGGAACCCTTTCAGAGAGTTCTACCTAGACCCCAGCATAAAAGGTTATACCTCGAACCATCTGTAAAAGGGTCTACCCAGAACACTCAACAAGAGGTTCTGAAGAAGAGCCCTTCTAATGGTTCCACCCAGAACCTTCTTTGGGGGTTCTGTCCAGATTCTTTCCAACTTCTAAGAGTGAAAAGAAGATTGAGGGGGTTCTATCGCAAACTCTTATATTCCAAGAGTTTTATTTAGAATCCACCCACAAGGTTCTACTGAGAAGCCTTTTATATTCCAATGATTTATCTAGAACCTATCCACAGGGCTCAACAAAGAATGTTTTTGTGTTCCAAGGGCTTTAGTCAGATCCCACTCAAGGGGTTCGACAACAGACCCTTTTATATTCTAAGGGTTTCATCTTGAACCCACCCAGGGGGTTCTGCAGAGAACATTTTTATGTTCCAGGGGATTTCATCTAGAGCACACCGAGGGGGTTCTACCACGAACACTTTTATATTCCATTGATTTACCTTGAACCTACTCAGAAGGTTTGACAGAGAACATTTTTATGTTCCAAGGTTTTTAATTAGAACGGGTTCCAAGGGTTTCTCTTTTTTATATCCCTAGGGTTTTTATCTAGAACAAAACTATGTGGTTCTATTAAGAACCTTTTTATATTCCAATGATTTATTTAGAACCCACCCAGGGGGTTCTGCCTAGAATTTTTTTTATATATTCCTATGGTTTTATCTAGAACAAACCTATGGGGCTTTACAGAGAACCCTTATATATTCCAAGGGTTTGTTCCAGAAACCACACAGGATGTTCTACAAAGATGTTTTACAAATGAGCTGACTGAACTCTGTACAGTACATTAATTCAACTCATCACTGCAAGTAAAAAGGCTTCAAGTTAGAAGAAGTGTTCTGAAAATGTAGCGTTCATGACATGTAAGCATGTTCATGTTGTGTTTTGACTGATTAAGCAGAGTTTTTAATGAAATGAAGTACAACTGTACTGTTAAAAATGATTGTTAAAATGACAAATGATATGAACAATGAATGAGTTTATTTTGTTTATTTCCAATATTGATCAAATGAGAAAGAATGAATGAAAATTTACCAAACTGATGCCTTGTAATGTGCTTTATGTGGAAAATACTGACCCAATCTACTACAAGGGACATATTAGAAATATAAATAAATAAAATATTTGAGAAAAAAAAACATGTAAGAGGGGCTCTGGGAGGACAGTTAGTGTAGAAATACTCTGTTACAGGTAAAGGTCCTGCATTCAGAACTTAAACTACAAAAGTACTGGCATGAAAACATACTGAAATACCAAAAGTAAAAGTACTCATTATGCAAATGGAGCATTTCCGAATAATATATATTTTATTAATTACTTGATTATAATTAAATAAATTAAATTGTACTTGGGTATGTGTAGGCCAACTTTGTCACTTTTCACCACTGGGTGTAGGTGGGTTTAAAAAAAAAATAGATGCCAGTTTACTGTGAATAAACATGAAAAACAGTGGATTTTAGTTTTATTTGTATGTATTATATCATAATGACAGGACAGTATAAAGCTCCATGAAGTTATGTAGTGACCTGTTAATTCAGTGGTCGCTAGAGGTCGCTAAAGCTCCGCACTAACAGTCACTACAGTGGAAGAGCCATGCCAGTACAGGAATGTAGCTAAACAATTTCTCCAGTTCGCCATGGAAAGACAGTGATTGCGAGCGAAAACCAGCAGCCGCGGGAACCATGTCACACCGTAACGTGGTTAACGGATGCAAACTGGTCGCCGCGCTCCTTCTTTGGCTCGGTAAGTGGGGTCAGTGCCCTACTCAGACAGCTACCGTGTTAGCCACACAGCTAGCACTAAGCAGGATACACTGCGTCAGGCCAACGGGAAAACACAGGAAGCTGGTTCGGTTTGGCCTTCAAAGTAAAGATATCAGTGTAATGAAAAAATACACTGAGCACATTACAGTTTAGAAAAATGATATTAATAGATATGATTAGTGACAACTCTCCTCGACGAGTTATTAATCAGTGTCGCTGTGATACTCGTGTTGGTGCAGATTAGCGGAATATTTTATTTTGAAATTTAGAGCCGGAAATTGTGATTTTATTCTGAGTGGCTTGACGCACGAACAAGTGCGGCTGATCCCGTGGGGATTTGTAAACAGGAGGTAGTTTAGTTAATCAGATTCACGATGGCGAAGCTATTTCTCTGCAAATATGAAAGTCTGTGCACAAAAGGAATCACATCGTGGTCCTCATGAAAAGAAGGAAGAGTAATTTGACTGAAGTGACTGTATTGAAATTTAACTTCACCTCATGCTCCAGTAATCACCTTTTCTTAAAGCTGTAGCTTCAGTTTTTCAGATGAAACTATCAGGCCAATTGTAACACAATATTTGTGTACAAGCCAACACTTGCTTTACAAAAGATACTGACCAAGCTTTTTTTTTTTCGCCTACAATAGATGTCATGTCTACAGAATAGAGCAACATAGTAAAATTTCAGTACAGACAATCAGAATCACAAAATGATGAAACCCAGATTTCAAAAAAGTTGAGACACTTTGTAAAATTAATAAAAGTCAGATGCAATGATCTGCAAATCCTTTTTTGACTTATATTCCAGTTGAATTCAGCACAGATATTTAATGTCCAAACTGATAAACTTTGTTGTTTTTTGTGACTATAGACTCATTCTGAATTTGATGTCTGCAGTATGTGCAGCAGATAAGGGCAAGTCACATTAGCTGCTAGCCCAAAAAGCTAAACCAAGGATGGAGAAAGAGGGAGCGGAAGAGAGGCGTACTTTCCTCAGGTGGAAGTATTGCCATTATGTTAAGTTTGTTTGGCTCCTGGAGAGAGAATATGTGGTTGATGGGATCTAATCTGAAGGCCACACTCAGAGAGGTCAACTTTGTTTCCACCACAGCCGACATCTGGACAACTACCAACAAAAAGCTTTCTGGGTGTGACAGTTCACTGGTTCAGCAGTTCAACTTCTGAGTGAAACAAAGCTGCCAACAAGGCACGAAAGTAATGAAGTAATATGACAAGTAATGTAACTTATTACTTTTGATACAAAGTAATAAGTAAAGTAATATGTACTTTTTCTAAGGAGTAGTAAGTAAAAAATAACTTAATACACTTCCTCAGTAACTTGCTCAACACTAATCACTGTCACATCTGTGAAGGCCCCATTAATGCTGAAAGGTACATACGGGTTTTGAAGCAACATATGCTGCCGTTCAGACAACGTCTTTTTCAGATGTCCCTGCTTATTTTAGTAAGACAATGACAAGAGACATTCTGCATGTGCTACAACAGTGTGGCTTCTTAGTAAAAGGGCACTAGACTGGCCTGCCTGCAGTCCACACCTGTCTTCCACTGAAAATATGTGGTGCGTTATGAAGCACAAAATACGACACCAGAGACTTTGGACATAAATCAAGCAAGCATTCAATTGAATATAGGTTGAAAAGGAATTGCAGTTCATTGCATTCTGTTTTATTTGCGGTTTACTCAGCATACCATGACAAAATATTTATGTCGGTACTTCTCATACCCGTCCATCATTTACAGTCTCAGTTATATCAAACCTGTCTCCAATAAATATTGGCTATCAATGGCAAACAATGTGAGATAGTTCTGCCAGGTTCCACAGTATATAATGATCAACATTGTGGAAGATGTTATTAGATTTTGGTGCACCTTGATACCAAAGTTAGCATAATTTTAATATTAAGTGTTATTCCTTACAGGACAATTGTGTTTTCCAGCCATTTCTCTATGCTTGGCATGACTGACATGTCAACAGTCATGTTTGTATGCACCATTATACTTGCTGACTCTTATAAGTAGGGTGTGTTTATCACTACAAATCTTACACACTGAGCAGCAACAACTGCAGTTGTCATGGTTTTCAAAGTTTGTGTTGAGTTTTCCTAGATTCAGAGTTGCTGCTTGGGCTCTGCTTGCACCCTCATTACATGTCACACTGTGACAGATGTGTCAAAATGTTAAAAGCTGGCAAAGTGGTTCCTGTCCTGCATTAATATACCATACAAAGTTTGTACTTGCTGCACTAATGTTTAAAATGAAAATAAGTGTATTTATATAGGAATATTTGCTAGTTAAATATTAACTCACTTGAAGCACATTTCTAACTGTATTTTAAAGAGTGCTATATAAAAAGTTCATTATTACTATTATTATTATAATGATAACACTGTTGCTTCTTTTTCAGGTCCCTCTGCTGCAGACAAACACACAGGTCGTGCTCATGTAAGTGCTGCCCCCAGATTTTTGCTGTAATTATGCTTTATCATGTGGCTCAGCAGTGTGTGTCAGACTTAACAAGAATCCCTGTGACTTCCCACAGGCAGCGGAGCGCCAGGAGCCCACCGCCACCAGCTCTGTTGGTGAGTGAAGGATTTCACTGCAGATGGTCTGATATTTTGACTTTTAAGAAAGAAAATCAGTTATATGATTTAATCCATGCCACCACTTTGTACTGCCTGAAATGCCTTAGGCTCCAAGTGTAGAGCAAGAATGAAAAGCTCCACCCAGACGCCAAAATATTTCAGGTTGTTCAATATAATTAATACATTTGAGGAGAGGAGGAGGACTGGGAGTTAGAGATAGTTTAGCATTTTATGAAAAGGTCTATACTACTTTCTTGTAGTATAGGCTAAATAGGAAGCGACAGCCAGCACTTGATTATCTTAGCTTAGCAGAAAGACTAGAAGCAGACGGAGACAGCTAGCCTGGCACTGTTCCTTCAGGATTTTGCAGGTTTTTTGTCTGATTTAATATCATCTTTTCTTAAAAAAAAAAAAAAAAAAAAAAAAAAAAAGGTCATGCATATTGCAATGTTTTTTGGGTCTTTTTGCAATGAAATTGTGAAAATGTAAAAAAAATATATTTTGGGGTATTCTGTAAGAAGCAAAATCTCTAGAACTCAAACTCAGTCAAATCAGCAAGCACAAAATTCTAAAATATAAAAGTGCACAGAACATTAACTAACCCGTGACATAATAGAAAAATAAAAATACAAAAATAGTAAATAATAAAAGACTGACTTTGTTCATTGGTCAAATTTGGGGAAAAAGTTTTGGTGATTGGACAAAATTGCAAGGCTGTGCAGAATTCATGTTGATTGGTTGAATTTGTGTTAATTGTTGCGATCACAACAGTGTAACTTCCTGGAGGGGCTGACTAATTAGCATGTTATACATTGTTCTATACAAAGTCTAAAATCCTAAATGCTAAGTTTTAGGAGTGGTTATGTGTGGGACTATTTTTTGCTGGGTGTAGTGACTTTGTGGACAAGTTTTGTCAGTTTTCCCAAACAAGAAAACAAAGAAGTGAATTTTCCAAATTGTCCAACTATTCCTTAAAGGAATCAGCTTTAAAAGAAGAGAAGAGGTTGTATTATCTTACGATTAGAGTGGTTCGCTGGGGTCGATGAAACAGCTGAAATTTACTATAAAATAGTTAATCACTCATGTGTGTCTTTTCTTTGTGTTTTTCTCAGGAGTGGAGGAGGTGGTGGTAGTGATCCAGAGTCAGAGGAACTCCTACCATGCCCGTCGAGGTGCTCAGAGGAGGGTGGAGATTCTGCAGCAGGCAGCTGAACTGGCACAGGTAACAATGCTAGGCTGTAGCAGGTTCAGTTTAATGCTAGAGTGAAAATACTGGTATCATATGAAACTAGTGGGGCTTTTGCACTGGCGCTTTTGGCTGCAGCAAGTCAAAACATGCTGCACTGATTTGCATTTCCATTATCACTTTTATCATGCTGAGCTGTAGCTGAGTTGCACCCAAAATGGACTTACTCTGGAGTGGGGCCAAAGCGAACCTGACCCGCCTGCAAGCAGGCTGCAGTGACGTCTCGCCAACTATGCCCACCCATGACGACCCTCATTTCTCCCCCTTAAACGTGTGTGTTGTGATACTCAGCTAACGTGTTTGCAGGAGAACAGATGAGCTGTATAAAAGTCGAACCGAAAATTTCCTGGTTTTTCTGCTTAATAAAAAAAAATTTGGAATAACACAATAACATGGAACCTTTATTGTGAAGAATTTGTAGTAAGTTCAGTGTTTATTTGCTGTTTTACAGCTGGTTGACTCGAGCTGAGCTGCACGCGTTCGGTCATGAGACACTCCTTCAAGCGAGTAGCCCTGTTATAATGGATATGCAAATCCCTGCCGTGCTGGGCTGACGTGCTGAGTCAATCTGAGTCAAGCCGAGTCAAGCCAAGCCAGCGCATGAGTATAGAAAAGGGGTATTAATGACCCAAGGGATCCATTGGTACAAACCGGTGTCATGCCAAAGAAGGGGGCTAAATAACACTTCAGAGTTAGGCAAAATTTTTCCAAGGGAAAAAACAGGCATGGCCATTTTTAAAGGAGTCACTTGATCTCTCACCTCAAGGTATCTGAATGAAAATGGGTTCAGTGGGTACCCAAGAGTCTCCACTTTACAGTACCATATCCCATACAGTTTTTGGGCAAAAAATGCAGGTTTGTCCATGGAGTATAAATGTGTTATTTTTCCTATTCTAGAAATGGTGTAATGTATTTGAATATTAATGCATTATATATAGTAGACTGGTTGCATAAGTAAAAATAAATCAAAATAATTTATATGTAGGAGTGCTGAAGATGAATTAAGCAGCCTTACAGTCTGAGGTAAGAAGCTGCTCCTCAGTCTGATGGTATGGCAATGTATACCTCTGTATCTTGTGCCTGATGGCAGCAGGGTGGACAGGCTGTGGCTGGGGTGCATGTTGTCTTTTAGTATCCTCCGGGAGGCTCTGTGCAGACCAGTGATGTTCTGGCAGTTTTAATGACTCGCTGCAGAGTTTTTCTGTCCGGGGCCGTGCACATCATGCCAGCTTGTGATGTTTCCTGTCAGGATGCTTTCTATTTGCCCTCTGTAGAAGTTCCGAAGAAATATAGCTGTTTCTAAGCCTTCTTCACCAGGGTGGAGATGTGTGATGTCTATGACAGGTTCTCTGCAATGTTGATTCTCAGAAACCTAAAACTTTTCACCTGCTCCACCTCAGCTCGACTGATGTAGACAGGGCTGTGCGTTTTTGCCTCCTTTCTCTGCAAATCAACAATCAACTCTTTGGTATTGCTGATGTTGAGCAGCAGGTTGTTTTCTTTGCATGACTCTGCAAGGCTTTTGACTCCTCCTCATCGTTGTTTGAAATCCGGCCGATGATGTTGGTGTCATCCATGATTACACTAAACTACTCTTTGCATCTCAAGAAAAATGACACTACATTATGCAAAAAAAAAAAAATATCAAAACTTTGCAAATCTCCACTGGTTGCATCTGGCAGTTGTTGTTGCAGTAGGTGCTTCATTAACTGTTGCCTGGCAGGGATCTGCACTCTACTAAGTGCACTCTTCTATTTTTTTTTACTTTATGAATAGAATTTCACACTATTTATTTAACAGATCCTTATTTTGAGCTTACTGAAGTCTCGCCTGTTTCCTAATTTGTTTTTCATAGAACAAAGAAAAGATGATTCTCCTCTGGGTATTTATTATTAGCAACTTTGGAGTTCCATATGGAAAATGGTCAGCAGCAGTAATGTACGCATCATTTGTGGTAAATGGTCTAAACATTGAAAGCATCTCTCTGTATGGCTCCTTAATGTAAGGTTCATGATTTAATTAGTGTAGTGCTTGAGGCAGGTTTAAAGGCAGCAGTTCTGTTTATGTTTGAGAACAAAACATGGCACCACCATTAAGGGCTGAAAAAGCTTGTGTATATATGCTGGTATTACCTGGATAACGAGCTTCGTTTTTAACGTATCAGTGACTTTTATGGTTTGACTCAGTGTTGTGCATGGCTGTGGTATTACTCTGGTACCAATAGGTGTCCTCCTTGTCATAGAGCTCCCCTACCTGGACTGAGAGGCACCAGCTCTCCACTCTGACACAGGAGTTATTTAATAATACGTGCCTGCAGGGTAGCTGTGAAAACTACTTTGTGATAGAACTCAGTGAAATGAGATGACAGGCATATGGACATGACAGCTTGTAGCAGAGATACACAGAGTTATTGATTCGCCTTTGATGGGATTGGTTACTGTGAAATTAAAAGACAGTCTTTGATTCTTCCTCCAACCTCATTTTCACTCCAGATAAGCCTCCCTGATAGGAAAAATGGCAGACGGCAGTCAGCAGGGGCCCTGTGAAATTATTTCTACAGTAATTCAGTAGTCATTCCCCCTCACAACTGAACATTTCAACTATTTCAGATATCTTGTATGCAGTTGTTTTGTAGTAACACAAAAAAATTATAATGATAATATGTGGATTTGTGGTCAGTTGTCTCTCGGCCGCTTTCGGAGTCTGTGCTGTCTCTTTTAGTGAGGAGACCACTGCAGTCACACTGCAGCCTGCAGACACATCAGAGAATAAGTCACCAGCGATGGAGTTGGAGCTGTGAATGAATGTGACATGTCTACGATTGTTTTGATCTGAAGCCGTGTGATGGTTTGAGGGGTTTACGCACCACTTTCTCCCAGAGAGACAGAAAGAAAATAAAGCTGGTGAGAATGTCGAGAAATGTCGGTTTAACTTTGCGGTTATAAAATATGAAGGGAGTGAGCAGCACATCAGCAGAATCCACTTTATCTTTCAGAAGTGACTTCATTCATGCAGCTGTGAAAAGACAACTTTACACTCAAGTGGAATAAGTCAGAGAGTCTTAAAATAGTGGTAGAGATTACAATATAACAAAACAGAAAAGAGCAAAGATGGAAATATGTATACTAGCTCACCTTTCTTGTGTCACTTTGATTTACTCACAAAAAATCTCTTGGTCACAACAAAATTCTAACAGGTTAAGTTAACTTAAAAAAGAACCAGTGAAAGAGTGACACTTTCACAGCTGATTTAATCTGAAACTGAACATAACCTGCCATTTTGGGGTGACCAGCACTCCACCATTGACCCCAAAAACCCACAATGAGACACCTTTAAAACATATCATAATGTACAAATAAGACCCTGAATCAAGACTGACAAGAGATCTAAACTAACAATGGCACAAAGTCAAAGTATAAGTTTACAGCAACCCTAACAGTCCTGTGCTGAGAGGTAGAAATTCCATCAGTCCCCATGGATGAAGCCTCCATCCTCTGCTGCTGGCACCGGTGCTTTTAAACACACCACTCAGGTGAGGTGTACCTGATGATTAATCAAATGGGCGGAGCTGGAGAGAGACAGAAGAGGAAAAGGGACAACAGACAAGACATACGACTGTCACAGTGATAAATTTGACCAAATCTAAAATGCCCTTTATGGTATAGGTCCTCTCTGCCATCAGGACTACACCAGGTGGGAGAAGCATCCCACAGAGGGTGTGCTTCAGGAATTCTGTCGGTCCATCCAAAGAAAACAATGCATGCAGGGCAGAATTAGACCGTTACCAATTGATTAAAAAAAAATTTAAAAAGAACATTTAAATTTTGGTTACATCTTAAATCAAGCTCTCAAGACACGCTGAGATTTCAGTCACTACAAACCCAAGAACTGAGCCCCCAAAAGAGTCCCCTCTGTTGGCTGGTCCTGAGACTTACTGATCAAACTATATGCAGTATAATTCAACCTCAGACCAGCGCTGCTTTCCAGCCACCAGTCTGAGTTAACCAAATGATTAAAATAACAAAAGATGCGTATCTGAAACATTAGATCAATCAAAACAAAACTCAAAACAAACTCAACTGCTTTCTGGTGCTAAACCACGAATTTAAATTGGCAGATTATTTCTTTACTGTCAGGGATGCAAAGCAGAGACAGATCCTGACCACGTACAGTCCGGCTAACAACAGAGGAAATAGTCTGTGGTCACTGCATGATGGGTGAGGTACAGACAGAGATTCAGTTCTTCTTAAAATGTGTATGAATTAATTGTATTTTTCCTTTTTCTCTGATATCATTATTGAATTTTATTAATTTGTACTACCCTTTTTATTGTATCATTAACACTTCACAAGACATTTATGCCAAAAAAACCCCCCCAAAAAATCATATGGTTATAATGGCGATATTACACCTTGTTTACAGAGTGAAAATGCAGAATATTTGTTGATGATGATTTTTTGCATTCAAACCTTTCACACCAAATCAGATACACATATCTGCAGTCTGTGCATTCCACAGGGAAGTAAATATATGCACCATTACAGAGCTTATTTTCTATCTTTTGATTGGGTACACCCAAATATTGAGAAAGAGGAAAGCTTGGTGGGTTTCACTGGTTGGTTCAGGAGCTGAAGCTGGACCACAGCTGCTTCATGATGTATTTCAGCACTGCTGCAACAGCTGGCATCAAGCTTGGAGAAGCAGAGGAGTAATTTCAGAGAGCTGATTGACCCTGAGCAGCAGCGGCTGGCTGTAGATAAGATTTTTTACATGATTTGTAAATAGTTCCAGCTGTACGTAGTCTGCATTTAGTTCATACTGCGACAGGAGGGGGTCGACTGGTTGGAAGTTTTAACAGAGAAGTTTTCTGTAGACTGCTGAAGCTTGATTACACACACCATCATCATACTGAAGCTCATCTGCTTCTCATCTCTCCTTGCTGTCTTATTATTTTAGGGCCATATCGCCCACTCCTAGCAGCACCCTGACTCTGATTGAGCTGAATATAATGTAACTTTTTAAAAAATATGTTTTTAACCCATATTTAACCTATTAAATCAGCATAAACTACACTTAAATTAGTATCATTGTTAATACCTGTGTTTACACCACTATTTCATATCAGTAGGACTGCTGTGGGAAAGGTCTGTACTCTGTGACTGGTGAAGTTTTGGGGCTCTGAGAGGAAGTCTGCTGACAGCTCTCACAAATGAAAAAGTAGTACCACCTTCTCAGCATGGATTCTAGCTAAGATTAAATATATTTTTTGATTTACGCTCAGTACTTTCTCAGGAAGATGTTGGAATAATAATATAATAATAATAGTTTGGTAACCATGATATCCAATTTCTTCATTATTTGTTATTTTCTAAATAAATATTGATGCAGAGAGGTTTTTTTTTTTTTTTTTTTTCGGTTTAGAAAGTCCCAACCTCACTGTATGGGAATAGAGAGGTTGAGAGGATGTGTGAAATAATAAAATCTGTATAAAATCAGACTTGCATGCTGTGTAAATAGCTATAGCAGCTTGTGACAGTGTTGATAATAATAACCATCGCTGTGTGTGTGCTCCGCTATCAGACTGTGAGTGGATTATGTGAGCGAGGTAGGTTTATTACAGCTAGATGGAGTTTGATTGTAGCAGGCAGTTTTGCATGGGGGCAGGTTGTGCGTCATGTGTTTTTTGACTGACGTATAAGCAGGAATTAAAGGTGACAAACACTTAAACTCTGACACAATGACAGCTTGTTGTCACACTGACATATGCCTGCTTTATCATTTATTTTGTGACGCTTGTTGTCATACTATAAAATTGCAGCTGCGCACCTTTGATCATGACGTTGCCAAAATACGAGCTGTTGTAATTTTAGTGCTTTGTTTACAAAGATGTATGATAGGGAGAGATGAACATTTTATTACAGCCATGTCACATAGCTCTTGATTTGTCGCTGGCTGTAAGTGCAGACTTTTAATCTAAGACGTCAGTGCTGGTGCTGCACCGATTCAGCCTCATCATCCAAAGTCATTACAGAGTCATCTCAAAAGACCTGCTGCTTTTTTTGCCAACGTGTCACCACAACACTTCGAGCAGATGGTTAAAAACCCTCCTTGCACCCTCAGAATCCAAAGTGAACCCAAGATGTGTTTGCATGTTAAGTTTCAACATTTGGTTGTGTGGAAATAAATTATAGGCCTGGGCGATAGAGAGTAAAAGATTCTGATCGATATATTTGCCAATATTCTTTATACAGAATATAATATATACAAAATTTATTTTTAAAAAAAGTTGTGATGCTGTGTAAAACATAAATAAAAACAGAATGCAAAGATTTGCAAATCCTTTCCTTTGTCTCGCTGAAATAAGTCAGGACGTCCCTGAAGAAGATGTCGTCTGGATGGCAGCATATGTTGCTCTAAAACCTGTATCTTTCATCATTAATGGGGCCTTCACAGATGTGACAGTTACCCATGATGCCATGGGCACTAACACACCCCCGTACCATCACAGATGCTGGCTGTTGAACTTCGCACTGGTAACAATCTGGATGATCATTTTTCTCTCAGAGGACACAACATCCATTAGTTTGAACTTCATACATCTTGTTTTTATACTGTATTCAATTGAATACAAGTCAAAAAGAATTTGCAAAGTGTCCCAGCTTTTTTGGAAAGAGGGTTGTACATAAATACACATTTTGTAGTGATACCTTAATGGTTTGTGACAAAGATGTGTAACAGAGGCAGGATATTGTACAATTTAACAATAAGCTTCATTGTCCATGATATCAGGGCACTGACACAGTAAACCCTATTAAACTAACAAATAAAAGCAAGGTGATTTATGCTCTGTTGAGTTTTCATATAGGTGCATATTACACAACATATATGCAGATACCGAT
Organism: Lutjanus argentimaculatus; assembly: GCA_034769285.1. NCBI lineage: Eukaryota > Metazoa > Chordata > Actinopteri > Lutjaniformes > Lutjanidae > Lutjanus > Lutjanus argentimaculatus. The sequence goes on along the minus strand of JAWZSL010000004.1, from coordinate 17,734,717 downwards.
ATAAACCCATGCAGCTGTGATAGGCCAACGGGCTCTAGAAATAAAGTGATACCTTTTGTGACTATTATGTGTCCATTTGCTGTAATTGTAAATACACAGCCAAAAGTTTCCCATGTTTTTCTGTCTTAACTGTACGCTTAAATGGACATATGCAACAACCAGTGGTGGTACTACTTAAGTACATTTTTATCTGCAGGTTAAAATGGGGGGAAAAAAAACAACAATTAGCCATCATGGGTTGCTCATGATGACGAGTAGCTTGGGGAAAGGAGATATGCTGATTGGACATTTCAAGTCTACATTAGATGGATACATTAGATTTGGGAGCATCACACTTCACACTGAAATGACATCTTTCAATATCAGGTTTTGATCCGTTCAGTCTAATAACATGTTGAAAGTCTGGAAGAGCAGCACAATTAAATCATTTTATCCCCATTCAAGTTATTGGAGGGCTAAACCAGAAGTCTTCCACTGCGGCCGTTATAGAGCATGTGCAGTGCACATTGATTTGTGTAATTTCTTTACAGCGAGACGTGGCTTTTTTTGGCTTCATGAACAGAGCCCCGCCTCTAACATTGTATTCAGTTCTTCTTATACATCCATGATGTAGGGGGGAGTTCAGGTCAGGTCATTTTGTATAGAATGTATTTCTTTATTTTCAAATTACAAATGAATTGTGTTGAGCAAGTATTTGTATTTTGTAACAAAATACTTTTTGATGTATTTGTGTCCGTCTCTGTTTATATGCAGCAACTGTCTCTCTCAGCTAAATGAGCCATACGTACTCACAGGGATTAATGTATGCAGTAATAACCTATTATAATTACATAATGCTGCTGTTTGGTATGGCTCATTTAGAGCTCTGCAGCCTGGAATAGCTTCCTCATTGTCATAAATCAAAGACTATCTGTGGTGCTTTTCGTACAGTTTTTAAACTTGGATGTAATGAATGATGGACTCAGCCGAGACAAGAAATAAGCAGACACTGATTTTCATTTCAAACCTATTTTTGGCTGTATCCACATTAATCCTAATGACTGTGTCTATGTCAGCGCTTAGATAGCTGCGTGGAAGAGATTTGTGAGTTCTTCTTCATGAGTCACTTTGTGAGGACAAAGATGTGAAACAGCAGCTTCTGAATCAACTCATGTTTTTGCCCTCATTTGGAGCTTGTCATTGTCAAAACTATAATTGTAACTGTATAAACCTCAAAACAGCATGATATGCAGATGTTGTTCCTCATCATGTTGCTGATCAAAGCGCCTCCACCTACTAATCTGTCAAAAGTCCCCAGCTGGGTGATCAAAAGAAGGGGAGTATTTTTGTAAAATGAAGAAAATGTGTTTAGACCCACATTTAAAGCCCAGTTCTTGGCAGTAATAAGCTCTACATCAATATGGTTATTCAGTGAATACCAAATAAACAATTTAAGATATACTTAGGAGCAGTAATATCAATAAATAGCTGCTATTTGGAACCCCCCATAGTCAACAGCCAAGAACAGATTGTGAGACTACGGGCTGCTTGACACAGACATGTAAAAGGCTCTTCACCCTTCTTAGGCGAGGGAACTAAACAACTTGTGTTGTTTGCCTCTCTTTGGGGTTGTTTTTTGTCTATTTGTGGTAATTTTTACTCTCTTAATAATCATTTAGCATCTTTGTAGTTGTTTTTTTTTTGTTTTTTGTCTTTTGTTGTTGTCATTTTGTATGTTAAAGTTGTTCTGTTTTAAAGTTGTTTATGTGTTGTTTTTGTGTCGTTGTGTAGTGATATTGCAGCTATTTATAGTTGCTTTTGTCTGTTTTTAGTCATTTTGCATCTTTTTGTTGTTGTTTATTTTCTTCTTTTCACTCTGTTGCTGAATGCCTCTTTGTAGATGTTTTTTGTTTCTTCATAGTTGTTGTTTAGTAGTTTGTTGTCTTTGTTTTGTTAAACTTTAAGACGTTCCATCAGATAACCTCCAGGAAGACGGTCGCCCTTATACAGAGCCCTCTAGTGGTAAAAAATTAGCTTCATCGTCCAGCAGGACCTCGGTCGTCGGGATAAATTGTGACACTCAAAGGGACAACAGACCTTTTGTTTTCTCTCAACAGCCATTCTGACATGAAACAGTAAACACAGGTGCTGTTGTGCATGTTGGCCCACTGTAAAGGCTCTGCTGCATTAAATGGATGAGGACCTTAATTCTTATCATTAATTAAACCTCTTTACTCCAGTATTGCATGTCAATTTGCTTCCATGAAAAAAAGTAAAACCGTTTCAAATAGATGTTTTCAGTGTTATTTTACTCTTAAATTCAATCAGATCCATTAGAGCTGGAACTAATGATCATTTTCATTATTAATCTGTCGATTATTTTCACAGTCAATCATTTAGTCTATAAAAAGTAAAAAAATATGAAAACTGCTCATCACAATTTCCCAAAGTCATCTCAAATTGCTTCTTTTGTCCAACCAACAGTCCAAAACTCCAAGACTTTTAATTTACTATCATAAATGACAAAGAAAAGCAGCAAATCCTCAAGGTTAAGAAGCTGCAACCAGCAAATATTTGACATTTTGCTTGAAAAATGGCTGAAATGATTAATTGATCAAAATAGTTTGCAACTAATTTTCTTTTGAAAATGGATCAAAATCAAAAGCAGCACCGGCAGTCCTCCCAGTATATCCCAGAATATTTTTTTTCTTCACCCATGCCCACTTGCACCCGTTTGACCGAAGAAAAAACAAACAAAACACAGCGTAGCTTACTGGTGACTGCTAATTTTTTTAAGGAAGAATGTCAACATGTAAATAACAGTTGTCACAAAATACTGCAGTGTAATTAGAGTAAATACGCTGTATGTTGTGGGCTGTAATCTAAAGAGTTACCTGTATGATGTGACGATGCTGTCTGCTATAGGGACAGAAAATATTTAGTTAGGTTTTGGGAAAGATCATGATTTGGGTTACAATGATCACTCTCACAAATCTTTGGTGGATCTGGATAATGGAAAGTGTTTAATTTTCATTTCACATTGGCAAATACCTCTTATGAAGTGTGACGAACCAGAATACTGAATAAACGAGTGCATGAGCAGACAAAGATTTTAGATTTCAGAGTGAAGCATTTTGTTTTGTGCTCATCATGTTACTTTAACCTTGGTGTTGTTTGCTGTCTTTCATCTCTCATCCCTCAGGTTCTTGACAAAGTTTGTTTTCATCAAAAATATAATGTGTCAGAAGAGTTTTTACACTGTATTTTTCATGTGACAGCAGGATTAATTCAAGGATATTTTGTAAAAATCCAATTGTTTTGTTTCATGCAGGAGGTTCCAGTTGTTCTTCTCCACGAGCTGTCACAGTATGAAGGGGATTGGAGCATCCTGCCTGCGCTTATCGGTGAGTGTGAAACATATGCACATATGGAGATGATAACAAATTGAGTAAATCCGATTCAATAACATTTAATTTAATTTAGCTTTAATGGTTCCTGTTGGGACAATGAGCAATAAAGTTAATGGCTTCTTGTGGATCTCTCCAGCCTGTCTGCTGCTTATGGTCAATCAGCATCCTGGTTTGTCTTCATAGAGGAGGAAACCAGAGTCAAACTGTCTGCTCTGCTGCAGGTGCTCCGCAGATATCACGCTGAAGAGGTGAGATGCACACACCAAAACAACCCTGACTATCTACATTATACGTTTTCTTGACTGAGATTTAGTTTACTGCTCTGATGCACATATTAAACAAGCTACTTTGTTTTCATATCTACCTGGCCCATTGCCCCTTCTTACAACTCACAGGAATGGTTTTTGGGTAAGTGCCTCCATGACAGCGAAGCCTCCATCATCCACCACTATGCCTTTTCTCGAAGACCCCGCTTCCTTCAGCTACCCTGACCCTGCAGCAGGCTGGGCTCTCAGCACACCGCTGCTCCAGAGGTGTGTGTGCAGTTGTGTGCGCATGAAAAGGGTCACAGATATCTTTCCCTCCTCTCTTTTTACCTCCATTGAGGACATTATATTTTCAGTGCTGTTTGTTTTCCTGTTTTTCTGCAGGATTATGGAAAAACTGTGGGCCCAATTTTCATGAAACTTTCTAGAGGGGTATAGTATGTGCTAGGCTGGGTAGACATTACATGGATATTGTAATATAAGACTAGATATCGTCCTAGATTTTGGATATTGTTATATCATGATATGGCATAAGTGTTGTCCTTTCCTGTTTTTAAAGGCTGCATTACAATAATGTGATGTGACTATTTTAGCTGTTCTATTACCCGACAGTATTGTTATATTAACAAAATTGGCTTTACATCATGCGACTCAATTGCAACTTAGTTTCCCCAAAGTTTCAACCAACTAAAGTTGTGGGTAAAGTCAGCATAACAACGCCTTTTTCTCAAACTAAGCTGTTGTCATGGAAACATAAATGCACACATATCACGCCACTAATTATACTCTTACTGACATCCAAATGTGAACTGTCTGCAATAACCTCCAGAGATATTAAGGGAAAATGTTTGAACTTCACACTTCACAAGAACAAGCAGTGATACTGACTGTAAAGTTTGGCTTGCAGATTTGCACATCATAGAGGAGTGGAGAGTTTGCCTTGATGGTCTGCTTTGTCTCACAGCCCTTGTAGTTTTGACATTGACCTGATAGACAGGCCAATCCATTTTTATGTAGGCCCATAAAAGGTCCCAGGAAGGAGCTCTAACTTCAGAAGAACCTTTAAATCTACTGAGTGTAGGCACTTAGGATACACTCTCTACCACTGTATTTTCCCAGCCTATCAAATCTGGAGATTTTGCTGTTTTCCGAGCCTCAAAATGATTCTGAAGCCTGTAATCATAGTGACCATGACACCTGAAACCGAACGTTTTGGCGTTTTGACAAATACAAAACAGGAGTCACAGAGATTGCTAAACCAAACCAGCGACCCAGGACTTCCTAAAATTGTAGAAGTACATCAGATATGGAAGTTAGTCTGAGCTGCTGTTTCTCCTCTTTCAACATCCTTTACTTCTGTGTGTTTCAGACTCGCCGAGCGGATTCAACACGAGCATCTGAAGTCAGATTTCACCATCGACTTGAAACATGAGGTACTCTGAGACAAATCACAATGATATGTTACTGTTCAATCCTGCTTTGGGCCTCTGCTGTGAAAAGCCAATGCAACTGATAACTGATTCGTCTTTTATCGACGAGTTTTCAAACTCAAGCCCTGCAGCTTTCTATGCCTGCAGCTTTAGACAGATCTGCTGCTATATTATTAATGAAAACGCTCTACTTCTGAATGGATCCAAGCGTCTGTGTGTATGGGGAGATTGATTTTTGAGGAAGCAGAGTTAAAGGTTTCTGGTACAACTTCACCTACTTCCAATGTGAATGGAGAAAGGGAAAAGGGCTGAAGATGTCAACACTCGTACAACACTTGTAGTATATAGTAGGACTGCACCCAAATAGATTACATGAGAACAACTTTATTGTTTGACCAATGTTTAGATGAGGTTGAAATAAAAATGGAGAAACGAAAGTAATTTTTTCTTTGTGACGTTTTTAACGTTTTAGTCATATATTATTAAATTCAAGGTCAAAGCAAAGCTGTGTTTTACTTTACTTTAATGGTGTCCAGACCCAGCAAAGACATTAAATCATAATGTTACTCCTCTTTAAAAATGCAAGGGGACTGATATAATTGAAATGCACGCGTGAGTCTAAAACTTTGAGCTGTGTGTCCCCCTTGGAGATTCTCAAATGAATTATGGATCTAAGTGTGTGCGTGGATGTTTGTGTGCCAAGACATTAGTTATTAGTAAGTATTTACTGTTTGATGGCCCAAAATGAACTATTATACTTACCTGAGGGTGAATTGAATTTGATTAATGTTTTTTATAGCATGATAGTGACTGTCGGAGCTGTAGTGGTCAGATACTAATAGAGCTTTACTTTATATTAGCAGTAAAATTATTCTAAAAGGTCCAGTGTGTAAGATTAAAATGGTTTATTGCAAAATATGGCAGGAATAAAATATAATATTCATAAGAATGTTTTAATCAGTGTATAACCACCTGAAAATAAAAATCATGTTTGAAACAAATGATTTCTCTGTTTCTCTAGATTGCGTTGTATATTTGGGAGGAAGGAAAAGGTCCGAAGCTGACAGCTGTCCCAGAGTTTTGTACAGAGACAAGAGACAACTGTGCGACAACATTTACAACCTACCTGCCCAACTGTGTATGTGCAACTCTTATTTACTGATGTTTACATTGCTATATTTGGGTGATTAAAAAGTGTGCCTGTATCTGTGTGTGAGCATGCATCTGTGCTTGTTGGCATGGTGGTGTGTGTGTGTGGTGCGCTAAAGTGTCAGCAGCTGAAAGTTTAATTTATGTAATCACTGCAGACAGACAAAATGTTACAACCCAAATGAATATAAAATATTTAGTAGGTAAACAAGAGTTAACTTTGTCCTGGCAGGTGGTGTTACTGAATATGTATAACTCTAGAGGCATGACTACATTTTGCTGTGGGTAATTATTAAAAAAAGGAAACATCTCTCATGTTTCTTGGCTTCATGGACCTGGTCAACAGCCTTGCGGCAGCGTTCTGGACTTCTGTTTGTAGACGGTCCAGAGACAACTTACTGAGGCAGGTGAAAAGGGAACTGCAAGTTGTATCACAACCTGAGCAGGAAACGATCCTTCATGCTTTTAGATCATCCCGGCTAGACAACAGATCTGAGTTATGCAATATTTCTGAAATGATAAAAACATGAACATGTCACCGGTTTAATTTTCAAAATCAAAATAAACAGTCTGATCAAATACCACATCGAGTTTCTTATCTGAGACTGAACAGCCGAGGAAGGAGACCCAGTCCCCTGGGCAACCTTGGAAGCTGTACTGTCTGGGGTGATGACAAGGACCTCACTCTTATCTGTGTTTAACTGTACAAAGTTGTTCATCATAAAGTTCTTAATGGTAGTTAAAAAAATGTTGAGTAAAGGAAACATAGAGCAGAGTATCATCAGCATAAAAGTGATATGAAATACCTTTAGATTTGCTAATAATTTGACCTAATGGATGCATATACAAGGCAAATAATATAGGACCAAAGACAGAACCCTGAGGCACACCCCAGGAAAGAGCAGCAGAGTGACTTGAGGAGAGTTTGTTTGAGATAAATTTATCTAGTTAAAACCAAAGAGCTTCTTATATCCAGCAGCACAGCAGCAGCCTTGATCACTTGAATGACTATATTTGTAAGACAGTTACATCTACTGAAGGAAGCTTAAAAAGAAGGAAGGGTCTTTACATCATCTATAGAGTATTGTGTGGTCTGTTGGTGGCAGACTTTTGTGACACTTCCATTAAAGCTTAGGGGAGATGCATGGAGAAGCACAGTAAAACCCAACATATCTACATTATATGAACTATGATGAAGAAATATTGTGTGAGGGTGTGATGAAGAGGAATGATCCAAGGATCCCTTTTGAGCTAATTTCTATTTATTGCTATTTACAAATACATGGTTATGGTCCCATACTTGGCATGTTTGTTTCCTTCCACTTGCTGCTGTGATGTGATCCCTTAATTTTCCTGAATGTGATAAATTAAATAACATTCACAAGAATATAAAAATGTACATTTCAGTATAGATGACTTGTGCATAAAATAACTGTGCTGCTCCAAATTATAGGGCAAATAGGAGCAGAAATGTAGACGTTATGACACAAAGATTACATGATCACTGTAGCACTTCTGATGAGGTTTCCAGAGTGGCTGTTATCCATCATAAGAAAAAAGTCTAGTATTTATACTGAACACTCTGCATTGGTGGTAGATCAGAAAATGACAGCTATAAATAAGTAATAACATCCTGATAACAGTAATTTTCTGGCCTGCGTTAATTGTCTGACCAGAAAAAGTGGAGCTCTAACATATGACTGTGATTTGTTTTTCCCACATGATGATGCTGTTAGGACCCAGTGTGCCTCATTTTGCCACCCTGACTCAATTTTAAGTCCATTACATTCTGCACGTTGTACCTCACACTGCTCATTCACCGGTGCACTTTTAAGCATTTCATTGCCACGATGCATCATTTTCTTGAATGAAGAGAGTCATTGTTTTTCTTCCTCTCTGGTTCTAGGGAGATCCCGTGTCAAAGAACAATGTATTTGTTGCTGTGAAAACCTGCCAAAAATTCCACTTGGATCGAGGTGCGTGTGTGTTATTCTTGAGCAGTTTTTGAAGACACAAAAACAGTTTCATTCATTAAAAAAATATATATTCTGCAGTGATGGAAGAAGTGTTCAGATCCTTTACTTAAAGGGACACTTACACCATCAAAAAGATGGTGAGCTTACAAGCAAGCTCTTGACCTGGTAGCATTTTCTCATTTTACACTGAAAATGGTGGTCAGAGGATCTGACTCAACGTATATTTTGTACACTCTTAGAAATAAAGAATCATAAAGGGTTCTTCGGCTTGTCCCCTTAGGAGGAAACTTTTTGGTTCTTGGTCGAAGCTTTTACAAAGGTCCCACTTGGAATCCTTTCAAAAAGGTCTACCTAGAAACCAACATAGAATATTATACCTAGAACCATCTGCAAAAGATTTCACCTTGGACCCCCTTTGAGAGGTTCGAAAGGAGAACACTTCTGTGGTGTTCACACCCAGAACACTCTCAGGATCTTTCCATATTCTAAGGGTGCTAACAAGAACCCAACCAGGGGGTTCTAACGAGAAACCTTTGATATATTATCAAAAACCCTTGATGAAAGAGATCTTCAAGGAATTCAGCAAACCCTCTGAACTAAATCCATAACATGTGACTTGAAGTAGCTGGTGCTGATTTACATCTGTCACAGGTAGATGTAAACATTTGGATAAATTTTAGCTAATTTGGCTTTTGTAAAAGGGCAAAGTCTTAAACTGTATGAGCCCATGTCTGCAGCAAGATTATTTGGCACTTTTGATATGAAAGTTTGATGGATCTTGCAGGCTTGAGGTGCCAAAATGAACTTTTTCAGTTTGTTTGTCACAAAAAAAAGTAAATTTAGCTGCAAATGTTTCTTCTTTGTTTACTGCCAGTTGCTTTACAGTCTGCTGGTCATTCAGTCTGAATTAACCTGTCAGGCAAAAAAAAAAACCACCTGTTTAGATTCACAACCTCACCTCGGCTGACTGCTGAAATTGTTATAGTTTGTATAATTATCCAAAACATTGGTGTCTGTTTTGAGGGTCAAAATGAGCCAGTAGTTATGGACTGACTATTTAAAAGTAATTAACAAACCCAAAAGTAGAAAGAACAGTGTGTGATTAACTCACCTGTTACTTTAAATTCAGGTTAAACTCAGAATTTCATAGCAAGCCGCCACAGTGGTGTACTCCCTTTGTTTGAGAATAGATTAAGATTGGTCCCACTTGTTGTGGATTTAAATCAATTATGTGTGATTATGACTGTGAGTTAACATTGTGTAGTTTTAAGTAGATGCTGCTCTTATCCTCATGACATGCAGTGAGTGTATTCATCCCGTGTCTTGTTCAAAGACAGCGTAATTGTTTTCTCACTCCTCTCAGAGTGAGTAGACATCTACCATTATATTTGCTGACACAGTCTTTTAGAGTGTAAGATTCGCAGTGGGGACTCAGAGTTTGAATTATGGGCTCCAACAGTGATTCAGTGTATAGAACTCTGCATGCATGTGTTCTCTCCTCCACCTGATCTCTTTTTATCCCCTTCCTTTCCTTATCCTCACAGTACCAGTGGTTAAAGCCACCTGGGAGAAAGACGCTGGGTTTTTAGAGTTTTACAGCGATGTCGCTGACACCTCCATACCTACAATCAGTCTGGGAGTGCCCAATACTGAGAGAGGTGAGCTGATCAGACACAATGTTAACTGATTTCTGCAGGACAGATCTATGATTTGTTGGAGGGATTAAATCACTGAGGCGGCCTTCAAGCACTTGTAGATCTCCAGGAGGAGCTGAAGGAGGAGTTACAGGATGGTTTTGATGCCTGTATGTCATGGTTGTGTTTTTGGTTGGTTACTTCCTGTTTTATTTTGTAGTATTGGTTTCCCTTGTGTGTCCTTGTTTTTACTTCCTGTCTTTGTCCTTTTCCCGCCCTTTGTTGATTACTGATTTGGTTCACCTGTTGTTGTCCACCCACCTGTGTTTGATTACTTCCCTGTCTATTTAGTCCCTGTGTTTCTCTTTGTCTTTGTCAGTTTGTCGTGTAGATTTGGTGTTTTAGTTTCCCGTGTCTTCCCAGTGTGTTCTCGAGTGTTTTTGGTTTTCTCCCTTTTTGGATGGTTTGTGTTTCACTAGTGCTTGTTGGACTTATTTTTCCCCTCTTGGTGTTTTTTTGGATTTTTGGATTTGTGGACTTCTGCCTGGCTTTGTTTTCATTTGGATCTCTTCATTCATGTAAGCCGGTGTTTTTTGTTACCTTTGTTTTATGCATTAAAATTATCATTTGAACTTGCACCAGTGCTCCCGTCTGCATTTCAGGGTCCACCACCTCCAGTGATTTTCATTGACTTTACACTCACACGTAACAGTACGAACTGACCAAAATTATGGACCCAGCAGACCTAGCACTGACCAAAACCATGGACCCCGCAGACCTTGCACTAGCCTGTAAGGAGCTGCAAGAGGCCTGTGCACAAAGTGAGCAATTGATCCAAGTCATTAGGAACAGCAAAGATGTCAAGCGGAAACTTTTTGTTTGTTCACTGATGGAGAAGACGTTTTTATCGAGGCCCAGAATTTTTTGTTTTTCGGGAGCAACTCAGAGCCTGGATTTCGTTGCAAAACTGAGACAGGACTTGCAGGCTGAATTTGACTCTGGGATCAGTACAGATTTTGAGCCCAGCATGGACTCTGTTAGCCACCAGCCATCTGCTAAGCTAGCTCCTCTGTCAGCCAGTTTTCTGCCTGAACCTGCCCCGAACTCAGTATCTGGGAAGCCCCCCAGACGCAAGCATCGTGGCTCTCAGCTGCCCAGCGTCCTCGAACCCCAGCTGCCCAGCGTCCTTGAACCCCAGCTGCCCAGCGCCCTTGAACCCCAGCTGCCCAGCGCCCTCGAACCTCAGCTGCCCAGCGCCCTCGAACCTCAGCTGCCCAGCGTCCTCGAACTTCAGCTGCCCAGCGTCCTCGAACCCCAGCTGCCCAGCGCCCTCGAACCCCAGCTGCCCAGCGCCCCCGAATCTCAGCTGCCCAGCGCCACGGAGGTTCTGCTTCCCAGCGCCACGGAGGCTCTGCTGCTCAACAACCCAGCCTCCGCATCTCCTGTCCCGGTGGGACCGCCGCCACCATCTCCTCTTCCGGCTGGGTCACCGCCATCATCTCCAGTCCCGGTGGGACCGCCGCCACCACCTCCTCTTCCGGTGGGGCCGTCGCCACCATCTCCAGTCCCGGTGGGACCGCCGCCACCACCTCCTCTTCCGGTGGGGCCGTCGCCGTCATCTCCAGTCCCGGTGGGGCCGCCGCCACCACCTCCTCTTCCGGTGGGGCCGTCGCCGTCATCTCCAGTCCCGGTGGGACCGCCGCCACCACCTCCTCTTCCGGTGGGGCCGTCGCCATCATCTCCAGTCCCGGTGGGACCGCCGCCACCATCCCCTCTTCCGGTGGGGCCGTCGCCATCATCACACACCCCGGTGGGGTCACCGCAGCCAACTCCCCTTCCGGCTGGGTCACCGCCATCATCTCCAGTCCCGGTGGGACCGCCGCCACCACCTCCTCTTCCGGTGGGGCCGTCGCCATCATCTCCAGTCCCGGTGGGGCCGCCGCCACCACCTCCTCTTCCGGTGGGGCCGTCGCCATCATCTCCAGTCCCGGTGGGGCCGCCGCCACCACCTCCTCTTCCGGTGGGGCCGTCGCCATCATCTCCAGTCCCGGTGGGACCGCCGCCACCACCTCCTGCTCCAGCTGGGCCACAGCCTCCCCCTGGTCTGGCTGGGTCGCAGTCACCTCCTGTTCTGGTGGGATCATCAGTGACTCTTCCTGCTCTGACTGGGCCGTCTACATCGCTGCAGTCACTTCTAGTCTCAGCTGGGCCTCAGTCACCTTCAATGGGGGCCCGCCTTCATCTTCGCCAGCGCCTCTGGCCTTCTGCTCGTCCTCCCGACGGGTCCCGCCTTCGTCTGTGGCCTCCTGCTCGTCCTCCCGACGGGTCTCGCCTTCGCCTGTGGCCTCCTGCTCGTCCTCCCGACGGGTCCCGCCTTCGCCTGTGGCCTCCTGCTCGTCCTCCCGACGGGTCCCGCCTTCGCCTGTGGCTTCCTGCTCGTCCTCCCGACGAATAACGAATTGGAATAACGACTCCAAATAAACTGCATTGCCCAGGGGCTATACGTGATGCACACCTTTTCTTATTCTCACCTGCCTGCTTTTCTCTGTCAGTGCCTAGTCTAAAGGCCTTTGCAAACCTAATCCATATCCATGTTTAAAAATAAATGACCTCACATTGTATCAATCATATTTACACACCAACTCTGAAACTTGGTTTGATTTTCTGCATTTGACTCGCACAGCCAGACTTATCTTCACAGTGAAAGGTCTGGCTCCTCACATGATCATTCTGCATAGAGGAAAAAAAATGCTCTGGCTTGTTTGTGTTTTTCGGAATCAATCAAAATCACCAAGGGCAGCACAAATCCCAGGATGCAACAATGGTGACCCTGCAAAACAGTCCCTGGGGAGGGGACGTGGTGGTTTTGGTGGAACATTTACATGTGGGTAGGCAAGCCCTGCAAAATTTTATTGCCCAGGTTCATAAAAGAAGCGGTAAAAGCTGTTAGTTTGTTAGTAACCCAGGTGCTGTTATGCCATTTTCCGCATGTAGGTTGCTAGTTTGGAGGCTGTTGTTGTTGTTTCATGCGAACTTTTAAAATGCAGATAGCGTATGCAGCGATGCCGCCTGAAACAAGCAGCTAAGGGCAGCTTTAAACAAATAGAATACATCCAGTGAGTTAGACTGAAGTGAATGATGATGACTATAAAATGAGAGTGAAATAGAGGATCAGGACAGCACGTTATGCCGTTGTGCAGTGTGGAGACCAGGGACAGCTCAGCCTCTTCACAGTTAGCCACGGTGGTAAATACAAGATGCAGACAGAGAGTAACGATGGCCTAGGGAGGTACCTCCAGCAGAGAAAAGCAAAGGTGGAGATGAGAAAGAAGGAGCAGGAAATAGAGCAACAGCAGTGGGCATTACAAGAGCTGCAGACAGATGAGGTGTCCACCTGTCTCTCCAGCTTGACCCCCACAGAAACAATCCCAGAAGTGAGAGCTAGGGCCACAAATTCATCCTCACTGTTTGCAGCTCCATTTTGTCTTGTATTGTGAATTTTCGCAACAAATAGACCAATAAAACGGAAAATATGGACTTGGTGTACAAAGGCCTCAAGTAACATTATATTAATCTTACAATGATGTTGCCTGGCTCCAAACAGAGTCAGACAATTACCTGCGTAAGTCAAATCCTACCCAACCAGGGAAGGACAACTGGACATAGCACATAGTGATGCAAAGGTGCTTCATTTGTGAGACACTGTAAGCAGAGAGAAGACAAAATGTTAGTAGGATTTAGCTCCAAGCACTACTGTGCCAAAATACAGCCTCTCAGAGCTGCTAACACAGCTGTAGACTCTTGAGATTTTTTTTTTCATGGTGTAACTCTGCATTCCCTCTTTGTTTCTTGTGTACAGTCACCACATTGTTAGCAGCTCATTCACTGTCAAACTTAAATTGAAGTTCAAGTGGTAGCAGGGTCCAAAACTAACACTCGCCACTTGCCAATTACGGGTAGATTTTGTCTCTGGCTGGTAAATTTTTAAGACCACTCGCCACTCTGGTGAGTTATTTTTTTACCGGCGAAAATTTCATTTTTTGAGAGGGACCCATCTGCAGTCAAGATGGTGGACAAGGGCGCCGCCATATATCCAATCCATGCCGGAAGTCACAACCGGAAGTTGGTCTTCCCTAACCTAACACCTAACCCTTATCACACACCTAACCCTAAGGTCACTCTTTCTTCTCCACAGGTTTTCACAGGTAAGTGACTGGACTCTTTGGTTGTGTCTAACCCTGGGGCTCTCCAGCATGGGTGTAACTACCTATATGGCCTCCTGTGTGGTAAGGCAGGAGGACATGTAGGTAGTTACACTCATGCTGGAGAGTCGCTGGGATCCAGGAGACACTTAAGCCCTCACGCCACGTCAAGGCAGAGTCCATGTGAGGGTTTTTTTTTGTTTGTTTTTTTTCAAGTTTTTTTTTCTTTTTTTTTTTCTTTTCTTTTTTTTTCTAACACTTACATGATCTTAACCTATACTTATTCTAAAATTATCTTATCCTATCATGATCTAGATATTAATACGAACACACACACAAATACACAAGAATGTGCAAAATTTCTACAAAAGTTCAAAACTGCTTAAAACAAGCACTAATTAACGGGCAACATGTTAATGGGTTGATTTCACTTTTCATTTCTCCAAAAGCTCGGTTCTCTCGTGCTTGAAGGCTCGGAAAGATCTCATGGGGATCTTGCTTGCTTTGCACTTCTCACAGTATGCCTGGTATGCTGCCCTGCCTCTCACATTCCTCTCTGTCGGCACAAATGAGAGTTCCTGCTCTGACCACTGCCTGGAGGTATTTGCTGGCAAACACATTGCCTGGGACCTCTCCATTGGGCGCAGGTCATCCTAGGCCTCGACCGCCTGGACATCCTCATCTGGGGGTTCATACTCTGGCTGCTCAGGTCGCTGGGGTTCCCGGACGGCCAGTCGCGGTGGTTGGACTGTGCGATAGGGGATATCTTCATGGAGCTTCCAGATCACCATGTTGAAGACCTTTGGCAGAGTAAAGCAGGACTGGATCTGCAACTTCTGCAGCTCCTTCTGTGACACGGTGTGGCTCATTTCAGTCAGGAGGTCGCGCAGGTGGTTGTAGTCGACATAGTCGCCATTCATCACCATGCCGACACAGCTGATGAAAGTGAGTGCTCTCAGCCGGATGTTGGGGGTCTTGTTCATGGATTCTGGGAGTCTGGCAAGGACCTTTTCCATCCAAGCCATGCCATGCTCCCTGTATTTCTCCAGGTTCCTGGAGTAAGTCAGAGACCTCCTCTCGATCTCCACACAGACCTGGAGGGTCAGGCTGGCTACCAGGGAGATGGGGAAAGGCTCACAACCGGCTCTGTGGACCTGGACATAGTCCCGGAAGTTCCACCACAGTCTCTTCCCTCCCTTTGTGTCCCGGAACTTGAATGCCGGGAAGAAGTTCAACTTGGCTTCCACAAAGCCTGCCATGAGACAGACCTTGGGGTCTTTCCCAGCCTGGATCACCAATGTGCGAGCCCTGGCAAATGTGTTGGGCACGGGGAAGCTGTCCTTCTCAGCCAGGTCATCACACAGGGTCTCCAGGGGCCAGGCGCCAATCAGCCGTCCAGAGGGGTGGTTGGATTTGAGCGCTGCCATCGGGATGTCGGTGTTCCTCTTGTAAATGTCACCGAGCAGCACAGTGACCAGAGCGACCCCTGTGACAGACGGTGCGGCCTCCAAAGTCTGGCACAGAGGGAACACACGCTCAATGCGCAGGACCTGCAACTTATCCCTCGTCCAATTGTAAAGAGGAGGGGGTGTCTCCCCAGCACTCGCGCTTGAGTGCGGCGCCAGGCCCAGGAAGCCTCTCTGGTGGGTGAGGCTCTTGTCACTCACCGTGCTTGTGCCCAGACTAACGCTGAGCTGGTTGTCAAGGGGCGAGAGAGGTCGACCATGTATGAGCTCCTCAAAGGCCAGCTCATACTGGTACACCTGCCAAGACACGTCGTACCGCGCAACCCCCTCATTCTCGCGGTAGAGGGCCGTAAGGTTGTCCACCAGAAACAGGACAACATCCCGGAGGACCAACAAAATACCGGTGTCACCGCTGTCCTGGAATGGGACGAGGAGAGGATGTTCTTCAAAAAGGCAGGCCAGGCTCTCCAGGTTAAAATGCTCAGCCGGATCCAGGGTGGACAGGATCCTGTCCTCGAACCTGACCACCTGTTCCAACCTGCATACCAGTTGCCCGACCATTCTGTCATGCAGGTCCCTCATGTGCCTGAGGTACCTACCCGCACGTTGCTGGACTGCCAAGTGGAAGTTTGGGTGGGACAGGCCACAGGTGACAATGGCACCACTTACTGGATGCTTAAATGGCATCTCAAGGTGGGCGTGTGGCGAGTCCACATAAAGCTGGAAGAACGTAAGCTTGCCATACGTCTCCGGGACACTCAGCAACTCCCTGCTAACATCCATGGGCTGATTGTCCAGGTTACTCTGGAAGTTTGTTGCCTCATGGATGCCAAGCGCGGTAAAGAGGGTTCCCCTGAGACCCACAAGGTCCTCCAACCCATACCTAGAGAACAAAATATGGGTCTGAGGTTCCTTTGGCACAACATTGCACGCAAAGTGCACAGAAACTGACCTGACCTGAGATGGGTCCAGGATATCACTGATGTCCAGTGGCTCTATGTCTTTCTGGCCAAACTGGTTGAGGAAGATAGCAACCTTCATGAAATGACATTTGTTGGCCTTCTCCACCGCCCTGTCCAGCAAATACATTATGAAGGTTGCCTCTCTCCTCAACACATGGAACCTGGATGTATCAAACGAGCCTTGTTTGCGGATGGTGGGCCGCACCTTGTCCTTCTCAGGCAGGTTCTTGAGCAGGTCATGAAAGTTATCGATTACACTATTCAGGAGCTCCAATGCCATCACATTGTAGAGGTCCTGATGGAGCAACCTGGAGTCCGGCTTTTGGCCATCAGCTGGAAGTGCTGTCATGAGCAGATGGTAGCCACCATCTACATAGGCCATGGTGTGCCCCACACAGTGTTTCAAGGCCGTTAGTCCGTCCCTACTGTACTTCTGCAGGTCCACATGTTTCTTTATAAAGTGGTAGTGTTTAACCGTGTTTGGACCACGAAGCCTGGGCAGGAGGAGATAGTGCAAACCCCCTTGGAGCCCCTGGAGGTTCTGGAACTCCACACAAATGCCATCAATATCAAAAGTAAAGTTCAGTAAAGAACTTGCATTAGGGACTGCGGTGGAATGGATGGGAATGGTGTCAGGGGCATGCAAAAACGCTTGCATGTCCTGATACTCTCTTCTGATCTGGAGTAAGCTGTTGCTGTTGGCAACACCAACATCCACGAGCACATTCTCACAAGACATGCTTGCTTGTGTCTGTCTCACAAACACTGAACAAATGACACTGCTTGCTCTCACTGCTGCAGACAAGACACTAACACTAGAAATGGCACTTACTCTTGTACTGTTTAACACTGTGACTGAACAAAATGAAATGTATTTATATGCCTATGGTATTTATGTACGAATACAAATACGAATACGAAATACTTTATTTATCCCCAAGGGGAAATTCATTTGTCTGTAGTCTCATCTATTTGTATAAGAATTATAGAGTATGTAGTTAGGGTATTTATGTATTTATGTAGTAGTGAGATACTAATTTTTTTGTTTTAGCTGATTTAACTTATAAACAATATGAATTAAGGAAATGACACATTTTTATGTATTGCTTGTATTTATGTCTTTATTTATTTATTTAAGATAAGTTAACTCTTCTCCACAGGTTTTCACAGGTAAGTTTAATGTTTTTTTTTCTCCACAGGTTTTCACAGGTAAGTTTAATGTTTCTTTTTTCTCCACAGGTTTTCACAGGTAAGTTAACTCTTTCTCCACAGGTTTTCTTTAGGGTTAGGACAGCTTAGGAGTGTGGATCCTTAGGTTTAGGACAGCCTACAGGTGGACAGGTAAGTGGTAGAGAGTCGGGACTCGGGATACACAGACATGGGAAGGTAGGTACAAGTGGCATCAATCAGTTGCTTGACATGATGATACTGGCCATGTAGGGCAGTCTATAGCGCCCCTAGCGGGAAGTGGAAAGTGACGTCGGACCCAGTACAGACGGGAAGGGGGTGCTCCAAAAGACACTCACAACAAATTTCAGGCCTCTAGCTATCACAGTTCCCAAGTTAGGAACTTAAGTTCCAAGCCGTTTTTACAGTGGATTTCGCCTCCGTTTTAAGTTCTTAACTTGGCCTAGGAAGGTCAGAAACGCGCGGGAGAGGTACCGTTGGAGTCGGACTGAGCCCCAGAACCCGTTCCTATAATTTGGTGACGATAGCGCCCCCTAGCAGGGAAGTTGGAAAGTGAAGTCAGACCCAGTACAGACGGCAAGAGGGTGCTCCAAAACACACCCACAACAAATTTCAGGCCTCTAGCTATCACGGTTCCCAAGTTAGGAACTTAAGTTCCAAGCCATTTTTACAATTAATTTTGCCTCTGTTTTAAGTTCATAACTTGGCCTAGGAAGGTCAGAAACGCGCGGGAGTGGTACCGTTGGAGTCGGACTGAGCCCCAGAACCCGTCCTTATAATTTGGTGACGATAGTGCCACCTAGCGGGAAAAAAAACTTCACTGCAAACCATGCCCAAACAACTCAGAATGGCCTGAAACGTGCTCCTAACAACTCCCTGGGGGACATTTTTCGGCTCTGCGAATTTTCACTCCCCCATTGACTTCTATGGGGATTTTAAAACGGTCATAACTTTTGAACGGAATGTCGTAGAGACTCAGGGGTGGTACCGTTGGATTCAAAAGGTCCACAAATGGGGGGGGGGGGGGTAGGTCAAGGTCCCATGTCTCTATCTGGCTTACTTAAAAAGTGACAGGGGACCAAATGTACCACCAGAAACATGTCCAAACGACTCAGGACAGTCTGAAACGCGCTCCTGACAACTATCTGCAGGACACTTTTGGCCTGTGACACTTAGTGCATTTTCACTAACAGTCACTACTTAAAAGTGCCATATCTCTGGAACCGTAAGTCCTAGAGACTCAGGAGTGGTACCGTTGGTTTCAGGGTACACACAAATGGTGGGGGGGGGGGGGGGGTAGGTCAAGGTCCCATGTCTCTAGCTGCCTTCCTTGAGGATCGGTCAGGATCGGTCAATTCCCAAAAGTGGCCGCTACAGGGAAGGTGATGCACTGGGGAGGCTCGGGGGAGCCTGGGGAGTCGTGTGGGACACTTTGCAGCCGGATCGGTCCACTCTGGGCCAAGTTATAGCCGACCAAAGTCTGACACTGGGGGCCTCAGAACGGACCAAAAGGCGCTCCCGGACCCTTTCCCAGGCACATAATTGGCCGGTTTTAAAACGGCATAACTTCCACCCCTGAGTCCTAGAGACTCAGGGTGGCACCGTTGGACTCAGGGTACACACAAATGGGGGGGTAGGTCAAGCTCCCATCTCTCTACGACCTTTCGTTGAGGATCGGTCATTTGACCGATTGTGGTTATTACCCTTATACCCCTAACCCTAACCCTAACCCGATCTACTAATGTATGTCATTGTTCTTGTAATGTTACATGTTAAATAAAGTTTAAAAAGTTTAAAGTTTTTTAAAAAATACACGAAGGAAGACCAACTTCCGGTTGTGACTTCCGGCATGGATTAGATATATGGCGGTGCCCTTGTCCGCCATCTTCTTCTTCTCTTTCCTGACAGAGTATTGTGTCTTTCCAGCAGAGACGATCTTTGGTCACGTAAGTGCGTCATGCCATCACTCACAACATCGTCGCGCCTTGGTCGTAACCATTTGTGTGGAAGAAGAAGACAAAGAACGCGAGGAAGAATAAATAGTGAGAGCGAAGAAAAGTAGGTAAAAATAAAAGTCATGTGGCGATGCTGGCCAGACACATATTGTAGAGCCTCCAGCAAAAAAACACAAAACAAAAGCAAAAGAACGTGCCGAGGCTGGAGTTATGAAGACCCACGAGCAGTGATGGGAATAACGGCGTGAAAATAAACAGCATTACTAACGGCGTTATTTTTTTCAGTAACGGGTAATCTAACTAATTACTATTTCCATCGTTACAACGCCGTTACCGTTACCGACAATTAAATGGGCGCTTTATAAACTAAAGCTACTCATTGAAGCTCTTGTCATCTGACTCGGCTCTCAGCCACAGGAGCTGCACAGCTGTTTATTTTTTTCTTTGGTGAGGGAGGGGCGAGACAACCGCATAAGTGATGATGATTGGCTAAAGCAGAGTAAGCTTTCATGGTAAGCCAATCAGAGGCAGTGTTCAGTTTACACACAAACCACATGCGCACACAGCAACAGTTATTTTTATTCATGAATGGAAATGAAATGAGACAAACAGAGGAGGGAGAGACTGATGATCGAGTCTTGAAGGTAACCCCAGACCCGTGAACGATCTCACGAGTCAATTAATAACTGTGTTCTGTAACAGTCCATTAAAAACACACCACGATCTGACAAGTCAACACAATGAATGGCAAAACGTCAACCTTCAGACTGGGCGACGGGATCTGGGACTCAGTTTTGTGAGCTAAACTAAATCCAGTGCTAACGTTAGCTTAGCCGTTTGTGTAAGAGGCAGACAGGACACTGACCTCGCTACGGCCTTTTTTTTTTTCTTTTCTTTTTTTTAACTTTTATTGGTGTATTCTTCATGTTTAATAAGTACATTTTGTGAAATTGTATGTAAACTCTGCAGCATTTAAAAGAATAGGTGACATTTTAAAGACTTACTGAATTAACTTCATATCCTTAATGTAAATTATTGTATGAAGCCTTTATATAAATATTTCATGAATAAACTTTTTTTAAATCTGTGTGCTAATTTTGTTATGTGCCAATTTTAAGAATGAAATAGTGATTAGGCAGAATGCGGCCCTCACACGGGAAAAAACAAAAATAAAAACATCTTCTGCTGTGGAGGTGACGTGTTTCCTGTCAACCGTGGAGGTAGGAGGTCTGCAGCCAGGTCCCTCTCACTCTAATCAATAAATATTAAAAGTTCTGTGCAAGTACCTGTCTATGCAATTCTACTCTATGCAACTGGCTTGTGAACCCTGCTGGAAAAAATCCAAATTCTTAGACATATTTAGACTTTTTTTAAAAAGTAATGCAAAAGTTACTTTCCCTGGTAACTAATTACTTTTATAGTGGAGTAATTCAGTTACTAACTCAGATACTTTTTGGGAGAAGTAACTAGTAACTATAACTAATTACTTTTTAAAAGTAACATGCCCAACACTGCCCACGAGTGCCGCGACCAAGAGACGGAGGGTAATACTGCTGCTAAATCAGAAATCACATTGTGTAAATATTTTGTGAAAGCACAGACAGTCATTCGTGCAACATTGTCAAAATGTCCATAGGTATTTGGTCAAAACTATTGTTATAATTGATTCATTTGTTTTGCCCAGCCATGTTTACTTCAATTAAAAAAAGTGAACAACTTTTACTCTCACTTAAGTCATGTCGTTGAATACTTTGTCTACCACTGGTCAGATATTCATGTTTATATAGGGCTGTTGCAGTCCGGTTGAGCTAAAATCTTATGTCTCAACTTTCCAAAGGAGAATAAGGTCAGTGATTCAGGTAAAATTCCGTACTGAAAGGTTCTTTTTGCACTGTAGTAAGAATACTACAGAATTTAAATATTACACTTAACCTTTGAAACATATTTTAGCATACATTGCTAGTATTAGTGCATACTATTAAAATATTGATTGAGAATCACATATAAGACCCAAATGACATGTTAAATAATACTGATAGCAATTTACGACACTTTAAAGCAATTTTTATTTTGTTGGCTGGTAAAAAATTTTACTTACCAGCCAGCCTGGCTGGTAAGTGAAAAAGTTAGTTTTGGACCCTGAGTGGTAGTTCACACTTGAAGACTGAGGTGTAACAGCCTGACTTCCTCACACCCTTAAATGTATGGACATACTCATCAAAAGCAATAACAACAAAGCCATCCCTCTTCCCAGCGAAGAGGTGGAAACTTGAACTTCTTCATAAGAGGATTTAGAGCTGCACCAATGATCAGCTTCAGTGAAGACAACAGCCACCACTTTTATCTTTGTATTACTTCTTTGTGTTTCTCTGAGATACAGTATCCCTGATTAAAGCACAGGGGTCCGTTTCACAAAGCAGGTTTAGTGAAAACTCTGAGTCTGTTAATCCTGAAATGAGGGAAACTCTGAAGGAAGGTAACTCAAACCAGAGAAAGAGGGGTAACTCTAGCCTGTTTCAGAGAGAGAGGTAACTTAAGCTCTCGGTCAGTTACCATAGTAACAGACTCTATGAACCTAACCTGGTCCGGACCAGGTTTTTCTCAATGAACCTCGAGTTTCTCTCTGTCTCCGCCCTCTTTCAGCCACACACGCTATTTGATTTCCTCATTCATTCCTTCAGTCAGCAGGCGAGTTTTGGCGTAGCCTCGTTCTGCCGTCTGTCAAAATGGCATGTCCTTTCGTTAACGATCCAGTGGATGAAGGAGCAGCATTACTGCGCAGAGAATTAAATATTCGTCGGGAGATTGTTCTCAGACCGCGCATAGATGTTCTTGCATTTCCGAACAATTATCTTTTCGAGCCGTACCGTTTCACGTCACAGTCCATAATCTACATACACAACCTAATTATTAATTAATAATTATTTAACAGAACATGATATGGATGAAGACATTTAGGCTATGTGTGGGATAAAACAACTGCACAGTCAAACAGCCACTTAATATGTAGGCTACTTTACAATGTAAAACATGATCAAAATGAGGTACCTCCATGAGAAACGCCGCCCTCCGCTTCCCGTTGCCATGGTGACTCGTCGAATCGGGGCTCCATTGATGCTGGCTTTTTATAGTTGTGGTGCACGCGCTTAACTCCAGGTGAAACTACTCCGAGTTGATTTAACCAACTCAAATCAGCTGTTCTGGAACCGGAAACTCAGAGTTTCTTATCTCAGAGTAGATCAACTCAGAGTTCAGAGTTACATTCAGAGTTTGTTGAACCTGCTTTGTGAAACGGACCCCAGGTCTGTACTTTTGAGTCCATTCACACACAACAGGGGGACAGAGACAGTGTCAGCAGCACCTCCACTCCATCTCTTTTCTTCCATCCGTTCTTATTCTTATTTTCCTCTCTCTGTTCTTGTTCACAGGTGTGTCATATCCTATGTCCCTTACCTTTACTGCTTTCTAAGCCACTGCTTTTCTTTTAATTTTCTAATTTTTCCCTCCCTCTCACTCTAGTTTGATATTGCCTCCTCTTTTTCACTTTCTGTTAAAGCACATTAACTCTGTGCTCAGAAGAAGAAAAGAAAATCAGACTTTCTGTGTTGCACACAATTAAACAATAACTGCCCACCCATTCCATCCACATACTTAAAAACACCATGTACGATAAGCCTGTCGGTGGTTCATGTTTTTATTTTTATTTTATTGTTGTTTTTCTATTGTTTTATGATTTAAAATTTATTTTATGTAACCATGGCACGATTGAAAATGACATCTCAGTCTCAGTGGGTTTTTCATGACTAAATAAACTTTAAATTAAATACATAAAATAAAATAAAAGCAATAAATAACTTGGTAATTAATAAAACACTCAAGTAAAACTCAAATGTTAGCAAAATTTCCTGTTAAAATTAACCATCGAAGATAGAAAGATAAATAAAAAGTCAAAATAGCAGAATAAGGTACATATTAGAAATTAATTAATTAAAAAAAATCAAACAGAAGATAATGAGAGGTTAATGACAACGACAATGTTTCCCATGTTCACCATTTAAGGTTAGCATGTTAGCATGCTAACATTAGCTAATTAGCATTAAACACAAAGTAAAGCTGAGGTTGATGGGATGTTATTGGTTTTAGCAGGACTGTAGTCCAAAAAATTGGACCAATAAAATGTTTGACCTCATAGTGGTGCTAGATGAAAACATCATAAATATCTTTATAGATATAGCGCTTATCAAAACAAAGTTATAAAGTGTATGGCTGAAACTAAAGATTATTTTTGTTGTCAGTTAATCCGTTGATTATTTTCTTAATTGATCGATAGGTTGTTTAGTGTATAATATATATGTCAGTTTTTCCGAAAGCCAAAGATGATGTCCTCAAATATCTTGTTTTACCCACAACCCACACAAGCTGGAATCAGAGAATTTTACCTTTTGTTCTTAAAAAAATACTCAAACCAATTAATCAATTATAGCTGGCAATTAATTTAATAATCAATTAATCCTTGCAGCGCTAACAGGGTGCTTCACATACCAAATAACACATAAAATACTACATAAAAACAAAACACAGCAATGAAAGTACTAAACGTATCGCATGAAAGTTAAAAATGACAGAACACATGAACAGAATTAACTTGAATGTTTTAAGCTCAGATTTAAAAGAAACCTCAGCCTGCTGCATTTCCTCATGCAGGGTGTTTCTGATTCCCAAAGCTCTGTCCCCCTTTAGTCTTCAGCCAAGAGTCTAAAAGTCAAAGGATCACGAACGTCAGTAGGATTAATCTTGGCCATGAATATCTGTACAAAATTTCACAGCAAGCCATGTTGAGATATTTCAGTCTGGCCCAAAACGATTATTTGGCAGTTTCTGAAAACAGGACCTGTGAGTGTGTGAGTAAATCTCACTGTCAGGGTGTGTTGTAGGGACGCTATGAATAATATCAGCACAGTGTTGTATTTTTCACCAATATTATAACTTGGCAAACTTGTAGCCATCTGTCTGCTCATTTAAATAAAATGAGATTTTTTTAATGAGAAAACAGACCACACGTTATATGAAGCATGAACACAAATCCACTTTATAAATGCAAATGCATGTTTGTCATTCATGGGATCTGAGGAGTTTTCTCCTCTTTAGCATTTCATGAGTCATAGACCTGAACCGGCAACTTCTGCTTGATCCTTTTCACACTTTTTGCCTCTTTCTTGTTGCCCTGCAGGACACTGTGGGAAGACATTTGCCATCTTGAGGCGGTTCCTGAGCAAAGCTGTGCCGAAGGCCGATTGGCTACTCATTGTTGATGATGATACACTCATCAGGTAACTAGGAGACAAGTTTTTGTGTAACCTGTCACTCCTAATAATTTAAAATTTAATGATTTTTCTTATTGAACGATTCTACAAACACTCACACAGGTGGTTTAACTTACTGGCTAATTAAAATCCTGCTCAGGTTTGTGAAGAATTATAAAAAGGTGTAACTGACTGACAGCTACAACAAAACTGACAGGATGCTGAGAGAGATGTTCATCTGTACATGCCACAGTCCTGAGTAAAGCTTGGTCAGGCAAAATAAATAAAAACACCTGTGGCAGTGGACAGTGGTTGTGCTTTGATCCCCCTAAAGCCTGTGAAGAGAGTTGGTATTTGATGTAGCTAGCATTTTGTTTTGTGTGTCTTCATACACTCTCTGCTGTCTATGTTATGTGCTCAGTCCTGTCTGTTGATTATTGTCCGTCCGTAGTTTACCCAGGTTGCGGCGACTGCTGCACTGCTATGACCCAGAGGAAGCAGTGACCCTGGGGGAGAGATACGGCTACGGCTTGGTTCAGAACGGATACAGCTACACCACAGGAGGAGGAGGGTGAGGCTGATGGGTGAAGGGAAAGTGGTTGTGCTGTTGGTGTTATAGTGTGTTCAGTATTTATCTGTATATTTATTAGTTAAAGTCATAAAGCCCAGGATATTTGCTAATTGTTTTGCTCAAACTGAAACATTTTCACAGGCAAATGCCCCTCTACTGGTGTCTTTCCACTGACATTTTAAGCAACTTTAATGCCTCTCAAATTCACTTTGAGTCTGAACACAAAATTATAAAAAGGAAGAAGGTGCTATGCACACTTTTAAAAATGTTGGAACAAAACAAAACTATAGGAAAACTTAAGTCAGTGATGAACAGCTGCTTAAACGCAGGCCTTGCTATTAAGTTCAAAATTAGAGGAAAAACATCAAAACTGATTGACAGTCTTATATATACACACTTCTTCAATAAATTTTGAATCAAACTAAAACAAGTTTCCCAACCTATAACCTTTTGTTGAGATGATTTACTTTTCTTGAAAGAAAAAAATCATCTTTGTGTTTCAGAAACAAGAAAATGCAAAATTGCATTTGAAAATATTAAATGATTCAGTTTCACTTTAATGAAGTTACTTAACAATTTGTAAAATACAACCATTTAATTTTCAAGCACCCAAACAATGACGAATAACTTTTGACATATAGAAAACTTGTTTTTGCTTATTTCGACTTAAAACTTAATTTTGTGGAAAGAAAAATTGTGAAGCCAGTTGTCTTGATGTGTGTGTATGAGTTTTCTCACCTGTCTTTTTACAGTGTTGTGCAGAGTACAGTCTGTGTCTACTCGTCCATACATTAAACAGCCATTTTCCATCAGTGCACCATGTCATCAAATTTAAAAATAGAAAAGTTTCATACATCATACAGAATTTTGCATATTTGACATACAGTATCTGGTATCTTTGATTATTATAGTCATTACTGTAGGTCAAAATGTTCTGCTAAATGTTCCACTATGTTTGCCAGCTAACTTTTTCTGTGTGCAGTCTAAAACTGCAGCCCACTGTGGCTGAAAATGATGCTGATAACTGTGGACAGTTCTTGGCTACATCTGTCACTATTGTGCAAAACCAGAGAAACAAGGAAACACATCAGTCAAAGACTAGGCAAAAATCACAAATCCAAAAATACTGGCAAGATCCAGGGGAACGAGGCAAAGATCCAAATTCACACAAAACAAAACACGAAGAAGGGCTGGAATGGACATGGACAAAGACAAACTAGCAATGACATGAGGGAAGCACACACACAATACACACCAGGCTGATGAGGGACAGGTGAAACTAATCAACAGTCACAAAGACAGGATGCAAAAAAGCAGGTAAAGCAAACCAGGACAAATGAGGAAAGACTCAGCGTAAAACAGGAAATAACTGAACTAAAACTAAAACCTCAGACCGTCACAAAAATGAACATCAGTAAGCTGATAGTAATGACACATAAATCAGGTGGAATATTTTCAAGGAACACTGAGTCTTTGAAATACAAACAACCAGAAAAGCTTCTATTGCCAAAGATATACTGTATGAATATAATCAAAAATGACACATCTGATTATAATCGAATCTTCTGACATATTTTTGAGCAGGTAATTTCTTATTTAAAAGTCTGTTTTTTGTGTGATGCGTGTAGGATGGTGCTGAGTAGGGTGGCGGTGTCCAGGCTGGTGTCCAGTGGCTGCAGCTGCTACAGCGATGATGCTCCTGATGACATGGTGCTCGGCAGGTGCTTCACCTCCCTGGGTGTCCCCATCACTCACAGTCCACTGTTCCACCAGGTACGAGACATTTGCTTCTCAACCTATAAATGCTGAAACATCCTCAATAAAAGAAAGGCTGGATGATGTGTTGTTTGCTGTGTTTAGTCTACAGATCCCTTTAGTTGTCTGTAATTTCCTATGAAGAGACCAGAGGTTGTGTTAGACTTTCTCATTATCAGACAGTTTTACGACAGGGTCGTAAAAGTTCTGTTATGATATATTCTTACCAGCCTTTTAAATGTTCCTTTTCTCATGATAATGAAACATTTAAAAAGGAGACATCTGTGATATATTTTCTGTAATAAATCATAAAATGGCCATGATATGTCTTCAGAGATCAAGGAAACATTCTAAGTTGAAACACTGGCTTCTCTGACAACCCGTTTCAGGTTAATTATAGTTCAAATTAATGCTGAATGTTCTGTCTGTTTATGAGTTGTAACAAATCATTAATAATCCTTTAGAAGGAGTCAATCTTTGTATTAAATAAAATTGAGCAACATGTTAATGAAGCCTGGCAGGCAGACTCCTGAGTGTGTATTTTCAGAGCAGCGCACTTTTGTTTTCAGGATAACGGGCTTAGCTCTACATTGACAGACAACTGACAGTTGTAAATATGGTTTGGTGATGTGTCTTAACGTCCGCACCAGAGGGCAACTATTTCACTAGACAGCTCAAGCATGTGGCACCAAAACAAGGCACCATAATCTGCATTATGATTTGATCCGGTAGGTATTGGATGGATTTTGGTACCCAATCCTGATCATCACAGCTGATCATCTTACAGTGTTCCTGCAGCCTGCCTGAGCTTCCTCAAGTCTGGAGAGGAGGGGACAGGGGGAAACAACTCGCTTCAATCATAGATCGTATATTAAGTAGGATTTTGACCTATTTAATTTACAATCTGTAGCTCCGACTAAATATTTGGACTTGTTTTTTTTACTTTTTACTTTTTTCTGTTTTTAGAAGAGCAAATGTTACATATTGCTCCTGTAAGTAATGAATGAATATTTATTTACCTTGAAACTGAGACGTTCTTTCAGGCAAATTCTTCTGGAAATCATCAGTTGTTTATCAAGTCAACAAACCTACCTAAACTTCACTTAACTTTTGGCTGCCTGTGCTGTAGGTTCTTTTTCGTGCATGCAGGTGAGGATGCATTTGTAATACAGCGAAGTAGTGGTATTTGATTGGCTAGATCAGTGTTTTCCACTCTTCTTTTCTGGAGATCCGCTTTTTAAACATGACAAAATGTCACAACCCAAGTCACAATAAGCTTTATCAATAAATTCTGAGTTCATTTGTGCATAATTGAACATTCCTGACCATTTCCACATCACCCTATATCGTCTTGACACTTTATTGAAAACTTATACACATGTTAAAGCTTTAGAAATGAGAAATAAATATATTTAGGCTGGGTTTACAGGCCATCTCATTGTTTTTATTTCCTCTTATCAGGAAAACATTTTAGCCTACTTCATAAAAGGAACACAATAAGTGCATTTAGATGGAATGAACAGGCTTTTTTCCCTCTTATCGGTAAAACAATAGACATATTTTAAATGCTAAACTTTGATAATCTTTATTTGGGGACCCAGATAAAATCCCCTGTGATCCATCGTTGGGAATGAGTGTACTAGAACAATATCTTTCATGAAATCCATTTTTACTGCAGTGCGAGTCAGGGGAGAGGGTAATGGGGACATTACGCTGTCGTCGCGATGAATTTCTGTTTGTCTCTGCCGCTTTTCCAAAACCGTCTCTCGCCCTGCTCACACCGAGATGTATGACCACAAACCGCTAAATAAGCTGAAGCGCTGATGGGAGCCAGATTTAAGGAACATTAACCTTTGTTCAGTATCAGATGAAGCTCTGCATGATGTTCTCTTCATGTTTGTCTTCCCTCAGTGTAGGTGGTAAAAAAAAACAGCCTTGTGGGTTACACAGGCTGTAACAACAGAATACTGAGTGAGCTGCCCTGGAGTGACCGGCAAATTGTTTGCAGTAGTGGGAATCCACAGAATACATGAAACAAAATTCATCAAAAGGATAGTTCAGATTTTTTGTGAGGTTGTATGAGGTACTTATCAATAGTCAGTTTGTTACCTGCAGTAGACGGCCGCCAGTGGGCCCTGTATTTGGAGAAGCAGCAGGAGTACAGGTGCAGGAAGCTAAGCAATGTACTGCTGTGGACAGGGTCGGCAAGAAAATGGATTTTAGCCACCTAAAAAAAACCAAAAAACAAAATATTATTAGTTTAAGTGTTCACTGTATTCAGAATATTATCGTCTCTTTACTTTGCCTCTTTTCTGATAGGAAACCATCATTATATAAACTAGATATTGCTCTCTCTAAAGGCATCATAGTTTTTTGGCTAAAGGAGTAATTTTACCTCACAGGACACTGGAGTTGCTCATCTACCTCTGCCACTACCTCTCAATCAGTTAGTTTGTTTGTGTTTCTGTGTGACTTCTGTGTTTTAAAGCGTTAGTTTGGATTCACTGAAATCACTAGGGCTGTCACGATTCTCCTAATCCAAGATTCAATATGACTTTTGATTTTAAGGTCACAATTTGATTACATTTTTCGATGTTTTTTTTAATTTTACACCAACGGTTATACCATTGTTAGACCATGTGTTTGATTTGTAACAATCAACTGATCATTGTTTTTATGCCCAGTTGTCATTTACATTTTCAAATTATTTCTTTATTATCTTTAAAAAGATAGTCTAAATGGTATCAAGTGTGATCAAACGGCCGGTACACTGCGTTGTGTTGTTTTTTTGTTCAGACACGCGCTCGATACTGCAGGCAGGCGGGGGTGGAGAGAAGAACAAATACTAGAACAACTGCCAATTCTGCCTTTCAAGTCGATTATTGAAATTGAAAGTTAATTTCAAGTGATTTTCACTTTAATATTGAAACTGTGACACCATCCGTAGAAGTCACACAGTAACACAAACAAATTAACCGATCGAGGCAGCAGAAGATGAGCAGCTCCTGTGCTGTGGGAAGTGCTGTGGTGAACAGCGTACACTTAAACTGATATGATTTTTTTAGGTGGCTAAAACACAAGAGCACGCACGCACCCAGACTCACAAATAAACTATTTTCTTTATTCTTGATATTTTAGGCCCGACCAGAGGACTACTCTGAGACACTCATCTCCATGCAACAGGCCATCTCCTTCCACAAGCACTGGAGACATAGATCCTGTGGCCGTCTACAAACACTGGCTGCAGGACACAGATCCACGGGATGAACTGTAGAAACACTGTGTGTACATGGTACTGTGTGTATACCAACCTGTAGACAAACACTGAATCCAAATTTGCACAACAGTATAGAGATAAAGATGAGCAAGCAAGCAGCAGTCACCACATGAACTGTAATAGCCTGTAATAGCTGTGGAGAGACCTGGCAATCATGTCTGGAAACATGATTCTTACAAGCCTTAATACCTGCATTGGTAAATATTTTTGATATGAACATTAAATGAAATGATCATCACCAAAATCTGCAGCGTCACAGTGAGTTTTAGCCTCATTTAACTCATCATTTGGTTCAATGACCTGCACAATGAATCTAGCAGCCGTTAGAGGGACTCCATCTGAACGTGGACACTGATTCAACATTAAAGCGATATTCCACCCTGAATGATCATCCACTCAGTATGTACTCACCCCTATGCTGATGTGAGGATGGGTGAAGATCTTCAGTTCACAAAACAATCCTGGAGTTTCAGCAGAAAACAGGGTTGCAGCCAATGGCAGTGAACGGAGACCAAATGTAAAAAAAAACACAAAACAAACACAAAATGTCTCCATCCTGCTTGTGTGGTGTAATCCAAGTGTCCGCGAGCTTAATAAATTTAACCGCAAAAGACGTAATTTACACCATGTTTTTAGCCGAAATGTCAACTGTAGCATGTAGCGGTAGGATGTAAACATGGCGCCGATGTATCGTGAGACTTCGTATATCTCGCGATATTTTCACACGTGCATCCATTAAGAGATATACGAAGTCTCGCAATACATCTCGTCTCCACTGCCATTGGCTGCAACCCTGTTTTCTGCTGAAACTCCAGGATTGTTTTGTGAACTGAAGATCTTCACCCATCCTCACATCGGCATAGCGGTGAGTACATATTGAGTGGATTATCGTTCTGAGGTGGAACATCGCTTTAAGCCAAACTGGTTGCTGCTTCTTGGATTGTGAGTGTGGATGTCTGAGTGTCACTGCTGTCACTTTACCCCCTGAATTAAATTGGAACCAAACCATGAACAAGATGTTTAATTTATTTAAGAAAGATTATGTTTTTTTGTGTTAATGTATTTGTTATAATGTTAATCTACAACCCCCAATTCAAAAAAAGTTGGGTCGCTGTGTAAAACAAGTAAAATAGAGTGCAATAATTTGCAAATCCCTTTTGACTTAAGGTCAGTTGAATATAGTACAAAGATACTGAATATTCAAACTGAAATTATATTGTTTTAAGTAAATCTACACTCATTCTGAATTTGATGCCTGCCACATGTTCCAAAGAAGTTTGGACAGGGGCATGTTTACCACTGTGATACTTCACCTTTAACAACACTCAGTCAGTGTTTGGGGACTGACGACACTAATTGTTGCAGT
Source organism: Lutjanus argentimaculatus (assembly GCA_034769285.1). Classification (NCBI taxonomy): domain Eukaryota; kingdom Metazoa; phylum Chordata; class Actinopteri; order Lutjaniformes; family Lutjanidae; genus Lutjanus; species Lutjanus argentimaculatus. Next base: position 17,702,828 of record JAWZSL010000004.1, on the reverse strand, counting down.
TTTAAAAGTGAAATTCTTTCTTATTCTTGCTTTATATACGACTACAGGTGCTCACCTCTGTTCTCGTATTTTGCGCTTCATATTGCACCACACATTTTCAATAGGAGACAGGTCTGGACTGCAGACAGGTCAGTCTAGTACCTGAACTCTTTTACTATGAAGCCACGCTGTTGTAAAACATGCAGAATGATTCCTGACATGGTTTTCTGAAATAAGCAGGAACATGTCTGAAAAAGACATCGGCTGGATGGCAGCATACGTTGCTCCAAAACCTCTCTGTACCTTTCAGCATTAATGGCGGCCTCACAGATGTGCAAGTGACCCATGAGGCACTAACACCCCCAGTCCATCACAGATGCTGGCTTTTGAACTTTGAGCTGGTGAAAATCTAGATGGTCCTTTTCCTCTTTAAACCCAGAGGACATGACGTCCATTATTTCCAAAAAACAACCTGAAATGTGGACTCAGACAACAGCACACTGTTCTTTTGTTTCCACTGTCCCAGCTTTTTCTGAAATGTGTTGCAGGCATCAAATTCAGAATGAACGTATATTTACAAAAAACAATAAAGTTTATCAGTTTGAACATTAAACATCTTGTCTTTGAACTGTGTTTGGAATTGGGGTTTGTATTTCTCAGTTGGTTTCTGTAATTAAGTGTTACAGTGAGAAAGGTTAAAATGTGAATGATCTGTGCTGTATTGGTGAGGAGACACACAGTGTCTTTATTTATTTTATTTTATTTATTTAGTCAAATCTCTTCAGGGTGGAAATCTCTGCAAGGGAGATCTGGCCACGACAGCAGCACACAAATTTGCAGACAAGACAATACAAAATAAGGCAACATCTAACAATAAAAGGAGGCTTGATGATCCATTTATTTCTGTTATTTTTTTAAATATTTTGTGTTCTTTTCACTCTGAGACAAACACATTTTATAATAATAAAACAGTAATTTGTGGAAGTAGATTTCCCAAAATGTAACCATCTCTTTGAATTTCATTTTTTAAATATATTTTTTAGTGTCTCTGGAAAAAAAAACTGAATGAAAAGTTGTGTGCACATTTTTTTTAATGAATTTGCCACATTGGAATATGACTGCGTGAATGATCTCTAATGGAGGAATTTTTGTATAAGTTTAATAGAATTTTGTTTCTGATCTGTGAACAGCAACACTGTATGTGTTTTAATTTGGTGTGAATGTGTGTAAAAGTAAATACAACCACAGCTGGCAAACATGCATTAAAATGTCTTCTGCAGCTGTTTTTGTGAATATATAAATGTTTGTGTGTGTTTACTGAAAACATGTTATTTCCTTAAATTGCAGACTACTTTTTCAATCATTTGAAAATAAAATATTCATTTGAATAAACTTTGTGTGTTTTGCTTTTTTGCCTCATACCAGGCTGTGTGGAGGAGACGAGGAGATGTTGCTAAACACACACACTTGTTACACAGACACACAGTTATGTCTGTCTCCCTCCATTTTTTTCTCTCTTACCTTGAGAATAATTACACACAGACAGGAGTATACTACATTTCAACAAATCACTGACCAAATGGTAAAAGAAAAGTTGTAGTGAGCAAATTTCTGCTCCTATTTTGGCAAAGATTCTTTCAAAAAATTAAAAAAACTACATTTGATCTCCAGAGACCATCAGATAAAGTTACAACAAGCAGGCATCTCCATTCTGATTAAACTATTAATTTCAGTTTACATCACTTAACTTGAATTTACTAAATTAAGATTTTAATTGTGCATCAGAGCTCTGCTCAATTTTAAATCTGGATGTATTCATTTTAACCCTAGTTTTACTAATTCTAGTCTAATCTACTGATTAGAAATAGTCTTAGATTTAATTAGTCTTTCTCTCCGGTCTTAGTCAACTGTCATTACATTACAACATATAGATCACAGTGGATCTATAAACGCACAATATATTTATGTATTTTGGAATTGAACAATGCATATTATTTTGTACTGAAGATTTTTGTACTGCTGATTGACAATATTTTGCTAATGTTAAATATATTTAAATATGCCCACAATGAATATTAATTTAATATATTTTGATACGAGCTGTATTCTGATCAGGAATGAATGACTGCACCTTCACACACACTTGATCTCTTTGCAGAGTTTCACGCTCCTGGGTGATAACTGACCGCCAAAGGGTGGGAAAATTTTTGTCAACCAGCAGATGCAACATATAGAGCTGCAGGCCGCGGCTAATATCGAGGAAAAAGTGTGTTGCACTATGAAATGTTTTGTAAGCAGGTATCAGTCTTGTTCCACTGAAATGAGTCGTGGTCACACTTGTTCACTCACGTCTGTTTCATTTCTTAAGTCAGTACCTGCCAAAATGAGTGAAATCACCTCTTTTTTATCTTTTGATGATGATTTAAGTTGTAAAAAGAAGTCTGATTATCATGCAGGTGGATATCGCTCAGAGACTCTGCCTTTTCTTTTCTCTGCCTCAGCCTGTGTGTTTCTTTAATTTTCCCAGATGTGTCACTCTCAGAGACCATAATGAAGAAAAGTTGTGAAGCGCCTTAGTATCATGTCAGTGTGACATTAGTTGCTATAGCAACAGGGGTATTGACTACCCATTGTGACAGTTGTGTGGTGCCAGTTTCTCTCTGAAGGCTTTGCGTGACGCTGGGCACAGAGGGCAGACGACATTTTGTCAAAAATATATAGTCTATTCAGCACCAGTTCTTGCAGGAAGAATAAACATGTCACTGTCACATTATTCACAACACCAGGGAATAATCGCCTGAACTGTTACTGGCAAGGACAGATATTTCATTTCAGTGTAGAGGGGGACAATAAACAGAAGGAAAAAAAAAAACTCAAGAGCATTTCCTGGAGGGGACACCAAAAGTGTTGCCCAAAGCACTGTTGTATTAATGTATATATAGGAAGCACTTATTTATTGGGGACTGACCCTGCCTCTCTGTGTGCAGCTCTGTTCTGTGTTGTCTAATATCACTTCTATGAAACATTTCCATGAGTACTTCAGTCCTTTCTTATGAAGATTTTATCAAACGAATATTACTGAGGTCTTTCTACTTCATTGGCGTTATGGTCCTCCGAAAAATGATCTAATGTCTGTTTTTCTTTTCTCTGCCATTTTAACTGACCTGGCTGGCTTACAAATACACACACATACACACACAGCATGCAGGTCATTTACAGTAGTAAGAGAGAAGCAACACATTAACTGAACTAAAGAAATATGTTCCTAATTAGATTCATTTTCCTGAAGAAGCAGATATCTAATGTTTTGCTGTCAATGTGTAAAAGTCCTGAACACTATGAGGACTACAAGAAACACAGTATTTTAGTGTTTGTTGTAGAATCATAGACAGATTTATCTTAAATGTTATAGAAATATTACTATTACCATCATAACATTTTTAGTTTAGTTAAGTATTTGAAATACATCTGACATTCGAAAATCAGTTGAAATTGTCATTTTAGAATATGTCATCAGGGAAGAAAAAAAATCCATTCATGGAAAAACCTGCTCATTCAGTATATTCAGGTAGTGAGCTGATCTCATTTTTTTGGGCACATAACGTTGCTGAACCTCGACCCCAGATCATAACACTGCCCTCACAGGTTTGTACAGTAGGCACTAGACATGATGGGTGCATCATTTCATCCACCTCTCTTCTTACCCTGATGCCCTCATCACTCTGGAACAGGGTGAATCTGGACTCATCAGACCACATGACCTTTTCTCCATCTCTCCAGAGTCCAGTCTTTATGCTCCCTAGCAAACTGAAGCCTTTTTTTCTGATTATCCTCACTGATAAGTAGTTTTCTTAAGGCTACACAGCTGTTTAGTCCCTTGAGTTCTCTTCACATTGTGTGTGTGGATATGTTCTTACTTTCACTATTAAACATAGTTCACCACTATCCCTGCACGTTTTAATAATGCTTTGGACAGTTCTTAACCCAATTTTAGTAGTTTCATAAAGCTCCTTAGTTGTTTTCGTTGTTTCATGCAGGCCAATAATTTGACCCTTCTGAAACAGAGTAACATCTTTTCCAAAAACCACAGGATTTGTCTTCTGACATGGTTGTTTAAGAAATGAGAAGCTACTCACTGCATCAGTTTGGGTTAAAAACTTGTTGCCAGCTGAAACATATTAATCACTGCAGTAATTATCCAGTGGAAGGCTCTGACCTATTTGCTGAGTGGTGACTAGGTGGTGACTTTCTTTTAGCCAGGCAGTGTAGTAATATTTCTATCCTTTGCCTTATCTGTTAGGACAATTTCAGAGGCAGGATTACTATGACCTTAACATACAAGTATATAATATTATTGTTACTGCACTATGTGACAGTTGTGTGCGTTTCTGATTTGTGTGCGCCTTTTGTCACATCCCTTCCACTGTGCCCTTTGCAAAGTATATTAGCAGTGGAGTGGGCTGAGGTACAAGGTAAAACGTGTCAGGAGTCAGGAGACAGTCCAAGAAAAAGATCAGATGAGCCCCTTGTTCTTGTCTGTATAATTGGCATCGATGTGTTTTTTCACATAAAATGTGCTTCTCTGTGAGCACGTTACAGTGCTTCAAACAATACTTAAAGCAGGACAGGACTGATGGGGTCTTTTGTCTACTTTTCTTTGCTCTCCTTAAATCTCAGAAGTTTCACTAAATTTTATATCAGGAAGCAGCTGCAGGGATGTCATATTCACACTCTTTCATGTGTAAATGTAACATCTTTTGTTCTTTTAACTCTGTACCTCTCCCTGCAGTGCTCCCCTGTTTCTTTCACTTTCCATCAATGAACAGTAAATCAGCCCATTTAGGTAAATCCACAGACTGTTCTTATTAGTCCGCCTCAAACATCTTATGAATCAGGGAGGATTTAGTCATGGTCGCGCTTATTCTGTCGCTTATTACCGCATGTCATATTGTTGGCCTTCATGTTCCTGAGGTTCTCTTCAGGTCACTCCTGGCGTGTTGTAGCTCCAATTTATTTTTTTATTTTTAAATTTTTTAAATTTTATTTGCATGATGTTCTGAGCTCCAGGATCTTCTGCAGACTGCCATCTTAAATGCCTATAATTCATCACATATCCACCATGTGGTACCCATCTCATAAGTATAACAAAACAAATCAGAGAAGTTCAATTTTTTGAAGGAAATCCTTTCAAAAATGTATACATATTCAAAAAGTAAGAATACTTATTGCAGACACACTCTCACACATGTTCTGACCAAATGTTGGTCTATAATACCTCATAAGGCAAGCCCCAACCAGAGTTTAATCTTTTCAAAAATAGAATTTTAGAATATATAATAGATCTATAATAAATATGATCTCATACAGAGCTCATGGTGCATATCCACTAGTCTTTGGAAAAATATGGATCTACAGTACTGCAGAAACATGGCGGTGAAAGAGGAACCACGCCCTCTGTAGATATAAACAGCTCAATCTAAGGCCAGTAACCCCAATAACTGTTATAAACTGGACCTTTATTTATTTTCATCCATGGTTGAAACTCAGTGCTTGCTTGTTAGAGGTGCTTGTCTATGATTGGACAGTCACTGTTTTGGAGAAACACACCTTATTATTTTCTTATGAATATCCATTTAATGACGGCTCAGAGAGAAAAATGACATGTACCTTTCAAAGCAATGTTTCTGATTATATAATTTGTATTCTCAAAGCACCACAGACATTTAATGTTATTATCTTTGCTGCACACGTTTCACACACTGTTCATGTTTTTCCATAACCATGGTGATCAAAGCTTTTGTTTGCTTCTTTTCACCAGCCTGTCTGTGGGCTTGTTAGGTGAGGAGGAGCACGATGCCTTTTGTTTTATGGTGAAAACAGCCACCTGACCAACCGACCTGTTTTTAAATCACCCAGGTGTGTCTAAGTCGGATGTACACCAAGCTTTATTCTCCATTAAAGATGACACAGACGACCATATGACACTCAACGACAGTCATAAACATTCATAAAGACTTTTCATGTTAATGACAGATGTCATGAAAGGCTATGACAGTGTAAAGACAGTCTTCTGCACACCCCTTCAAATAAAGTGTTAGTGTGATTCATGAAGAGCCAATGCTGCTTTAAAAAGAAAAAGAAAAAAAAGACACGACACAGCATTCATAACATTTCATTTTTCATATTTCATTGCTCACATTATTTCTGGTGTAATAGTCTTGAAAATGTATTTGTTCCCCTCCTGCTGGGAGTTATGGCTGCAGCCCTGAATGCATTTTGCCCAGTTTGAGTGCTTCCTGGTGCCAGTTTTCACTGCAAACTAATGATAAATGCTGTGACACTTGCAGGTAATATGTGAATTATGAGAAGAAGAACATGGTGAAAGACCCAGTGTTAGACACAAGAAACACTATTTTTTCCCTAAAACTGTCTCTCGTGTATTTTCAGTTGTGCAAAACAATGTGAAAAACATCCAAAACTGCAGTGGATACACACATTTACAAATGGTGACATGTGCGTTCAAAGGTGAGCCCAAGCATAGATCACAGACTTTTAAAAAGCAGATAAAGTTTAGCAGATTTATTGGAAAGATACCAGGGAATGGAGGTGAAATTGCGAGGAGATGGAAAGTGTTTTTTGAATGTGTGGTTAACACAAACAACAAGCTTAAAGGGTTTTTACATTTTGTTACATCAGTGAATACCACCCTCCTGACTTTATAAGTTTAATATATCTTTAAAAAGGTGGACGCTAGCAGGTGAGTGGACTCAGGCTGTCTGAGGGGCAAGAGCCAAAAAAATAAGGGCAGGTTTTGCTCATTGATCGGGCCCCCTAGAGATCATCTTATTACATTTGGAAACTCACTTTAGAGGGGGCACTTCATCACATTATCTTGGATATTGAGCCTCTCTAGGGGGCATTTATCATGTTTTATCTATCAAAAACACATCTGAGGGCACTTCTGCAGCATTTTTTTTCAAACCAGTGGCCTAATGTTAGATTTTTACTTTCAGCAGTGTCATTTAAGCTTCATAAGTTGTTCATTTATGAAGATTATCTTGCTGAACAAAATGTGCAAGAATAATAAACTTTGGTTCGCTGCAGAGCTTATGCTCCACACTGATCCACTGGAGTAAAGTAAAACTTCCACTGACGCTGAACAACAATCAATCGTTGGCTGCGTGAGGAGCTGCTGTTCAAATACTCCAAGGCTGATGAACTGATGAGATGCAGGTGAGCAGACCTGCAGAGGTGCTGAGCTGTTTGCAGACAGGTGTGAAGAGCCTTGTAGCCATGAGAGAAGCCGCACCTGCACCACATACACAAACAGGAGACACTGGGGAATAAGGAAACATGAGAGGAAATAACTGGAGGCATGACTGTGGTTGTAACATTGTACGTTTCAAATGAAAGGATTATGGTTTTCAACAATAACATTTTAGTGTGGCTAAATTAGCTGGTAGTAATATCAAAATGACACTTAAATTTGGTTTTGAGTTTGATTGGTGACCCAGTGGTTTTCTGCTCATGACTACTCTGAAATTAATTCATTAGTCCAGACAGCATCTGTCATTTCAAGATGTTTGTTTTCACAACAGATCAGTAGTGTAGAAATTTGCTGGAGTCTCCAGATTTAAAGTGGCTCAAATCCAATGGACGAATTAAACTAAAAAAAAACAAAACTGTATTTAATATTTGCTTGTCTCCTTCCCTGGTGATACTCCGCCAGGCTTGACCTGCAGCCATCTTCACTTTTTGCTCGGTTTTGGAGCTTGTTGCCTTCAGTTTGGTCTGAAGCAAATGAAACACATGCTGAGTTGGATTGAGATCAGGTGACTGAGTTGGCCAACTGAAATTACACTGAATTTTTATATGCTCTGTAAATCACTTGGTCTGTGTTATTACTTGAGAATATATTTCTATTTTTTAGTTTTATGACAAGATATGTATTTTATTTTTTCTATTAGTCTGTTGAAATACTGTTAGTTGTAGACCTTTGATTTGCCAATCACTTCATTTTAAACTATATTTACATTTTGCAGTATAACATCACCGTTCTATCAAAGACAGACAGTTACACCGATCAAGAGCTACAGCAGCATGAGTCAGCACTGTAGCCTCATTGTTTCACTTTAAATCTAGTGTGCTGAAGAGCAGAGCTAAAATTATGATGAATGCATCATTGACCCACTACTGTGACTGTGACATTTTTCCACTGTTTCTATTTCTCTTGCAAACCACTTGCATACCCACACACTTACTAGAAATTCTGATCTTGTATGACTTGAGTGAAAAAACCAAGTATAAGTAGTTATTTATAAAACCTTACCTTGACATGGAAAAGATCTTATCTCTAAGAAAAGTCACACTCCACACTCAAAACTGTCTTTGTTTGACAGCTGAATAATTTGTGTTGTCTGGCTTCAATTTCCTCCACCGTCGCTGTGATCTCATCTTTCAAAATGTTCACGACTCTTTTTTGGTCCATGGTTATTCACCATAAAAAAAATAATAAAATAAAAAACTGAAAAATCAGAAAGAAAGCTAAGAAATAATTTCAAGGCAACTGTCTCCATTAAATTATTTTTTTAAGTTTTTAAGTCAAGGTCAAACTTTTGACCTGTAATCTTCTATTGTTTTAATAATTAACTTTTCTTCCTTAGATAAACCTTCGAGTTTCAGAAAGTAGAAGAATTCTGTATTTCAAAAAGTGCTCATCTGATTTATCATTATGTAGGTCCCTGGAGATTAAATGGTCGCAACTGAAAATATCAAATTTAAATCAAATCAAATTTTAAAACTTCTGGAAAGAACCATACAGACTGATATTACACAAAACCAATAGAGTATCAAACGGTGGACTTTTCCTTCTGACAAAACTAATGACCTGCATTCCTCAGTTCAGTCTACGATCCTCTTAAGCACTCGCTTGTAAAGTCTTTCAGATCAGCTGGACCAGTTTCAAAGATGCAGGTTTGTCTGGTGTTTCACTGATATTTACTGACATGAGAGAAGACAGAAGGGAGTGAAGCACATTTCCGGGTTTTCATAGTGAACACGGCACTCAGTCAGTGTTGGTGTCGCATTAAGTATCTCAGGCTCGCTGCTCCATCAGTGGCCTGCATGAAAACAAAGTGCTTCCTCCTTCCCTCCTTTCTTGGCACTTCCTCTTTTTGTTGGCACAAAGCTGAGGCCAAAGCTCCAGTGGCATTCAGATATTGCTCTGAGACGAAAGAGACAGCAGCATGTTAATGTCAAACAGATGGAGCGGTTCAGTCCAAGAGAGCGGGTGTGAAGGCAGAAAGCGCATGCAGAGAAGCACACATGAGAAAACAGGAGCCATCTTGCTGTTTGGTCTTACAAAAGCAATTATGAGTTGATTAAATTACAGCTGAGGATAAAGTTTCAGGAGTTTGTTATCGTAACTTTTCCATTTTAATTGAATCTATACAGCATTTTCTGCACTAAAATATTCTTTCTTGTGCTCCAGCTATGAAACATTTTCCTAATTGACAAAAAGATTATAAGAACATGAAAAAAGATTGTACAAATTTAACTGAAAGCAAAACAATGCATAGACCCATATGAAAATAATCCCTCTCAATCATCACCTATGACCCACTTGAGGTGTGTGTGGGGCCTGCATCTGCAGAGACCCCACCTTACACCCATACCTTCTTATTTTCTCATTATTTTGCTGTGCTTGAGACACTTTACCAACCTAAAACATCGGTATTAGAGCTCCTAGGAATGAGATTCAATAGTGAACTTTCTTTCTGGTGCATTTACAAACATTATAATAATAAGCTTTATTTATAGGACGCTTCAGAATCTGATTAGACAATGAATACACAAAAGTGATACAACTATGATAAAAAGAGAGTGGCAGCATTAGTAGTGAAGTACACGTAGAATAAAAGAACAGCCAAATAAATAGGAGTAATAAATAGTGTATAAAGTTGGGTGTTGTCAGCATAATAGTGAAAATTGAGACCATGTCAACGAATTATATGTCCAAGGGGAAGAATGTAAATAGTGAATAGTAATGGTCCAAGAACTAAGCCCTGAGGGACACCACTGGAAACAGGGGCATCTGTAAGACCTAAAACTGCTAATAGAAACAGACTGTGAGGTAGGACTTGAACCAGGATAATAGAGTAACCAGACTCAGCAGTTATATGCACGTCACTTGTAACTTTAATAAAGGTATTCTCAGTGCCATGTTTTGCTCTGAAACCAGACTGAAAATTGTTGTTGGACAAATGTACTTGGAGCCGACTGCTACAGTTCACTCAAGGACTTGGGCAAGAAACAGGAGATTAGAGATCAGTCTGTAGTTCATAAGGTCCCCAAGATCAGCTCCAGGGTTTATTAGTACTGGAGTAATAGCAGCCATTTTTAAACTTATTCTTCCTTTAAGCCTGAAAATACACTTTGATGGAAATGAACCTGTAAGTTTGCCCAGGCAGACAACTGAAGTGCACCACTACATTCAAACATGACATGTTTCTCCATTTGCTGCAACATGTATTCATACATTCATTCGACCTTTATTTTAACTTGGAAATACACTGAGGTAGAGACCTCATTTACAATGTAGCCGAGTAAAACAATAAAAAATAAAAGCACTTAGACACAGAGAGAGCCAAAGAGAAACTTGCATAAAAGTGGCAACAAGAATTAAAAAGCAATAAAACCACAATTAAAAATGTAAAAAAAAAAAGGTAAAACTGGAACACCTAGATGTAAAATGTGATACAATTTAAATTTTAAATTGCCCTATGGATAAAAATGAGGAAAGCTTTAAACTGCTCTGCATGTTGTTCCACGTTGCAGGTGCACGATATGAAAAACTGGATTTTCCAAGGTCAGTAAAAACAGCTGGCACCTGCAGCATAATCCAATCACTAGACCGGGTTTGATAAGAGCCCACATTAAAAGAAAGCACTGAACTGATATAAGAAGGGAAAAGACTGATAAGAGCTTTATAAATAAATAAAATCCAGTGTCTTTCATGTCTTACACTGAGAGAGGGCCACCCAACCTTAGCATACAAATAACAATGATGGGTGTTATAGCTATTTCTAGTGATGAATCTTAATGCAGAGTGATAAACAGAGTCCAGGGGCTTCAGAGTGGCAGCAAGTGCATGCCTGTATAAAATATCACCATAGTCCAAGACTGATAAAAAAGTTGCCTCAACAAACATCTTTCAACAATGCAGCGGAAAGGATAGTCTATTTCTATAAAAGAAACCAATTTTCTTTCGTAGAGAAGTCACCGGCTTGGAAGCATGATATTTAAAGGTTAGCTTATCATCTATCCGAATACCAAGGTACTTTTAATCTGTGACCCTTTCAATATTTGCACCATTGTTGGTAGAGATCAGTGCAACCTTTGCAACAAGGTGGTCCATGAAACTGTCACCTTAGGTGTGCTTTTGCTCTGCTTCACTGTACTGTGCGGCTCATTTGCTAGTTTTCAGTAACAGTGTTGCAAACACCTGTGCTCCTGCTCACAAAGCCTTTCAGAATCAGTTTCTGCTCCTCAGTCACTTTCAGAGGGCGTTTGTGGAGGAATAAAATCATGTTCCCACCACACTCTCTGTACCTTTGTTCATCAGCTTTTCATTAACTCTCGTCAGGGATCTCAGCTTCACTTCATCGAGCTAACTTTGCTGTTTAAGGTAAACATAACTTTTGTTATTATGACTTTATGTCATTGGCAGTGTGGCTGCTGTACTGCTGGATTTCATTGTTGTGTTCTGTGACTAATCTGTTTGGGCAATGTCACTCTGTTGGCTTGCTGCTCATTTCCGCTCTGCTGTCATTGCTCCCTGTGGAGTATTTGAATTGCTAATTGTGCTTGTTGTTGTTAAGTTTATTTGTTTTGTTGTTGTTGTTTGGCTCGTGCATTATGAAGCTTTTTTGCAAGAGATTTACAAAGTGATGAAATATGGACACTCATGTTTGAGTGGTGTATTGGGCTGGACTGGTTTGTAGCATAGTTCTTCATTGTCGTTGTTTTGTGTGGTTCTGTTGCTTCATTAGAGATCAGATGTCAAGCAGAGGGTTATTATTGTACATTAGCATGAAAATGAGACAGCTCATTCACAGAATTATTTCCCAGCAATACTTTTCTACTACTTTATGTAAAACCCAACTTGGCTTTTGTCACAAAAGATATGTGTTTACATTTTTGTCACACTTCATGTTCTGCTGAGCTTTGCAATCCACACAGAAACAGGCGGAAACTTAACAGGTCAGTAGTAACAAGGAGCAGTAGACAGGAGCAGTTTCATGCAGAATAGAAGAGAAATTTACTCTGCACAAGTCAAGACATATGACAAATAAAGAAATTCAGCCCAGGACTTATTTGCTGAGTCTGGACAGGACTGAACAGAAGCAGGAGACGGGAGGTTAAATAGCTGAGAATGATTAATTGCGTTGCTGGATTTTTTGTTGGTAATGTGCTGGACAGTGGGGAACTGGGCTGATGGTTGGTTGTGCACAGCAGGGGGGTTGTGACTGGGCTGTGCCAAGAAGCACAGTTAATCTCAAGAAAACTGGCAATTAACAAATTTGCAAAAACAGCTGGAACGCAGACTGACTGAAACAGATACTGCGATCAGGAAAGGTGCGTGCGGTAGAGCTGATTATGGGATGCAGCTGGTGAAGCTCTTCTCCACCTCTGGCACACCTGTCTCCACTCAAATCAATCACACACAGCACAGACACAGGTAGAAGCAGATATAGAGGGCATGACAAATGCATGACATTGTTTAATATAATTTAAGATTTTGCATTGACTGCACAAGTCAAAGACAAATTACACAGAACATTTCTGTAAATCTCACCACCGTGTGATGAATGTGACTCAGCAGAGGCAGCCTTATTACACAGGTCTGCCTTCTGGATGGGAATATTTAGATTTTTCTTGCAGATACTGCTGGTAAAGATAAAACCCCACCAAGTATTAATCACCCTATCAGGAGGGCTGAGGAGACTGCAGGTAGCTCTGCAATGCCACTTATCTTACCAGCTTCCCACTAGAGGCTCATTCTTCTGTTTTTAAAGATGAAAGAAGTGCCTAACAGAGTTGACAGAAAATCTGCATTTAGAAAGAATTAGATTTATTCTTAAAAGCAAACTTGGGGAATTTGAGAGGATTTGGAACTCCTTAATCTCCTGCCTGAAGGGCTAAAGTATCTCAAATCCTGTATAAAACCAACACTGCATGTAACATTACATACACCCACTCCTGGAGCAGGTCAAGGGCTGGGGAGTTGGGTATGTGCTTTTCTGGTTTTAATATGTGTCAGATGGAAACTTTAAAAAGTCAGCTGGAGACAGACTTCTCAGCTAGCAGCTTTCATTAGCTAGCTACACTTCTGAAGTCATCACTATAGCCAACAAAATCCACAGAAATCATCCAGACATATGAAGTTGCTTTTGTTTACTTCTCTGTAGAATAAAAAAAAACCTAGTGTTTCAAATTTTGATGTTAAATCTGCCAGTTATCACTGTAAACTGCATATGTGCAGTATGAGAATGGAAAGCTCGATAGACAGAGCAACCATTATTGAGGAAAGCAAGGCTTTCTCAAAGAGGGGATTTGTCTTATTCAAGCTGTAAATTGTTTTCCTTGCAACCAAACAGATGTGCTCAAAAATTCCCATATGTGAGAACTGAACATCCCATTTCAAAACAGTGAGCATTAACAGGGAGTTATAAGAGCCTCCTCCCTTCTGAGAAGACTTTCCTCAAGAGTTTTGAAGCTGGCTGCAGTGATTTTGCTGCAGCTGGAAGGTCAGGCACTGAATTTGGATGATAAGACCTCTGAGCAGTGTTCCAGTTCATACTAAAGGTGTTGAATGTGGTTGAGGCCAGGGCTCTGTGCAGGACAGTCAAGTTCATCCAGAACTCGTGCTTCTTTATGCACTTGGTATTGCGTACATGGACAATGTCATGTTAAAACTTCTGTCTAAAATATCAGTGTATGCTCTAGCCACAGCTGTGCCTGTGTCACCCAGAGAGGCAGTTGACACACCCAAAAGAATCAGATGTGTTTTAATTATAATAATAGAAGGTATGAAGTGATATCACTTTCTCAATAGGACACGCCCCCTCAGTGAGACTGAGTGGCAAAACATCCTGCAGCGTGGCTGCCCTTAGGAGGGAAACTGTGAAACTGATCTCTGTCTGCTTTTACCCAGAAGTCCAACATAACTGACACAAAATAACAACCACAAATTCATATTTCACTGCCTGGATTCCAGTTCTTTCTGTGAATTGCAGCAAATCAATTTGCCTCTCTTTTCTTTAGCTTTTGCCAGTTTGTAAAAAGATCGCTCAGATTTCTTGTTGAAAGCATTCAAGCTGAAAAGTTTGTTGGCACTCTTTAGTCTTTTTTCACTCCATGGGTGTAACCATGGTGACTCCACCTACTGTGACATCACATGCAAACCCTCTGTTGTTCATTTTAAAACACTTTTTCTTAAAAAATAGCATATAATAAATGAATCATTTGAGGCCAAGCCATGCTGTCTTTGCCTTTAAGCTGTCAACCTGCACAGGTAGGCTTTGTCCCAATTAAATTTCATGTAAATGTCATTTTGGAAAATGATTCCAGTCTTGCTGAGTTGTTATCACAAAACACTTGTTATCACAAAACACTTGTTGTTTTATTTTAAACACTTGATGTTTAAAATAATCAAAGAATGGACTTACAGTCACTAAAACATTCTTATTCTGTGTTATGTGTTATGTTGTAGGCAAGCTTAAATGGAGAATAATGTATGTTATGTGGAGGTGCATGTTAGTCTAACCTACTCTGTGTTGGAGTGAAAATTAGATGTGGCACACGCAGTTTTTCTAATGCACACCCACAGTCTTTTTTTTTTTTTTGGCTGTGCTAGTGTTGTCACTGTCCTTGTGTCCATGCAACAACAAAAGAGGCTCAGGAACAAATACAATCTGCTCTGATCCTGCAACATATTATCAGTTGGCTCCTAATTCAGTTATAAACCGCACATTATACTATGATTATTCATTCAGCAAGCTAATTATACACACTTATTAGTGTCTTAACAAACTGCAACTGTGAAAGGGAGCCTTTTCAGGTGCTTTGTTTTGGTAAATTTCCATTGTCAATGTAAAAAGTTATTTGACTTTTGCGCAGTGTGTGTTTACGTGTGATTATTTGAATTGATGTGCATGTGTTTCATGTTGAGTTTATTCTTTTGCTTACCAACTGATAGAATTTAATCTTAAATTTTCAATTTAATAAGAGTTTAGGGCAATTTCTTTTTAAAAATTAGATAAACAGTCACAGAACATATTGCATAATCTTTTCACAATAAAATAATAATTGAATATTCATCCGTATTATTCTGAGAAGACTGTGGTGCTGTAGTGGTGAACAAACAGACCTCTAACCGAAGCTGTGACTGTGTAGGAGTAGATTAACCGTTTCCCTGCAGAGTGAGCTGTTTGCTTTTTCATCAATACAGTATGACACATAAGGTAACATTATGGTCTGTGAATGCATTGAGAAAAGTGGCAACTACATTGTAAGGCTGTTTTTTAGAGATTATTTTTTTCTGACGGAAAGGAAATTATTTGTACCAAACTAATAAACTCACTCTCAGTGTTGAAAAAAAACAAACTGAACATGTAGTCAGAGCACGGGCTGAGATGGTCAGTGAGCTCGGAAAGCGTGACCTGCTACATCCTGCTAAACCACGCCCATCAGGTGAAATACCAAGTTTTTAGGAAGTCTCTTGTGTGGTTCTGTGGAAAAAGTAGCTCTGGGTGACAGTAGCTGTGGAATTTAAAAAAAGGGATTTGAAACTAAAAATGCTGAATATTTGTTTAATATTGAAAATGAAGTGATAAAAAAAATACAGATAAACACCATATGTAATGGATTACCTCCTGATCAGTTTTTAGGGCAAGTGTGAAGGGGATTGGAGGAATGCACACAAACACACAAACTGCTGTCCAGTTATATTTGTAGGATGGCAATATTTAACTTGTCTTTGCATAATGACTACAAAGCATAACATTCTGTCTACTGGAAATGACATTAAAACACTACTTATTTGTTTTACCAAAGACATTTGGAGGAGAAATATAGTTCCTGCATGGATGGATATGAGCAATTGTGACTCTCACGCAAAAAAAGAGGGATTTATTCCTTAATTTCACAAACCACAAACTAGACCTGCAATAATCAGTTTTGTTTCAGTTGCTCCAGAGCAGCTTCCCTTATATTTCTTTACTTTTGTTTTGTCTGACTTATGAACTGATGCAGATGAAACTGCAAAAGCTGGAATGCAGAAATAAGCAAAATGATATAAAATGTATTTTGATGGTGTCATGACATGTAATGGCACAGTCAGTATGTTAAGCTGCACTCTTAATTTAATATGTTTGAAGCTCTGTTGGTGATAAATAATACGTTTTTAGAGCTTAATAAGCTTTCAGAATTTAGAGTTTGGCTGAATGACTCTGTGATTATATCAGATTTTAGGATTCTGTCCACAGTTCACTATGTTTTACATTCAGTTCAGTTCAGATTTATTGTCTCTCAAGTGGAAACACAACACACAAGAGGACATGCAACATTAATTACAACAGTTACAGCAAATAAATAAATATAATAAAGATAATGTAATTGTTAAGAGTACCAAAACACTGGATATGATAAAGTGCTGCTGAGAAGTGCAGTCAAGATTCAGTGGAAATTAAGTGCATTTATTGCTCTTGGAAAAACTAAAATTTGAATCTTTTTCTCTTTACTCTGGGAGATCTGTCTCTCTGTATTTTTAGCATGAAATTTGTTTATATTGTGGTTGTTTTTTGTTTTTTTTTTCTGATCTATTGTTTGCACATTTCACCGATTGCATGTCCTGGAAGATCTATCTCTCTTCTGTTGCTCTTCCTGAGAGTCTTTTTGTCTTTCTCAGAGTTTTTCCTTGTCCAGATCGAGGGTCTCAGGACTGAGGGTACCATATGCTATACAGATTTTAAAAGCCCTTGAGGCAAATTGGGATTCTGGGCTATAACATTGTCCCATGCCAGACACTGAAATTTGCCATTTCAATGTGTGATTTGCATTCAGGTCCTTGTAAATGTCAGTGTCTCTGCAGCCATGAATCTTACGGGTTTTAAGAGGTTTAACTTACTTGAGAACAGATGAAAAAAACATTTTAAAAGTGTCTCAAAAGAAGCAGGAGCTGAAAAAGAGACAGAGGGGAATAGAGAAGCAGTGTTTGTGTGTGTGTGTGTGTGTGTGTGTGTGTGTGTATGTGTGTTGTGTGTGTGTGTGTGTGTGTGTGTGTGTGTGTGATGAACTGTATGAGGAAGAGAAAGGGTCAGAGGAAGTGAATGGACAGAGAGGAGAAAAAGATCAGGATGTTCTTATTTTTGAAGATTTTGCCATTTCACTAAAAAATATCTGGAGCTCAGCTAATGACCACGAATGACCTTACCAGCTCTGCAACTGCATTGATTAAATGTCACTACTTTCACTGCATAAGACATCTTCTGGCACTGACGATAATGTCACATCCTATTTAGCATCATGTTATATGATCACTTGATTAAATACTGAAGGGCTGATAGTGATTGTATTCACTGCTGTCTTCATGTTACATTGAAGACTCTGATTTAGGTAATTACTGCTTGTGGGATCATAAACTGCTTTTAAAAAGATCTCAATGTAATGCAGTAGAAAGATATTTTTCATTCCATGCTTTGTGTCATGATCATGAACACATGCTGCTTAAATGTCAAAATGATGCAGCAGAACCAGATATTTTCATTCCATGCATTTTTTCTTACTTGACAATGCCTGGGGCTTAAATTGCCCATAATGCAATTCAAATGCCGGCAGTTTGCTCGAGAACAGTCTATCTGCAGTCTTGCCGACTTCACGACACACCCTTGGGTGCAGATCCTGGGGGACAGAGCGAACTAATTCACCTCAAATTCTGAAAAACATGAAATTGCCCTGGGTGCTAACCCTACCTCAGAGCAGGGCCAGCAAGCCTTAGCTAAAGCTGAGGTTAGCCCACTTTGAAAGTGCCAGCACTGTGCCGGTGTGAAATCTGTCTTAGCCTGAAGCTAACAGCCGTGTTAACTTTGGGCTCAATGCAGTGCGAAAAGACCTATTTAAGATATAAGTGATGATTTAAGACTCGTGTAATTCGCAATAATTACCGGCTCACTGTACATGATCCCACTTATAACATAGTTACTTGCCAAAAAATCAATAATTTGACACAAAATATTAATTTTAAAATGATTTTATGAATTAAAAATGATTTTATTGCTCCTCCAGAGTCTATGATCAGAACTGCATCCATACTAACAATCTCTTCTTCATCTAGCACTGGTCTGCTATACAGAAATAACAAACCTTCAAATTAAGTAACTGACCAATCAGAATTTAGTATTTAACAAAACCATATAATGTATATATTAATCGAAGCCAGCTCCACTTTTGAAAACGTAAACGCTTTTTGATGGTTTTGTCACGACCCCCCTGTGTGTCCTGTGTGATATGAACCACACTTTCCTGTTAAGGAGCGAAAACAAGCCAATCAGCACCAATCAGTCATGTACGTCTGTGTCAAACACTTCATCAAAGGTTAGTTAATGATGTTACTGAGTAAATTACATGTGTGCCGACTGTGCCTGTAGATTGAAGTGAATCGGAAAAGAGTCCTTGTGATGGCGTAATTAAAGATTTTACTGTAATTAAAAAAAAAAAAAAAAAAAAGCACAGCCCTGCCATAAAACAGCTAGTTTTAGAGTGGAGTTTGGTTTAACAGTCTGTCCACTTGAAAGCTCGCCAATAACAGAGGGAATTTTAATAATTAATTAAATAATTAGCATAAATTGAGTTGACCTACTGTCTAATAATGAACCTTGTAACAGCATTAAGTAACATAAGAAGTGCAGCTAACTTATTGTAACCCAAACTGTGAGCATTTCGAAGCTGCCGACTGTGTACACAGATAGATCTACTCGCCTTCTTGGGGTGTGTTTGGAGGTTTGGGGTTTGGGTGTGTTATGCTAGTACAGGCTAATGTAGCCTCAAGCAGATATGAGGAATGGACTAAAGAAGTCTTGTCTCAGCTCTGACTAGAGGTTGTTAATTTTCTGTTACACTGTTTGTTTCTCAAATAAAGAGCAGCCTCATCTTTTTTGGTTGAGTTTTTCCTCAACTTTACCCTGTAGTGCTACTGAGTGTTTTAAATCTTTTGAATCCGAATGTGTAAACAGCTGATAACACTCCACAATTTTTTTTCATTTTCAAACTTGTAGTCTTCAGCCCAAACTGCTGTTGGCTTGATATAGTTTATCAAACTTTGTGCAGCTCCCTCTGTGGCCACAAAAGGCTTTGTACAAGTTTTTATGCAACTTTTTTAACACATGCTTTAGCGCTCCCACAGACCTATAAATAGACTCTGATGTACTAAACACTTCCTCTGTAAAGTTGAACTGAAATAAAATTTTATTTCCTCATACATATCATTGGTGTTTGTTGATGTGCATGTATTTTGTAAAAGTTTAGATTATCAAAAAGAGGTTCAGAGTGCTGAAGTCACAATTTAGTTGCTGTGACTTTTGACTGCCTGGTCATTTGCCGTCACCATGAAATGAAAGCAAGCAAGTGAGACCTGCTGCACTGCTGCTTCATGTAACGCTGGACAAACACTCTGTGGGAGCTGCACATGACTGAGTGGCAAACCCTGGGGCAGAAAAATGAAGCCAACGTGGAAGTGCCAAGAACTGAGGGTCCTCAAATGACCACTTGAGGCTGGCTCCAAACACGAGTCAATCCCCATAGACTCCCATATTAAAATGCCCAACTTTACAGCAGAAATAAACATGTTCACAGTCTTGTACAAAAAACAGTTCTGGTCTTTACAGCTAATTTCCACGTTTAAAACAACTGTACACTGAGTGAAATTTTTATATAACTTATCTGTTTGAATTATATTGAGGTTTTATAATTGAAGGCGTGTCAAACTCTGGATAAGTTAGAAGTTAGACAAAATCAGGACTCACTAAAAACTTGGTAATTCACCTGGCGGCAGTGTCTTACATCCATCACACAGAGTGTTGTGTCATGATGTGTGTTCTTGTCAACCTGCTTTGGTTACACTGAGAAGACGGACTAAACTATGTCCAAGAACAAAATATACTAATATGTGGGATCTGTGTTCTGATATCAGTGTAGTATCTTGCCCAAACAGGCTTACAAACATCAAATAAGCTGATCTTATATTGTGTATATATATGTTATTCAGTCTAGTTCGCCAAATGTTCCAAGCTTTGGGCATAAAATCTGCCCATACTTTGCAACTCAGTCAAACTATTTTCGTGTAAGAGCACGGGCTGAGACAGGCATGCATGCACCGCCACATCCTGCAAAACCACGCCAATCCAGGTGAAATAGAAGTTTTTAGGGAGTCCCACCTTCAGAAACCTATGGGTGATGTCACAGAGACTACATCCATGTTTTATACACTCTATGCACATGACTGCGCAGGTGCTGACAAGCTATAGGCTAACCAGCCGCCACATCTAGTATAGTCCAAACGGCACATACTTGCCCAAATGTTTGATGTTGTAGACAGATGCCTTCAATTGCTGGTACATAACCAACACTGTGCGGTCTTGTTGAAGAAGGGGGAAAACACAGGAATGTGACATGCTCCTGTAAGTAGGACACCACTGAAGTTGACAACACTGCTTTCAGATGACAGTCAAACAATGACAAGGGAAACACCCACCCAGATAAATACCAGTGCCATTAAAGTCAATATTTCCAACTACAAAAGGAAGAAGGGAACTTTAATTACAATGCAGCTTTAAAAATAAACATGTTTTCATAAAGAGATTTACAGGCCAGTAAAGGACAATGATCAAAAGAGAGAACAAACATTAAAATTTTAAGATAAAGACGTACGTGTGAGTGAGGAGGTAGCCCTTTAGTTCTTTATTTTAGTTTATATAGTACCTACTGCTCCTATGAGCAGGAACATGTGCCACATTTGGGCGGTGTGTTATTCTTCGTCGTTGCTGGCTCGGCTCCACTCGCCCGCAGCCTTCTGTGGAGGCTCATTATCAAAGCATCGGTGCAGCATGTCCCGCATTCCTTATTTGTGATACTCTTGTTTGGCACTGCTTTTTCATTACAGACACAGTACATTTCACAGTTGAGAAGATGATTAACAAAAGTTATTAACATGTTCCTGGATCACAGAGAACTAGATCTCATAAAAGCTCACACAGTGTGTACAGATACTATCAGGACAAGAGAGACTTTTGGAGCCAGCAGTTTGTTGAAAGCAGATGGTCACAAGAATTGTAATATATTGAACTAAACTGGTTTAATATGTACTCAATGTTGCAAAGTCTTGAAGAAAAGACTTTACTGGTGCAGGACGATGTCCTCTGTCTGGTAAACTATCATGTGATGTTGGTGCCCCACCTGAGTCACCTGTAGCCACTCCTGTTTCTATAAAAACTAGTGTTTGAAACTGCATTCATGTGCTCATCACAACCACGGGTCTCATGCAAGAATATTTCTGTATTCTTATCTTAACTTTCTCATACTTTTTTTTCATAAAGTGGGCTTGTATAAGTGTGCCAAGTCAGATTCAGCAAATGCTCTTCACCTCAGATAACTGTGTACAAGATCTGCTGGTGCATATTTGAGCGCAGGTCATGAAATGTGTAAATTAGCATAATTATAACAACATATAAGGTTACACATCCTGCTCCTTATGTCAGGAAGTGTTCATTCATGAAAATGGCGTCAAAGAGTGAGCAGAAGAACTTCACAAGTTCAGAGATTTAAGTTCTGCTTTCGGAGATCCATAAAGGAAAGTCTATCATTTCAACAGGGTCAGCATGGAATTAAGATACTGCTGAAGCCCAGGGGCCTCTTTTAAAAAACTGACTTACAATTGCTTTGTGTCTCTAGTTGAACGTGGAAATGATTTTATCTCTAAGAAAAGTCTAGTCTGATTTCCCTGCTGGCTGTGGTAGGGTACTGCAGCCTGTGGTAAACTTTGCATTAGATTTATGAACAATGTGACAGGAATTATAATTAAGGTGTGAGAAATTAATTGCAACAAACTCCCAAGCTATGTGTTTGTATTTATTTGTCACCCCACTATTTAGTCCACAGAATAATAGTGTTGTCTGGCTTCCATCTCATCTACCATCGCCATGATCTCATCTTTACTCTGTTGGTCCACTGCTACTCCTGACCGGCCCCGAATTTGTGCTGCATTACAGAAGCAGGAAATCACTCTTTGTAAAGCAGGTGCTGAGCTGGTGCCTAAGTTACAAATTTTCCTCTTAAAACCTGTGTAAGCAAGGTTTATGCTCAGCATCTTTTATGAATCTAACTTAAACACATTTTCAGAAATGATCTTAAGACCATATGTAAGTACAAATCTAAGTACAGTTTTTATGAATGAGGCCTCAGGAAAAAATATAAATGTGTTGGTGTTGTGTCACCTGATGGGTTGTACTGTCACCAAAATAAAGAAGAAATGATTCAGTAGGAAAATGGCTTAAACACATACTGAAATAACTCTTTTAAATAACTTTTTTATATTGAAAACTTCTCAACAATTTCACAGGGCATAATATCCTTTGCAATGGCAGCGTTTTCACTGACACAAAATAAATCCATGTTGTTGCTGCACCTGCATCTGGGAAACTGTTCTATCTTTGGGTTCTGCTAATTGTCTGGAATTTTACCCATCATTATTTAATCTCTTATGAAGTGTAATTTATATTTTCAAACTCAAAATTGCCTTGAAGTAATAAAATATACTTTCCATTAGTGAAAAACTTCGGTTTGGATAACAGCAGACTAACTACACATTAGTCCTGCGACAAGTCTGGACCACTCGTAAATTATGTTCGTACTTTTGGTGAATGTGGTAAGTTCTCCTAAATGACTTGTACAACCCACTTAAGAACAAATCTGTTCATACACACACACACACACACACACCACACAAAAGACCTCCACTACAGTTCTTGTTGCAAATCTGCACTCTGGTTATATTTTGGTGATTCATTGAAGAGAACCACATTTTAACGGAGCCATTATAAATCCCCTGGAGGCTCAGTGCTTTACAGTCTAACCAAAGCATTCACAACACAACTCAGCAGTGGCAGAATGAAGACTGCTGGGAGTGGAGTGAATACTAAGGAGCACATCTCAAAGCCATTTTGAACTTTTATATGACTGTAAGATTTTAAAGTAACTCTGATGCCGAATGTTTTAGTATATAGAAAAATGAAAGAGTCTCAGTGAAAATTTATTGTTGCTTTCAGTCCGTTCAGGTCAGTGTCTGCAAGCCGAGTACGACGTAGAGGACAACAGAGCAAATGTTCATTGTTTTCTGCTATTTTCTTGTTTTTATGAATTGTACCATTATTTTTTCTTTATAATATCATTATAATAGGCATTTTTTCCATTTTGTACTCATGTCAATAAAGCAAATTGAACTAGAATATTTGCATTTCCTGAAGAAAATATGTGTGATTGCAGCATCTGCTGCTGCATCTGCTGAAAGATAGATGCATTATAATACCACATCAACATATTCAGTTTACTGTCAGAAAGGAGCAAAGAAGACAAAGAATATTCACATTTAAGAAGCTAGAATCAGAGAATGTGGACTTTTTTTCTTGAAAAAATACTCAAACCAATTAATCAATGATCAAAATAGTAGGCAAGTAATTTAATAATCAATTATTAATTAATTAATCATTGCAGATCTATATATTCTACATTTCTGTTTTGTACTTTGGTGGCATATTCCTCCTATTTCCTGTTCTTGCATAAAGAACCAAATCAGCCATTGGGTCAACAAGATGGGATCTTTGCAGCTATAAAAACAATTTGAGAGGCGGCACCATCTGAAAGTTTACAATTTTTCTTTCTGAGACTGAATAAGGAAAAATTTTAGGATGACTGAGGAGTTGTGTGTCTGGCCATCTGGTGAATTTGAGTTATATATTCCCTTTCCTTGTCTGGTCTCAACAAAGGGAAATATCCGTCTCTTTGGCTGCTAAATGCTCCACTTTGTTCACCAGGTAGTCACTAAAGTCTGGCTGCCTTCTGCTGTCTGGCAGGTAGTGAACAGTGGTTTTTAGAGCTTTTTTGTTAAAGGCAGCTGACTGCTGAGGCTGGAAACAACAGTTAGAGTGGTTAGATCGAAAAATAAAAAAAAAACAAACAGTATGTCGCAGTATGACAAACCAAAAAGAAATAGACTTTCTTGACTTGTAAAATTGTTTTAAATTGACAAACAACTGTGTGTAATTTGTGGCACAGTTCAAACGGAATAAAAAATAATTTGTCTCTTGCCATAGACTACCGTGTTTGTTTTTATCCGAACGTAGGTCCCATGGGACACACCGGAAGGGGCTCTGTTGGGGCGATAATTTGCTGTTTGTTTATCGCAACAAGCAGCTGCTTTCACATTATGCAGTGCAATTTAATCCATACTTTGACATGAGCAAAATGCTGTTGATGCAGTTTTCATATTTATCGCGGGTTCATAACAGGTTTTCCAGATGTTTTCTTTGCTTTTACTACTTCTATGTTTCTCCATTATTTAGATTTCCTAATTGCTGCCTAATTAATTCTCAGTTTTTATGATGTGTTGTATCTGTGGATATGGACTGCTTCCTCTGGGTTGAGAATGAGTTGATATATATATATATAATGTAATTTGGTGTGGGGATGCCTCGGGAGGAGGTGGAAAAGGTTTTCTGGGGAGAGGAATGTCTAAACTACCTTGCTTAGCGTGTTGTTGGCCCAGATGCGGCAGAAAATGGATGATCAGATCTGTGGAGCTCCGGTGTGCGAACTTTGATGTTATTATAGGCCCCGAGATTCCATTTTGTCAAACACTTAATAGGCCCAGAGGTCGCAGACGGAGGCACGTTCATCTGAGTCAAGCTGTATTACGTTTGGTTCTAAGAAAACACAGCTGTGTTGAATTCTTCATAAATTCTGTTCTATTACAGCTTTAACCAACGTTAGTAAACGTTAGTGAACTTTAGAGCATGTTCGCACCAACTTTGTTTAGTCCGGTTGGACCGAACCTTGAAGCGTTTACCACTTTGGTTCCCAAAGACACTCAGTCTACCAACGTATACGGCAAAGAAAAGCATCTTTTTGCTAAAATAATGAAAATTATTATTATTATTATTGTTGTTTTTTCAAAAATAGGTGGGAGATTAATTTTCTGCCAATTGCTTGATTGATTAATCAAATTTTTATTGCACCCTGAGGTTACTGTAATTTTGTCTTATTGTTTTTTCTGTATTAATATATCTATAAGCACATAACTTTTGCAAAAATGTAAAACATGATCACCATTAATGTGGCTCTTATTGAATAAAATTGTGATGTCTTTCATTCCAAGATACCTTTTACTTCTTTCAGAAAGTGCAATAATGTAGGAATCTTATTCATATTCATAACTAACTCTCCAATTTTTACTTTAGTTCCACTTTTCTTTTAAGTCGCTGAAATTCAAGTGAGATGAAAATTTCATTCATCCATTCAATTTCAGTCTGTAACTGATGAAGAGCAAAGGCTGTGCCAAAGAGCTGAATTGCTCCTCAACATCGTGTTGAAAGCCATTGCTGCTGCTCCGTCTGGTTATTAAGCTGTGAACTGACGTGAGTTTTGAATGTCTCTGTAAATATCTGTCACTGTTTCTCCAGAGCTCTCTGGCAAACCTGCCTGTGGGGCTGGAGATTCAAGTTCTTTTGTATTAATAATCCATGATGTGATGTGAATGTGAGAGAACCCACAGTTCCTGATAAAATGCCCCTCTGCTGCACAGACCTAATACGTCTCTCTGTTTGTCTCCGTCCCCTGTCTCTCTCTTCTACTCCTGTCTCACTGCTGTTTTGTCTCACTGATATTTTCCAAGTTTGGTGTTATAATGCATCCAACTGCACGTGCACAAACCTGAGAAAAGGCTAAATGGTATTTAGTAGGAGTGATAAATGTTAGGTGGCATTTATAAGCCACAGTCATTAATGATTTAAACCCAGTTTACACTTGGCAGAGGCTGTTTATTACACAGCTTAATGCTGCGTGTTTTCTTTATTCCATAAATTGTTGTATTATCTTACTGTGGGTACCAAACCAAGATATATAACAGCTGTTGTGTCTCCTTGGAAGGGTCAGCCAGAAAGTTGAAAAAGTGTAGTAGAGTTTTTATTTTCCAGGAGAGATCACTGTACAAATACACTTGAGCTATATCCTATTATACACTACCTCCTGATTCGGTATATTGTCAGTAAAATCAGATTTGGGTTCAATATGAACATTCAACTATTTGTTGCAATTTTTTTATATATTGACTATGAAGCAATGCTTTGTTGGACTGGCAGATTTTTGGACAGCATTCATCAGGACATTCAGGGTGACAGCAAAGTTATATTGCAAACAAGCCAAGTCAGTTCTCTTCTTGCCCCCATAGTATAATAAAAAAATTAATACAGAAATACATAAAAAACTAATGAATGATACAAAACTATAATAACTCTGGTCTGCAGCTGTTTGTGTACATGCTCATTTGGGAGTGTAATCCACTTGACAAATCACAGTCGACTGAGGACAGAGGTAGCCATAAAGGCTACACCATTGTAATGCAATTTTAGTATAAATTTTGTAAAAAAAAAAAAAAAAAAAAAAAAAATACTGTGCCATATGAGTCTACAGTCAAACTTGGAATTCTGTGTGGCTGTACTTAAGCATAGAAGTGCTTTGAGTAGCATGCTAACATGTTCACAGTGAGAATGCTATAACATGCTGATGTTTAGCAGGTTAGCATGCAAACATTTGCTAATTATCACTAAACACAAACTGCGAGCTACAGGCAACAGTCGGGCAT
This sequence comes from Lutjanus argentimaculatus, assembly GCA_034769285.1. Classification (NCBI taxonomy): domain Eukaryota; kingdom Metazoa; phylum Chordata; class Actinopteri; order Lutjaniformes; family Lutjanidae; genus Lutjanus; species Lutjanus argentimaculatus. Next base: position 17,675,881 of record JAWZSL010000004.1, on the reverse strand, counting down.
TCATAAGTGTAGCTGACTTAATCTTTGTTTTCAGTGATTTGTCTTTCTGTGTGATTTTGTTTATTTCTTTCGGATATAATGGCCTTATTTCAATTCCCAGATAGAATTTATTAATGGGAGCTTTCACCCTCTGCAGCAACCTCCATTTTCAATGCAAAACACCAGACGGAGAAAAATGGCTTCTAAATAAGCCAATTTAACTGCCTGGAAAATAGCACTTGTTAACTTTTGCAACTTAATAAATTAATGTCATTTACTTTACTTTCTAAACTTCTATTAGAAGTTTTAACATTATACTTTGGTGCATACAATATTCAGATGAGTTTTAATGGTCTGCAGAAACTTGTCACTTGTTTATTGGTTTATATACACCTTCAAATAGACAACAAATATGTGCATTATTTAAATTAGACCTAACTTTAGATTTTAAATATTTAGCAACAAAGATGTGTCTTAATCAAACTTTCCTAAAGGCGTCCTGATCCCTTTTTAATATTTTTTTGGACAAATAAAGTCTGGTTATGATCCCTCTCACCCTCCCTGAAGTAACCAGGAGTATACACAGTGACGCTCAGAACTCCAGAAAGAAAATGCAGCGTACTTGTTGCCTGCAGGCAGCACAGTTTTAAAAACTGTACTACCACAATTTGAGAATGTTTTACACTACAGCAGACAGCCAACTGAACACCAACATTTCCAATGGCGAACTTGGAAATTCTGACTTTGAGAAATGCAAAGAGATAAAGAGAGAGATGAGACAGAGGAGACGAGGCAAAGGAGAGAAGCAAAGTTTTGTTTTTTTTTATCATGATGACACTGTCCATATTTATTTTGCATGTTCTTTCTCCCTGCTGTGAATCTGCATCACCCTTTTTTTTTCAACTTTTGCAGAAGTGAACAACAGTCATTCTCATGTTCATCAGTTGCAACTGATCTGTTCAGTTCACCAAAAACATCAGTACATTCAATGAGCGACACCCTTTTAATGCATTTGCGCACAACACTGCCTACAGTGGCCATGGTACTCATGAAGAACGCAAAAGGCCCTGTTTAGAGCCAATGTTTCTCCGCTCTGGACTACTGTAGAAACATGGTGGTGATGAGCTTGGCTCATTCTAAAGGTAAAGAAAACCAAATCATTCAATCATTCTTATTTTGAGGTGATTATAAACTTAAAAATGTACTTATGAATATTATAATCAATTTCTGCCAATAAATGCAACTAAATCTTACACACTTGACCTTTAAGTATCATGACTTGTTCTTCGTGTCACTGTTGCCATTTATTTTATATATCACACGTCTGATATAGCCTGATTTTCAAGCAACCTTGAGGGTTATAGAAGAATTCAAACAGGCTGTATCGATGCCATTGGCATCTGGTAGTATGAAAACCTGTGGATCCACAATTGAAACCCTTCCTGGATTTCTGGAAGATAAACCTAAACTTCTCTACAAACTTATGCAGAGAAGGGTCTTATGTTCACAGAGGAGCACATGATTGGTTGATTATAAAATGTTTATTCTAACAACCAAAACTCACCTGAAGGAATATGCTGCTTTGTTTGACATCCATTGAAATTGTTGCGCTAAATTCTTGTCACTTATATGGATCAAAGTTTGTCCCCTGAGCAACTTTCCTCCAAATTAAAACTACTATCAACACTCCATAGAGAGCAGCTGAACCCTTTTGATCCACTGAGACAAGTTTTTAATGAAATGACCAGATGAGGGAGGAAATGTTTCCCACAGTGCTGTTCCTGCTCCCCTGTGTTTTAATGAAGGTAAATTCACAATACAGACAGTTGTTGTAATTTACATATTTTTCAGTTTCTGTTGTCAGACAACAGAATGAGGAAGAAACAGCCAGTGTTATTGAATCATGACTCAAATGTCATCTCCAACCTGCTGTGCCTCAGTGGTAAACAAATCATTATTTTATAATCAGGTCGCCATCAACATTAGTGTAAACACAAGTTAATAACAACGATACTGTCTGTACTAAATAATTAAATTTGCCTGAAGGATGCCCTAATTGAATAGCCGGGCAAACAAACTCAGAAAGTAAAGTAAAGCAAGCCCATATCTTTATGATTCTTTACTGTGCAGATAAACAGTCCTGTATATGACAAGAAACATATAATTGAATACATTCATCAATAATATGTTCACAACATCTAAACCTGAATGGGAGACGCTTTGATAACATATGATAATGAATCCACTATTGATAGACTCGATCCACAGACTGGATCTTCAAGAGGACACAGAAGAGACTGACTGGGAGAAGGCCTGCTTTAAACCTCAAAACCAATCAGTCATTGTTCCATTGTGTATGGGCGTGTCCAAAATTACAAGAACACTGGAAAACAGTTGTTGAGACTTTATCTGAGATTGCTGGAAGGCACTTAATCAAGCAAAATTGCGTGTATTCAGAGAACTTTACTGTTAGCTCAAAACGGACAACTTTATTTGGACTCCTGCAGTCCAGGAGGATGGCAGCTCTGTCTTGGAGAAAAATGGGTCTACCTTCAAGAGGTATGTGGCTGAGGGAGATGGCATTTTGTGTTGTATTGGAAAGATTGAGCTATGTAACCAGAGGAAGGGCAGGAGAATTTGAAAAAGTATGGAAACCTTTATTAGAGTTTCTTGGCCATCACAGTACACAACCACTATGAAATAATAATGTGTAGAATGTGTTTATGTTGTTAATGTCTTTTGTTTTGTCCTGTTTTAAATCTGATGACCTTTCTTTAAATATGTGAAGCTTTGTTGTCTGTGTATGTATGAAAATGTGCAAAACCCAATAAAAATATTGTTTAAAAAAAATAATATCTTCACAACATGATGGCTGAAGAACAAAACTTTCTGCTTTTACTTTAACCACAAATCAGTCAATAAAATAAGTCACAACTCATTTATTGAACTTCTTTCACTCCTTTATTAATCTTGTCATTCTATTTGTTCAGCTCTTTTTGGTTTTGTATTTTTGGCACATATTTAATCATTTCTATTTTTTCCCAAGCAGCTATTCTTATTTCAGTCACCACATTTTCCACTGAGATTGGCACAGATCGATGGGAACCAAAATTTGGAAAAGATGTCCAGAAAATCAACTGGTAAAGGAGCAAAATAAAAAGCTTAAATTCTGATTGCCTATTTCCTTGGAAAAACTATATGGTTTTGCATTCTTACTGAGGTATTAATTGATGTATTTTGCTACATTTTTGACTAATAAATAACCACTTGCATTTTGTCCATTTCAGTAGTCTACACTGCAAAAACTAGAGATGAGAATCACATTGCAAATGATTTAGGTTATTTTTTTCAGTTATTAGTATACACTTGCTGAACTAAATTTCTTTGCAAATGCATGAAAGACTTATCCGGATTTGAAGACCAAGGAGAAAATAAATGCTAATTTAAATCAGAATGATGAATAAGAAATTATTTCTGTTTTCAGCTCTCTGAAGTTCATAAATATTGATTAATACAACTGTGTGTCTCAGCTGAAAGCCAAATGGTTTCGCCTTCCAGCTTCTCACAAATCGCTCCTCATGAATAAACATTAGCTTACATGTTTGTATTCAAAGCTTCACAAAGGTGTTTAATCTTACAGTTAAAGATAAAAAAGAGCAATGAACCATTTTAGTATCTGTGTGTGTATTTGTGTCGTGTGCGTGCGTCTGGACATTTGTCCCTCTAAATGTATCTATTGCAGACGGTGAGGGTTGATCCCTGGGGAAAGTTAATTTGATTGTTTTTACTCTCTATGTTAATTGTGAGCAGACAGCCAGGGGCTTTTGTTGTTTCTCTGGTCTCTTTAGTCCTTCTGAACCACTGATCAAATGTAATGAGGTTTCTAAACAGATTCTACAGATTCTACCAGCGGTTTTCTGCCAGCGAGAGCCGAGACTTTCTGAGCCCCAGGGAGACCACATATTTCAAACTGAGTGTAATGAAATGTGTGACATATCTGAGGGAAAGTTAAAGCTAAAATTAAATTTATCATTTGTCTTGCCAAAAGGCTGAAGTACCACAAAGGATTTATGACTGTGGCACCCAGGTGGCTCAGCTGGTAGAGCGTGTGCCCCACGTACACAAAGCTGAGACATGTCATCACTTATCCTCTCCAATAAAGGCCAAAAAAAAAAATGGATTTATGACTTATAACTTGAAAAGTGCATCTTTTGTTGTTTTTATATTTTCCATCTTGATATGTTTTTACTTTGTTCTGTTCTTCGTCTTGTTCTGTCTTGTCTGTCATTTTTTGTCTTATGTCTTTTACATTGTTTTTTGTCTTGCTACATCTAATTACATACTTTTTTGTCTCTTATGTTGTTTTTCTCTTTTACGTTGTTTTCGTCTAGGTATGTCTTTTACATCTTTTGTTATTTTCCTCTGATTACATCTTTTATGTTGTTTTTCATCATATCTTTTTCGTCTGTCTTTTTTCACATCAATTATTGTCTTTTTCACCATTTTCATCTGGTTATGCATTTTCCATCTTTTCCATCGTTCTCATCTTGTTCTCTCTCATCTTTTACGACGAAGTGAGAAACCATAAGAAGTTAGAAATTGTCTTTCCTATGTGTTATTGTCCCATTTATCTAGGTTGAAATCCGTTTATGGTAGAAGGGCAGCGCACAATGATGCCAGAAAAAAAGTAATTTCCCTCAAATGTACTAAAACAAACGTAACAAGCCTGTTTTAAAAAAAAGTGTAGTGGTGTGTAGTAGAGTACAACTATAAAGCTGCATAAAATGGAAACTCTGTAAAGTACAACTACCTCAAAACTGCACTGACGTGCAGGACTTGAGTACTTAATTACATTCCACCACAGCTTGTGGGAGCTGACTCTCAAAATTATTTACATTTGACAGATATACCTGTAAGTTTACTGTTGTCATTGTTTGTTTATTCAATTTGTTTTGATCCTTTTGTGCTTTGAAGTGCTTCTCTCTGTTTTTCTCCATGACTGAAAATTTAAAAAAATTAAATAATTTTGGAATAAAGACTCTCAGGAGAATATAGTATGCTGTATTGTATTTTTATGTGTAATTAATGCTGTAGGGACTTCTGACAGAACTTCTTCTTTTGTCCAAGTTCTGTGGTGGGGGTGGAAGTAGACAGCATGGACACTAAAAGCTACCACAGACGATCCCTCTCATCCTCTCTAATCCGAGCTGAGGCGACTGAGGAGCACATTCAGCCACAGACTCATCCAGTTACGTGCCTCAAAGAAACTGAGGGCTCTTTTGTGCCATCAGACTGCACAACGCCACAGAACCTACTGACAAAGACTCAAAACCATCACCAACTGTTACAATGATGATCACTGCACATGTATATAAACAGTCTGTATATTTAAAATTTGCACATTGCGCATTAATATGCACAGTTATTGCCCAATTACTGACAGTATTTCTGTTTTTTAGTTTTTTTATTACTTTTCCCCTTGCACTACTATTTTTTGTGCTCCTGTGTCAAATTGAAGATAAGATAAGATAAGATCAGATAAGATAAGATATTCCTTTATTAGTCCATAGTGGGGAAATTTCCAGTATTACAGCAGCAAAGTGGATAGCAAAAATAGAGAAACATCAATAACAAGACAATAAATAGCGAACAAGCAATATAAACAAGGAAATATAGAAAACTGTGAACAATTTAAACAAGGGGAAATACAGAAAATAGCAATATAAACATGGGGAAATATAAAATATAGGAATAGTAACAATATATACAGTGTTTTCAAATTTACACCATGGCACAGAGGAAATACAGATACTGCACATTGAAAATTAGAGATTTGCCAGGTACTGATATTGCACATTGGATGATAATACACCTGACTGAAAGATTTGGGAATTTGGAATCAATAAAAGTACATGTTATCTTAAGTTGCATGGAGAAGAAAAAAAAAAATCACAACAGTATAAAGAACAATTTTATTATCTTGATCTTTGGTCCAGCGCCACTTTCAGGTCAAATTTCCCTCTTGACCAACACCTCGTTCAGGAGATATCTTGATGATGTGTTATCCTCCGTAGCAAGTGGAACTAAAATGCCTCACTTGGGATGGATTGTGCACCTCCTTGGTTTCTAGAGTGGTGGAAGGGGTAATCACTTCATTGGTCCATCAGGTGGGCACCTTCCTTCTGTTCATCTGTGCCCACTGACTGAAGCTTTTCCAGCAGTTGCTTTGTACGTAACATATTCAATCATAGTAAATAAAACAGATTTACTCTACCAAAGTAAATAAACTCAGATATACTCAATCAAGGTAAATAAAAGCAAAGATACTCTTATCAGAGTAGATATAACAATGTCTAGTCATTAAACACCCACTAGGGGACACAGTTAAGAAGAATTCATGAACAGACCTGAAGGTGTGGAGGAGTTAAGGGTTCTCACTGCCTCAGGACGTGTGCTGTCACAGAATCGATTGGTACTGCTGTTAATACTATATAATCTTATTCCAGAAGGAAGGGGAACAAAGAGCGAATTGGCAGGATAAGAGGGGTCTCTGAATATTTTCAGGGAGTGTAGGACAGATCCAAAAGCAATGGGCTCAGTTCAAGGAATAAGACCTACAGATCTCTTCGTTCCTTCCTTTTTTGCAGTTTGAATTCGGTGTCATTTCATGTTTGTGTGTTCTAAGCATCCTGGAAAGCCTGATATACCAGCTTTCTGCACTGATGCGTCAGTCATATTGCTCCGTTTCAGGTAAGTTATCATCCTTTGAGCAATTATGCTTAAGAGAAGATCTTTCCTTCAATGTTCAAGAGATTAACTTGCCGGAATTTGTTGAAGTCTGATGTATCTTTTTCCTTATGGATTAATATTCCCTCCCTGTCAAATTTATGTGGTATATAGAATTTATTCCTCTGACCTCAAGTTACCAACAAATCATGTCATGCATGATTCAGTTTAAAAGCAATATTTTTTTTTAAAATCTTATGATCAAATAACATGCATTCTTTTGAACCGTGGCAAAATGTGCTCTCTGTGACTTCAGCAGGAAAACACAGATGTCATGGGGAGCATTTCCGTCTCCAGGCCCCCTGCTGAGACAAGTTAGAACAAGAACAACTGTTGCTGCACAGTGTCAATTCAAAACGAAAACATGTATCCCCTTTTGACATAGTCGCACTCTAATCCTTTGTTTGTAGTCTGAGTAATTAAAAAGTAGTAAGAATAAAACAAGCTAATCACTAATTTAACTTTTTTATCAAATAAAAATCACTTAAGTGATTAGATGCCCAGTATTTCTTGATGTTTCTGAGACATACACGTACACTCACACAGTCTGATTAAATCAACTAACAAATAACCTTGTCTGTCTTGCAGTGACATTGAGCTCATTTTCTTCATCTACTTTCAGCATTTCCTGGCACTTGGTCGTGCTTTGCTTTCCTGAATCACAGCAACAGCTGTAATTTTTTAAACATGAATGACAATCAAATTCAATGTTACATATTGTGTTCTGGGAAATTAAAGATTCATCAGGTGATGTTTTTCTGATAAAATTGCATTTGTGCCACAAAAAGTCGACTTGTTTGAATCCCATAATATTTTTGTCTGACTATAATTGACCCCTCACACCATGCACCACAGGCCTGACAAGATTTGCATTTCTGTACATGTTGAGGTTGTGTGCATGGGGCTCTAAGAAAAGTGATACCCTGTGTTTCATGAGTTTGGAGGGTATTTATAGCCTTTCACAAACCTGAAACGCAAGAGCACACGAGGGAAGAATGAATTAAACTTAGTCTTTATCTAAACGTTAGCAGGACTGGCTAACTAATGCTCGCTTAGTAGCTGCAGTGACACTACCCCCAGCCAAACTTGTGTTAGATGTCACTGCATTTGCCAAACTAAAACCTTAAAGATACTGTAAAGCAACAGTAAATGTGTTTTGAGTTTGTCACACCACAGAAACTTGTGTTAACCACCCAGCCAAATTTGACTGATTGAAAAATGATTCCGTATATAAAATTAGGCTGCAAAATCATGAAAACATTAGCAGTTTTCTCTGCTCTGAAATGCTGGTGGTGAGTCCACTCCGCTGTCTCAGTGTCAAACACCACTGCGACCTGGAAACGCCCTGAAACATGGACGGTCCATCCAGCAGCTTTATTGGACATGTCCAGACATGTTTGAGCCACAGCCAGAGGACGGTGACAGGATGGTTTTTTTTTTTTTCTTCAGTGTTGGGTTGTTGGATCTGAAGTGAGATGAAATGAACTGCTAGGGCTGAGAGAGACGCTGAAGGTAACGTTCATAACTGACCGTTAATGAGGATGAAGGGAGGCGGTGTGGTTTGTGTGTTGGTTCGTGAACAGAAATTGTGAACAACATTCAACCAGTCTAACTCCAGAATTCAGCTCTACATAGTTCTCAGTGTTTTCACATGTTTTCAGCAACTGCTTTCTCACATGTATAATGTGTTTAAGAGGGAAAACTCCCCTCTTCCTCACCACAGACTTTAAACACAAGATTTTACAAGGAGGAGGAATGGATTGCACTATGTCTTTATCTGCTCTGATGGAAGCTAGGAGCATTAGCAAGTCTAGCTAAATAGCAGTAATGTTACCTCCAGCCAAACTTGTGTTAGATACTACTGCATTTGTCAAACTCATGACTTACTTTTAGGGGTTACATTGAAGTTTGTTATGTGCGGGATACGAGGATATGCAGAATGAAAACAGGCCGATGACGACGCATCTCTCTCTGGTTTGCTTCGTCAGCTCTAAGCCAGGTTAGCTTAGCTCTTATCCCGGCTCTCTCTCTAAAGTGTTTGGAGTCTGGATGATTGTTTCAAAGTCTGCTGCACTAATCTTATCTCTACACTTCCTTTTCTGAAATAAATGAGTGTATTTCTGTCGTCTTTTGTACACGTACGTGTCATATTTCACCATCTGAGCAATGTTTTCTGGGTTGTAGCTTTAGCCTTAGTCTTTTAGCATTAATGTTGTACTGTTAACTGTTAACTTTACACATGTCAGACACAGTTACAGGGTTCTTGTTTAAAATGAGTCAAATGGAAACATTAAAAAGTCAGCTGGAGACAGACTCTCAGTTGTGGTTAAGCATTAGCATTAGCTTACATTAGCTAACTACACTTATGAAAATTGCAAGTAAGAGTCATCATTTTAACCAACAAAATCCACGGTCGTTAGCGAGAAATTCAAAGCTGCTTTTGTTTTAAATTTTTCTGTAGCATCGAAAACTTACTGTTTCAAAAATGACTGCCAATTTCAATGTTAAATCTGCAAATGTTAGCACTGTAAAATGCATACAGTGCAGGAATGGAAGGCTTGACAGACATAGCAACAGTAACTAAGGAGAATAGCAAAGTGTCAGCTGTTAAATTTGTGAGTTACGTTTGGCCTACAAGTTCTTTTACTCTGCCGTCATTCCATTTAAACTCTGAAACTAATTGTTTCTGCACCTGAAAATGTCTTCAAGCTTATTGTGATGTTTTTTGGAATTACACAGCTGTGGGCTCAAAGTGGTTGGGACGCAGTCAGTGAACTTGAATTGCCGGGGCTGTTTCGGTTTATTCTACAAGAAACCAAGACATGCACAGAAACTGTGTCTTCAGTTAGTGTGACATGCTGTAGAATTGTATAAACGATTAGAGAGAAAAAAGAGGCAGAACACTTGATTTTGTGTGAAGGGAAAGAAAACAAACAGGGATCAAGACAAGACCAAACAGGCTTTGTGAGCTTTGCAAACCTGCTCACATATTATGTGAACTAACTAGGCACTTTGTGAGCAATTTGATTGCGGTCTTGTTTTTATTGTACCAAAGTGGTTTATTTTTTTATGTATTTGTTGCTTTTTATGTCAGTGCATTCTAAGTGTCTGTGTTGCATGTGTCATTTCCTGTCTGATACAAAAGCACAATGTTGTCTTGCTTAAAACATATTTCTATTAACATTAACGTTCTGCACTTTGTTGCTTTCTGTGCTGTGCATTGTTTGCCTCTGTTACATGGTTTAATCCAGGCAAAACAATGAGCAGCAGTGAAACATGCTCAGTATTTATACCAACTAGAGTTATAACCCTGCTGCTGCCAAACTGCTTCGTGTCTCACTTTGTCAGAAAACTTTTGGTCAGCCTTAGCACACATTGCACCACAACTCACTGCTCTTCTTCCTCTGGCTCCTTTGGATGCTGTCACATCAATTAATCATTATACTCTCTCTCCTATGACTTTATCAGTGTTTCAAAACTTTGTTCTGATTCAGACATGATATTTAAACTTTGGTTTCCTTGAAGGTTACTCTAACTCTAACCCATGACATGAAACCCCATTTTTATAACATCAAATAACTTATTAAAAGCAAACTTATTAGAATAATGAAGACTTGAACAAACATCACTATTTTTTTTTAGTTTGGCCCATGTCGCATCTGCTAACATGGAAGGGTGAGATTTATAACCTACACTGCAGCCGGCCACCAGGGGGTGAGCGAGATGTTTTGGTTTCACTTTTGGGGAACTTTCATGTCCACCTTTTAGTGGCATCTAGTGGTGAGCTTGTAGATTGTCGTATCTAGAGCCAGCGTTTGGTTTGTCTGCTCTGTACCACTGTAGACAGTGCAAAATGGCAGTTTCCATGGAAAAGGACTCACATCCTTGGTAGATATAAAGGGCTCGTTCTAAGATAACAAAAACACAACTGTTCCCTTTTTAAGGAGACTGCATACTAATGAAAACATTCATGAATATTATATTCCATTTCCACCATATTCTGCCAATAAATCCCTATAAATCTTACATACTGGATCTCTAAGCATAGCTAGTTGTTAAGCCAGTTGTTTTATCTCTTTAAGCTAAAGCTCACACTCAGTCATGATTTTTTAAGTTGAAAAGCTTATCTAGAGACAAGGGTTGTAAATTAGCCTATTCAAGAAACCCTACATGCAACACATCTGTATCTTGTTATTGTGACCTATAACAGTGTTTCTTGTATTGTCCCTGACAAAAAATAAACTAATAAATAAAATAAACAAAAAGAAAAACACATTTTAAAGTATGTCTCCTATGATTAATATTTTGTTAAACATTGTTTTCCCAGATAAAAAGTAAAGAAAAAACTCTGGCTCATTGAGAAATTCTGGATCTGGCCTTGAGCATCTCTTGTTTTTCCAACCCAGTTCAGATGAAACCTCACTCACCTCTCTATTAGGAAAGCATCACACATATATGACAGCCAATGACGACTACGCTAAGCTGGAAGCTTGTTTTTCTGCGGCTGGTTTAAACAAACAGCCAGCCATGGTGCTGATACAGCTTCTCCTAATAAACTTAACAACCTCTGTGGCTGTGTTAGTCCCTCTTCCCAGTTTGCTGCTTTTCAGGATCACTCCTCCACCGCTCTTCACTGCCACAGTGTCTGTGGGTGAGGCAAAGAGGAGAGGTCAGGTGTTTACAAGGGGGACTGCCACTCCACACACACCAAGCTTGGTTTTGTTGGTAGCAGTGCCAAGATAGTGACTGCAGGGTCCGTCCAAATGGACAAGTCAGGGTCATGGTGAGACATTTTAGGGGATATTAGCACGAGAAAAACATTTTTTTCTCGCAGTAGTTTCATCTTACAGTAATGGATATGGGTCCAGATGAGTGTTATCAATTTTCTCATTTAACTCACAAATAAAATAATAAGTATAAGTATATTTTCTGAATGACTTTTACAATCCCAGTAAATTCATTGTTGAACAGAAGAAGCTTGACCCTATTTCTAGTTTATCAGATTATCTAAATTAAAAAAAAAAAAAAAAAAAAAAAAAATGTGGTTCCTCTGTTGGGAAATACAGTACAAGAGCCATAAATCACGATGTGTTTTTCTAGTTTCTGCTGCTGTCAACTTTGATCATGAAACACAACTGTACTTTCAGGCTGACATGCCTGCAGTCGAACTGGTTCTGTAAACTCTGCAGGTACACAGGTGGGTGGATGTAGAACTCTCTTCCTTTGCTGCTTGGGGCAAGTGACTGAACTTCTTCAGCAGACTTTAGGAGTAACAAATAAACCTACATGTAACAGGATTATGTAAATTGCAGAGAGAAAAAGGTAGACAGATTACAAAAAAAAATGCAGTAAAAACTGGGATTATTTGGCATGATTACAAAACAAAGCAATACTGTGAGTGAAAAATGCTTCACTGGCTGGAACATCATTTTGTCTTTAAGGCAGAAAAGTCATAAAAAAACATTTACAGGTAAGATTAACATGTCAGTGCTACTGCTCCTACAGTTAAGAACGTTAGCTGCACAGAACAACCACTAATGTTATCCATACGTTTAGGGTTGCAAGTAACGGTTATTTTCATTGTTAATTCGTTTGTTGATTATTTTCTTGATTAATCGATCAGTTGTTTGGTCTATAAAATGTCAGACAATGGTGAAAAATGTTGATCGCCATTTCCCAAAGGCCATGATCATTTATAAAAATGTCTTGTTTTGTCCACAACTCAAAGATATTCAGTTTACTGTCATATAGAAGTTAAAGAAACCAGAAAATATTCAATTGAGAAGCTGAAATCAAATAATTTTTACTTTTTTCTTAAAAAAAAACAACCATTCAAACCGAATTTAATCAGCTATCAAAATATTTGGCGATTAATTTAATAATCAATTAATAATCAATTAATCGATTAATCATTGCAGCTCTAGTGACATTAGCTACACAGGACATGCCCCAAAATAAGTTTCTCGGTTTACTTTTAGCGATAAGAGTGAATAGCATAATGTTAAATATATGTCAAATAGCAAATAATTACCACTATTAATCTAAACGTGAATTTACGTGTAAAGGACAAAGAATTATTAAACAAACATAATATTAGACTAGACAGTTTCACTGTAATTTAATATTGAAGTATTCCAGAAGAGTTACATTATTTTAACATTTTAACTTGGATTAGGTTACCTGCCACAAAGGTCAGAATACATTTTTAAAGTAACCTTCCCACCCCTGGTCTTCAGGCGTGTCAGGAAAATAATGTGGCAAAACTATAAGAGTAGAGCAGGGGGCGGAGACGTTTGCGCACCGTGAGACACTGCCTGCGCAAGTGTGTGTGTGTGTGTGCAGCAAGTGTGTGAGGGACAGAGAGAGAGAGAGAGAGAGAGAGAGAGAGAGAGAGAGAGAGAGAGAGAGAGAGAAGAGAGAGAGAGAGAGAGAGAGAGAGTCCTCAGAGAAGCTTCGGGACAGACAGTGGAGTGAAGAGGACGCCTCTGTTTTTGCGCGCCGAGCTCTCCACTCATTACTTTCTACACCTGATTCATCCATTGGCTTAATTAGTTCACCGCTTCGATCTTTTTTGTTTCTTCACACATCGGGCATGCTCTAACACACTGACTGGGACTTCTGCAGACTTATCGGGGGAAACCTAGATTTGGTCTGAGGCATTAAAGCCGGGACGACATGAGCGCAGGAAAGCGTGTGAGCCTCAGGATGGACGTACCTGTCATCATTCTGCTCATCCACCTGACCCAAACTGAGATTAGAGGTAAAGAAAAATGGGAAAGGAGGAAAAGGTTCTATTTGTCTTTCTTTCTTTCTTTTCTTCTTCTTCTTCTTCTTCTTTCTTTTTCTTTTGTAGATAAAACTGCGTTATATTTTTGTGCTGTTGCATCACTGGGATCTTTCTGTAATATTAGTCTCTCTCATGTTTTATGAATAGTATTGTTACAGCTTGTGTCCTATTGTTGTTATAGATGATTTTCCCCCAATTTCTATCACAATATTTTCAGTGCTTTCGGGGTTTTTTTTTGTTTGTTTGTTTGTTTGTTGTTGTTTTTTTAACTGGTCCTGTGGGAAACTAACTTAGAAATACTAAATATGGCCTGTAGTTATTTGAGTTGGACAGAAATACAAATTCTTGGTGAAACTGTCTGCTCTGCTGTGATGAAGGTGGGACAGGTATGAAATATGCTGTGATAGTAAACTAAGACTACTAGGCTAATAGTAAACTAAGAGTTTGGGGGTTTTGAACTGTTGGTCTGACAAAACAAAACAACAACAAAAAGCTATTTCAAGATGTCGTGGAGCTCTGGGAAATTGTATTGAACTTTATTATAAATTCTTGGCATTTTAGACAATTAATCTATGGTTCCAACAAATGATTATTTCTCTTATTTCCTATCATTGTTTGTTTGGTCTCTAAAATGTCAGAAAAATGGTCAAAAATGTTGATTAGTGTTTCCCAAAATCCAAGATAAATTCTTCAAATGTCTTGTTTTGTCCGAAAGATAGTCAGTTTATTGTCACATAGGAGTAAAGAAACCAGAAAAAAAACACATTATAGAAGATGGAATCAAAGAATTTTGACTTCTTTTTCTTTAAAACAATTACAGAAACTGATTAGTCAATTATCAAAATAGTTGGTATATTTATATTTAATAACCAGTTCATGATTGATTAATCATTGAATTGTTTCACATCCAGTTCAGTTCCATTTTATTAAATCCCTCTAAAATAGAGTGATAGACAACACTTTACTCACAAAAAAAATTACAAAATTTCATTTTAGACATTCACCTACTATTTTATTCATCTAATCCATAACTTTTGTCAACCTCAGACTGGAAAACTCATTTGAAGCACCAAAAACAATTCATCCACATGAACACAGGTATGTTTTCTTTAGAGATATAAAGAGCTTCAGAGGTCTGACCTCCACTTCACACAGTGCTCTAGGACAAATGGATGCTTCACTGTGAAGCAAGCTGAAATTAAAGATGATTAATAAATCAAGAAAGTTCCCTTAATCTTGAAAATAAAGGGAAGATTAATCGATGATATTAATCATTACTTACAGCCCTTATGTATAAATAATGGAACATTTCTTTGTTCTTCGTAACAATTTAATCCGTCATATCTTCAGATGTTGCTATTGGGGGCAATTTTCCAGACAGCCGAGGGGTTGGAGCCGGTAAATACCACAAAATTCAATATCTCATTCATGTCTTATTCATTCATGCCTACTCGCACTTCCTCCACCTCCTGGTCTGTGACTCATCCTCTGATCTCCTGCTGTGTCAGAATATCTGGATGAGGTTTTGAATGAGCATTTCTTTGATTCAGAAAGTGATGATGAAACAGACAGCGCAAATCTGTTGGTGGTTTGTTCCAGGTGCAGTTTCTGTTGTTGTTTATTTTACAGCTAATTTAGTCAGAGTTCAATGACGGCGGACGAAGAAATCATGCTGATTTCACAAACACACCAAAGCACATATTACGGTCATCTTATAATTTAGCACAGTAAATGTATTTTGCCTTTAAACTACAAACAAATCACCAAGAGGGAAAACAAACTAAATAAAAAAAAACTTAGCAAAAATCAACACAACAAAAACCCACATTATGGTGACCACCGCAGTGCCTCCCAGCTCATTAATAAGTCTGAATTTTTATTTCTAATATATTCATTAGTTTTCACTATGACATTTAGTAGAAGGTGGATACACTACTGTATGAGATCAGACCTTTACAGCAGCTTACAGCACACCCAAAGACAAATGAGTCTGAGTACCAGTTTCTATCTTGCATTGAAGGAACATGGGTGAAAGTGTAGTAGGGTTTATGTGGTGTGTGCATTTGGGAGTTATGTGCACTTGTATAATCTTCATACTGTTTAATGATAAACTCTCAGCGTAAGCCTGAGGGAGTCATTCAGTTACTTGCATGTGGGCATGCATGACCAATGGACCTGATGTCACACCTCTCAAAGGAACAGAGCCTCAAGCACAGAGACACTCACTGAGGTGAGATAGAGTTCAAGTCTTTACTGACAGTCCTGAGAGTCATACACAGGAAGACAGTCCGAAATGGCCAACAAAACAGACAGAGAAAAGGCGAACATCCAAAAAACAGGAAACAAACAAAGTCAAAAACCACAAGAGAAAACACAAGAAATGATCACTACAAAGCTGCAAACACAAGGAACAAAACTAACAATCTGTCAAAGAGGGATAGAAACAGGTGAATATAGTATATACACAGGGATGATTAGGAGCAGGTGAGTAATAGACAGCAGGTGAAAACAATCAGAAATCAAAAGGGTGGCAAAAAGAACAAAGATGTAAAGCCAAAACACATGAGGGAAGACATGAAATAAAATCTGTCCCTCACTCTTACACACACGCAAAATAAAATAGGAATGAACTATAAAAACCCCAAACCATGATGCCCAAAGCTTGACTAGCTAATTTTTTCGCAAACTACTCAACCCATCATCTCATTTTTTTTTTTTTTTTGTACATTCATGACTGTATGCTGAAGGACCTTTGTGATTCACAGTTTTTTTTTTTAAAAAACCTTGAAAAACCTTTTTTATACCTCCACACCGGTGACAGTCATGGCCAGAGACACTATGTTTTTTGGGTCACCCCGTTCTTGTGAAGGCGATATCTCAAGAACCTTGAGGGATTTTTTTTTTTTTTCAAACTTGGCACAAATGTCCACATAGACTCGAGGATGAACTGATCAAATTTTGGTGGTTAAAAGGTCACTGCGACCTCATGTCCACCCCACTCTCGTGAACGTGATATATCAGAAAACCTTCGAGGAAATTTCTTAAAATTTGGTACAAATATCCACCTGGACTCACTCTACAACTGGAAAAACGATGCAATTAAATTACAGTTACTGATCAAATGTTGGTGATTACAGAGGTTAACATCCAAATATTCTTTTGCAGTTGCCTGGTGGAGATCTCCACTCTACTGAGTGCACTCTTCTAGTTGAAACTGATTTACCACGTGTCAAGATTATCTTCCCAGTCTTCAAACATTAATTGTGACCAATAGCTCCTTCTCCCATGTGCCTTAAAGCCTCTGCAACAGCAAAAAGCATAGCTTCGTAAAATAAACTCACAGATATCCTTCCATCTGTTAGCAAAAACAGTTTATCATGTATCATCATTGACTCCATATTTTTATGAATGAATTTGACAAGCTATTCACGATTAATATACTTTTTTCCCATTAAGATAAGAGAGGACCGTGTCAGGGATGTTGTGGAGTTTATGGGATTAATCTGAACCAGTCACAGAGCAATCAGTCTCAAATGTTTTGACATTTGATGAGGCGTGTGGAGGAATGGTAATGAGGAAGAGCTCCCCTAGACACTGAAATCAATCTTTTGCACAGACATTTGATGTAATGTGTTCAGACAGCGTAATCCCTGTCAGATAAACACAGATTAGAGAAGGTGTGCAGATGATTGCTGAAATCTGTCAGATCGAGTCTTTTCCATCTGGAGTGAGAGAGGCACTCAGCTCACCTACAGGAAATTTCCAGTGCTGAGACAGCAGATTCCAGTGAAGAAGCCTCTGTGGAGTGCAGATCAGAATTCAGTCAACCATCAAAATTATTCAAGGATTTATATATTTTTGATTGTAGTGGAGACTGGCCGTCTCAAATGGTTCAGCATTTTGGGCTGATAATATTATGGTACCGTGACAGTTGGTATGTTGCATTCACAGAGTTTGTTCATGCAGATATAAACATGAAAATCTATTATTTCAAAGTCTTACTAATTTTTATCTTTACAAAGTAATACTGCAGTGGAAACTGTTTAGGTCAACTTAATGCATCACTGCTTTGATTTTGGTACACACTTTCGAAAAAATAAATCAAATTACAAATACATTTAGTAAAAATGGGGATTATTTAGCATTATCATGACTACATTGACCAACCACTGACATGAACTACACAGAACCACTAACATTAGCTTCACAGACCAACCGCTAATATAAACTACACAGACTAACCGCTAATGTTAGCTACAAAGACTAACCACTAACTAAACAGAAATCCATTTAGCTAGCTGTCACCTGTCACTAATTTTCTGTCTGTTTAAGTAAGAAACATTATGCTATTCACACTTGATACTCAAAGTACATTTAATGCACATAGTTACCATTGTTAATCTAAATGTGAATTCACACATAACAAAGGAAGGAATAGCTGAACAAAGAATTAATGAACCTACGGCAGATATAAAATGTTATATTAGGCTAAACAATTGCCACCCTGGCCAATGGTCACTGAATATACAGTTGTGATGAGAATCCAGATGTGATGCAGTGATGAAGCAGACTGGAGGGTCACAGAGGCTGCCATGATGTCAGTTTGTGTCTTTTCTTGGTTTAAACCTCAATCTGTGAAGGTCCTCTGCTTCACAGAGGTGTTCTGTTAAATTGAATCTGCTTTTCATGTCTGGGAAGACTCCTCAGAGGCCGCTTCACTGGTTGAAATAGTCTTCTATATTATTGTCTCTGTGTAAGTGGAAGCTTTGCCAGATGGTCTGACGGTAATAATCGCCATATATCCTTTGTTCAAGTGAAACAGACAGTTGGGAATTATGTTTAAAACACACAGAAGGGAAACGAATATAAAACACCTAATGGAAGTGGTCTGTAACTCTCTCACTAATGTACTTTCAGCAGACTGCAGAGGAGGAACAGGTCATTATCAGCCCTACATCCCAACCCGCATCTGCACCACCAACAACAATAGTTTAAACCCACAGATGTAAACATGGTATTGATGCTGCCCCTCACACAAAGAAAAGAATAGCAGCTGCAATTTTAACCCTTGTGCCAGATGCATTTTTTAAAAATAGCTGCTGTTTTCTTTGTGTGAAATTGTCACGTAGTCAAGCAGAGTAAACATGAAAACTGCAGATACAGACTTGAGACAAGTGAAGTACAAAAGTTAAATACACTGGAAGGGTAATCATGGGCAGGTGAAATCAGACAAAGACAGAAAGTAAAGACAACAAAGACACATAAGGGAAGACTTTGCCAAAATAAAACAGGAAATGACTTTAAATTGTGTGTTGTTTTTTGGTTTAATGATGCACCAGTTGTCCATCTGCAGAATAACATGAATCTGTGTGCATGCATGAGGACACCTCGTGTGTGAATGATACAAACAATCAGGGAACCACTTGTAAAAGCACTGCTCCATAGCTCTTCTAGTTGTCAAAAACTCCACAGGGTACCTATAAGCAGTTAAAGGACCAGTTTGTACAGTAGGAAACGGTGGCATAGCAGTGAGCTTGCAAATTGCAAACACCTTGTGTCACCCTCCCCTTCCAGCTGTGAAGGAAAACCTACAGTGGCCATGAAACCTTAGAGCCAGTGTTTGGTTTGTGCCAGAACAGTAGCAACATGGTGGTCTCCACAGAAAAAGACCAACACCTCATTTTAAGGTAACAAAAACAGAACAATTCTTATTTTCAGGTGATTATATAATAATGAAAACATATGTGTGTGCAGATTTTGTAAATTAATTTATTTATTTCTCTAAACATATTGTGTATGAACCAGACATGTCAGGAAGCTTTTTTTCACTTTTTTAAACTGAGTTCAACTGCATCAAACATTTCAGTTGTCACAATTATTGGCAGAGATCTCATATAATGCTTCAGTCATTGTTAAAACGTTTAATAAAAGCATTTGCTCTACACAACGAGAAAGATAAAACACAAACTGGGGCTAACAATAAGAAATATCTACAGTATGCGTCCAAAAGAAGAATTACTGTCCGGTGTGGATCTGTTTCAGTTCACTTTTCATTTGGCGCAAACAGTTAATTTGACTTAAGCTTCTTTTGCTTCGATGTTGATGCTTTTTTCAGTAATTTTTCCTTGATCATATGTACCATCCCTTAAATCACTGTCTATTTACCTACAGATGAATTTTGACATTTTTAAGAGTACTGTGCTTTTCTTTCTCCGTTCAGCATGGTTGCTCATGATACCTAAAGAATTTTCACATTTTTTATTGTGCTGGCTCAGTTCTTCAGCACACTGGATTTGAAATAAGGCACAGGCCACTTACTCAAGTGCTGATTCTCAGCTTTGATGGTGTATACATCCACATACAGTGTGGGAATTTTGAGCCTTATCCAAACTGAATGTCAGCATTTTTGTAGTAGAACTTTGTACTCAATTATTAATTTCAAAATCCAGTGTGCCGAAGTACAGAGCCAAAATAAAAATGTCATGTCACATTGTACAAAAAAAAAGCACACTAATGATGAAGACTTAAGATGTAAATATGTTTTAAAAAACCTTGATGTCAGTGTCCAAGTTCCTAAACAATTTTGGTGGAGGACTTATAAGATGTTCTTTCTTTTCTGTTGTTCGAAGCTATTTT
The DNA here is from genome assembly GCA_034769285.1 of Lutjanus argentimaculatus. Lineage (NCBI taxonomy): Eukaryota > Metazoa > Chordata > Actinopteri > Lutjaniformes > Lutjanidae > Lutjanus > Lutjanus argentimaculatus. The sequence continues at coordinate 17,655,693 of JAWZSL010000004.1, read as the reverse complement.
GGTTCAGAATGTTTGAAGAGTGTGTTGTTGTTCCTGGATTACATACTGTACGTTTCAAGAATGAAGGAACTGGTGAACACAGACAATATTGCAGCCTGAAAATGAAACTTCTTAATTCTTAACTAGGATTTGTTGACTCATGAATACCAAATTAGCTCATAAACAAACACTTTCTATCAATTCTATAATTCTTTTGTTGTTGATGTTTCATGTGTCAGACAAAAGAAACCTTTTCCTCGTGGAGTGCTTCAGTCCTCAGTGTGCTTTCCAAGTGTGTCCGTTTTCATACATGGAAGTCTTTTTATAGCTGAAGTCCTGCAGCCACATCTCAGGTCAAATCCCAACAGATCTAAATTTAAAAGTGAGCGTTCTGGTCTTGCATGGATTAAATGATAATACGCTGGATGCCACACAGCCACTGTGCAAAGACAGTCCAGACAGTTATCAGTTTGTCTTGGTTTTGGTAAAGAAAAATTTAACAAGACTGATACGGAGTTGTTGAGGAAAGAGACTAATGAAAAGACATGAGTCAGAGATTACAGCAGAACATTAAGTTTTTCAAGTGTTTGAGTCAGACGTTGCAACTTATCAGTCCTGCTTTGATCAGCCAAGAGTAGCCTTCTGAAATGTCATGAGGACTTTGTGTACCACGGAACATTGGCTTTGTACTGCCATCAACACATTACAGTGGGTCCGGTAATAACCACAGAGGTCATAAATCAGAGACCAAAGCATGTTCGACATACCATGAAAGACAGAACATTGCTAAATTTAAAGCGGAATTGATATTTTCATTTAGCAATATATGTCAGTGTGAAAACAATATGTCAGTGTGAAAGGGTTGCCTACAGAGAATTATCATACGTGAATCTGCAGCTCCCCTCAGCTTTATGGTGCTTTATAGTGAGATCCAGCTCATTGTTTTTGTCTGGCCTGCAACTTTACCGGTTTGGTTTGGTCTCACTGCTCTCATAGCATCGGTTTTGGTTACAGCAGGCAGTTATTTTCAAAGACTCTAAAAACCCACTGCACACTATCTGCTTAGCACCAATCAGGAGACTGTGTTAGTGACCCGCTGGTGAACATTTAGAAATTAAAGAGACAGATAGGAATTGGTGGAGACCAGAAACTGAGCTAAGAGAGAGAGAATTACATTCATCAGGTGGCCAGAAAAAAACACCTCAGTAAAAACTGTAAGTGAACACTAGTCAGCAACTGTTTGCTAATAGGAGTGGGCGATGTCTACCAAATTGACGTATGATGATGTCCATCGTGAAACATCACACGGACGTCTATATCATCCATTTTTGACTGTATCAGAAAGGATGTCCTTCAGCAGACAAACCCGCTAAAATCCTGTGACTGAGCATCTTGGATTTATCCAGCAAGTTTACTCATAAAATAATAAATGGAACAAGGAGACAGTGCAATACCCAGCAACAACTGTTTTTTTTTTTCTCTCTCTCTCATGTCAAAAACTGAACTTCGCCAGCAACACCTGTCTTATGGTGAGGGGACATATTACCTCCAATAAAAATGGCTTTTAAATCATGATTTTATGATGGTAGAGGGCTCAGTGGTCAGTGACTGTGAGCCATTGCAGTGTTTGCCAATGTTGTGTTCACAGCTTGTTCTTGCTGTCCCCAAATGAGAAAAAAAAAATCAGTTATAGCAGGTTTAAATATAGTGGAGTCTTTTGGCAGTCACTTGTTGTTTAATCTCTTATGCATGCGATACATTCAACAGTTATACATTGACTCTTCAAACATGACAGCTCTGGATGAAGTTTTTTTCCTCCTCCTCACCACAGCGGCAGCACTGCTGGGGAATGATGGTTCCCCAGCTGTCATAAAATACTCCCCATATTTTGCAAGATTACATTATGCAAAACTGCGCATAGCACAGAAGCACAGCACCTGGGCTGAATACATCAATTAAGATTTCCATTTTAAACGCCTCAAAGTGATTGTCAAACTCAGTTCTTTATACCTGTTGTATTTGATTTTGGCTGGAGGTAGGAAGTATCATTCCTAACCTCAGTGGATTCAAGCTGTCAATGCAGCTAGAACATAGACGTCCACAGTAAAATTTAAAAAACTGTTTAACGCAGATTTAATGATTATCTGTCATGGCCCTTGTCTTTCCATCGTTTCCTCTCAGGTTTTCACTTTGCATTTAGTTTCTGTATTTTCTGGCAGTTATTTTTCTGTCTTTGTGATAGACCATTTTCAAAATGAAATAAATGAGATCCACCTCCTGTTATATGATCTTCTGTCTGTCTTTTTATCTGTCTTGTAAAGCACTTCATAACTGTTCGTTTGATAAGTCTCAGATATATAACCTTTATTCTTATTATCAGCAACAAAATATATGCTTGTTAACTGATGACAACTTCATTGCACAACATAAGACTAATATTTAGCCTTAAATATTACAATTACTCAGAAAATTTGTATTTTTTTTACAACTAGTGGTGTTTGTTGTCAACATAAAGAACCAATTGGAGCCAGCTGGCTCTAAAAAAAAACTAAAACTAAAAACTGCAGCCGCCCTGATCTTGTGAGGTAAATGATGCTGGCTGTTTTTAATCAAAAGCTGTTTCCATCCATTCAGCTTCATGCCATCTGTGATCAGCTTCAGTGCCCATGTGATGAAAAACAACCCATTCTATAACCAGAAGCTCTACCCACCAGAAGAATATGCATTTTGGGAGACAGCAGGTACCCCTGTGTGGCTGCCCCCATCTAATGACCCCCTACTTTATGCCTGTTCTGAATCCTGTGCAAGTGAGGTACAGCAGCAAGCTCTCAAGCACCAGGTGCATCATAGGGTGCACCTGTTGTCATCACCCACTACACCATCCACCAAAACCTCTGCATGGACAACAGGGACATTGTCGTACCCGATGAGGGAGATGAAGCAGGAGATGATGGCAACGATGACGCAGAACCTCCAGGGATGTGGAACCAGATGATGGTGCCAGGAATCTCCTGGCTGCAGCAGCGTCTGCCACTGTTGACTGTGTTCCTGCCCTCCAAGAACACAATTATACACAACATTAGTTTGTTTTAAAGCTGCTTGATACCTAAGTTAAGAACAAGAACTTGCTGCATAGGTTAAGAGGTTATTTATTTTGTATTCTGTTATCATGATCCCAAACTACCACTATGCATTACATTTAATATGTATTACTATCTGAATATGGTCCGTAATCTACAGGTAGCCTACAGCTGATTTAACAGCATGTAAATATTTCTGGCACTTCCTATATCCCCTAAAGTCTGCAGGAAAATATCTGACTTGACTGCAGCTTTTTGTCACTGCCTCCTGCTGCCGCTCTCCTCTATTTACCAAGTAAGATGCAGCTCATCTCAAATGAGCCTATTGTTTCTTGTATCCTCTGTGTTTGTCTTTCTTCCTTCCTGGGGAGTCCTCAATCAGGCCAACTCGTGTTTGCTGGTTTGAACAGGTGGTGCTGATTGGTCTTGATTGTGACAATCTGCTGTAGACTCTCTTGTTTGTTTTTGTGTTGTGATGCAAGTTTATAGAAACTCCCACTCGTGCGTAAATGGCGCTTTACTTGTGAATAAAGATGTGCACATTTCTAAAAACCAAAATGTAACAGTGTGAGTACTTATATGGGATTTTTTTTGTGTGTTTGCATTCATCTTGAAACACTACTGACAAATGCAAAGTATTAAAATAAAATAAATTATTCTGAATTAGAGTCTGAATTAGCTCTTTATCCTTAATGTCACATTACAAAAAAAGAGTCATATCCCAGAGAAACATTCAGGTCATTGTATACAAAGAAATTCATACAAATTAAAGATGTCAACCAACTGGCCTGGTTCCAGCAACATTTAAAAATGGCCTTCTCTTCCTCCTTTGTTTCTGCAGTTAAAACATTTTCTCCACATTGTCATTCATAAATGGCCCAATATTGGTGACTCACCAACAAACAAACAAAAATGGTACAAGATGTACAAGAAAGTACTTTTAAGTATGACGGGAGAAGTGTTTCATGTGTCCCTTCGCAGACGTGAGTAGGGCCTTTGTGTTTGCTGGCAGATAATAATGAGGGTTTTGTTTCTGGTTGGTTTACAGGCCAGAGAAACGACAGTCTGCACTAAATGAACAGCCAAAATCTTCATCAGCTTGAGAGTTTAGTGGCTGTCTTGTGTTTTGGATAAAAATCGTGACGCAGTTATGAATAATCAATCTTATGATTTATGAGAAATCTTACTAAAACCAATGACTGTGAGACATGTACGTTGTCTGTTCAGTCACACTGGTTTCCAAGTTTTACACCCATAAATATATAGGATAAAGGTGGCACGGAGATTAAATCAGTAGGCTAAATATAAAGTAAAGATGTGAGATGAATTCAGATCTTTTAATAAATACAGGAATGAGGGAGCCACTATTTAGGCAAACTTTGGACGACAGTTTTGATGGATTCTTTTCACTGAAGCTGATTAAGGACATCTCAAAGACCGGCTTAATGGATTTAAAAAAAAAAAAAAAAAAAGGCTATGGGACTCAAACAGCACTCCTAACAGGGAGAATTTTTCTATTAAATTTGTAACAATTAATATTTAATGATCCACTGTATGACATAGGTCTGTTTTTTAATCCAAAGCCTGAGCAATAGATTAATTGATAGTGGAATTATTGAATTGCACCTCTAATGTTCCATTTCATCTCCTAGAGAATAATAGAGAATAAAATAGAATTTTAAATTGATGACACAGCTTTCACAGATCTCACTCCAGCTCCATGCTGGACTCACTGTAATAGGGTGTTTTCACAGCAGACATTTTGGCTTTTCATAGTAGGAAAAGCACAGGTGTTGCTAATAAGATTAACAATGGTTCCTAGTCCTAGTAAGCCAAACCAAAGCAGCTAAATGTATTTATCATTAATGTTATTGTTTTATACATTTGCTTTTTCTACTGTTACATGTCAAAGACTGCGCTCAAAAAGCCTTAATTCTTCAATATCATCTGCTCACAAATTTGCTGTCTTCCACCGACCATCAACTTATAAATGAAACTCGAAATGCAGACTTTAGTGGCCTGCATGTTTACTTTCATATGACAGCGCACTGCGTGCAAAGTTTTTGTATAGTTCTTCTGTACATGCAGGTAATTTCAGGGCCATGACCAGTTCACACTGGAATCTGGTATTAGTCACATTTGAAAGATAATGTGAACAAACAGACAGAAAAAAAAAATCAGAGCTGAGAAATAAATCAGATTTGAACACAAAGGCTTTCAGTTTGAATGTAACCTAAATGTTTTCTGTGAAAAGGGTAACACCCCCTCGTATTGTTTCATTTTGTAACAAGAAGCATTTTGCTTGAGTCAGCTGCATGTAAAGTTTATTGTTGAAATGTGGAAATTTGTGGATTTTTTTATGTTGTTATTTTGTTCGTGTGGAAGTGTTGTTACTACCTTTGGCCACAGGATGGCATGTACTGCCAGGCATTATGCTGATTATCTGATCTGTGACAGCAAGATTTATCAAGAACACTGTACCACTGTCTAAATAAAGCAAACAAGGATGTGTTATTAGTGTGTAGTGTGAATGAGGAAAGTCACAAAACAGTAAAGCCGGCTGTTTATTGTCTCAAAGTAGCCTAGTTACTAATGACAAGTTACCAGGGTAAGCTAGGTTAGCTGGTGGCTAGTTTGTTTGTTGCCAGGAAAATGATTTAGCAGCTAAACTAAATTTAGCTAACTAGTTAAGTCTGACAACTCTTAGCTGCCCAAGAAAATTTCACACCAAAACACAGGGATCCTCAAAACCACCCTTGCACCCATTTCAGACATTGGTTATGTAGCTTCAGTTGATTGAGTTTTGTCTCATTCTCTTTGCCCCAACTCTTTGGTATTTTTCACTCCATCAAGTTTATTAGTAGTACAGGGATTTTCCGATTTAGTCCCTAAAGATTACAGTTTACAGTACAGCCAAAGATATGACAACAAACGGGGGAGAGAGCGTGGTGGGGAATGACATGCAGCAAAGGGCTGCAGCTGGAGTCAAACCCACAGCTGCTGCAGACGACTCACAGCCTCAGTACATGGTCTGCACGCTCTGCCAAATGAGCTACCAGGCCACCAAAGTGTCACAGTATTTACTGTGGTGGCATTATTATGGAATTTCATTTGTGATGCTCAAATCATTTTAAAAAGTTTAAAATTCAACATATCTGTTCAGCCACACCCATGTGACTGAACAGATACATTTCATGGGAATGTTTTTACTGAAGAAACCGATCGTGTGAAACTGTCTGTGTCCGACTGTCCAGCTGTCTGTGAGATCTGTTGAAAATTTAAATTTCACCACCAAAACACCTTTAAAAAAAACCCAGAAAATTATAGTCTAATTGACACTTTAACAGTGCCTCGCTATTTTCTACTCATGTGCCAGCTATCAGGTTAATTAAGAAAAATTACTTTCCTTCATTTTCTGATGATTTTCTACACTGAAGCTCCATTGCACCTAATATACTAATTGCCAACAATTAGGGAAACTTAACAGCATGCAGTCACTGGATTGATGACCTGAAGTATCCTGCTTTTAACTTTGACTGAACTGAGACATTAATACTTTCAGTGACTTCATGCTATCTGTTGTATCCTGGTATTTAACTTGAAAATATTCATTATAACGGCTGTTTTCATTTATCTCTGATATTTGTCCTGTAACATGTCTTGTTGCTGGGTCACATTTTTCCGAATATTTCAACAGGAATAAACTTTTGACTACCAAAATGTGGTGCGAATTGTGAGGCTGATTTATGTAATCTCGCTCTCTTTCCTGCATCTGTCCCTCAGCGCTGCTGGCCACCAGGACAGAATCCGGGACTGGATGTCCCCTCGGCCAGTTTCCATGTGGGAACATGAGTGAGTGCCTCCCACAGGCTTTGCAGTGTAACGGACACAAAGACTGTCCCAACGGAGCTGATGAGCGGCGCTGTGGTAAGTGTGTGCATGCAAACTAGTATATACACACTAGAAGAATGATGAAGCAGCTACTGGACCACTTTGAATACTACTACTACTACTATTTAAAGTCACTTTTGCATTGCATGATGATGACTATGTAAAGGACAGTGATGTGTTATTTTAAAATTGGCTGTCACTCAGCCTGTAGTCTGTACTGGATGCTGGATAGTTTGAAGTACTGAGTGACTGAGTCTGTTTTTGTTTCAAATAATAATCATTATGTGGAAAAATAATTAAATTGTCTGACTTCTTGTCACTGAAAAGGATTTAATTTTTTTTTTTCTTTTCATCATAATAATTAAAAAAGAAATTGCCACAATTATGCAGCCTGACATGTCATTGAACACAATGCTGTTCATCTTCTTCAGCTGGGGAGTAGGGGGCGTTCATCTGGGGGATCGGGACAGAGAGACAGGCCTGCTGAGCCTGAAACTGAAAGTGCATCTGTGGGACCTGTCACCAGGGGCAGCAGGGACAACTGATTTAGCTAAAAGTTTGCATTGATTAAATGTCAGCTGAAAGAGGAGTGAAATGAAAACACTCCTCCTTTGGAAGCCAGATTTGTCTTTAATATGAGACATTATGCAGCTCCAACAGAACTCCAAACCAAACCAGCTGCTCCCTCACAATTCGCTGCTAGCAAACACTGTCTGCGCCTGGTTTGGGAGCAGGACTGAACCATTTCATGTAAACAGACATTTGATGATGTCTCTTGAGCTTTGGGAAACACTAATCATTGAACGATTAATCGACTATGAAAATAATCGTCAGTTACTGCTCTGATTTCACATTGAAAAATAACACACACACTCCATACAGCGCCTGTGTATAAACAACCTGTGTGTGTTGCAGTAATAGGATAGACAAGTTTAATTTTACAGATATCACTCAGCAAGTCCTCCAGACCACACCTCACCAACATACTAATGCTCTTCATCCCTAATATCATTAAGACAATGGAAACAAAAGTAGAAAATGGCAACCAGAGACTCAAAGTTAATAATATAATAGTTAGCTCAAACGTGGTCTCAAGTTTTTCCTACAAGCAGAGTCTGAGCTCAACCACACTGTGGCCTCTGCGCTTTCCAGCAAATGTATGAGAGTCTACTTCTGATCAGCAGTAACACAAAAAAGCCAAGACAAAGATGCTGTGTGCTGTTAGTAGAGAGTTATTCATGGCCCGTGCAAGCGAGCCAGTGAGATGAGACAAAATTTAAGTAATTATTTAAAGTCCTCGGCTATGCTGGAGACTTTGAAAAAAGGAGGCTTTTGTATAACTTTCTTTGCCACACAGATGTGACCTGGCATCTGTATGGAGATGTATTTGCTGCTACTGGAACCCAGCCTCTTCAAGTAATTGATACAGCTGTGAATATATTAACTTTGAAAAAGCCAGAGACACAAGCTCAGTGTTATTTTCAACCTTAAAGTCCCCATGAAGTCAAAACTGAAGTTAAAGTGTTTTTTGTATCACATATGTATTGATCCATACATCACCTAATGCCAGTATCCAGCCCAGCAATGACAGAAAAGTACTTTAGTAGATATCCCCCAGAGTTTTTCTTTTTCTGGAAAACGATTTGAAACAGTTGATGACTCATCCTGCCCTCAGAGGTGTTACTAAATTTGCACCCAATGAAACACTTTTTCACCTCACTGCACAAAAACACAACTTTACAACTATATTAAGTCTTTTTTTTTCAATTCACTATGCTTTACTGGCATGAATGTTTTGCTAACAATGTTGCCAAAGACAGCCAGATTTTGCTTACTTGTTGCTGAGGTTGCTAACAACCAAAAAAATGGCATCAGAAAAAACTGAAAGAATTTATAACCGCATAAAAGTTCACAGAAATCTTTCAAAGATACTGGAGAGATCTGACAGTTGCTGTACTCCCCTCTGTTCTCAGTAGAACAAGCTGCTCGTCAGTGGCGCTTCACTGACATCAAAGCACAGCTTTGCACAGCCAGTAACATAAACTAGCCTCCATGGAGGCTGGTCAACATGCTTGTTTCATTGATGACACAGTTAGTAGGTGCTCACAGCAGTCCTTGTGTCTTGGTAGATTTAGCAAAGGAGGATCTGAAAAGGTTTCAGATCTTCTCTAGCCTTATTTGCAGCAACAGTGTTGCTTTTTGCTGTAATGTATTTTTAATATTCTTTATAGCTCCCCATTATAAAACCTGTTTTCCTCTTGACTGAAGTAGGCATCACACGATCGGTTCATTTTGTGCGGAAGAAGAGTCTGATGACGCACCAAAATGCCCATTTTTGTGTGAACGGGCAGAGCCTTAAGATGAAAACCTGAGTTAACAAGAAAAGTTGATAACCACCATCATGACACCCTTATCCTGAATGGGATTTTAGATTTGTTCGAGCCAGTTCATGCAAAGAAAGTCCGATTACTGTCGTCCTGCGTCATACAGCCATCTGATTGACACATCATATTCCCCAGACTGAAGAAAACATCTTTGTTTGGCGCAGATCCCAGCAAAACCTACATCATGATCATTTGAATGTGTTTCAAAGAAAATGAGAACAATTTAAAAATGATCATTCACTCTAATATTATAAATCATTGTTGCAAAAACAAAGTCCAGATTGTTCAGCTGAGGTGAGTTAGAAGAGGGAAGAGAAAGATGGATAGAAAACCTGAGAAAAACACTGACAGTGTACAGACTGAGGGACCACAGTCTGGCAGTAAAGAATAGCAGACACAATCAGACCTGGCTGCACGGAGAGGACAGGACTGTGCATTCACTCTGATGAAAATAGCTGTAGAAATAGAACTGCACTTCTTAACCAGCGTGAAAAATGCATACATATAAGACCAGAGTTTTCTTTTTTCCCCAAAACTGAAAAAGTTTGCCTCAATTTCCAAAGTTAAACTGAAAGGGAGAAATGACCCTGAGTGAATGTGCAATGTTGGCTGCCAAAAATGTCATTTCTTGCAAGAAGAAAAGAGACAACCAGGAGACACAGAGGCTATAGATTAGGCTATTAGATTAGTGGTTGTCTTACCCCTATAGGGATATCCCTGCAAGGATAAGACAGTCATTGCTTAATTGTTGTACTTGATTTAATTAGATAATAGCTCAGTTACTTGTTTTACTTGTATACTGTATATTTTTGTCATGTGTCTATTTCATTATCTTTTATGAACTATGGCTGTTTACATTATTATTGTTAATTATGTTTGATATTGTAATTTTGCTTTGACATCACATGTTACATGTCATGCCAATAAAAGCCTACTGACTTGAAAGAGGGAGAAATGCAAATAAGGAACTGAAGGAACTGTCACTAAGCTTCATTAGCCGACTAACTGGAAGAATCTTCTTATTTCACCCATGGCGCTTGGCCCTCGTCCGGGTGTTGATAGCGTGATTAACGGGGATGGTGAAGAAGATGTAAGGCATGATTTGAGCAGCAGAGTATCTGCTCTTTGCTAGGTGGAAGGTAGGAATCGTATTAAAAGTCTATTTAAAGTTTAGTTGTCAGAGGGCTCGGTGCAGCACAGCTTGAAAACCACTGCAGGGCCCAGTGATCAGTCAAAACACCATTTAACATTAGGACTCGACTTCTATAGGAATACTTGCCTACCTTCTGCCATATTTCACTATGTGCAATGATAAATGACAGTTAATTACCCTGAAAAAAGAGAATTGACTTAAAAGAATTGACTTCAGTTGGTAACACACAAATGATTGCTTTAAGTTAGATGTACTTAATAATCTTATTGCTTTCAAGTCAACAGTTTGTATTAATGCAGCTTACATTCAAGGCAGGTCAACTTAAAGTGTCCAGTTTTTCAAATCAATCATTTGCTTTACCCAAAAGTAAAATACTGCTCTTTAACAATCTTATAGTGTGATTTCAGAAAAGTTTTTTTTTTTTTTTGTAACCTTAGTGTATAATTTTAGTTTGTTAAATATAATATAATTAATATAATTGCTAATGTTGGCATGATTTAACATTAGCTACTCTGGTTCAGTGAGTTTAGGAAAACACAATTTAACCAATTTAAGTGGACCATATATCTTATCATAACAACAAATCCTCATACCTAAATACCAGAATAGGTCGAATGTCAATTACTCCCAAAACAACATGTATTACCGACGGAGAGTACTGACAGCGCCAGGCTTACTGGACACCAGAAGTGACATCAGATATGGTTTACAATAATGGTTAACAATAATAATAATAATAATAATATATTATATATTATAATCGAACCAAAGTCCTGTCCGTGCTTGAATTTTTGGTATGTGTCAGATTTCTTTAAGTGTAGTTAAATTTACATCTGTTTTTTAAAAATATAATATAGAAAAGTAACGCACATCAGGGGTTGTGATTGCTGAGCTTGAAAAAAATTGACTAAGCTGCTGACTCAAGTTTTGCTACAATGGTGATGTTGATTTTGAAAAAGGCCAAAGACAGAAACCTCATCAGAGTAAAAGAGAGATACTTATGGAGTTCTTCCTACTTTGATTGGTTTTCAAAATAACTACTAAAATGTCAGGAAATCCTCCAGAACAAACACGCTTTTAGCCTCACTTCTGCAGTCTCCTGTGAGGCACATTTGACTCTTTAATTATCCCGGTTGAAAACCTTGAGGAGGTTGTCCATTGTGCAAAAATATGGCTTCCAACGCTGGGTGATTCAACAAAGGAGAATGCCTCCATGCTGGTGATGTAATTTAACAAGATTATCTTGTCATGTACTTAACTTTAACTGAATCGTGTTTCAAGTGAAACCAACACAATCCAACTGATTTTTTAAAATCAGTCTGCAGTCAGTGTCATATAACTATTGTTCCTTGTTTGACTTTGCAGGGGACAACATCGGATGGGCAGACTTATTTGGCCAAGTACTACAGAATTCCAATCCTTCGAACCAGTATCTCCTGAACGAGTGTTGTAAGTCTGTGTGTGTATACTGTATTTATGTCTGTATGCTTAAATATGTGTGTTTAGTTTAGCATGTTTTAGCAAATCGTAAGGACACAAGAGCAAGATGAAAATGGTTACTAAGAACCTCAGCTTAAGTGGTTTTATGCAGCCAGACACAGCTAAATAGTTAGTGGCTTTTTTTTATTTCAACAACTGCTCTATAATGAAAAAAAGTCATGGACTGTAGCTCTTATGGCCACCAGGGATGTGTCCCCTAAATTCTGAGCATTCTGGAATATGCCTGCATAGTTAAAATCCATGAATGCTATTTTAAAGTGTTTGTTGTGTGTGTGTGTGTGTGTGTGTGTGTGTGTAGTCTTGCAGGAGTATCCAGAGAGCTGTGATTGCATACAGACAGATGTCGAGTGTGTGGAAGTCAACCTGCAAGATGTTCCTCAACTGTCTCCAAACGTGACCTGGCTGTAAGTCTCCTCTCACTGTAACGACTGAGTGTGTGTGTGTTTGTGTCTTTGTCACTATCACGACCAGTTTGATCACAAAGTGAGCCATCACATCACTCTAGAAGCTATTTCAGGTTGGGCTTCAGGAGGATTTTTGACAAAGATTCTCTCACTGGAGAGGAATGACCTGAAAAAAAAACCTACCAAAATCCAATTACCATGACGGCTCTCAAATGAGTAGAAAAATCACTGATATGTTTAATTTTGTTGTTTTTTTTCATTCAGCTATTTTTACATTCTTAGCCATTTTAGCATTTTTAATACCCCACCTTTCTTTTCTACCCGGCTTTAGGACTTCTTTTAGCTCTTTTAAATCTAAGCCCCGGGTTTAACATCCCTGGTCTTGTCTCTTATTTGCTGTAATTTGTTTAATTGAGTTTTTTTTTTTTTTTACCTTGCCTAGTGAGCAGAGAAAGTCACAGACACTCTGCAGTCTTAGAAATAAAAGTTGTAACTAGAACCATAAAGGGTTCTTTGGCATGTCTCCATAGGAGAACCCTTTTTGGTTCCTGGTTAATATACAGTAGGTTCTAGTTTTTCACCCAAAAAGGGTTATACCAAGAGATATCTGTGAAAGATTATACCCATAGGTTATTACCTTCTATCACCGTTATCAATAGTCTCATCGTGTTTAGGATATTACGCAGCTGTCAGAGCACATGAGCCCTCCTTCTGGCTGTCTCAGTCTGACTGCTGTGACTCAGAGTCTGCATCACACTCATCAAAACCACTGCAAAGAACACCTCTCCCTCTGTCTGATCAAGGCCGTATGCTTTAGTGATGATTGGATCTTCAGTCACTTAAAAAATAGATTATTATTATCATGCAAACTCTGGTGAGCTCCGGCAGCACATTTGTGCTTAATTAAACCACATTCAGGCTGCAAAATTAGATCAGCTGCCAGCAAAATGCTGGTAAAATATGAAAGTGACTGGTAGATTTCAGACTTGAAATAATGTGTCTGAAACAAGATCAAACTGGAGATGTAACCACTCAACTAAAAGGTGGGTGAGTACTTGCTCCCACATTTGTACTCTTTAAACAGAAAACACATTTTATATTGTAATATTTAGATGTTTTGTACTGGAATAGTATAGAAAGCAGCAAGCAGCTTGGTATCAGCGAGTATCATTTACCTTGATAAGCAGCTCCCTGGTGATCTCCCTCCAGCCACTTGACACTTAAATTCTTTTTTTAAACTCCTCATCTCAACTTCATGAATCACCTATTTTGCAGTGTTTTCATATAGGTGAGCAAGTTTCAGGGTGCTCGTGTTGTGTATGCTGGCTCATAGTCTTTCTGGGGCTGGGGACAAGGCAGTTGCCTGAACGGCAGCAAAAACAGATGCTAACAAACCCACACCCCTTTGATTTTACCACAAACGATGCTGTGTCCTCATTCTCCTCAGTAGTAAGCACACAGTGTCACTGCCCCAGTGTGAAGGGCTGCCCTAAACACTTTGATTGAGTTGGCAATGGTTTTTCAACTTTCTAACTGTTTTCACCCAGTTTTAGCCACAAAGGTTGGAAGATTGTCCTCAGACTCTATTAGTGATGCCACAATACCAGAAATTTAGTAGGCGATGGCGATACTAGTGACTTCCCATGATTCTTAATACCTAATTTAGTACCATGGAAAAAACAAAACAAAAACAAGAATGAAATTCAGCCATTGTTGCTTTTTTGCCATCTAAAATAAAAATTCTTCTGAGCTTCTAATACAAAAGACTGAATGGAGGTTTTACTGAGCCTTCGAAAAGTCACTGTCAGGAGAGCATGTTGCCATGTTTGAAAAGTAATGCAGAAGTGATTTCTGCTCAGATATTAAGTCTGTTACTTTTTTCTCTCATTCTCTCCCTCTTTCTCCATTTATGTTTTAACAGTTTATTTTAATAGAGTAGTAGTACACATCATGCTTTGAGCACCGATCAGCTGAGCTGACAGATGCACTGCTGTGTGCACCGCTGCAGCCAGTGTGTGTGTGTGTGTGGTGAGTGAGAAGGAGACAGAGATAGGGAGAAGAAGCTAGAAGGACGACTATTGTACGCAGTCTTTCTGGGAAACTTTAATACTTACTCTGACCGCTGCTTTGTCACTTGACCTGCCTGTGGTATTTTCTAGAAAGTCAATCTAAACCTGCCCAGCCCATGGGTTGCACATGTCGCTATCTCTGGGTTCTTCTCCTTCTACTGGCGTTTAACAGCAGACTAAAGCATTTGTAAGCATTTATGCTGTCCCTGTCATGTCTGAAAGAATAGCATCTCTGGTACCGTAGGTACTGTAAGGAAACGATTACTGCCATGTTTTTAAAATTTTGGGATCGATTTGGTACCAAAGTATCAGTTCTCATAACATTCCTATGTCTGTATTGAGCAAAGCGTTTAGAGCTGACTCGTGAGCCTCTACTGGCACAACTTAAATTGCGGCACTTAATGGAATTGAACCATCATTAACTAAATCTCTTTCACCTGTGCTTTTCTCACTATGACAAGTCAAAATATCTGCTATGGAAACGGTCTGTTAGCACACTGTTATTTAATCAATACACAAAACAAAATGTGAAAACAACAAGTTGTGCTCTTACAGGAAGGCTACATGCTGGAACAATTTCTTCTCAGGCACAGTGACTATCTGGGGTCTTGTGGTCATGATGAGGTTGCCAGGCAACCAGCAGAAAACCATATTTGCCAAAATGTCAAACTATTTCTTTCAGGAGATTGTGGGGGCAAATAAGTACATCTGCTCTTCCCACACCGAGTCATCCGCGAGTCAAACACTGCATCAGGTAGAATGATTTTTAGACTTTGTGCTCTGTGGACGTGTGGACTGTCCTGCTGAGCCTGCGTGCTGGTCTGGTTTCAAAAAATGATGAAGGGGCTCAGAGGGATGGGAACAGTTTCCATGGAGACGATGACAAGCGTGAACCCTGATCTCTGGCTTTGCTCTAGATTTGTGATATACAGAGCGGCTGGTCCCCCCTCTCATCGCAATCAGGCCTAATTGAATATGAAAAGGTGCCAACATGCTGAGCAGCACTCACAAACAACAGCACACTCTTAGAAATAAGGGTTCCAAAAGGGTTCCTCCTGAAGAGCTGAGGTTCTACCCAGAACCATTTTCATCTAAAGAACACTTTTTGTAAAAATACATTCTTCAAGGATTATTGAGATGTAAACAGGTTGTCTGTACAAACCCTTTGAGTGTGTTCTAGATGAAACCTTTGGAATACAAAAGGGTTCTTTTTTGCCTTTAAGCTAGAATGACTTGTCAGCAAGAACCTGATTGATAAATTCAATCATCTGCTCCTTTTCAATTTGGTCTCTCAGTATGAAGCCTCACACTATTTACCTCTCTAATGGCTGAGAGGTAAGTCTTTAAATGTCAGCTCCCTAAACAGTTTTTTGAACAGATTTATTAATTGCAGGCTCATTAATTTTGTCAGATTGGCTGGAAATCACTTGTACCCTGATCATTACGCCTCATTTAGTGAAGTTTCCCCAGAATGCCTGTCGACTGGTGTGATGGAGCAGCCATCCACAAAATGATATCACTGAGGCATTTATTTTTGTGCTTTCTGGCAGATTTTATGCATTTAATTCTCATCACAAGTTTGACCTTTGTAAGATATTCCAGTTTGTTTTTCAAGTGAAATTTAGATTTAGGCATTCTTTACATTTACATAAACTTAGTATGCCAGTTTCTGCTCAAAGTGATACCTGCTTAGTTTTATTTTGTCTGGATTTGTTATATATAACCTTTATCTAAACTCTATGAAGGTAGGCCCTCATTTACAGTACATTGATGGCGAGTAAACAATGATAGAAAAGACACAGTAAAAAACAAAGATAAAAATAATAAAAGGGTAATAAAAGGTAAAAAAAATATATATATATATAAAATAAAAACTGTAAATAAAAGTGCAAGATACAAAATACTAAAACAATTCACGTGAAATACGTACAAACAGACAGCGTGGTTATTGATTGTGGATTTGAATTCACCTAGTGGTACTAAAATATGGATTTTTAGGTTTAAGGTAGTGTTTTGTAAAGAGTTACAGACAGTCAGTGCATAGAAACTCAAAGCAGATCTTCCAACTCAGTAAAAACTTGTGAGATATATAGTGAAAGCCATTCATTGGATTAAGCTTGATAAGATCCAGAAGACCAAATCACAATGTTTTTATTGGGAAATTGCCACTTTACATTTCGTCTTTGTTAAATACGCAAGTACACATATGCTTGTCCTGCTCCTGAGACAGAGAAGACCACCCAACAAAGATGACAGTACTTTTTTTTTTTTTTTTTTTTTTTTTTTTTTACCTCCAAGCCATTAACTATGTCATTCACAGCTTAAGTGCTGGCAGAAATGGTGCATAGACCTGAACCCAGATTGATGGGGGCAATATTAAGAAAAGCAGGTCTTTTTACACACTTTTTTCTTTTGTCCCTCTCTCTCATGTTTAGTACTGTAGGTTACTCTTGTAAAAGTTAAGTGATTCATTAATACCTGGACGTGTTCGTATCGTATAATGAAAACTAACCCAACTTTCTATACTGTTGCCCCAGCCAGAAATCAATGTTTAAGCTGCAGTAAGTTCAGGAAGTTCAGGAAGAAGAACATCCCTTTTCTCCTGTTTTGTCCTCTGTGCAATAGCTGCCTTTTAGCTACAGGTTTTACTGATTACGCCTTGGGTACCTTCTGGCCTGGCTTTGATTTTAATTTTAAGTTGCACAATGAAGTTTGACTAAACCCACAACAAGCCAGAGCGCAGTTTGAGATCCTGTAGGAACCACCACCTGATTCTCTAAAGTCCAAACACAAAGTTGATTGGGCCAGTCTCCCCATCCTCACACCCTGCAGAGGTCTTCAGTCTGTTAGAGCTAATACACTCACATTCACCCCTGTTACCTAAACCTAACATCCGCTATGATCTGGCTTTTGTCTTCGGTGAAATAGGGTACAGTCAGCATTCATTCCTGGGCCAAATGACTCTGCAGCAGTCACAAATTTTTATCTGCTCCAGCTAAAATCAGCGGGGATGTCAACACGACACCCGAGTGGACACATTAAATTTGGCCCATTTTCCAATGCGATGCAATAGAGGTTTGTCGCCTCCGTCTATAAATTAAGCAGACTTACTGTTTGTCATCTCAGCTACAAATTCCATGTGTGGATCATTACTTTAGTTTTAATGCATTTTAGGGGAATTGTTGATCATTTTCTTTTTGCATTATTGCGCGCTGCATTCTCAACATAAAGACTGATTTCAGCCTAAATGGATGGGGCAATAACACATAGAAAAGATGATTTCTTGGTGTAAAACGAGCGCAACGTAAAAGATGGAACAAGACAAAAATTACTTAAAAAGACGAAGATGATAACAAGGTGAGAGACATAGCATGACTAAAATGATGTGAAAGAAGTAACAAGACAAAACAGACAGAGAGGGAGACTTGACTGTGGAGAAAAGGTGAAGTTCAATTTGCTTTGCACAGAAACTATTAGAAATGTCCATTAGAGATATAATTTTTACTTTTACACTTTGAGTACACTTCAGAGCCTGTAATACTGACACTGTGACCGTGACACAGCACACACGTGGGTCAACAGGAAATCTAGACAATTTATACTATTAAGAGGACCAGTTTAAACAGGAAAATCATCAGGAGCTAAAAGTCAGGACATCCTGGCCCCTCTTGCATTGGTTTCAACAATTATTTTTGGATTTCAGTCTCACAGGTCCCCAAACCTTGTGTAAGTGCACTATAAAACTGCAAGAGGTCCCCTTCCAGTAGGTAATTTGTTTCAGTATTGTGGTGGAAAATCTGAAAATAAAGACAGACACAATTACCAAAGTTGTCTTTGCGGTGTTTTAATAAGAATTTGCAAAGGATCAGTGATGACGAGTCAAGAATGCACATTCATTTAATAGGGCAAAGAGACAAAGGAGGCTGAGTCAGGATGTGCGTATGCGTACTGAAGGCAAAAGTTGTCGGACCTGTTGAGGGAGGACAGAACTCATCAGTCCCTGCACAGGAAAAGCAACTTGTGGTCAAGGTCGTGAAAACAGTTTATTCCTTATCAAATAATCCTCGGATAATAAAAACCTCCCTCATCCAGGATATACTAGGCAGATTTATACAAAGTACAAAGTTCAACATATAACTTTCCCACTACAGTATTTATGGATTATAGCAATAAAAGTATCAAGTTAAGTTATTGTGGATTTATAATAAAAGAGGGACGTCTTTTTTTTTCCAGCTCCACTTAAAAGCACCTGTCACTCACACTTGTCTGAGTCATGTGTCTAATTATTGCATCTCCGTTAAGCATCCTCAATAATACATAAAAAATCTGCATTAGTAACTTTAGTGTCTGATCTTAGTATCTGATATATCCCTTTTATAGGGGTGGATAATGGCTTCATCTCCCTAAACTCAGTCTGACCTTCAGCGACACAGTCTGTTTGAACACACATCACAAGCAGGCACCTCTCTGCCTGTGACTTTATGTCTGCTCATTAACTCCTCTTTGAAGCTGGATCCTGTAGCATCAGTAGTTTAGATAATGGTCACATTTCAGAAAATGAAAGCTACTTTTGTGTCTTAGCTTTCCTCACAGTAAAGAGTGAAGTTATATACAAAAGCAACATTTTTTTCAGACTTCCTCTGTGCGCACAAAAGTATTACTTCTCTCAAATTTTGAGCACAAATTTGTTCAAATCCATGTTAGTGAGCACTTCCCCAACCAGGTTTTTGTATAGAGACGCTGATTAAACTACATGAATATTGCACATTTGATCTTAAAATAAGACATTTATCAGGCACTGAACTATGGACTTCACATGACTAGGGGCTACAGATATCCATTTTTTTATGGGGGGCTGAAAACAGTGACTCATCTGTGAAGAGAACACTTCTCCAACATGCCAGACGCCATCGAAGGAAGCATTTGCCTGCTCAAGTCGGTCGCAGTGATGAACTGCGGTCAGGTATTGTGACCGGTCCACGTCACACCTGTGCAATAGCCATGCTGTTTAAGCAGCATCTTGGTAAAAGAGAAGAGGTCATTAACAGGGATTTCAACAAATTTGTGCTCAGAATTTGAGAGAAAAACAAAACCTTTTGTGGTGTCAAAATGGTTTTTCTTTTTGTTTACAGGTACACTACATTTTATAGACTCTGATTTCATCTCTGCAGGTTGTGTTTCTTGTGTTTGTTTAATGGTCTACTTGTCAGCTTTTTTTCTGTTTGTTTGGTTTTATCTTTTGTAAAGAGCTCAGTATTTCATTTGAGGAACGTGCCTTATGAATAAAATTCACAATAAGCACATGTGATCCCGGACTTGTCTGTAATGAAATGAAATACTTTTTACAGTTACAGGCTTCTAACAGTGTGGTCTTAAATATATTTGGATTTATAGACGTCTGAAAGTGAAAGCTCATTGTTGGATGTGAAAAATATTTCTGCTGCTGACTTTTTGTTGGAGATTTGTTGCCTTCTTTATCTGTACTGTGCATAATGAAAAGTGCTTTAAATTTTATTACCAGTGTCTTTTAGTGTTTAGCCACCCATTAGGGTGTTTCTGTGTGTATAATGACTGCATACTTGTGTTAAACTTTAGTTAAATAAGCCTGAAACAGTTCATTTCTTCCTCTCTTTTGATTCTAAAGGTGAGACTGCCTGTGATACAAATAAGTTCAGTCTTATTAGAGATTCAAACAAATATTGTTTCCTTGAATTCTAATATAATTTATGCTGAAATCCTTCTTACATCTGATATGTCTGGTGCTAGTAATGCTTGTGTAATGTAGTAACATGATGTCTTAAAATTCATGTGAGGCCATTTTTCTGTTTTCTGTCCATGTAGTCACCTTTTCAGTTGTACAAGACAGGGAACCTTTTCAAGTCGTCACTGTGCCTTCCTGCCCTAGTTATTAATTTTAATGCCATGTGCGCTTTAAGAGCCAATTCTGAATAAAACAGCAGTAGTTAAGATATTTGTGTCACTGTTCATTGTGCATAATGCTTCAGATCTTTCATTCTTTCTCTCACTTTGTCTCTTGATGGTTTCTGTTTCAGGTCGCTGAGGAGCAATGAGATCCGAGTGTTGCCTGATTTTGTTTTCGCAGAATACTCTGCCCTGGAGAGACTGTGAGTATTTTATGCTGCTTATGCGCTTTCAGGATTGTTCAGTTTCTTTGTTAGATTTAGATTTGTTCACTCATTCATGTGTTTCTACATTCAGTGGGTAAATGTGGCTTCTTCCTCCTTCTTCCTCCTACAGTTAACAACAATACATAGAAAAAGTAGAGAAATGTGTAAAAACATATATAAGACACTAAGACAATATATAAAACAGTGTACATATACACAGTGTAAACAAACAATAATGTTGAAGATGGGATATATAAATGAGCGTGTTAAGATGTAAGAGTATCGTAAATAAGAGTGCAAGTCAGTTGAAATGTACAAAGATAAATGCAGCATTAAACCCAGTGTAAAC
Organism: Lutjanus argentimaculatus; assembly: GCA_034769285.1. NCBI lineage: Eukaryota > Metazoa > Chordata > Actinopteri > Lutjaniformes > Lutjanidae > Lutjanus > Lutjanus argentimaculatus. The sequence continues at coordinate 17,634,756 of JAWZSL010000004.1, read as the reverse complement.
CAGCACATTGCACAGTCTAATTATTGCACAAAATCAGTGTACTGTTAGACACTGCACAGTATAAATAAAGTATACACATATAAATGTTAAATAATTAGTTTCTGAACAATAATTAACTCCTGAATGAAACACCTTAAGAAAACACACGTATTGCCATCCAGTTAATGATGTGAAGGAGGTACGTTTTTCTTCAAAAATTCTATTAAACATCACACTATCAAAAGATTACAAAAATACAATAGGTAAGTAAGGCCAAAAGTGCCAGTAACACTATTATTCACAAACATAAGTCAATACTATGTGGCCTTTCTGGGTGATTTCATTTGGTATTTAGTTATTTCAAGACATTTTCCTCATCTTTTCAACCCCAAAGGCAAAGAGCAATGTGTGTTTTTCTTGTATAAGTTCCTGCATTTCTTTGCAGACTAAACCAGACACACTGCTATTATTGTATTTATTAATTTTTACTATATTGCATTGATTTATGTGAGACAGACTAAAGTCTGTCTAAATGTTGTATACAAGGCGAAGTCACATCTGCAGACACCACGGATGCAGGATCTACCACCTTGCACTTTATTATTCAAATTTCAACTGAGGGTGCAAAATATTAAACTGCATGCTTTTACATCCTTGTAGAACTGGGCCTGTCTGCAAGTTTTATTAACTGTTTGTACAATAATTGAGGATTGTGATAATGATGACAGCTGTATAAAAGCCACACAAGCTCTTTGTCAATGCAGTTTTTAGTTTCCTCTTCATCATTTCTGTGTTTTTTGTTGTTTTTTTTTTACCTCTGCAAGTTGTATCATGTTGCATTTCAGAGAAGATCAGATATCAATAAGATGGGAGATTATAGGAGTAGAAATGGTGTAATGTGTGTCACTTATTTGTTTAGTTATTAGGATCCAATAGTAAAGCATAATTGGATCAAAGAACTGAAGATTCTTTGTAGTACCTTTATGGCTCTTATGTGCAATGACAACGATAAATGGTTTTCATCAAGCAGGTCTGTCTGCAGAGTCGAGAATAATATGTTCTCACTGATAGGAAGCATTCACAAACATTTTTATAATGTTAGAAGTTCACAGAAAGTTCCACATTTCTAAACTTTAATCACAGACCAAAGGTCAGTCATTTCTGTCTTTTTGTTAGGTTGTTTTTGAATTGTCATAATTTGCCTGTGAGGCGCTGAGTGTCCCCTGCAGATGACTGTCTGCTGTGTGTTAATGTGGAGAACATGCTGATGAGTGTATTATCCTGTCTCGCTTCCTGGAATGTGAGAGGGGAAAGAAATTATCGTGCAGCAGATTATAATGATCATGTTTTAACTTTAACAACAGGGTAGCCATCACTTTGATAGTTAAAGTGTTAGAGTTCGGGATAAATTTGTTGGTTTTTTTTCTCTCTGTTCCCAGGTTTCTGCAAAACAACAGCCTCCAGACCATTTCCAAATATGCCTTCAGCGGCCTGCACAATTTAAAGAGGTTGTAAGTACCTCACTCTCTTCATTAACATTAAATTAATTAACATTAATCTCTCCTGACACAACTTCTTTTTTTTTTGACTCCAAACTGTCCCTGTGCAAATTTGAGATAGTAGACACAGTTAAAATTAAAAGGGAAAGTAATAAGACACAAGTGGACTTCAGATTATCTCAGATCTACTTATGCTGTCTGCAGATATAACTTGAGTCAGCTATTGAGGAAGTTTTACAGATTTTAACCAGTAAGTTTGTCTGTTACTTTAATCTAGGGCAGCAACTAGCAACCTTGATTAATCTGTTTATTTTTTCAGTTGATTGATTAATTATTTAGTCTCTAAAATGTCAAAAAAAATTATGAGAAAATGTCCATCACAAATTGTCTTGTTTTGTTCAAAACCCAAAGATTTTCCATTTACTATAGTATATAGCAAATATGTTTGAAATATGCTTGAATTTTAACTGAAAGGACTAATCAATGATCAAAATAGTTGCAACTAATTGATTAATCAACTAATCATATAGTGTCTGGGCCACACTGCAGACCTGCATGTGTGTGTCACAGAACCGCTTGGTCTTTATTTCGACAGTTGCCACAGTGATGTTTCATGTAGAGATTTGGCATCACATGCACTTCTCAGCAAATATAGACAGTAAAAATAATCTGTTGATAGTCATATTGACATCATATCAGCACCATAACACCTTTCACTACAGTTTCACTGGACCTCATGCATGGATATTTCCTTAGGAAAAGATAAGCACAGGGGAAAAAAGAAACTCATGCGTTCATGTTTATTTAATGGATTTTTTACCCTTTGAAAATTGGAGTGCTTGTAGAAATGGTACCTTGATGTGCACATGAGTACAGTGGAATCTGCACATGCACATGAGTACAGTGGAATCTGTCTTTAAGTGAAAACATTTTAAACTATTAAATTAATAAATACATGTATAACATCTTTGTTTTTATAAAGTAAATTACTTTTTGCACAAAGTGCACAAAACTCTGGGGCACGCACTCACAAAAGTCTGGGGCACTCGAAAATTTTGTTCTTACCAGAAAATACGAAAGTATTGGTGAATGCCACAAAAGTTCTTACATTTTTTGCACGCACAATTTAAGACCAAATCTGTGTGTACAAATGATTCATACATGAGTCCCAACGTCTTTATCTGTAGAATATGTCACAGACATGAAAAATCAGGTGAAGGGCAGTATTTTTCTCCTTTTGTTTCACTCAGACAGGCAGTGTGGTCCGGCATAAACTCTACTGTGTCTCATATATTTTTGTGCACCGTGTGGATCTTCAGGAGTTGGAGAAACTTAAGTATAAGATGTATTTATTTATATCCATTTCCTCTGTCTCTGCTTTCTCACAGGTTTCTCAGTGAGAATTTGATCTCCTCGCTCAGTCCTGGTGTTTTCAGGGATCTCCACCAGTTAGAGTGGCTGTGAGTAACACACTAATGCACCTACAGGAAGTTACTGCATTGTGTGCCCTTCTGTGGTCGTTTATGAATGCAGATGGAAGGACTCTGTGTGACATTTTAGTTTGTGGTTTAGGGTTTCCCCCTAAAAACAAATCCCTCAATGTGTTTTAAATCATCTGGGCAGGATGGAGAGCTGGGAAAGATGTATTTATTTGTACACAGAACAAGTCATAAAAAATGATGTACAGCTGTGTGGATTGAGTTTTATTTTCCCCATAAAATTAAATTGGAGTCAAGTGTACCGTAAAACAAAAATAAATCCGTCCTCATGTTGTGAAGTGAAGAGCTGAGGGAAGTGGATTATTTTGTTATTGGTCCAGAGATGTTAACATTCTCTCACCAGTGACACTCTGATGCTGCTTGGCACCTTGATTCCACAAGGAAAACTCAAATACAACCAGCTGCCAAACAGTTGACCAAATGTTACAGTATATAACTGAGAAATATCTGAAGTCAAACAATATTATTCTGTTTTTCCATGTACATTCTGTTATTTGGTAGTGGAAAGCATCTTTATTGTATGCACCAGTACATGAGAATGACCTGTTGAATTCTAGACCTGATAAGAAACAGCAGAACTGAACGGCATCTGTGTTTGTTATGGCACACTGTCGGTCTCAGAAATCACAAGACTTGCAAGCTCAGAACTGCGTGGCAGATCTCACTGTGTGGGGCAAAGTAAGCAAGCTCTGAAAGATCGGTCTGCAAATGTACATCTGCAAAAACAAAATAACATATGCACACCAGTTTTCAGATCACCATTTATAGGAAAACAAACTAATACACTGTTTTCACATCACAGATGATGAAGAAAGTCATTAATGACAGAGTCAGAGGGCCAAGCAGAGAGGAAGTTTAAGTGTGTGTTGCACCACAGAGCCTCTCTCTTGTGTGCCCTTCTCTGCAAAACAACGTTTTTTACAAGGAAAGAAGCAACTTAATGTGTTGTATTTCATGCTGTATTTACAAGAAGACACAACTGATCTGTATGTAAATAAAAACATTAGCAAAATGTGTTGTTTCCAACCACAGCTCGCTGGGACAAATGGACACAAATGTTTTTTCCACAAAGAAAGAAATAACATAATGTATAACATTTGAGGAATTTACAAGAAGGCCCAAATAATTGAAAATGGTCTTAGACAGCGTTTCAAAAAAGTTTGTAATGTTTCTCCACACTCAACAACTCTCGAAATACGTGATTTTTTTAAGGAAGTCTGGGTTTACTACTGTGTTCACGAACATCTGCTGCAGGTGAGAGAGCCGAAACATGTAATTTGCATTGTAGTGAAAGAAATTATGTGCTTACAGGATGTCAGTTAGCCATGTAGTGTTTCGCTTTGGCTGGTGTCTGAATTGAAACTCTCAAAATGTGCTGGAAAACCTCTGTAAAAAGAGGGCTGCAGTTGTGAAGAAGGAAAGCTGAAATACAAATCAATGTGCAGAGATTTGATTTTTTTTTTTTTTACAGACTAAATCCAAAACATTATTCAAGTCTTTCAACTTTTCAATGCTTACATATGTATATATATATATGTATGTATATATATATATTATATATATATATAATACATACACACATATATAACCATGAAACTCTATGATTTGATCATAATGTTTGATCAAATGAATTCATAATTTATGTGTTTTTTGTTTGTTTGTTTGTTTTGTGCCAGGATGTTGGATCATAACCCACTGAGCATCTTGTCCCAGGATACTTTCATGGGGCTCCAGTCTCTCATGTACCTGTGAGTTGCATCATTTTTCTTCTTCTGTTTTAGTACTGATTTATTGATGCATTGATTCATATTCTGAGTTCCCAGAGATGAAAAATGTGTGAGATTTCAGTTGTGTGCATATCTGTATGTATTAAAAAATATCTATATAGGACCTGTCTTGGATCAGGCTTCACTATTGCCCATTGTACAATATCAGGGTTAGTATTGTTCTCCTGGTCTTTGTTTGCGTCCTGTCCTCTGACGCTGTCATCAGCTTCACACCTGTCTGCGCCACAGTTTATCTCCCCACTCTTGTCAATATGTCTTTTTAATGTTTATGGCTGAAAGAGAAAAGACCTTTGAATCTGCCTTCACTCTGTCTGTGTCTTCAAAGACACAGACAGTGCCTTTGTGCCTCCCAGGACTGTTAGACAGAAGTGACCATATGTCTCGCTGTCTCGGTTTCTCCATTCGTCTGTGTACTCAGAGGAGAGTCCCTTGTCCCTGGTCTCTGCTTCGTCTCTCCTCATCTGTCTGAAGTGTTGCCACTTGATTATATCAAAGTCTGCTTTTTATTTAAAAAACCTGTGGCAGCTGAGATGTGCTGACTATACTGTAACTTTTCACTTTCCATGAACGCTTTGCTAATTTCAGTTAAAAGACCATATCAGAGCAGTTTCATGTTTTACTCCATTAACCACAGATCACACACCTGCTGTTAATGCCAGACATTTTTCAAAGCAGCAGCTTTTAGACAGTTTCCTCTCTTCCAGGAAAACGTTTCTGTTCCATTTTGCAGAGACTTGAAAATAGGTGAATTACAGTGAGTTTGGCATTTATTAAATAGCTATTTTCATTATTGTTTGGTACTGCAGGTGTGAGCAAATATAAAACTGTAAAAACTCTCAATTGTTAGTGAGCTCAAGAACATCACAGAGATTTTGGGTTGGTATATTGAATTAATGGCCAACAAAAAGCAACAAAAGGCAAAGACAGACTTTGCAGGAAATAACACATTTTTCATCAGTTTTACTTTTTGCATAAAAATGTTTGACAACTTTGATGCTGCAAATAGAAAGAACTCAACGGGAACATTTTTCAAAACAGCTACAACATTCAAGTACTGCAAGAAAGGGCAATATTTCTGAAAACATACTTTTTTTTCCCATTACGAACATATTTTAGTCACTCAACAAATGCAAACAGCAGTTTCTATACATTTCTATATACATTAGTTAACCATGCATTGGACACAAACTCTGCAACTTCTGTCCCTCAGAACTGATCATTAATACCCCTGATGAAGACAGCCACCTTGTCAGTTTTGACTGTGCTTTTGTCAAATGCCACATGTATGGAGTATACAGTGAAAACTGTAGCTTTGTCATGCAGCTGATCATGAATGTTATATCTTGTATGTTATCTATTTTGTGAGTTGTGTACTTACATTATTCTAAATGTCTCCAACAATGCTCAAACACAAATAAATCCATATTTTTTTTCAAAGTAAGTTATGTTTCCTCCTAGACACTAGTTGGTGAAACACAGGATACATTGAATACATTCAGCATTCTTCTATGTAATTCTTGTTGTGTGTGTTGCTGTCTTTTACCTTTTAATACCCTTTTTAGTCCTTGCCGCCTTTTCCTCAAGAGGCTCTTGCCTTTTGCCAGGCCGCCATTGTAAATAAGAATTTGTTCTTAATGACTTACCGGGTTAAATAAAGGTAAAATAAAAATAAATATGCAACGTCAGAGAGTGCGGAAGTTGGCTAATTTGACTGAAAGTAACGTGAATGAAACTTTGACATTATCGCATCTGTTAACACGATTTCTGCCTGAGTCATGTCAGATATGCATCAGCCATGGTGGTCGATTCCTGTGATTCCACGCTACTTCACAACGTCATCAAACTACATCTTTTGATATCGCTTTAATTTGAAAGAGACCCCTGGTGGCAGAAACTACACATTGCACATTTAAGTCTTAAGCATTTAAGTTGATTTTCATTCTATGGTGAAATAACGGGAAACCAACTGGAAGCAAGAAAACCCAGAATGTTAGTTCATCTAGCATTTTTCATGAAATTAGCGTAATAATGCATTACTGTTCTTAGATACTTGGATGCTGTTGTAATTACACCAGCAGGAGTTCTAGGGGACTAGGGGAATCCATTAACTTATTTTTACAGGACAATGGTTGAATGATGTTTGCTGTTATAGTTGCATTGTTCCTGTTTGAAGTTGTAGACACCAGTACAAGATGTTCATGCAGTGAGATCAGCCATTTGTACATGACTGACCTTTAATTTCTTCTTTTCTAACACATTAGTCACTGTGCTTCTGAAGCAGTAGCATTCCAGCTTTGGTGATTTATCCTCAGTTGTTTCTCTCACAGCACTTTGGTTTCCAGCTATACAAGCTATTGGAACACTTGTGCATCATTTCTGCTCTGTAATAATGGGAACACCTGCTGTGCAGAGTTTAAATCTGTGTTTTCCTTTTCCTGTCAGATCCATGGTGGACGCCTCGCTGCAGCAGCTTCCTCACCCGAGCTTCTGTCAACACATGCCGGACTTGGACTGGCTGTGAGTCTGCTCTGACAGTGTGCTTGTGTGTGTAGTGCAGCCAGGTGTGTGAAAGAATTTGCCACATAGGCAGATAATGTGTGCGTCTTTGAGCTTGCGTGCGTCCGGAAAAACAAATGAGGTCGGCAGATTGAGTTGACAGGGGCTTGTGTAGCAGACAATATGAGCATCAGACGAGTGGTATTCCTGTCCACAGGAGAGTCCTCAAGCTGATGTCCCCATGCTTAGTCAGCTTGACCAGCTATTTTTGGCTTATTATTTTGGAGAGCACCCACAGGATGAGTCAAATAACAACCCTGTGCTATGTGTACCTTTAATGACTGTTAGTTTCTGGTCAGCACTCGTACACGATTACTGAACTTCCACAGCAAACTATGGGCCTCATGCAAGAAAATTTTCTTTCAGAGATTGAAGTCTTGCTTTTGCAGCTCTATAAAGGAAAATCTGTCTTATTAACGACGCAAGCAATGGAATTAACGGACCTGCTAAAGAAGAGGAATGGGAGTAAATGAGTGCTATTAATGCCATGTCAACTGAGGGTCGTACTGTCACTGAAATAAAAAGTAAATGGTTCAATATGAAAATGGCTCAAACACATGACTCGCAACAACAAGGTGATCGATGACTGCAGTGAAAAGAGGGGGTCGAGGGGAAGTGGTTGAGAGAATACGCGCCATAATAAGTGATTTTGCACTGCACGGCATTACAACAGAGGCACTTCCATAAACCTGCATGTGAAGGTACGACTCATACAGCTGACAGTAGGATATAGCCAATTTAGATTAATAGGACTGTAAATTTCACCTCTTCTTCAACCAATTGATCGATTGATTTGGGGAAAATATGCACGTTATCTTAATTAAATCACCAGCCACACACTGTGTGGTCTCTATCTGGTCGCTAATTGGATGCTCATCAAAATTGCTGACAGTGTTGCCAAGCAAATTAATTCATGCAGTTTGACCAGTTTGTTATTACACATGGCTATATTGTTACCTTCAGGGCATGTCTATCAAGTCAACTTACATACAGCAACAACACACACAGATGACGATGATGGCAGCTCGCACTGCCAGATACGTCGTCCATAAATGTCTGCAAAAAGCAACATGAAAAAAACACCCATCCTGCCTACTACTGTCATTACTAAGTTGCTTCACATGAAGCTTAACATTCACACAGTTTCTGTTAACATTACAACATTAGTCCAACATTACCTCAACATGTGTAGCCACATAAGCAACATGCTAACACCAAATTTAATATGCTGCAAAATAAACTCTAAAACAACATAAAACATGGCAAAATGCCAGCCAGTATCGACCCGTCATGAAGCTTGAACCAGGTGTGCAGAGATTCAATATTTTTGAGACCTATATTTAACAAAATACTGTACAGAGACAAGATGTTGTACAGAGAGCAATCAGGCAGAGTAAAACCCTCACTTACATTATTATTTCAATCAGAGGAGACTCATTTCAATGCAACGAATTTTATTGATAAAACACAAAGCTTGGAGTAAAAGTCTTTGGCGTTTAGACCCCATGGTGAAAAGCTCATGATAAAGGGGGAACGTGAATTATGAATAGATTAGATACCCCCCCCCATGGGGTCTAGACACTGGTGGCGGTAATAAGGGGAGAAGATGATGACTGGGCTATGCGAGGTGTGGTTCTGGATGAGGGGAGTGCCGCTGGCTGACGAGGAGGTGCCTCGAGTGATGCGGAGAGGGTGACTCGGGAGAGGAGTGGCCGCGGGTAACTACGGGATGACTACCAGGAATCCTGCCCAGACTGCCACGATGCTTGGAGGAGCCTGGGGTGGGGGAGGGATGCGATGAATCTGCAATGACAGCTGACAGCAGAAGAGAGGGAGCAGGTTAAATTTTGACAGCTACGATGTGATTGGTTGAGAGATAACTTGTGTCGAACGGAGATTGGTTAGATGCGGGAACGCCCCCGATCCACTGATAGGAGGAGAGCTGGAGAGTGAATGAAATAGTGAAGCGGGAAATGTCTCTCTGATTGAATTTATGCTGAGCTTCATTAGTCAATGTTGTGGTTTGTGCTGCCTGTCACTCTAAAGTAAAACACAGCAGGTTTGCATATGTCCCACCTCCCCGACAACAATGGATTAAGAGGCGCTTTTCTCATTTAAACGACGTCAACGACTGTCCGTCAAGCACATATCAGCCAACCAATCCACCAACTGAACTGTCTGCCCTATAAATTAATGATGATATTGTCAGGCTATATGTATAAATTTAGACTTATAATTCAAATTGTCGAGTCAAACAGGCTAATGTCAACTCAAAATTGCTTCAAGGTAAAGAAATATTCAGTCCCTTTGTGAAAAATAAGGTTTGGATAACAGCAGATTGACTGTACGACTCCTACAACAGGTCTGGATCACTCATAAATTGTGTTTGTATCTAAAAGAAAATTCAAAATATAAGAAAATTGGTGAATGCAGCAAATTCTCCTAAAACATTTGCTCGTACAAGTGGTTCTTGCATGAGGCCCAGTGTCTATCACTGTTATGTTTTTCTCTTTTTTCTTACCCCGCAAACACAAACATCAGGCAAATACTACATTTTTTTTAAACCTTAAGATAGAAGTAAATGTTATTTTTTACTAAATCAAATGGACTCTCACAACACCATACATGGTGTACATGTGTCTCTATGACTTCTCTCTCTCTCTCTTTTATTTTTGCTCTCAGGGATCTCGAGGGAAACCAAATTCAGACTCTCAACTACTCGATCTTGAAGACCTGCAGCAAGCTTGAAGTTCTGTGAGTCTCCAACTTTGTAACTTAATAAAAGCTGAAATGTTTGAAAAACAATCACTGTTAGCAGTTTACATGTGTCAGCAGGCTTGTTTTCATTCCTTTTAGTGAGCTTTTAAAGTCTCCCAAAACATAAACTACAAGTATTGCATCAGATACACTCTAACTAGACCAACTAAATATAACATTCTAACTAGAACCATAAAGGGTTCTTCAACTTGAAGAACATGTACCTTTTATAAAGGTTCCACTTGGAGCCCTTTCAGGGAGTTTCACCTAGAACCCAACATACAGGGGTAGACGGCAACTAATAGAGGACACGCTATTGACAGCCAAACATAAACACAAGCTGTCTGCTTTGATGTCCAAGCTGTGTGACTGACAGCGTTAATGACTCCAGGAGGAATCTGGTCATTTTTATGTCGTCTAGTTCTCGTTTTTATTTTTATGAATCTGGGAGCTTCTCCACACAAGCTGGCAGTGTTTTTGTTCAGGGCTATTATGAGTCTCAGTAGTCTTCACCTGGGAAGAGTGACTCACTTATAATATCCTCAGAGATATTTACAGCCCTCATTTAAATGCCTTGCTTTTGTGTTTTCACAAGCAGAGAAATGCAGAGAAATGTTTTTGTAAACTTCATGTTAATCTTTTCTTATAGGGAAAAGTTCTCTAATTATGTATTCTGTTCACCACTCAGTTGGATCAGACAACAAGAGGAGTCAAACACACACATACACTGACACTGCTTTGTGTTTTTTTCCTACTATATTGTCGCCTCTGTTGATGTTTTGTATCTGTTTTTCATGTAAAAAGCAAACAAATGTGGTGTGTCTTTTTATCTGAGACATTTCTGATCATTTGTGATATTTCAAATTTGTGATCATAACAGAATAGACAGATGAAAACTAATCACTTCACTCGATCTGGCTTCACCTCTCTATGTTCTGGTCCATGCCAAGAACGATAACTATAACGATAACAATGTTAGCATGCACGGTGATGAACGATAACGTTCTGTATACGTTGGCGCCAATTTGATGGTGTCCTGATGATCGTCACATCACAAAGGACCAAACAAACTTCAGGGACCATCTCGGCATCAAAGACCGTTTGACAAGTATGTCTCGGGCAGAATTGTTTGACCCTGGCAGATTTGACATTATTAAGATGTTCTTGAGCATTTAACTGCCATCTGCTCCTGTGTTGCTCTGTAGGTCTGAGCAGCATGTCTGAGTGTGAATATGTGTGGGCAAGAGGAGGTTAAAAACGTTTTTTGTGCAATGCCGGAACACGTTTTTCAGGCAGAGCTGTTTCAGTCAGCATTCTGTCTTAACATAAGGAGGATTATGGGAATTGGTTGCCATATGTTCAGATTCTGCAACATCTGCATCCAGATCCCAGCAGGAATCCAAGACAGAGGATTGAGGCACCACTTGATGTTTAACTATATACATCTGTTCTGTTCAGATTACTGATGGACAACAGGATCAAAACAGTTCCTGAAAACACCTTCCAGTCTCTGTGGAAACTGGCTGAATTGTGAGTCCTATTCAGTCTGTGTGTGTCCTTTTCATTCTGTTCACATAATCACTTTATATCAGCTGACATTAAATAATACGAGGTGGTGAGAGTAATCAATCACCAGGTTTCAGAGGATAATCTTTCATTAGTAATCCTTAAATGCCCCGGTGTTGAGGGAGTTTCTTATTGCTGATTGAAAATGGATTTTTCACAGCCTGAAAGTGGAAATTTAATTCAGCTCTACACATTTCTTTTTAAAAGGCCCAGTCATGAGCATATGATACAATAAAATTTGTTTTCAGCTAATTAAATAAAATATAATTGTAGAACTGCTGTTTATTGTCACTTAGTGGTTGGTTAGGATGAAACAATTTCCAAAATCTTTGTGATATCTGAGAGGATTGTGTAAATGATATTTGACCGTTTAATTAAATTAACTGGCAGCCTGAAGGTTTATGGTTGATATTGATCCTTTGATGGATCTTCTGATAACTACCTAATAAGAAAACAGTTTGTTCAGTGAACTAAAAATTAGCACAATGAATCAGCAAGCATGCAAGAATTAAAACTTAAAAACTGTTGTCTTAAAATGAAGATAATGTATAAAGTTTCAATGAAAGCATAGTTTTGTTTTTTTCTGAGATTTATTTTGTTAATATTTAATTTTCTGATAAATCTCTTCATAGCAAATCAACAGTTTTAGAATACTCACATGATTTCCAGTGGTCAGTATTTATTAATTTGGTCTTCTGTAAATAATCCAAGAAAAGAAAGTTAAAAGAACTTCTGTGGTTTCCACTGTTTCCACTACATTTGGTAATTAACGAGTTAACCGTGAATGTAAGTGAGTCTGCATTTACTTTCTTTGTTTCTCTCTTTCATTGTGTTTAGGAATCTGTCCAGCAACAGGATCAGAGAGCTGCCGAAAAACACCTTTAAGAACCTTTCCAAGTCCCTCCTCAAGCTGTGAGTAACTGATTGTCTGGCTGTGAGGAGAGGTGTGCTTCCTTATGTGAGGATTATAGGAGGGGATTAGGGTGAAACGGAGTACATTAAGTGTAAAAACACTTTGGGGATCTCCAGTTTTATGGTTGGATTCAGAGTGCATGACTTTATTTCACTGTTAATGCCTCCCAACGGAAAGAAACTTAAAGGGAGTGTTAAGCAGAATAAAAGTTTTAGTCTTGTGGTGGAGCTTTCTCTCAGTTATTGTCGTACTGTTCAAACAAAACAAACAAACAAAAAAAATTATCCGAGCAACATTTGTCCCTCAGTGTACTCTTAAGCACAAATCTGAGGTACTTTTACTTTATTTAATTTCATTTTATGCCACTCTATACTCGTATCCACTACATATTAGAGGAACATATTGTATTTTTTACTGCACTAATTTATCTGACAGTTCTAGTTACCTGTTGCCTTACAAATTAAGACCAGCATATTAAATATTTTGTATTTTTGCAGAGTTAACTCACCAGCGATAAGCAAAGTAGTTAGAATGAGCTCCACCTGACCAGGTACAACATTAAAATGCTGCACACACATTGCTGCATCAGCAAAGCAATCAGCAATAATATATTTCATGGCAAACCTGGCCTTTTTCTGATGTTATTGACATACTTTTATTTAAAGGACCAGTATGTAGGATATATTGGCATCTATAGTGGTGAGCTTGCAGAGTCAAACACCTTGTCTCACCCTCCTTTTACAAGCATGTAAGAGGACATATGCTGGCTGTTAATCTTGTGAAAAATGCAAAAAGGCCGTATCTAGAGCCAGAGTTAGGTTTGTCCATCCAGGGCCACTGTAAACACACGATGGTGCAACATGGTAGACGCTATGGAGGAGGGCCCTTTGTTGAAATAAATGTCTCATTCTAGGGTAACGAAATGCAAAGATTGTTGTTGTTTAGCTAATTATACACTAACGAAAGCATACTTGTGAATATCATACTCAATTTCTGCCATATTCTGCCAATAAATCTCCATAAAAGTTTAAGTAACATTTATTTTTACTTACTTACCTTTTGCTTACCTTTTGAAGGAGAAATCCTGAATATATCTACTGTAATAAATCATAAAATGAGCATGATATGTCATCAGACATCAAAGAAACATGTTAAGGTGAAACACTTGCTTCACTTGACGTGAACACTTCAGCTGTGTTCTCTCCCTTTGAAATGTCCATCCTAGATCAGAAAAACTGTTTTGTATGTCAGTTTCACATTTATCGGGGTTCAGATTAATGCTGAGTGTTTGCAAAGGAGTTAAGTGTGTGTGTGTATTTGTAAGAAATCCTAAAGAATCCTGTAGAGGGCGTAGATGTTTATAACAGCCAAATTGAGCAAAATGTTAATGGAGTCTGGCAGGCAGTGAGACAGGCAGCTGCTTAACTCATCTTCCAGAGTGTGTTTATTTGGAGCAGGGGGCTTTTGTTTTCACGATAATGGGCTTAATTTTACATTGATAAACCAATGACAGTTATAAACAGCTGATCAATCCTGCTCTCCTATGGAGCTCCTGCAGCCTGCTGTGTCTGGGGAGGAGGGGGGCGGGGGGAAAAAAACTTGCTTCAACCAGAGATCGTATATTAAACATGATTACAAGATACTTAATATACAGTCTATGGGTCCAACTCGCTAGTATCTGAACACCTCTTTCATCACTGGTGAAAAATATGAGTAGGCATAAACAGAAATTCCAAAAATGGAGCAGATGATCAAAAACTGTGCTGTAATTCTTTACATCTTGTTCTTCAAAACAGCATTGAGGACAAAGTGGATGAATGGGCTGTCTGAAATGGAAATATCAATCTCCTATACATGTTTTGGACATTTTCACGGGAAATGTATTTTTATCATCAAAAACAACTCACAGTCTGGAAAATCTTCACAAAAGAATTTGAGTAGATCTTTTTCTCAGACATTTCAACTCGGAAAAAACATAAGAAAAGAAGTGTTTCTAAATACATAGTGATCACTCAGTTCCCTCAGTTTCCTGTTGGCCTGACCAGTGAATCAGCCTGCACCACACCCAGCAAATTATCATTAATCGTGTTTTTACATTTAAACCCCGGGAAAATGAGCAGGCTGAGCAGTGATTTTGCTGCATTTGCCACAATCAAAATTGCTGGTCTGAGGCCCAGAATACAGTATTTTCTCCTTCCAATAGAAACATCTGTAATACAATGAAGTAAATTTACTGAGCACCAAACACACTGACACATTACTCTTTGTATTATCACAGTTTGAGCTACTGAGTCAAATAAAACTTTGAAAGAAAGAAATGTATCAGTGTATCTGTTCCATGCATTTGTAGGGAGTCGTCCAGCTCAGCCAGAAAATGACTCTGTATCAGTTCCTCTCCGTACAGTACATCCATGTAACTTAGACTAGTGGACAAATACACCATGTTTATTTTTTTTTACCTAAAAGATACTTTGACATGTCAGAGCAGTGAAAGTACAAGAGCTGCTGCTTCTCCTTTACAGTATGTCCTCTGGGAACTAAAGAGCACATAGATATATGGGACATTTTGATCGTGCACACTTAAAAGGTTTGACCTTTTAAACCATTTATCTACTGTTATTTTTTATAGGAAGTCACTGATCCGATCCTCAGTATCAGTTTCATTCCAGTACTGACTAAAATCACTGGATTTTCTAGTCACTCAGTCAGTAAACGCTTCACTCAATAGTCTCACATCTTACTTTTAGATTACTTTGTAATGTAGTCAGTTACTGAATATAAATTGACAATGCAATTTTTCTAATTAGAAACATAATCCATTGGATTACAAAAAAATGTGATATAATCTAAATACTTTTGGATTATTTCATAATCAAACATTGAAAATGCTGCACTGTGCACAACAAAAAGGACACAGCCACAAAAATTTCCAGTCACAAATATTCATTTTCCTTTTTAAACATCTCAAAACATTTTCAGTGCAGATAAAATGTATTTTTGCTTTGGGTTCTTTTTGTGGAGCAGTTGTCTAAGAAACTCTGTATATCAGATGAACTTTTCATGAGTTAACAGATCATTATTTGTAATCATGAAAAAAGTTAAATAATTAAAAAATAATAAAATTCAAAGACATAATCAAAAATGTAATCAAGTAATCTCTGACAATGTAACTATAATCTAATTACACAATTTGTAAAATGTTTAGTAAATTGTATGGTATAGCTATATGTATAGTTACTTATTTTTTGTAATCTACTTACATAATCCCACTTTCATGCACTTGGTTACGACCCAACCCTGCTGAGGAGAAACGGGGCAGTAAAATTGTTTCATGTCCTGTAAAAAATTTAATCCACATTCATATTTCGTTCGGTGGAATGGGAAGATTGAAAGGTCTGGACCCAGGCAAAGAATTAACACTAAAGTCTATAAAAACTCAAAAGCAAGTACCTTGCATTTAGAAATGTATTGCAGAGTCATGCTGTGGGTTTCACAGCCTGATGTTCTTTAGGTGGCTTGGTTAAGCAAAGTGCATCCACACAAGTGTATCATTGACAGCTTAGTTTTTAAGAAAGGGGAAAAGACAGTATTGGTTATTGGTTTCAGCAGATCTTCATTGTTGCAGTGTCACTATCGGACCTGAAAAAGAAGTGTCGAAGCATCCCTACTATTTAGAACAAAGATTAAGACACGGCTGCTTGTGAACAACTGTTGTTTCTGTGAAAGGAGGGAGGCCGGACTGTGACAGTGATACTGCCAGTCAGAGTACTGCCTCATGAATAATGCTATTATAAGGTTAATGAGCTCCAAACACTCTGTTTCATTAATTAAATTAGTTTCACACCAACTTTTAAAAGGCCTGACAGAAAGTTTTTCATGCTGTTTGTCATTATGTGTTTGCGTGTGGTCTGTTAATCTGTTGAATGGGGCTGAAGAGCAGTTTGTGGTTTGGATTTGTGGTTTCTGGTTGGATGGTGCCCAGAGTGAACAACGCAAACATGCTGCTGTCTCAGGGCTTAACAATGAGGGTTGCCCTCTTGCCCAGGGCAAGTAAAATGCCACATTGGGCTAGTAAAGATGTGAACACAGTCCATCTCGAGAAACAATGACGGGGAATTGTCATACCAGTAGTGTTTGTTACAGTCACATTTATGACAAACTATGTTCTTGCTTTAATTAGGGCTGCACGATATGGTAAAAAAAAGTCATATATACTGTACATATGTCATCAATTAAGCAATATGCGCTACGATTAGTGGGAATTATCATTTTGAGTCAAATTTTCATTTTTACAAAAAAGGTCATGATGATGTGACATTTGTGGTCTGCACAAAACAAACATGTTTTCTTTAATTATGGAGAACAAGAATTGTACTCAGAACATCTCTGCAGCACTACAGTCTTTCATTATAATGCTGTTTTTTCCACACATTTTTCCTCTTTCAAAAAATTGCAGTTTGTTCTGGTTCTGCGATTTGGACACTGCACTTGGTCATATTGCAAATTCGATAATGTTGTGATTCATTGTGCAGCCCTACTTCTGATTCATATACTTAAAGCTTAAGCAAGTCAACTAACTTTTGTCTTTGTTGTTTTTGAAAAAATGCTAATAAATGAAATAGTTTGTACAGAGACTTCAGGCCAGTACAACATCAATCTGTTAAGCTCCTCAAAGGACATTGTGAATATTTATTTGGATATGACTTCAGTTGACTTCATCATTCCTCAGAAAGACACGTTGTAAACAAAACATGAGATCTATAAAACTCTCCGTATTATTTAAACGTTTCATCTCAGTTAGCTCACACTGCTTGATGCCAATTCTCCAACAGTTCGCAGGTGTCGACATTACAGTCATTTCTCTCTGTCTTGTTTTGAGTTAAGCGGCTTTGTCAAAACTTTACAACCAGTTGAAAATTTACACATCATGATTCTGGTAAACTACCCACACAGAGAGGACATGCAGTAAAATTCACACCAGAATATAATGTTCCTGCAGATGATGAGCCCTCCGTCCGCACACTCACACACACAAACACAGAAAAACACCCAGACTTTCGGAGCAGTTTGTTTTTGTGACAAAATGAACTGGAAAAATGGAAAAGACAATGATCAAGGACAGCCTGAACCCTTTTAAATGTGTGGGATGCCACAGTGTGAGGTAGTTAGTAGTTTGGTTGGAGGTAACTAGAACTTTACAGCTAGCATCGTTATTAAAATTACCAGTATGTTGCATTGAATCGGTCCCTCTTTTTATTGTGAGAATAATTGAACATCTGTTTGTTCTACAGGCCTGATGTTTGTACCGGCAGCAGTTTAAGAGTTTTTGGTTTGACTGTCTTGAAGTCACATTCAAAACCACAATAACCTGTTCATATTGTCATGTGCTGCAGTGCCAAGGATGGATGTTATACTGTATAAGTGTACATGTATTATTACAGAAGTACTGTTAATATATATTCCCAACATTCAACTTTATGAGTCACAGGTTTTGTTTGCTTTGTTCCTCTTAGTTGCAATGCAGTGGACTACAGTGCTGCCTTAAACTGCATTTTAAAAATATCAGAGGAAATAAGTGTTAGGAGCCTATTTATCAGAGTTAAACAGAGGTATTATGTCCAGACTGCATTAGGGCTTCGTTACAAAAAAATCTCATTCTACAGAATGCATTAGAAATAAATGGGAAATTGGAGGTAATTTTGAGATTTCAAAGGAGGAATGGTGCAGCTTTTGTGACTTTTAATGGAAGTGCACCAACTTGTATATATGGAGAGAATTTGGATTAAAGGGTATAATTAGATTTTTTTTAATATATATATATTACCCAGAAGCTGTGAGCACGCTTTGCAGTAGAGGTTTTCAAGTGCTGGAGACTGTGTGGGAGTCAGGATGCCAATCACTGTCATATATTTTAGAAATGTCTGAGTGCTGGAATCCATTTCTGGTCAGAGATGCACAAGCAAAAGTTCACTTTCATTCAGGACACTTGAAAGGATTTTGCTTCCTGACTCCCACACAATAGAGGAAGATATACTTGAATGAAGTATATGTGATGGAAAAACTTGCTTTTTGAGATCACCTGCAAATGCAAATGAACAGTTTTATTAAATTATGTTAAAATGGGTACGAAAGTCACAGCCAACTTTATGGGGTTAGATTAATAGATCGTTTCCTGTTATGTTTTTTTTTCTCCTGTCTAAGGAGACAAGAAAATAATAAGTGTCTAACAGTGGGAAACAATATACTTTAGTTTATAGCACAGTTCCATTGAAAGTCTGATCCTTATTATACATCATTAGAGGTTTATTTGGGACACATTACGACAGAACTGTACTGTAAACCAAAGTGAAATCACATATCTGCTGCTTCCCCATTGAAAAACAATACGTGAGCCAGATCAACCAAGTAAAGGCCAAAATTATAAAGGTACAGGAATATTTTGTCTATGGGTGACAGGACGGACTTATTGTAATATTGTAGGCAGATTATCTGAGTTCATAAAAGAAGTAGGCATACTTTTCGTATAATTTGATACAGAGTATGGTATGTTACGTATTGTTACGTCTTATTAGTGTATTGTAAAATAAAGTGTGACCAAGAAACTTTATAGGATGCATAATGTTTGAAAAAAAGCATAATGTGGGTTTTTAAGTCGTTCACATCATGTGTTGCAGACTTGAACCTGCAAGGCTATTTCTTTGTAGTTAGTGAAATGCTCTCAACTATCCTTTAAATAAAAATAAAACTAAATGAATAAATTGTCAGGGATCGCCGGTCAATGGGTAGAAAAAAACTTACAGAAATGCCATGCTTGTCATCTGTTTTGCAGAAACATTTCTCACAATCCCCTTCTGCACATTTACCCGAGCCACTTCAACCACCTGACACATCTTCAGTCTCTGTAAGTACACACACACAAACACACACACACAGACACAGACACACACATTTAAAGAAACTGCGGTGGTAAAATATGCTCTGTTTTTTGCAGGGCTCTGGAGGGGATAGAGATCCCAGATATTCAAACAAAGATGTTCCTGCCTATGAAGAACCTCTCCCACATGTATGTACAATCCCACACAAGTTTCACTACCCTCACACGTCTGTCATCACTGAATATCCAAACATGATGTCTCTTTATCTTTTTATCCCCTCTGTGCCATTGTTTGTCTATCTCTGTCTGTCTCTCCATTTTTTTTTCCTCTTCCAGCTACTTTTAAGAAGTTCCAGTACTGCTCGTACGCGCCTCACGTCAGGTCCTGTAAACCCAACACAGACGGCATCTCCTCCTTTCAGGACCTGCTGGCCAGCATGGTGCTGCGGGTGTCGGTCTGGGTCATGGCTTTCATTACCTGCTTTGGTAACCTCTTGGTCATTGGCATGAGGTCACTGATACAGCTGAGAACAACCTGCATGCTGCCTGCATCAAAGTCCTCTGCTGTGAGTAACCACACGCTTCATTCTCACAAAATAAAGTTTTACTTACCAAGCAAGTCAGCACAGATAATTTATACAGCAACTTTTTCACAATGTGCTTCACAGTCAAAGAAATCAAATCACATAAAATAAAATAAATGAAACAAAGATCAAATATCAGATAAAATGTACAGGGGAAGCAGATAAAAGCACAGGATTAAAACTAAATACCACCCAAATAGCTGCCTGACCAATTTTTTAGCTGCTTTTAAAGAGTCCACAGAGTCCAGAGATCTCATACTAATTGGGAGGGTGTTCCAAAGTTTAGGGACTACAGACTGAAAAAATAAATAGAGAAATAGAGATATAAAAATAAATAAAATAGAGAAAAACAAGGCTTCTTGTCTACAAAATAACACATATCTCTGGAAATTTTGATCAGAATGTCACCAAATTTGGACTAAATATTCACAGACAGTTGTTACACACAACAAAACAAATATTTAATTAATATCTTTGTCCATCTTTGAAATTTGTACACTAAAATACACATGTATTAAAGGCAGAAATTGAATAGAAGATTAAGAATCCAAAAGGTATATACAGTATATAAATGTCTGTCAATCTTAAAGTAAGGAGACAAATCACCACAAAATGCTGTTTATATGTACAAAATACTGTTATCATAAAAGTAGGTTACTTGCCTATTCACCTCAATCCACCCTCTGGTGTCACCAGCTCCCAGCAGGTGGTTAGGGCAGCCAGCACAGACCGATGCAGTGGGGAAATGTAAGAGTTATGTAAATGTGTGCAGAGAAGGACACAAACCAGTGATAAAGACATATATATTTTAATATTTTCTTTGAATACCACTGACTGACTTATGAGTAAGTGTCAAGATTTTAAAATTATTCTAAAATCAGCAGGAAGCCAGTGCAAGGAGGTTAAAATAGGTGTAAAATGGGACCATCTGTTGGGTTGTGTTTATAGCCTAGCAGGAACATTTTGGACACTTTGTAGACGGTGTAAGAAAGATTTATTAAGGCCTGTAAAAAGAGAATTGCGGTTGTCTAAAGGTCTCCATTTCATTTATTGATACAATAGACCCAATGAAGTTTGACTGTGTTCCTTAAATGAAAGAAGCATGATCAAGTGAGTCCTAATGTAAATAAAGAAATCATGGATCGATTGAAAATTAAACCAAGATTATGCAGACTAGATTGACCGAATGAGGATAGGGTACCCAGGTTCTGCCTGATTGTTGGTTTAAGGTTATCAGGAACAATAATCAAAACTGGTTTTAACTGCAGAAAATTATTCACCATCCAGTTTCTAATAGCATTTAAACATTTTTTCCATAAAGTCAGTTTATGGAGCTCATCACTTTTAAATGATAACCACAACTGGATGTCATTAGTGTATAAAAAATAAGAGATGTTGCTGAAATTACTGATTATGTGTCCTATTGGCAACATGTAAATGGAAAATAAAATGGGCCCCAAAACTGATCCCTGGGGGACACCAACAAATTCACCCATAGAGAGTGACAAAGTTCTGTCTGGAAGGTAGGAGGAGAACCAATCTGATGCAGGCCCAGAAATTACCAACAAAATAAATTTTCAATTGGTATTCTTGGTATTCTACAAACTCCATCTTCAATCTTTTGCAATTCTTGTGTAGAAATATTATCATATTTGCTGGGAGGGCCTTCTGGAGGGCACTTTACCACACCGTCTTGGACGCTGGGCCACTCTAGAGTGCACTTTATCATTTTTATTATTATTAAAACTATGCTCTCAATTGCCGGGGGTCAGAGATGCCCACACTATCGACTTGGTACAGGTTGCGTTTCGGTACACAAGCCAATACTATGTGCAAATAAAGAAATACTTAATAAATGTAGTATCCAATTGTGTGTGTAAGGGCAGATGTAAACCTTACCTTAAAAACAACAGTAAATTAAAGCAAATATTGAATTTATTGTGACTGTGGAATTAAAGAATTACATGAATGAAATTAAAAAGCAGACCTATAAAGGCGAGTCTTCAAACTTTTCTTTTAAGACGTGATGCAGACAAGTAGCCTGGGTCCAGACCCTTGAATCGCTGCTTACATCTCTTAATTTCCTTTTTTCAGTGTAAGATGAAGTGGAAACATAATGAAACTACAGTGTCATTATCACGTCAGAAGGTAAATACTTTGATATTTAAAGGGAAGACTGTTCTAGAGTCACAAATAGGTCAACTCCAGCCTTCAGAAGCAAACAGATTAATGGGATCTAATGGGTTTGTAGAGCAATTAAAGTGCTGTTGTCCAAGATCACCCACGTTTGTCTGAAATTAAAAACATATTGAATTCAGCTGTGAATTAAGGCACCGCATGGAGCCTCACAAGTGCTTGGTGAGTGCTGTAAAAGTGCAATAATTGAGCCTCGATAGAAGGAATAAGCGTAATGCTCGAGGATATCTACGCCCGGCTTTGTAAACATTGGTTACACTACTGCTCATTTAAAATAATTTGTCACACAGGCAGTAGAGTGAGCTGCTCATAGTGTGCAGTGAACAGAGGCCTATGGATCTGCTTTCCTTCATGTGATACTACTGTACATGTGAAACATTCCCCATTAACACATTGAATTAAGTTCTACATGTGAGAAATACATCAGAAAAATCTTAAGACATAGTGAAGGTCTTGTTCTGTTCACACAGCGGGAGATGATGCCGGAGGCAGAAGCTCATTTTATAGAAAAAATGGAGCCTTAGGATACGAGCTTTAGCAATGATTATCACAATTAATATTACTGTTTAGTCCTTAATAGCAATATTATAATCAATAGCTCCTTGAGATGAAGGCAGTGAATTCAGCTTCCTGCCGCTAATTTTTATGCTTTGTACGAGACATCTTTTGTCACAGTGAATTCTGTTGATTTTTATAGAGAAGAGTGAAATAAATTGCAGTCAGAAAGAGATTACAGCTCGGGGACATGCAGAGTTTAATGGTTTTAGCATTTTTATTATTGCAGTTCCCTTTCAGTTTTTCTTACAGTTATTGTTATTATTAAATAATAACATATATACACACTGTTCAGTAAGTATGTGCACTAGAGGGCGCCACTCAAAAGTTACCTCAAAGAAAAAGAAGAGAAGTTTCTGACAACAGCAAATATTGTGACACTGCAGTGTGGAACGGAAAAAAAGGCAACTTACTTCAGTGTTTTTGAGATCTTAGGTTTAAAAGTTTACCAACTAATAATGTTTTGTCAACAAAAGATTATAGTTCAGCAAACTTTGGTTAGTTTATTTTAAAACTTGAGAACATCGAGTAATAAGAACTCAGACTAATTGTGCACTGTTGATGAAACCATGGTGTTCACTGTGTAACAGAACAGGGAACAGCATTGCACCTTAGATTGGACTATTTTTCATCCTTATGCACGACTGTTTCACCAGTTTTGTTGATTGGATGAAGAGGATTTGGAGGCGCAGTACCCTCAGGCACAAAACAACTAACCAAAAACAAAAAAAAGAACAGCTGCTACCAGCTTTTTTTTTAAAACATTGCTAAAATCAGTATTGACTGTAAAATTTTCTTCAATTTACCCAGAAAGATGCCTGTGGAATATCCTTTGGCAGTAGGTTTTTCTTGCCTGTCAGAGTACACGAGAAAGCAGACCTCATTTCGTCCGTAGCAGTTTCAGTAGCTTCAGTTTGATCCAAACTCAAATATCTAGTGAAGGCATTTATTTGCCTGGAAATTACAAGTTTTCTCAGCGTTTATTTTTACAGTCTGGAGTAGATTGAAATGATGTACCTCTTGAGAAAGAGCCAAAAGCGGAGGCAGCGTTGTAGACAGCAGTGGTCTGTGTGACCGCTAAATACATTGTGTGATGTGGATGGAGAATTACTTTCACCAACTAAGTGACAACAGTCGTCATTTCCAATACTTTAGGATTTTTAAAATGCCTTTGTTGTGTCCTGTGGTTGTGTCTTGCTTGAACTATTGGATAAACTGCAACACTGCCCCCAGACTACTGCTGCTGCAGCTCTGAAGGCTCATTTATGTGCTACGTTAGCTACTCATACAGACTCTCTCTCAAGACGTACATTATTACAACCTGCTCCAACTTCACCATGTTTTGTTGTTGTCAGAAACTTTTGGCTGTTGTTCTTCTTTAGGGTTTAGGATTTTGCCTGACATTCATGCCAACATAAAGGACACATGAAAGTGTGTGGGTTACATCATTTAAAACTTCTGTATCTATTTTCGTATACATTTATGGGAGCATAAATGAGCTTAAGGCTTCGGAGAAACATGCAGAAATATGGACAAATTGAATGCAGAGAATGGACAGAAGGTTCTGTCTATATCCTATGCATATCTAACGTTTAGCATGAATGAGCCTGTAGTCTGACTCACTGCATGTAAACTGTGGTTGTAAGCTTGCCATTGGCCGGCTATGTCTGGTGCTATCCATCTTCCAATTTTCAAAATCCCCATCGTTATGGAAAAGAACATCTTCTGCAGAGCAAAGAATCACACTGAAAATGACAAGGTACTACCTGGGTAGCTATGAACATAAACAAGCTAGCAGCTGTTACTTTTCTTATGCAGGATTCAGTCATTTTATTGCCCTGGCTCACTTTCCCACAAGCAAATGTTCCATCAAAAGTTTCCGTCAGCATGATTTTGCAGGGGTTCTGTCGCTGTATCCTGGGCTTTGCAGCTCCCAAGACGATTGTGATTGGTTTAAAGAAACACAAAGAAGCCAGAGCGTTTTTTTATACCTGTAGCAGAATGATAATGTGTGGAGCAGCTGGACAGGTCTGGCTATGCTACACTGAGCACTAAGTCCAGCACCAGCACCCTAAACGAGACAAATTTCCGTTTCATTTTTAATATCTTGGGCAGGATTAATCATGATAAAATATTTATAAATTCAGCTTTAAAAAATGTCAGTGTTATTAAGATTAATTTCAAGGCAATAGAAAGAGCATTTTTTAACAGGGATGGAGGGATGGAAACCTTTTCTAAAAAAGAAATAGTCAAATTTCCACTGCCTTTTAATGGACATCTTGTCTTCTCTCCCCTGTTGTGCACCATTTGTCTCCTCTCTACTTTGGTCTCCGTTTTATACTGTCAGTCATTTCTCCTTTCTTTAGTTCTTTTGTGTCAGTTTTACTGATTTAACTCTCGTCTTTCTCTGACTCGTCCTCTCTGTGCCAGTTGCTCCTCTTCCCTCCTTTTTATTCATCCTCCAGGCTTCACTCCCTTCGCTCTGCTCCATCACCTGCTCTCAGGAAATATCTGTTCAAACCCTCAAGGAAAAGAGCGGTTGACAAGTTTGGTCTTATTTCTAACTTTTCATCCCTGTCATGTAGACTCTCAGCATAGCGGGAAAACTAAAAAGACTTTGAAGCTTTAAAAACTGAGTCTTAGTGGCTTCCTTGAGCCTGGTATTAACCCAGTGACTCACACCTGCTCACAGGCACATCTAACGCAAGTGATTAGCCTGGGGAGGGTAGATGTAATGTTCTGCAGTGTGGATTTTAATGAGAATTTTGAGGTCTGACTGCAGGAGGTGCCAGCAGTTGACAGATAGAGCGCCTCTCTCTGTGTGAATGGGCTCACGTATGTCAACATCTCTTATCGTTCAGGTGCAGACTGTCTCATGGGCGTCTACCTGTTTTTCGTTGGAGTGTTTGATGTCAAGTTCCGCGGGCAGTACAATCGTAACGCCCTGCTCTGGATGGAGAGCATGGAGTGTCGGACCATTGGATTCCTGGCCATGCTCTCCTCTGAGGTAACTCACAACCACACATACACCTATATGAATACAGACATAACCCGTGACACAATGTAAGCTGTACTCACTGCAATACATCTGCAAGATATGTTATTTTTAGGCTGTCAGTTTCAGTTACACACTCTTCTTTCTGCTGATGCTGCTTTTTCATTGATCTCATATCAGCCATTGCTGCCTGTGCTGCCCCATATAGGCTCTGATTCTAGTTAGTCTGGTTATCATCCATAATCAGAGATGGGCAACATTTAAATTAAATGTATTAAATTGCTTTTGAGTATTGCTGGGCAGAAAATATAACATGTCGTTTGTAACAAAATACTTTAAGAACTTTTATTTGTGTATTCACAATACTTAAAATACATAATTAAATATGCCATTTTATTCTCAAATAAGACAGACTTATATCCTCAGACTTAAAGTGTAGGGAAAAAATGCCGTGTGCAGATTTTTTATGTTAATTTGTGCAAAGTTTTGTGCAAAGAGGAAAATGCTTTAAGCAGAGGACTAAAAGCAAAGAAGTCTCAAATGCTTTTAATCACAGCACTTAAATGCAGCACCAAGTAGGAGGTTTCAATTAGCCTTTACTTGATACTACAGTAGTACACATTGAAATCTAACTGTGACAACAATAAAACAGATTTATGTTACTGTGATGATTATAAATCGTATTAGCTTGGGCCAAACCAAGTGTTTCTCTTGAAGGAAAGAAATCAAGTTTAGTTGGTTGGGAAAAAAGGTCGGCACTCATGTTACAGTAGGTAGTGTTATGAGTTAAAAGAAGTTCCTTCAAAATGAATAGTGTTTTCCCTCAGGTGTCTGTTCTCCTCCTGACCTACCTGACTCTGGAGAAGTTTCTGGTCATCGTCTTTCCCTTCAGCAATCTGCGCCCTGGCAAACTTCAGACTGGGGTGAGTTTTACTACTGTTAGAGGAAAATAATCTGTCTGCTGAAGTTAATTGGATCCTTTTTGTAGTTTGTGTTTTTTTTAAGATACAAAATCTATAAAGAAACAACTGAGGTGTTTATGCTGTCTTCAGTTGTTTGTGAAAACATTGGATTTTCTCTTCTATAATAGTTTTTCTCTGAATAGAATGAGCCAATATGGTACCATTGTTCCACTGTGAACACTGACCAGAAACAGACAAATTGCAGAACAGATCCTAATTACAGCTGGTAGCACCAGACAAGCTTTAATATGCAGACATGCAGCATTTCAGCTTTGTGTCACAGTGTTCACAACAGCAGCTTTATAACTCCACAAAGTTACCTCCAGAGTAACTCCACAAATCTATTTAAATGAAAATGAAATAATTTCATGAGTACAACTAATCCATGGAAACTTTACTGTTAGTTGACTCCCTTATGTGTTAAAACACCTCAGTAAAGATTCTTTATCAATATTTAGATGAAAATATTAATGAAGATTCTCAATAAATCTTGACATTTTTACCCATGAAATAAACAGAGCTTTAACAGACCACTTGGTTCACTCTGTTCACTTAAGTTCAGCTCAACTTCTTCAGATACTGTGTTGAAAATCTTCATGTCAAGATTACAAATGGTGGAGTAAAAAAAATCAAGATAACAGAGCATTAATACATGTACATGAGTAGTGTTAGTTCAGACAGAACAGCTGTTTTGTTCAGGACACAATCACACGTGTGCAAATGCAGGACAAGTGACCATCACCCGCTGTGAATCCACACAGTCAACCACACACACTCCTTTGCAATTAGTTGAGGCTGCGAACACTGATGGTAATAGTTCACCAAAGTTGAACTCCATGCGAATAGGAGATGCTAATTTGCGCACGTGTGATCATACATTATGGATGAGAGCAAACACCAAGATGCGCAAATTCTGAGGTCTTTGCCAGTTCAGATGCATAAAATAAGGAAACCGTATCCCTGTTTAGCTATTAGGAGCCCAAATCCTGCGGCCAGTCAGATGAGAAATTGCCGATCAGCGTTTTATATAGAAAAGTTAAATAAATGGGGTCCTTTCAGTCTGCCTCCATCAAAGTGGATGAATCAGACATATACAACTATCTTACTGAATCTTGTATTTAATGTTTCACGTTTTATATAATTTGGACACTTTATTTTGATGTTTTTGTAATGTTAAACCAAACTCCTTTCTAAAAGCAGGTCTTTATTTGCACCATTATTATGATTCTTTTATGACTGACTTTGATTTACGGACACAGTCGGCACACATTTCATTTATTCAGGAACATCATTAACTAACATGTGATTAAGTGTTTGATACAGACATGCATGCTGACTGGCTGCTTTTACAGCGCTTACTTTCAACCAAAGTGGGGCATGGTCGTTCTCAAGTCAGGGACGTGACATATTGCTGCTCTCATTCATACTACACAATCACTTTCTCATCCACAGCTGTGTGACTATCATCTGAATAGAAACGTTCAATCATGCAGGTGTGAAGCATTGCCATGATAACTGATATACTCATGCCAAAGCATTTAGTTGTTGCAGCTTCCACCACCACCCTAACCTCCTCTTTATGAGCTATATTTTTATTTTTTTTGTTGATTTAAAGCGGCCACAACAAACTTCCATATCGTGTTGTTTTTGGAGGCGCCTGTGGATAAAAGTGGTCGTCTTTCAAGCATAATAGCCATAAAATATAAGACCAAAAATAAACTTATCCAGAGAAAAAGCTCATCCAGCTTCTTTTTAACTGGCTGTCGCACCACTCACTGTAACTTTGCCTGAGAAAATGTAAACACAGGCCCGTTTCATCTGATTTCGAGGAAAACCCAACTGGCAGGCATTAAGAATAACTATACAGAAATAGCCAGTGTTCTCGCTGATGATCTTGTTTGCTTATGTAGATCATAGTAAGGTATCGGTATTAAACTGATTATTTTATTAATATATTTAAGATGTTGATGATGATGTTGATGTGTTTGATGGGAGGTTATTTCTCCAGCAGACTCCTCATTGCAAGAGTGAAGCATTTTCAGCCAAATCTAACTGTATAACCATTTGCTATAGATGCTCCTGCATCTGTGGTTTGATGTTAAGTCTCACTGAAAGAGTGTCCCTGTGCTCTGTGAGAAAGCTCTGCTGTCTTTGTCAGACAGTCTAGACTGAGGTAGAGCCTGAAGCAACTTGTCAATCCACAGGAGACGACTGCACTGAGCTAAAATGTTTGGCATCTAGTCAATTACATGCCAGTGGTAAACAAACGAGTCATTATTTACCTTATATCATTTTTCATTGTGGGCTTTGAAGAGTATTCTGTCAGAAATCCGAACAGCTTGTTTGTCATCCTGTTTCAAGGTGGTCCTGGCTTCGATCTGGCTGCTGGGGTTCATTATTGCTGCAGTGCCCCTGATGAACGAAGACGTGTTTGGAAACTACTATGGACGAAATGGGGTCTGCTTTCCCCTGCACTCTGACAGGCAAGAAAAACCTACTGCCAAAGGATATTCCACAGGCATTTTTCTGGGTAAATTGAAGAAAATTTTACAGTCAATACTGATTTTAGCAGTGTATTAAAAAAAAGTTGGTAGCAGCTGTTCTTTTTTTTTTTTTTTTTTTTGGTTAGTTTTGTGCCTGAGGGTACTGTGCCTCCAAATCCTCTTCATCCAATCAACAAAACTAGTGAAACAGTCGTGCCATAAAGATGAAAAATAGTCCAATCTAAGGTGCAATGCTGTTCCCTGTGCTGTTACACAGTGAACACCATGGTTTCATCAACAATCCACAATTAGTCTGGGTTCTTATTACTCTATGTTCTCGCTGAGAGCCTGTGAAGTCTGATGAATGAATTACAGGGATGTTCTGTCTATAAGGGTGCCAGCGTTTGCATCACGAAACTGTTAAAATATGAATCCTTCTGAATTATTCACCAGTTACCACAGTTCGTCGTTCATCACCAGCTTTTCTTTAAGAATGTTTGCATGCACACATATGAAATATGTATATGCATGCATGTAAAAATTAATGTGTGTGTCTGTGAGGAAGTGTACTGTACATGCTGTACCTGTCTACCAGTGTTGGATACACATTTATACAGTGGTGGAAAGTTACTAAGTAGATTTACTAGTAGTCTTTAACTGTTACTTTACGATTTTGAAGTACTTGTACTTGGACAGCTGTTATGACTGTGGGCACTAGTTACTTTTCAGATAAAGATATCCCATTAACACACATGTAATAAGCCTATAAAATACAATGCCTTGTTATGAAGCAACATCACACGAGAAAGTGAACTTTAACATCATTATTAGCATGACAGTAATGTGGTCAGGACCAAGGCACTTGCTTCAAAGCATCACTGACTAATCAGTGGAAAACAATCAGTCACATAAATAGAACTCTTGTGTAATGAAATCTAGTTTACTACTCCAGCAAATAGGCCAACGCTTAGTAACGACCTTGGCAACAAAGATGATGTCTAGTCCCTGTAGAGTCAGCCGGCCAACTGGAGCTAACGTTAATGCTTTCTAGAGATAGTGGA
Organism: Lutjanus argentimaculatus; assembly: GCA_034769285.1. Taxonomy (NCBI): domain Eukaryota; kingdom Metazoa; phylum Chordata; class Actinopteri; order Lutjaniformes; family Lutjanidae; genus Lutjanus; species Lutjanus argentimaculatus. The sequence continues at coordinate 17,604,490 of JAWZSL010000004.1, read as the reverse complement.
TGTCCCAGATGGAACAAATACCACAAATACAAACACAAAACTGCTTTCGCAGCTCAATCTTATTGTAACTAAGATACCTGCTGAAAAAAAAAAAATCCATGAACAGATTTGTCACAAACTTCACATGTATTTTTTTAAGCTAGTAGCACCTGCCACAGACTCACTGGGGTACAGCAGATGGAGGATACTGAATAGTTTCCATATCAACCAGACATTTTCATTAACTCCAGAGTGTTGTAAATATATTGACAAAAATGTCCAAAATACCTATTTGTTGGCGTTTAGCCATTCAAAAACATGTTCACTGGGGTCACAAAACTGTTTGCTCTCCAGCTTTTCACACACAAGGGAGGCAGCACCTAAAGGGGTAGTGTAGCAGCAGTCTAACACCATAAATTATATTAATTAAAGAAATCTAATTAAATTTTGCAATGAATTCTACTTAAACAGCTCCAAGAAATAGCCTTACAGTAGGACATACACTACCACTGTGGTTCCTGATTTATTTTCATGAATGTAACATTTTAAACCCTTTATTGGAATTTGAGTTATAACAATCACAGGGGACATTTTTCTGCAGAACAAGTACATTATAAGTATATTTATAAGTATATTGTGCTAATAATACCTTTAGACTTTTAAGTAGGATTATGCAGGACTTTTACTTGCAATGAAACATTTTCATATTCATGTATTGGTACTTTTATCTAAGGAAAGGATCCAAAAACTTCTTCCTGCACTGCATTTATGTGTGTGTGAATAGCATGTGCATTTCTTTAGGTCTAAACCTGGTGGCATTCCTGGTGATCGTCTTCTCCTACTCCAGTATGTTCTACTCCATCTATAAAACTGGCATCAATGCCACAGACTTGAGGAGCAGACTGCACAGAGACGTGGCCGTGGCCAACAGGTTTTTCTTCATCGTGTTCTCTGACGCCCTCTGCTGGATCCCCATATTTTTGGTGAAAGTCCTCTCACTATTGGAGGTGGAGATACCTGGTAAGAAATGAAACAGCACCCTGTGTTTTATGGTAATTTAACATCTCATAAATAAGTGATCTACTTTTGAACCCTCTTCGTGTGGAATAGTTTAATAAAAATCATCCACAGGCAGGTACTGGAACTTTGCTCTTGTTTCTTTGCTATTAGTACTGTTGTTTTGCATTTCACTCATTCTTGAGAACGGGAATAACACAATTTTAGGGTTTTTTAGGGGTTTTGATTTTTAGTTCTCAATTATGCTAGGAAATATATTTTAAAAGGTCAGACTCTTTTCTATTAAACATTGTAATGGGCCAACTTCCTAGTGATTTAATTCTTTATTAAATAGCATTTTTTGCAGCTGAGGACTTGAATTTTGAATTTCTGTCTGATATACAAAATCATTCACAACACAAAGGACACACATAAGGGGTACCATGATTTTTTTTTGTTGGCATAAACTAAAAACCTAATTTTATAAATTCTTATGAGCATATTTGAATGAATATAACCAAAAAACTATGACAGAGCTGACAGTCATTATTCATCTTTATTAAATTGAAAAAAGGTTTTAGATGTGACGACAGCGAGAAGCATCAGCATCTGTTAAATCAGAACTGGGGAATATTTCTTAAATTGATTGAAGAACAAAGAACACACTGAAGGAAAATATATTTATGCTCTTCTTCCGACCAGCTTTGGCTGTTGCGCAAGTTTGGTCTGACTGGTTGAAGTTTGCCAGTGTTAGACGTAATAGAGTAAGACAAATGGTTTGTCCAATCACCTGCCAAGTGTTTTTTTTTTTTTTTTTTTTTTTTTGCAAAGCACCTGCCTTTTTCCAAACAGTTTCTACAGATGATATTCATGATGGTTCTGTGTAACAAACCATTTGGCATGTCCGGTTAACATATGTAATTAATGACTTTATTGAAAAATAGAAAGCTTACCAGTGCTTGAGCAGTATTCCGCCTTTTTCAAAACCAGGAAGTGAGACAGGCATCCTTAGGGTATAGCTAAACCTTTTTATGCCTGATTAAATCATGTTTTCTGTAGAAATCTAATGGAGTTGATGGAAATCTTGGACAAAACTTTAAAGAGCCATCATTTTCATATCCATTTTTACACCTATGTTAGCTGTAGGTTTTGTTAGTTTTAGATTTTAAAGGCTTTTAGCACATTTTAACTGTATAATGTTGTGAATTCTTGTCTGGAACAAGTGTGTTTGCTGGCGCACAAGATTTAATACCTAAAAGTCTTATACTTATTGTTATCTTATCTTGTTCCCTTAGGTACCATCTCCAGCTGGGTCGTCATCTTCATCCTCCCCATCAACAGCGCTTTGAACCCCATCCTGTACACGCTGACCACCAGCTTCTTCAGAGAGCAGGTGGAGGTCTTACTCTGTCGCTGGCAGAGAAGACACACCTTGAAAAAAGACCGCAAAAGCCTCACCTCCTCCACGATCTTCATGGAGACGCCACGGGCTCCTTGCTACCAGCTACCAGCCTACCTCCAGCAGGTGACGCTGACCACCGCAGATCCTCGCTACGCCTGACTTGAGGGAGGCAGGAACTTTCCTGGAACTTTGTAAACTTGAGGGCCTGTTGCTGGTTATATCTTGAGGCTCCTACATGACACAAAAGATGGAGAATGACCTCCTGGTGGAACAAGATAAACAGTCACTGTGCTGACATGCTCCACATTTGGAAAAATGATGACAATCCAAAGCAGTTTACACTTTTTTTTCCCCCTCTCATATACACACAAGGAGCACTTTGGCGTTCAGTGTCTTACTCAAAGTTACTTTGACATATAGCCACGAGGAGCCAGGGATCTTCCAGACCCTCCAGACCACACGAGCCACAGTCACCCCCGTGCTTGCATGTGTATGTGGCTGTACATTTGATTTAGCTGCTATTGAGGGTACTGTACTGTAAAGTGAAACGAAGAAGAGAAGGATGAAAGGATAAATATCAGAACATACTGTACATCTCACAGCCTCCCCGAGGGGGATCACAGTGAACTTGTCTTAAGTTGAGCAAGAAAAGTGCTAATTGTATTTTTATATAATACGTATACATAATTGTCCCACATACATCACTTTTTACTTTAGAGAGCTCTACTTATGTCAGATTGTGGAGACAAGCAGCCAAATATCTGTCTTATCTTATAGACAATGGCCCTCATGCAGAAATCACTCGTACAAACAGTTTTATTCTTAAATAGTTTGTACAATTGATTTATTTGTAGCATTCACCAATTTTCTTGGTTTTTGAAATTTCTCTTCTATACGAACAGTTTACAAGTGGCCCAGTATGTAGGAGTCATGTGCAGTTAATATGCTGCTATCCAAAGTTTTTTTCACCAGTGACTGCATATTAACCTCATAACCTTATATGGTGTTATTGGGGTGTTTATTATGCTAATTTACAAGTCTCATGCACATGCGCTCAAATATGCACAGATGGATCACTTCAGATTATCTGAAGTTAAAAGCGTTTTCTGAACGTGAGGTAGCATGTTTGTAGGAGCCCTTTACACGAAAAAAGTAAGAGAGTATAAAGATAAAAATACGAAAATGTTCTTGCATGAGGCCCACTCTTTTCTATGAAGTGACTTTGATATGAAGCTCACAGATGTAACTCTCATCAATAAATGATCTGAGGAACAGAGATCAAGGATAAATGGTTTCAGTCTCAGCAACAACAAGGAATGTGTCTTGGACTGCATAAAATGTTGCACTCACACATGGTTTATGGATTTATAATGCTGACATACTACAAATGAAAATGCGAGTCGGCGGTGTGTATTTGCTTTAACTGAGTGTGCACAAAAGCAAACATATTTAAATTTCAAATGCCAAAATGCAGCTCACATTTTTAAAATGCAAATTCAAAGTTCATTTTACATGTCGTTTCAAAGGCTCAGTGTGGAAGATTTTCGGGGATTTGTTGTCATAATATGACAGAAATGGAATATAATATTCATAAGTATGTTCCTATTTAAATAAGAATCAGTGTGTTTTCATTAACTTAGAATGAGATGTTCTGTCAACAGTTTGGGGGGTGGGGGCTCTTCCATGGAGGCCACCAGGTTGCACCACCATGTTTCTACAGTTGGCCAGAATGGACAAACCAATCACTGGCTCCAGATACAGACTTTTTGCATTTTACACAACTTTTGCAGCCACTCTCTGGGGGAGAGTGAGACAAGATTTTTGCAATTTGCAATCTAACCACTAAAATGCTACTAAATACTACACACTGGTTCTTTATAATACAATTAAGGATATACATTTATCATGAAGTTCAAATAATCATAACCAAGTAATTTCTTTTGCGTTATCAGTTGGTGCTGGCCTGATTAAATTTCCCTCTGTAATACCCTTTTTCTAGGGCCTCCTTTGCACAGAAATGTGGAAAATGAAGCTCTGAAAGAACAAGCACATTCGTATTTTAGCATGCTGTGTGATCATGCAAAATTATTGTACACAAATGCCAGAAAATGTTGAATGGCAGGTTAAATTATATATTTTTGGCACAAATCATGATGTAACTAATCATTAAGTCATATTCAATGATTGATTAAGTTTTTGATAGGTGTGTTTTGAAGGGGATAAGAAAATTAATAGGTTAGTTTTGATTATTTAAAGTGTGGTCGTATGAGGTACATATCCATCCATTACCTACAGTAGATGGCGGTCAACACACCCCCAGTTCTTAGCATGGAAGCTAAGAAATGAACTGCTGTGGTCAGGGTCAGCAAAAAAAGGTATTTTAGCAACTTAAAAGAGATCCACTTAAAAATAAGTAATATTAGTGTAAGCGTACACTATATTTAGAATGATTTTCACCATTTTACTTTGCAGCCTTTATGGATGAGAAACTGTCTGGTATAAGCCAAATATCACTCTCTCTCAAACCAACCAAACTTGAGGCGAAATCAGTGATTTTACCTCACAGAACATGGGAGTTGCTGCATTGATGTGTCAGTTTGTTTGTGTTATTGTGTGACTTCAGTGAACTAGAAATATCAACTTTAAACATTGAAGTCACACAATAACACAAACAAACTAACAAAAGGAGGCAGCAGTAGACCAGCAACTCCCGTGTTCTGCAAGGAAAATTACTAATTTTGCCTATGGAGTTTGGTAAGTTCAGAGAGATATATTTGGCTGATACAACGTTGGTTAGAAAAAGCTGTCTGATCGGCATGGTAAAATGGTGAAAATATTCTAAATATGTAATGTACTATTAAACTGATATTTATTTTTTGTAAGTGGATAAAATACCTTTTGTTGTTGGCTCTGCCCACAGATGTACATTGCTTAGCTTCCATGCTGGTACACTGACAATGGATAAACACCTGATACAAAATTTTCTTCCCAGGTTTGATAAGTGTAAAAATTACAATGTAAACTGGGCTATTTGATTTAAGTTACATAAAAATGTGAAAATGAAATGTAATTGTGAATTTTAATAAAGTAAGGCAGGATTATAACTACATATAGAAGACACTTGAAATATAAGAGAGAGTCTATGGGAGAAAAACGTGAGAGAAAGAGACTCATCGACAACCACTGAATGTCAAACTGAATGTTGTGCATCAGTTGTGTAGCAGCAGCTGTCTTCTTGTTCCCCTCTGACTGTAAACTGACACCTATATTTTTTTTAATGTTGTTCTGACATAGTGGATGTAATCTAAATTTTTTTCTTACTTGTTTGATACATGCCGTTTTTTTACGGCTGCATGAGCATGTGCTCGCACTAATTATAAATCTGAACCAAAATGCTGCAGCATCTTGATACCTTTGATTCATACTGTTTGCTCAGACCTCCTTATTGTATAATGTTTGTTTAAGAATGCCACGTTCACTAATTTTACACATGAGGAATTTGTTTAAATTCAGCTTTGTTGTCATTGTGCTTGTCAGACATCACTTTGTCTGTTCTAACTTTGGTTCATGTTTCTATTTATACTTTTTTATACTGATATGCTTTTGTTTTTGCTGCCTTTTAACAGCTGCTTTAATCAATGACAATCATCTACAACCAGATAATAGTTAAAGAAGAACAAAACGAGGAAAGTTATAGGGCAGTGGAGCCTCCTCTGAGGAAATAAGAACTATCATTTCCTATTATGCTGTGCAGATGAGCAGATGTTTACTTTTGTTGTATAATATTTGTGCAGGAGGTTGTCTTCTCTTTGTTCTGTATATCTTTGTGTTTGTTAGAGTCAGATTGGTGAATTTTGTGTTTACTAGTTTCCCTACAGAGAAGGCTCTTTGACTGTAATAATAAAAAGACCCAAACAACTAAGTACACTTTAACATTTTGACTGTTATTGTGTGCAATGAGCTATCCATTAAGGCTAACTGTAACCTAAAAGGAACATAGCAAACAAGTAGTGGTGGTAGTACTTTATGCTAAGGTGCTTGTAATAAATGCTTATTAAGGTTAATAAATCCTTTGTTATATGCACTTCTTAACAGTTAACCATGTTTTTTAAAAATATTTTTATTTTGGGGCTTTTGCCTTTATTGGACAGTGACAGCTGAGGAAACACAGGAGAGGAAGATTAGATGGCCAAGGCTGGATTTGAGCCTGGGCCTCTGTTATAAACAATTATAAGAAACTCATAAGGCTTGTATTAACATTCTCAACTGTCTATAGGTGTAAATGCTCATACATGTCTTATAATCTAATAATAAATATCTTTATGATGCTATTATTAAAACTTATTAACACCTACTAATGTTAATAAGCTTCTTATAAGGGCCTTATTGCGTATTATCTAAAGCTGATTACAAGCACCTTGATATAAAGTGTTACCATGGGGGTGTACTCTCAAAGTAGAAAAGCACCAGCACACACACATGCGCACACACACATGCACACACACACACACAACACACACACAATGTGCTGAGTAAGCACATCTGTTCTAAAAATGATTAAGGCTTCATAAATGCACCCAGTAGAGAGCTGAAGCACTGTCCCACTTTCCAGTTTCTTTCATCTGTTATCTTGAAAAGCTAAAACCTGATGGCAGAGTTTTCTATTCACTTTCTGAGCTAAATGGATGTCTACTACTGTACAGCAGTGGTTCTCAGCCTGGGGATCTGGACCTCCAAGAGGGCTGCAAGATAATTTCTGGGAAATATTGTGGCAAGCAATGAGAGGCAGGAGAGCCGAGAAGCTGCTCTAAGCGACATCAGCCCCTTAAAGACATTTAACATAAGGTTTAAGAACTGAAAACTTTGCAAAATACAGCTGAACTAAAAAAAAAAAAACACCTCACTAATGGTTAAAACTACAAACCAGCACAAAAATTACAATCGCCAACATAAAACATCATGGTCTGAACAGACATAAGCACTAACAAAAAGGAACATTTGCATTTTCTGACATAAAATAGCTAAAATTGTATAAAATACTTAACAAACTACACTGTCCAGCACAAGGCATGATGGGAAATGAGGGCAACTTGAAAAGACTGAGAAAAGGTTGAGAACCACTGCTGCACAGGAGAGTAATATTTTAGCTGGTGTTCATTATACTCCAGATAAAACTCATTTGGTCATCTTACAACACTACATTTTCAATGTGCTACACACCAAGTACATATTTACACTATGAAGCATAACTACTGACGTTAAGTGTAAGTGTTGTGAGTATGTGACACTTTACAGCTGATAAATAAAACTTTTTTAACCTTATTAATAATGTAAAAACTAGCCAATAATGTAATAACATCTGCCAATAATGTAATAAGTTATTAGGCCTACGTTATTGGATCAGAAATTTTATTACATTATGGCCAGTTATTACATTATTGACTTTTATTACATTAATTAATAATGTTATTGGCAGTTACTACATTAACAGTAGTTATTATGTTATTGCCTTTCTACAGGTCCTTGGCTGAAAGAATTGAGAACCTCTGTCATAAAAGCTGTCTGTTTCTTCCTGTCGTTTGTTTGTGCAGCTGTCTTTGGTAAACCCGTCTGTTATCATGCTACCACACGTCTTTTTAATTTTCTTCCACAGCTCTTTCATCAGTTGATTTGACCGCACCTGCGGCGCTCAGCATCCTTCCGTGGCAGGTGTCCTGCCCTTGGACCAAGGTGCGCCCCTAGCGACTACGTTGATGAACACCGCTGCCATCCAATAGGAAACGTCCCTTGCCTCAGTTTCCAGAACGTCGGCGTTTGATTGGTTGCTAAGGGCGGGGCCCTGTCATCCCGAGCAGTAGTGCTGTCAGCCGGGGCGGCACGACTCCTGGAGGAGAGAGACGAGACGGATTGATGAAAACAAGCCACTAAACCACATAAACAAAGAACCCGAGCCTGGAAATGGTCCTGTAGTCACCAAGGTCGACGCAGAAAAGGTACCGTTCAGTTTAATGTCGCATTTGTGCTGTGTCTGGCGGCGGTTTAACGGTCCTGTGTTGATACAAAGGCAGCCGAGCAATGTCTTGATATAACATCGATATAACTACCACAGCAGGGGCTCGGACTAGCTCGTCGGCTACCGAGTTAGCTGCAGGCACAGCTGGTTATACCGGTCGACACCCGTTAGGTTGTGTGAAAGAAAATGTGACCAACCTGAGCACGCGGCCACGTTTCCTTGGTAGCAGCGGTACGACGAACAAAGCCGCGTTGCTCTGAGAGGCAGATTAGCAGAGCAACAGTCTTTATGTTAACGTTGATTGTAAATACACGCTCGCGATGGCGGTGACAGATTACATGCTACACTGCATGTTAGCTACCAGCTAGCTCACGTGAATGAAACACCAGTCAAGCCACAATTGTGCTAACGAGCACAGTTAGGAGGCATAAATAAAACATCTCGTATTGTAACATAAGACAAGACATCTCAGTCTGATAACATGTCTGAGCCTCTGGACCCCCCTCACTGATTCTGTGAGATGATTACATAGTTATTATGGGTTGTGGATTAAAACACAGCCTCCAAATAATGAAACTTAAATTGGTTTTGGTTCAGTGGCTCGCATCATCCCGCCTGAGTAGCTGTGTGCCTTTATTATTCCGCAGCTGAGATGCTCAGGAGTCAGCCTGAAGCATTTTGTGAGAGAAAGCCAGTTTAACAACATGTATTATTTACACACACACACTCATACAGTACACAGCCAGACAGCAGGCAAGCTATTATGGGCTCCTTCATTTCTTGTCATCTGGCAAAACAGAATCATCCACACAGATTTATGTGTTTGTTTTTTAGGGCTGTAACTAGAGATCCAATGATTAATAATTTGTGAACCAATTATTGAATTAATTGCCAACTATTTTCATAATTGATTTATCAGTTTAAGTACTTTTTAAGAAAAAAAAAGCTTAAATGTGAACAGTTTTTGTTTTTAGATTGATTGCCATTATTTCTGTTTATCTCTAGTGTTTCTGTCTTCCAGTTTAAAATACATTACCCTGCAAACTCGAAAAGCAGATTTTCCTTCTACATCATGATTGAAAATACAGATTCAGATCTTATAATATTCATTGCATTAGGCCTCCAGCTTCAACTTCATTGTCGATTAATATGTCAGTTATTTTCTCAATTAATTGGTTAGTTGTTTGGTCTATAAAATGTCAGAAAATGGTGAAAAACGTCAAACAGTCCAAGACAACGTCCTCAAATGTCTTATTTTGCTCACAACCCAAAGATATTAAGTTAACTGTCATAAAGGAAACCAGATAATATTGACATTTAAGAAGCTGGGGTGGAACTAGCAATTTTTTTTATAGTCAATTAATTTGTAGATTATTTTCTTGATTCAATTCATTAATAGTTGTTTTAAAATGTTGGTAAATGGTGAAAAATTCTGGAATGTCTTATTTTCCTCACAACCCAAATATATTAGGTTTAGAGGATTAAAGAAACTAAAAACTATTCAAATTTAAGAAGCTGATTATAAAAATAGTTGGTTATTATTCTAATGATCAGTTTATAATTGAGTAATTGATTAACTGTTTGCAGCTCTATATTATATATTGAGTCTGTGTAAGACTTCATCATAACATTAGAGCATGAGGTGGAGGGACCCTACTGATTGCCACTGGCTATTTTGCACACACAATATATCAAATATTGCAATATTACAATAAAAAACTATCTCAATACCATGCCAGACTGCAATGATATCTACCGTGATATTACATGGTTAATAATCTCATTTTATTATTTTTATTTAATTTATAAAAGGACTTCTACTGACTCTGTTGTTTTTGTTTTGCAATTGCACATACGTAATTTCAACATTGATTGTACATGCTTAAGTTGTGGCTGGCTACTTTTATTTTATTTTATTAAAGTTAGAATCAGTAAGATTTGTCAGTTGCTGTTTGTAAATACACCAGAAAGTTAGCTGATTGTTAAGTCTCATTCCCTGATCATCAAATACGGACACTTTTGGTTGGTAAAGCATCCCAAGCACAACAGAATAATATCTGCCAGTGCAGGCACCTGCCACACACTTCTGGTGGGACATGGATGATGATTAAGAAGGTTTATTTCTGTATGAGTCTATGCATTTTTTTGGGGAAAATTCTGTGTAGTTTACCTTTAAGGAAAATATGCAGAAGTGATTTGAGTTAAAATTAAAAGCGAATTTTACACAAAGAAAAAATACTGTACACATGAGATTATTATTTAATAAATGAAGGACATTTTAAATATCATAATAAGAAAAATATCCTATTGTGAACGTTTTATCATGACATTATCGTACCTTGACTGTTAGGTATTGGTTTGGTATTGTTGTATCCTGAATATCTTTTGATTGTGTGGCGATTAATAGCCTCATACTTCAGTGAGTTTGCTGCGAAGTTAATGAGCACTTATCAGGATGATAATAATACCTCTCCACCCCTTTGCCTAGTTTTCCTCTCCAGCCTGGTTTGTTCATGCTCCTATTTCAGGCCCATCCCTCCTTAATTCTTCACCCTCCCTCCCCTCCTTTCTCATGACTCAATCATACTCCTTCTCCATCTCTCCAGCTGTTTGGCGCAGCCACTCAGCAACGGCGACCCAGTTAACTCCATTGTTCTGTGTCTGGACTTATACGCTACAAGTAACACACACAGACAGCACGTCATGTGTGTCACAGCACTGTGCTTCTGTGACGCTTCCTCCCACCTACATAGCTTATATGTCCCCAATTTAGAAAACCTATCTAGGGGCTATGGCCAGTAATTGACAAGTTAGGATTCTGCCATTGCACGTGTAAGTATTATCATAAATTTGTCACTGGGTAGGCCACTGGGCTTGCCATTAGGGCAGCAGCTAAATGATTATTTTCAATGTCGGTTGATCTGTTATTTTCTCAATTAACTGATGACTTGTTTGGTCTATAAAATGTCAGACAATGAAGAAAATATTGATCAGTGTTTCCCAAAGCCCAGGATGACGTCCTCAAATGTCTTGTCTTGACCACAACCCAGAGATATTCAGTTTCCTGGCACAGAGAATTAAAGAAACCATAAAATGTTCACATTTAAAAAGCTTTTCTTCTTAAAAATTATTCAAGCCGATTAATCGATTATCTAAACAGCTGGGGATTCATTTAATTTGACAGCTTATCAATTGATTGTTGCAGTTGCCATAGCCAGTAAGCCTACAATCTGTATACAGCACCAGATGGTTTTCATTAAGGCCTATTGTTTTCATAACCATTTTGTCAGGATAAGTAAATCAGATAAGAAGTAAATTGAAAAAAATATATATTAGTTAGAGTTTTCCATGCAAAGCAGAGTACTGGACGTCAACTGGATTAATCAATTCTTTGCATGTTGATGCTGTGTCAAAATCAACAATGACCAACAAAGAGCAGCCTTGATTTTATATCAACCTTGATGCATTTTTTATCCAGTGAGGGTTTTAAAGGGTCAGAAATTTCTTAACCCATATAATCCTCTAAGTGAAAACATTTTTAAAATCCTTGGCACTAAGCATTAAGGGTTGTTCCAGTTTTACAGAAAGGGTCTTCCTCAAGCTGTTCCATGTATTTGTTGAGTGAGTGTTTAATCCCAGTAGTGTAGATCTTCTGTGCTCCTGACATTCGACTCTAGAAATGAAGAGGCCATCTGGATGAAGAGTGAAATGTAGGGATTAGGGGTGTCACAATTCTCAAAATCCGCGATTTGATTCAACTTTGGATTTAAACTTTTTTAATTTGTAAAGTTCAACAGATCATTGACTTTATGCCCTGGCAACTGTCATTTACATTTTCATTTTCTTTAAAAAGAGTCTATATGGCGCTAAGTGTGATATGTATATGATACCGGTTAGCTACACTGTCGTCTTTTAAGTGTAGTTTTTTGTTTGTTTTTTTTTGAACTCATGCCAAGTAGGCAGGGGAGGAGAGAAGAAAAATACTGGGAGAACCACAATTCTTGATTTCGATTTGATTTTGCTTATTTTACAATAACCAATAATTACCTGCTTCTCATATAATCATATGATCATAAAACTGTAGTTTATGTACACCTGAAGGTAAGAAAGGCTCAAATGTAGTGAGCAAAGAGCTCTGACCTTTTACTGTTGATTAATCTGTTGATTATTTTCTTGATTAATTGATTAGCTGTTTGGCCTCAAATATTCAGTTTACTGTCACAGAGGAGTAAAGAAACCAGGGACCATATCCACATTTAAGAAGCTCGATTCAGAAAATTTGTACTTTTTTCCTTAAAAAATTACTCAAACCGATTACTGGATTGATTATCAAAATAGTTAACGATTAATTTAATAATCTTTTCAGAATTAGTTAATCGATGAAGATTAATGATTGCAGCTTTAAACCAAATCTAACTCATTATTATTGCATCAAAAACAAAGATTAGTTCTGATTCTTCAAATATTCATTTGTTTTTTTCTAGTAAAGTACATAAAAAAGATAAAAAAAATAAAAATGTTTTTATAGAGCTTTGACATAATCTGTTAAATCAGATATTAATTTAGCCAATACTTACTTATTTATCATAATTTCATTATCCAAATGATAAATAATAATATAAATTTCCCGTTATCGGCCATAAACTTGATCCCAGTATTTATCGTGCATTCCTAGTGAAATGTCTCCAGTTGTACGATTACCAATCCAGTGGATTGTTTCACTTTTTTCTTGACATGTTACAGCCTGTGACAGAGATGACTCTACATGGATTTATTATCCTTCATGATATCTCCTGAATTCCTGAGGATGATGGTGCCATCAGTTTCACAAAAATGTATTTTATATATGGTATACTAAATGTGCATAATGAATATCTATTCTACACTCTATTTATGAGGTTGCAGCAGTGCCAGTCGTCCAGTCTTTATGGAAAGTCCTGTGTACTACTTCAGTGTTTGTGTAAAAAACAAATCAGCCAACCATCTAATCAGGGATGACATGATGCCGTGTAGTGTATATTTATATTTTTATATTTTTGGTATTTTGTGTCTAGTATAGGGAGGGAGTATGACATTGTGACAAACATCTTTGGCTTAAAGCTGGGATGCTGTGGTTAAATCTTTTGATATGTGTGCGTCACTGCTGGAATTCATGGTCTGTTGCATGAAGGGCACATTTTAACCCAGTGACACAGTGCACTATTTTAGTTGGTCACTCAGTGACGTTGGATTCCTTAGTTTGTTGTAAAGATGTTGTTGAGCTTCATCCGCATGTGGGAAAGCAACAGAAACTGTGTCTGACCTCCCACACCCCGACTATCTATCTTTCCTCGCTGTCATCGTTTCCATAGATACCACCCGGCACCTCACTCCCACTGGATTACATAACCTGGTGATTCTGCCAGGCACACACAAGTTCACACATATACAGAGACACAGCACACGCAGCACGCACGCCGCACGCACGCATGCACTCACATTCCTTACTGTATCATCACACTCACTATCTGACTTTGCCTCAGGTGCACTGGAGATTACTGCGTATTTTTGGGCGAGCTCTTCTCCTGGATACTGCTCTGAGAGTAACAGAGTACTCTTTTAATTTAAATGGTCTGATAAGCCTGTTTGAGTCTTCTGTTGACATAATTATATATAGTTTTGGTGGAGAATTAATTTATCTGACTTGTGTGTTTGCGTTAGGACTACAGATAATTGTTCAGGGGATGTTTTTCACTGCTGTTAGATTTGATGGAGCTCTGAGGCTGTTTGTTGATGCATTAGTCTGCACATTAGAGACCCCAGAGTTAGTGTTACATAACACAGCTCTATATATATATGTATATGGAATGGCCAGTGGCCATACTGTACTGTGTATTTATATATGCACATCCGTGACTAATATTTGTGCATGAATTATGAATGTTGTACTGCATATTTCTCCTTCCTCACAGAATTCACAATAATTGACAGGTTTTTAATATCTAAATGTAGTCTGAAATTTGAATGTATTTTATCTCTTTTTCTTTCTCAGTGCTGCCTTTCCCTCCCTAAGTTCCAGTGAACTTAAGTGTTGCAGTCTAGAGAGAGTTTAAACAGTCGGCTGAACAAAAAGATGATTTTCCTAACAAAGGAACAAGAAGTCTAAAAACAAACAAATAAAAATAAGAAGAAAGGGTGTCAAAACTGACTGCCTGAATCAAATGTGACTAACTGCACAAGCAGAATTATTTCTGTAACGGGCTGAAGGGGGCACCATTGTAGAGCCAGTGTGTAGGCCTGATGATGACTGAGATAAACTAAGGTGAAGGACATCTGACTCACTTTATTATTTCTACTACTATGCTCAGTTGTCTGTGCAGTAATCATAGTTTTTGCAGTTGTATTATCACTACAATTCATGGTTATTTTTTTGTTGTAAAAGCTTCATACATTTATCATGAGATTCTAGGGCTGGGGGATATAACTGAAAAATTTATCACAATAAAATGTTTCATTTCAGTTGATATCGATAATTACTGATCATTTTAAATTACCTATTTTTGATAAAGACCGGGAGAAAAAAGGTAGAATTGAACAACTTTATCTCTCAAGCCACATAGGAAATAGACTTCATTTCAGTTTCCTGTACTAGGGCAGGGCAATATATAGATCTTATCAGGATATTATATATCGTTGTATAGATCATTATCAGGATATGAGACTATATGTCATCTTAGATTTTGAATATATATATTTTATATTTAATATATAATATATATTATTATTGTATTTACTGTGTTATTGTATTAACATAAGTGTAGTCTTTTCCTGGTTTTAAAGGCAACATTTATGGCTGCAACTAACAATTATTTACATAGTTGATTTATCAGTCAAATTTATTTGCTTGATTAATCGATTAATAGCTGCTTGTAAATGGAGAAAAATGTCAATCATTGTGTCCCAAAGGCTAAGCTTATGTCCTAAAATGTCTTGTTTTACTCACAACCCAAAGATATTCAGTTATGTCATAGAGGAGCAAATAAGCTAAAAAATGTCCACATTTAAGAAGCTGAAATCAGAGAATTTTGACTTTTTTCTTGAAAAAAAAATACTCAAACTGATCAGTCGATTATCAGAGTAGTTGATGATTAATTTAATAATCAATTAATCGATTACTCATTGCAGCTCTAGCTGTATTATAATAAAGTTGATGTAATTTTCTGAACTTACCCGACTGTTTAGCTGTTCTGTGTTTTGCCTTCATCCACTTAAGTCATTATATTCACATTACTGATTTATCAAAAATCTCATTATGTTCATATTTTGAACACACTAATAGTCATCCCTACAATATTGTCACAATATTGATGGAGCCATTTCTTCCAAAATATTGTGATTTTTTTCCACAATGCCCGTCTCTACATAGCTGATTCTACAGCATGCATCATATTCTGTAAGCTCATCACTATTTGAGAATTTACGGCATATTATTTTAGAGAAACTGCACATTTTGACATATAGGTCTATGTTGTATTTTGCGGCATGGCCCAAAAATGTTGAGACATTATTTATAAGCCATATCACCCATCCCTATCCTGTGCTCACTTTCTCAGTCCACACTGTTTCTGCTGATGTGTCACATGTTGACGGTGCAACCGAACAACATACCTATTCAATAATTGGCTTTTTGAGTATCAATCGTAGCTGCATTATCAAGGGATATGATAGGCTGTTTATGAGCCAGGGCATGTTTGGTATGTAATGGTGATTTGCTTTTAGTGCAATTATTTGAAACTATTGAACATTTTGTTGAAGAATGTTCCTTTTTTTTTGCAATGTCTACTGATGATACATTTTGCTGTTGCTTTATTGCCCAGGCCTATGAGATTCTACATGTGAAAGGCCTAAAATATTTTCAGCTAATTTCATGTATGTTTCATACCTGATACTGCCGTCGCACACATCTGAATTGCTACCCACAACCAATCAGATAATCAAGTGAATTAAAAGGGAAAAGGCAATTCAGTCTGATTATCCGGCTGCTGCCGCCCTGGCACCTGCTAATGATCATCATAAAGCTGTATATGGCCTGTAGGCTCCAAAACCTGTCAAGGAGGATGTTGCAAATAAAAAAAAAAACACTGCAAAGAGAAGTGAAAGAAAAGTGAAAGTTTTACTCTCATTCTGAGGCATGTGTGCAGCACAGCACAATCAGCACAGTGCCAATATAAACATCAATAATTTGTTATGTCATAAGCATCAATAACAGTATATAATTACAGGATGTGAAATAAAAGGCTGCTCAAGCATTGTTACTTGCTTCGTGCTTTAACTTACATCATATCCTCATATCCTTATTGGTGCTGGTATTGACATTTACTGAAAATATGTGCTTGATTAGACTATATCATACAAAAAATAAATCTCAAGCTGCAACTGGGAGCAGAAATGTTTGTGATGAGAGCTGCATTGTTTGTCACAAAGGGGCCCTCCTGACATTAATTTTACCCTTCATCACAATGAACCCCTGAACCGGAGTCTTTCTAAAGTGCATAAGCCAAAAGTAAACTTGTTTATGTCTTCAGGTCTCCTGTTAGACCGGGTTGCTGAGCATCTAGGGCAATCTGGGCAACTGTTAACATGACAACATATTTGAGTGACAGGAGAATTAAGAAGTTTTCCGTTGAAGGAGAGGTCTCAGAGGGTGCAATTTAAATAAGGATGATAATCAGAGAAGAAATGCTTCGTGGGGTGAGGCTGCTTTCGAGCCAGTGTTAAAGCAAGATAAAAGAACAAGACATACCCGAAAAAGGTGTGTGGTATCTGCTGATAACATCTTGTGTGGTATGCTTAAAGGCACCATTCATGGTCCAAATATAAACCATCAGGTAGCTCGCCCACCCAACTTCAAAACATAACTGCTGTCATTCTCAAATTAATTTCCTTTATTGCAAAAACTAATGCTAGATAACACCAAAATGGATGAAGTCAGTGGGTGATGAAGTGGAAAAGTTCAGACTGAGAACTAAAGCAGCGAAGGAGATTGTTTATGATAATTATAAGCAGCAAAATGCGATTGTGTCACATTCCTTGTGGCTACCCTTTGTCCTCCATTTCTGTGTGGGACAGGAAATAGTTATAGATTTCAGACAGTATGTGAGGCTGGTTGGCACCACTTTGTCTTAGTGACAGAGATCTTAGTGACTGCTGATTTTAAAGGGGAAAAATTCACTGATAGGCTGGTGCCGTAGATATATTGAATTTTTGACCAGGACCAAAACAGACCTTTTCTGTGTGGATTGATTTTGCACTGATATGACTGTGCAAAGCTGTATTCTTAAACAAATAACTTTTGTTGAAGAATATAATAAATATTATTTAACATGTTAAATAATTTAATATATATAAGCCAGCCAATTGTAGAAAGGTATGCTGAGCAAAATATGATTAAAAATAAAATGAATAGCTAAATAAACATATACTGTTCAGTATCAGTCAGCTGCTGAATATTTTAATGCTGTCTGTCAGTACTGTCAGTTCAATATCAAAAGGACTGCTGCTGCTACCATTCATTGCCAAACACAATTCATGCCAACTTTTTGCACATTCTTAGGTCATGATTAACTATTTTTCTATTATTTCAGTAAAGAAGGAAAACAGTTTGAAAGAAAAACAAATTTCATCAGAACAAAAAATGCTGTACACATCAGATTTTGTATTAAGCAAAGGACATTTTTTCATGTCGTCATTTTTCTTTTCTTCACTGACTTTTAATATTGCGATAAATATCTTATCGTGGACTTTATATTTATATTGTAGTCTTATCACAGTGTGAGTTTTTGGTATTGTTACATTCCTACTTCTCAGCATTAACACCTGTCAGAGAACTCCTCTTGTCCTCATAAATGTTTAAGTTTGTGTTAAATCTAAACCACCCCAACCACCATTTTCTGCTTATATGTGATGAAAAAAGTTTTCATATCGGTAAACATGTATATCAGCTGACCAATATATCAGTCATGCTCTAGTGTGATGAGATGAAAAGTTTGGGTTTGGACAAAGAACCAAATGGGAAAGACACAGAAACATGAGCGTGACTGAAGGGGCACTGAGGCAGGGGGGGAATCATAGTTATTAAGATGGAGTTTCTGCTGACAGAGGTTTTCAGGCTAAAAAAAAACAGGCCATGACCCTGTGGTTTGTGTGTCTGTTTGGGTGTGTTTGGTTGTCCCAGTCAACCAAAGCATGTCTGTACAGTGGGTGGAAGGTGATGTTTATCTCATAATAATTCATATTCAGGCTGATTTATGGGCAACATCTGCCTACTAACGCAAGAAAAATTGAGGTTAAGATAATAAAAATAGGAATAATTATGATTATCACTGATGTATGTGGCATGAGAACTGACCTCCAGGGATTTTTTGTGCATTTGAATAATAAAATGCCTTTTTTAGACTTCCTGCTCTATCTTGTCAGCGATGCACCTACTGTATTTCAGCATCAATGTTATCAACTGTCAACTCAAGAGGCTAGTTTACACAGAGTTAAGAGGAGTGCAAAGTGAAGAATAGATGGGATTATCTTGGATGTAGGAAGAGTGACAATGACCGCATTTGGCCTACAGTGTATAAACACAACTGACTAATCAGGTCAAGCAAACAGGAGAGCGGCAAACCTGTGTAGCTTGTCAGAGAACCTCAGTGGCATCAGTTATCATCTATGAACCACTGTGCAGCCAGATCAAAATATCTCAAATGTAATGGTCTTTATCTGGACGTAGTAGATTAACACATACAGGAGATTGAAAGTAGACAAAATGATTAAAAAAACATTTGTGGTTGAATAGATTCACGCATTTGCCTCTGAAGCACCCGACTTTTTCCTTGTCAACACATTCCTGCAGATGATTGGTTAACCTGTTTGTTTTCTTTGATTGGTTGGCCCGAGTTGTCAGTTAATGACAGGACAAAAACAATCTCCTGTTTGTGTGTGTTCATGTGCGTGTGTTCGTGTGGTTGTGTGTGTAAGCGTGAGTGAGTCTGTCTTAATACTTGGCTGTTGTACTCCCCTAGGGGACGGCACGCCTCTCTAACTGACTTTGGCACCGTGCCTCCCTGTGCTTGTTTGCCACCCTTAACTATTTCCTTGACAGATGGTTGATGATGAAACATATTTAAAGAGAAACTGTGGCAAACTGTTAAAAATGCAATTTAAAACATCTCACTTAAAACAGTTTCTTTCTCTAAAGAAGTGAGAAAATATTAGTTGTTCCATTTTTGTTTCATGTGCATCAGTTTCTCATGTGAGGGGCTCAAACTTGCATTGGAAAGCAAGTATATTCTCATGCCAGATTTTTTCACTTTTTTAAAGATTAGGATTTTGTGCCTGATCAGATATTGTGTTAATATATTTCCCTGTGCTGTGGAAGTGTGATGTACCATACAGTAGCCCAGACAAATGTGCAACCACTGTGAAAGACAATAGCAGATCACACTGTTGTGTTCGTCATTAAATTTACTTAAACTCAAGTGGCGGTCTTTCAAAAGAGGATATGAAAGCTGTGTTGTTTTCACACCTACACACACGAGCTCTCGGGTGAGGCACTCAATGGAGCTGATGTCATGACAATAGAGGCATAAACAGCAGGAAGTCACCTTAGGGTAAGTGTCTCCTGAGAGAGAAGAACTGTACCTGCAGAGAAAGAGAGAGTAAAATTCAGACAAACTAAAGTGTATGTGAGAGATTTTGATATTTTTTCTATAAAGAAATTACTCAAAACGGTTACTGAAAGCTGTTTTTCATTTAGCAAAATTGCATTTAAAGTGTTGAGGAAGAGGGCATGTCTTATTGTAGGACTGAGAGTGATTGTGCCAGCATTACAGGACCACATGTAATTAGGGTTAGACCAAAACAGTACACTGTACTTCCTGTTAGATTTGTTTTTGTAGATAAGGAGCTGGGAGGTAATTTAGGTTTTGAGACCTGAATCAATTCCTCTTCTCTTTTTGGATTGTATCATGAAGTTTATGCCATCAATAATGACTTTTCCCCAGCTATTTACACCATTATGACATTGTACATAGTTGTCATTGTTTTTCAAATCCAACTCATCAATAAGAAAGGTAAGAATTTAAATGTGTAGTTGTTGAGCTTTGGGGGCTGTTTATTTTTATTTTATTTCTTCATTTGACAGGGACAATACATGTAGCCATTGTTACATTTAAATAAAAATGCAACACATGCAATAGGACTTTCAGCCATAGCTAACTTGCAGTATTATTACAACAGACAGAAAACTGCTGCAAACTGTAGTTGGGACATCAATGACTAAAAGCAAACAACCACTACAAACATGAATTAAAACAACAAATAAAAATGACAGCTGTCAAACTGCTAAGTACCTCAGATTTGTCTCTGATAATGCATGTGTTAATCAAGTCTAGGAGCTAAGTTTCACAAAAAACACTCTGTCCCTGTTGAGGATTCTTCCTGTTTGTGTTTGGCTTTGTTTCCCCCTTCTGTAAAGGGGTGTGTCCACCCTCAGTAATCCTACACCATTAACACATTGAGGTTACTGTAACTGGCTAAACAGCCTCGACCAGTGAGTACAGGGACTCTGACTCTTAATCACACCCACATGCCATGTGCTGGCTGTCTGAATCCAGCAGATGCATACCATTCTGTCGTGCTTTACTACTCTGTGATACAAAGAGGATGAAACAAGAAGAAGGAAACAGGTGTGTGAGAGAGAACGCAAGAAAGAAATATTTTCTCTATTGCCAAACAGTCCATAGTGATGGGAGGGGGTTAGTTGGAAAAACCCCCAGAGAGAAAAAAAAACAAGACGGTGAGAGGGAGAGGGTATCGGAGAACCACCCAAACTTCCCAAACCACCCAATCAAGCTGCGTTCTTGGAATTGGATCCCTCCCTTATTCACCACCTGAGAGCGGAGAAACAGAGCGGTGCCTCAGAGACTCAGAGGAGTGAGAAAGACACAGAGAGGAAGAAACAAAGGACAGGTGAGAGCAAAAACAAGGACACGTAAGGCGAAGACAGCTGAACTTTTACAGAAACTGCCTCTCAAGCAAAAGAAGACAGAGATTTTTTGAGATTTTTTTTTTTAACCCAAACCTAGAGAGTTAGAAGGAAACTCTCGAGGGGAGAACCTGAACTCACAGGAGAGCTGTGTATCTGTAACAACAAAGCAATGAGCTCACTGTCTCTGGATTGAATGAACTCGACATAAAGAGAGGAAACCTCTGTGAGAAGAAATCGGATACCAAAATGTGGATAAAAAGGAGATGAGGAAAATGACACTAGGGATTTTAGGACTGCCTGAACGGTCTGTTTAAATCTTTTCTCTTTCAAAGAGCTACTTCTCTGGAACAAGACTTTTTTTTGCCAGTGTTTTTGATTTTTTTCCTGCTGAGTCTGCTGTCAAAACATCATGTAGCGTCTCCTTGCAAGCTCTCAGGAGGGCCAGGTAGGTTTTGACAACCAGGCGTGGAGTTGATAGTGGAGACATGTCTCTAGAAGATGTAAGAGGCAGCACCACCAGCCTTGGGGCTGAAAGTGGTGCTTCAGACCACTGTGATGGACACGGTCAGAGCCAAGGTCAGGACCAGGAGCTGGAGAACCAGAGCCAAGGCCAGGATGGGATTGTTCTGGAGCGTATCGCCTCTCTATCGTTGGACATGTTTGACCCCAGTGACTTTACTGGGAGGTTTACAAAGATCCAGTCCAGGTCCAGAAAGAGGACAAGGATCCTTGGAGGTGGGTGCAGACAAGCTTGGGATCTTTTGTTTTTGTTTTATCAGAGTGAATAAGACATGACTAGACAAAGAGTGAAGGAGGCGTCAGTGACGTGCAACAGTTAGGTTTTGTAATAATCCTGCTTTGTTTGAATGCTAATTTGTCATGACCTGAGGGGTTTCTCAGGGTGGAAATGGTAGAAAGGCTGGTTGAACATCCAGCTGAAGTAACTAAAATGTGGGGTGGATGTTGTTATGTTATTTTTTTTAGTTCAACCTGGGATTTGAAAACCTTTTAGATCTCTCACTACCTGTTCAGACCCCCTCTGTCTCGCCATGTGGGCCAGAGCAAGGTTCTTCTTTGCTGGGGCTTGAGGACTTGACTTGACAAGTGTCTTTGTAGTGGCTGTTGTTGACCCTGTGAAAAGTGATACCAGTGTTTTTAGAAAACAACAAAAGATTACTCTACTAATCCTGGGAAAAACAGACATGCCTATGTGGTTCTGAGCTCACATGTAAGCGCAGTATTTTTTCACTGTTTCTCAGCTTACCTTAACTTCTGGGAATTTCATGTCCAAACACTTCCAACTGTGGGAGAGCGCCAAGACCTTAAGCTGTCAGTCAATGTCAAAGTATAATAGAACTGGGCTTATGGTGATATTACTTAGTTTATGTGAAATACCTACAATATTTTACCAGAGTGTATTGTCTGACATTAGTAAACCTAGCAAGTACCATTAAGTGGCATTAGCAGGCCTGATTTTGAAGCATTTTGAGTCAGTATTACAGCAATTTTGTTTGTATTTCATCCCCTACTTAAACTCCCAAATGTTACACTCATGATACACAGTTTAAAATGTAAGTCTATCTCTGCCTGAACTTGTAACCTTTTAGCTGCAGGATGATGTGTTTATCTGTGAAACCTGCCCTTCGCCCTTGTCTACTTTGTGAAAATTTACAATAGTATTAGTTGATCTTGCAAGAGACAAAGAGATCCAGTGTTTTTGTCTGTTCCTGGAGAGCCACATTCCTTATACTTTAAGTACATTTTAGCATTTTATAACCTGTCTGATGCTATTATGCAGAATGAGCCAAAGATACAGTAATCACAGTCATCTTTTTTTCCTTTACAACATTACAACCATTAAAGGAGCAATATATAACTATTGCAAATCCAAAAATGAGTACAAGCATTGCAAATAATGAGTTGGAGCTATAGACTGTATGTTAAATAGGTTGAAATCCTATTTAATATACAGTCTATGGTTGAAGGGAGTTGTTTTGCCTCCTGCCCCCTCCTCTCCAGACATTAGGAGCGCAAGACAAGTGCAACATTGTAATTTGACAATAACAAGTGATGAAGAGCCCTACACTGTAAGTTGAGCAGCTGTTTATAACTGACAATTGTCTGTCAATGTTAAGCTGAGCCCGTTATCCAGAAGCCCATTGCTCTGAAAATATACTTGGTGTTAGATTTCAGTGACTGCCTGTCTTACTGCCTGCCAGACTCAATTAACGTATTGCTCAATTTAACTGTTATAAACATCTACTCCTTCTGCAAGATTAGTAATGATTTCCTCAGACTCATAAACAGACACTTATTCATTCTGCGAACATTCGGCATTAATGTGAACTGAAAACAGGCAAACAAAAACACAAGTTACTGGCCAGAATAGAAATTTCAACGGACACCACAGCTGACATATCATGATCATTACATGATTTAATGCAGTTAATATATTTCAGAGTTCTCCTCTAATCGTAAGGAGGGAGTAAAAAGAATTCAGTTCAGTAGTCTTGACACTACACCTCTGACACTAAAAGGATCATGTCGGAGAGATGTGTAAGGAAAAATTGGGAGAAGTGATTTCAGGATAAGAGCGTAGTGGGGCGAGTAGAGCAGAAAGGTTCTGGCAGTTGTTTTGTATCTGACTATACATTTTTCAGTGGGATTTGGCTGCGCTTCAAAAGAAGAGAGAAAAGTGGGCGTGCGATGAAAGGGGAAATCTGGAGTGAGGTAGTGCCTGCGTAACCAAGTACCACCTGCACAAACATGTCCTCTCAATAAATGAGTGCATAGATCATGTAGGTCGAATTGTTAACGCAAGAAATGCCACAGAATTTAATATTTGGGGACTTTTACGCTGTGGCAATGTGCATGACTGAAGCTTTGATGTCGGGGGATTCAGGTATGCCTGGCATGAAAACTGCCCCCCCCCCCCCACACACACACACACACTCTACACAAGAGTTATCTATTTGATCAAGCCAGCTGTGTCAAGGAGACACCACTCTGTGAACTGTGGACCCCAAACAGTCCCTCTGCAGTTGTGTGTGGCTACTGTGTTTGTGCGTGTGTGTACTTATCTGTTGTGTTATGATGGACCAGTTAACACCCACAAGTTTAGTTCTGTTGTCTTGTTTAACAGATATGATTCCTTACCCTCAATATGTGTGTGTGTGTTAGAGTGTGTGTGTCTGCTGTGGTCAATAAATTCTTACCCATGCAACTGCTTAAAATGCCTCCCTAAGAAAGATTAAACACATCTTTAATATGAGGTTAAATGGAATGCAATACATGTATGTCCTGTGCATTTGTCTGTGTGCATGTATGAATACATGTTCGTGTGTGTGTGTGTGTGTGTGTGTGTGTGTGTGTGTGGTGTGTTGTGTGTGTGTGTGTGTGTGTGTGTGGTGTGCGTGTGTGAAGGAGTCACATTCCAACAGCTGGCATGCCCAGGCCCCTGCTCAGAATGTGAGGAATCCTAGGAGCTCCATAAGGGTGTGTGTGTGTGTGTGTGTGTGTCTTTATGTCCGTGATTTTTATTCATAAGTTCAGTGCATCACCCTGTGTCAAATATATACCTGTTCCCATTGTTATGAATTTGAGTTGATTTTCATATCTTGGACATGAGTTGCACTCCAACAAACACATGCATGTTTCCTTGTCCAACCGAACAGCTGTTCCTTCTTCACAGAGAGATCATCTCATTTACATCCATAGAAGCCGAAGATCCTTTGCCAAAGAGACAACGGCATCTTAACTGGGAAATTTCTATTTCAAGAAATATTGGTCTTAACTCTGCTTCGCCCACAGCTATCCCCCTCACACAAAAACTGCATGTGTCATGTTTGGTTTGCCCATACATAACAACTAAAATCTCCTGTAGGCCCTGTAGGCACAAGTAACCTTTTAACTTCATTGGTCAGCACCATTCAAACATAAAAACACATCAAAATTAAAATAGATTTAATCTGTGTTACTTGTGACAATTCTCTCTCTGTGGCATGTCGCTCAAAGTTTAGTATTTATGTGATAGTTGAGGCTAATGGATTGTATCAGATTTTTTTTTTCTTTTTTCCTATATCAGATCCAGTGATTGTGGCCAGTATTGGACTGATATCAGTGCTGAGTATGAGAGTGGCACATCCCTACATAGAGCCGAGCTCAGTCAAATATTATGTAGTAATACTCTTTTGAGTTCAGCAGCTTGGTGCATCAGCAAGTGGAGGTTATACACAGAAAACTTGCATAGGACATTTGACAGCTATAGGAGAACATCTTGAAAATCATATTTGGTTTACTTCTCTGTGATTGTCTTGAATCTGTAAGCAGGTTAACACATACGCAGAAATTGTTATTTGCTGATAGTATTTGGTGCAGGACTGTAATGGAGTAAGCAGAAGTTGCAGTCAGGAATAGGCCTGCTGTGGTTCTCTGCTATATTTCTCCTCCTTTGAGATTAGACTGTAATTGTCTGTTAATGTGAACCAGGCCATCCTGTGCTCGGTAGCTCTCCTGTGAGCTGCAGCTTTGCTTGATACTGTATCTTATGCACTTTCTAACCCCCCACACTCCCCCCTTTCTCATTTTCTCTCCCCCACCCTGCCTCTGTCCTCCCTCCCTTGCCTGTTCACATGTCCTGTGGCACTTCCGCAGTTCATCCAGGGAATTACATGATGACCCTAATTATCCACTTGTACTTCCACTCTTACTCACCCAACCATAGCATCATCAGCATGATGGTCATCATACCTTTCTGCTTACACAGACAATTGTGAGGACCAAGGGGATGTGTGAGGGTTTAAGGCAGAAGGAGAGAATTTTATTTTCTCTCACCATTGTCTAATTGTCAGAAATGATAGCTAAGCTCTTTAAGTGATCTCTCAAGAATTTAACTACAGCAGTGAGGTGGAAGGTTAATATTCACCGCAAGCAAAGTACTGGTAAATATTAGTTAAAGGGTAACTTCAGAATTCTTGAACCCTTTTTTCCCATGTTTTTGTGTCTAAATGACTAATAGGGACCACAAATGAAAGTGCTGCAGCTGACAGTTGCCAAACAGGCAGTAGTAACAATTCATACAGAGATAGATCTGTTTGTTAAAGACTAAGAACCTTTTTATTTAACCAGAAACAGGTGATTTACCACTCTCGCCAAAGCCGCCAGACTCCATTTACAGAAACGGCAATTTCCTCATTGTAAAACATACTGAATTAGTTTGTCTTTCCACTGTTCCACCACCACCTCTGGTATGGTCAAAACACACCCTTAATTCACTGCTTGAGATGTGAAAATATTCTGGCTCTATTCTCTGCTTTTCTGATGTCCGACCTCATACTTGCTCCTCTTACAATATTTCCACATGTAACACAGTGAATTAATTATTACTCACTAAAAATCTCTCAAGCTAGCATAAGCAAATGGTAGTGCAACAGCAGCTGACTGTTTTGCTTCAGTTTGATTGCTTAGGCTACATTTCACACCATGTCTCCATCTTCTCTAAAAACCAAGATCTCCTGCTTGGATGACACAAAGAATTGCACCCACTGTAGTTAACTGAGATTAAATTTTTTTTTGATTGATTGTACATTATTTCTGCAAGACAAGCTGACATCATGCATCATGCCACCTGACATCATTTAATAATTTAATTGCTAAGCAGTTATTAGCTGAGCAGGTTGCCAAAACATTAGCATTGCATAGAAATTACTGCAGGTAACACAAAAAAAAGTTATCTGCTTGTGTGGCACCACCCTAATTCACTGCTGGCATTACATTCCATTGTTTTTGGTGCAATGACTGATGGGTGTCAACTTCCAGCAAAGTCGTGAACTGTTGTTCACTTCTTCCCTACACAGGATACATTGAGCATTTTTTGCTTCCTACTATTTGGAAACTTTCCGAACATGGGTGAATACTGTGTGCAGTCCGCTTCACAGGGAACTACAAGGTGATTGGAATGCAGTTTTTGACTGTCCCCAGGTGGAAGCTATTAGTTCACATCATGCCTGTTACAGTTGTTCATTGTGTATGAGTACGTCCAATCTTATGACTCCAAAGTGCCTTTTAAATATTTAAGTTGGACTTACCTTGGACTGGATCATGTAAAATCTCTTGTGGGTTTTTAGACTTTTACTCAGTGAGTTGTTTAGATATACATTGAGGAACATACTACAAATATTGACATTGGTTACAGACTATACTTGCATAGCCAGAAGACCTCCACAGCACTGTGTCACATTGTCATTCTTCTATGCGCTCTGGCTTGTTAGAATTTCTTTAAAGCAATTACAGTCGTATTGGGTGGCAGCAGGATGCAGCAACATTGCCCCTCACAATGCATGCATACAATCTTGATCAAGATGGAGGGGCAGTTTGTATGTTGCCTGAGAGGCAAAATCCAGGGGAAAGATATCTGCAAATCCCTCACCACTGCTTGTAAAGTTTAATTGTTGTAAGTGCACAGTAATATAATATATGTAGTGAAGGAAATTAATTAAAGAAAAAAGAAAAGTTATCGGCATATTGACATGTATCATTCCAGTGAATAATTTCCAGTGAAAAACAGTCTTCACTTACAGTCCATTTTTACAGACGAGTACAAAGGACTGATAGAGATCTGAACATCATGATGTCATAGTTTATTTTTTTCATAATCAGCATATGAATTCTTGGCCAAATGCTTGTTTTGTGACATCACAGTGACCTTGACCTTTGACTTCCAAAATCTAATCAGGTCATCCTTGAGTCTAAATGGATGCTTGTACCAAATATGAGGAAATTTGCTCAAAGGATTCTTGAGGTATCATGTTCACAAGAACGGGATGCCCGGACAGACAACCAAAACATAATGCCTCCGGACACGGCTGTCATATGCACAGTCATAAAAATTGTGTTTTATTTCATATTTTTGCACTATATAGTAAAGAAGGACTGATTTTGGACAGTGTGACAAGTGTCCACCACATACACCACAATCAAAAATCAACTAAATGTTGTATGCATGCCACACACACTGCAGTATTGACTCGGCACTGTGAGGCAGCGATTGACCAGTTATTATTCCTGCCTATTCGTTGGTGCTTACTGCCTTTCACAGCTTCCCTGGGTTCTCATTGGACGAAGCAGGCTTGCAGCATGCTCACTCAGCACTTATTGTGAGACAGAGCAGGACAACAGTGATCAGGAAACATTACATTACTGCCCTTTGTCTCTTTCATCTTATTTACTCCAGTATCCTTCCTTCTACTGTCTCTTCATTGTCCTACACTCAGTGGTTTTCTCCTTCGCATCATCCCTCCTTCTATTTTATGCACGCCCCCTGTGCAGTGCTATCTACTGTATGTTTTCCCTCCCTCCCTCCCTCTCTCTCCCTCCCTCTCTCTCCCTCCCTCCCTCTCTCTCCCTCCCTCGCTCTCTGTCTTTCCTCTAAGAGGATTGGCTGCTTGCGTCTACCAACATCTGTGTATCACTGTCCTGAGAGAGCAAAACAGAGAGGGGATGGGGGTGTTAGCCAGCTAGATAGCAACACAGCACGCAGGCAGGGCTGAGTGCCGCTCTCTTTTTCTTTCTCTTTGACACACACACATTCTTCCTTGTGCACGCACACACACACACACAACAAACAACGCACACACTAGGCAGCAGACAGCCGCAACATCCGCATCACTGGCTGCCCACCCGCATCCCTCTCTCCATCTCTCTTGGTGCGCTCTTCTCTTTCTCTCCCTTGCTCTGGCCGCAACGCCTCATCCTGCCGTCCTGTCCCCCCTCTGCTGTCTGTCACCGTGGCGACATAGCCTCTGCAGCCATGGCGACCAGCCAGCAGGATTCAGGCTTCTTTGACATCAGCATCAAGTCTTTGCTCAAGTCCTTAGGAGGGAGTGAGTACGGCTAACACATCACAGTTGTTGTTGCTGGTATGCCAACCAAATGCGTGATACGGTCTGACCGCCGAGTCGTCAGTAGATTCTGCAGCGTACAGGCTATGCTTGTTTTGTTTATGTGTCTGTGTGTGTTAGCAGTGCATGAGACTGAAAAACAGGCAGCATGATCCACACTGTCAATATTTGGCAATGTTATGTAATGGAATAATGGAAGACAAGGGGGTTGAGGGAGACAGAGACCTGTTCCAGGGGTTAGTTAAGGGTAAATCTGTCTCCTCAGCAGTTTTCTATACGAATTATACAACACATTACTCAGCAAAAGAAGACGTCTTTGACTTTGTTGTAATCATTGCACCCAGAACTAAAAAATAGCCTTAACAGTAATAGTACATTTTCCTCATATCAGTTTGTTTACATGTGTCATCCTATCAGTCCTACGTCATGTGCTGTTTACAGTCCGAAAAACTTCAATTTCTTAATCAGTTCCTCAGTCAGTGAGTCAGTGTTTACCAAACAGAGGGTGAAGCTACTGTACTGTTTGGGGCCGGCTGGAACGAATACCCAACAGCATCATCACAGACTGGACACACTGTACTTCTCTCCACTTTCAGTGATGTGCTCATGAATCTGAGACGTTACAGTCAGCAGAAAGCACTGCTCTTATGTAGTCATCACCACACAGCCTGTAGTTTACCTTTACTGTAACATCAGTGTTTGTGTTGTTGATATAGAGGATGCAGAAAGGCTCTTCTCTGTGATATTGACTGAACACTAGCTGTCATTTTGTGCATGTATGCATATATTTGTGGGTTAGGGGTGCAACTATCGATTGTTTTCATTATCGATTAATCTGGTGATTATTTCCACAATTAATCAATTAATCATTTAGTCTATAAAATGTAAAAAAAAAAAAAAAAAAATTCCCAAAGCCCAAAGTGACAATTTCAAATTGCTTCTTTTGTCCAGGCCCAGCAGTAAGGATTGCCCACTTGTCTGACTGGGCAGGTGGTAAAAAATAATGAAACTTTTAAAATTTTGATTCTTGATTAATCTTTAAAGTACCTTTTCATGTAAAATGGCATAAAATGCTGTTTTCAGCCTCACAAATATGATGACTTCCTGCTTTTCTCCATGTATTATCATATTACTAAATTTAACTACATTTCTTTGGTTTTTGGACTGACTAGGCAGGTCATTTAAAGACATTGCCTTGGACTCTGAAAAACTGGGATGGACATTTTTCACTATTTTAACATTTTATGGATATTGCAGCCCGATAGTAAACTGATAATTAACTTTAATCTTGGTTATTTGATAACTGCTAATAGATAAGCCAGTTTGTACATGAACAAGTAAAAGTAGAGTTCTGACCCACTTGCTCAACATTAACATTGAACCCTGTTTTCCAACCAACAGTAAATCCTTACATTTAAAAAGCTGGAAACAGCAAATGTTTGACATTTTTGTTTGGAAAGTTACTATAACAAGTACTCAGTTATCAAAATGGTTGACAACTAATTTTCTTTTGACTGACTACCTGACCAATCGACTCAAATCATATGTGTGGGTGTGTGTGTGAGTGTGTATACATATGTGTGTATGTTTATATGTATATATATATACATGCACACACACGAGAAAGCCTCTCTGTGCTGTGTGGCTAAATGGTCTTTGTGTTCATTGTTGCGTGCATCTCCTTAATTAGATACCTTAAAATGTGTGTGTGGTTAGCAGGGCTGCTCTGTGGAGCTTATATGTGAGGTGTGTGCTGAAGGTTACTGTCAGCAGAGGTTATGATGGTGTAAGGGTTAAAGAGAAATTGCAGGGGAAGTGTTGATGGTTCCCTCCTCAGTCATTTAATGTGATGTAATAAAAAAGAAATCACAGGAATCCCGATGGTGTATGACGGTGTTTCCTTATTTAAGCTCCAGCTTCTTTCAGCTATAGGACCAAATTGAGCGTGTACGTTCCAAGGTCATGATAATGATGGTGGCAGTCGGGAGGCGAGAGAGCCAAGAAACAGGCTGATAAGTCCAAGTTAGGTTTGTGTCTCAAGTTACTTATCGAGTGAAATCACTAGATAAATAGCTGACCTCATCAAGTTGAACTTGTTCTAGCTCATGCCAGCCTTTCTGACATAATCATGTGTAGGCCTGTATCAAGAATATCAACACACACCCATAGTTGAAACAAGCTCTTTTTTTCCAGTTTCCTAGTTTTGAGTGTTCATTTTCACAGTAATTGATTGGTGCTTAAACAATCTTGAATCCAAATGTAAACAAAAGAGCTGTGAGCAAAATTCTTTATGCTTTAAAGGGTTTGTTTACATCTGCACGAGTAGAGGAGGCCTATATATTAAATTGTGATTGTTGAGAAAGGCATCATTTTAATTTTCAGCTATATATGTGAATACATTTTGTGATTTAAGGTACTGATTTTCTTTTGTTGCACCTAAAGCTCTCATAGCTAACAGACTAAGGGGTCAGTTAGTTAAAATGCCACCAACAGTAACAATGAAAATGCCAAAATACATTAATCACACATGAGAGTTTGTCAGCTGCCTTCTCTGACAACATGCAGGTTTGGTTCTGCTGGGTCTTGTCAAGGGCAGCCGCTGTGTGTTTGTGGTAATTATCTGGCTTTTAAAAGTGACTCATCACAATCCACTTTTCTTACACACAGCACACAAAATGTACAAGCAGTAGAGGATTATTGCAAACAATGCTTACCACCCCAAGTTAACATCTTGGCCTTAATCTCAACCCCTGTATGTATGACGGCTCTAGTTTGACATATGTTCTTGATGTGTCAGGGTGCATATATGTATGTTCACTTCACAACACAGTGTTATGTTAGTCATGAGTCATCACTTCAGTATGTTTGTGTGTCAGTGTGGCATGATACACAGCAATAAACCTGAATCTAAAGTTGTCTCTCTACCAGTCTTGCGAACTAACAGCTACTCTGACCACTCTGTTCCAACGGATTGTTTTGTCTGAAAATTGTCAGAGTCAAGTTGATGAATCAGGGTACACGATGTAAGATTTTGGGCTGTCCCAGACGAAAAATGACCAACATCAAAGAGATGTGGCTCCAAAACAGCGATCTTAGGTGAGACAGGTTCAAAGACAGAGGTATTCTCACTGTCTTGCGATCAAAGATAGCCTGGTACAAAAGTGTGACAGTGTCAGATATTTAGGATAACCATCTCACAGTGGGACTGCTGCTATGACCTACGTCAGATTTTTGCATACTTAACATATTACAAGTACTTAATGATGCCTCACATTCTCTTTGCAAAATTGGTGTCCCAGCTGGTCTCTTTTCCCTCGCCGCGACGGGGTCCACAGTCTTTTCCTTCTCCTTTCTTTGGTTTTTTTTCATACACATAAATACCACTATTGCAAGGGCTTGATTCTTGCTTAGCTTCTTTCTTTACCACTATAGCAGTGCATATTTATTACTCATGCTGATGACGTTTTCTTGAATACTGACTTGTGTCATAAGTTACGATTCAGTAGGTGTGATCATCGCACTTCTACGTACATCAAACTTGATGTTGTAACAAAGTTTGTTAGATCCATTTAACACTGTGGTTTGCAATAAATTTAGAGGGTTGCTGAAATCTCAGTTTATTATCGTGTCTGACAATGAAAAGTGTCTGGCACACACTACCTCAAATACAGAAGGCTTTTAAATCACGATGTTGATGTTACGATGGTGGAGGACCACAGAATATTTGCCATTTTTGTTTAAAAGTGACGAAGAACAATCATTATCAAAATAGTTGCTGATTCATTGTCTGTTGATAGACACATAGATTAATGGACTAATCATTGCAGCTCTGCTCTCTACATCCTCCTCATCTCCTCTGTAACTCTGCTCCTTTCTCATCTGTGTCTTAAGTATCTCAGCCTCTTCCTCGACATATTTTCTGTCTTCATCATGCTTTCTCTGTCTCGTTTCTCTCTTCATCTCAGTCTTGCTCACACATTTTGTAATAAACCTTTGATTAAACCAAGGCGGATGTGTATTGGCTAGACATAACATTTCTGCTGATTCACCTCTTAAAATGCTGAGTCATGCAAATTGCTACAAGGTTCCCGGGAAGCGCTCTGGTGTGCTATATCGACAGCTCTATCGGACACCATTATGTCTTCCTACTCTCATCTGATTTCCCCACCGACATGCATGAGGCTCAAACACACAAACATATACACACACACCTTAAATTTATGTCACTGGGAAGCTTTAACAGATTATCTCTGTTTAGACTCAACCTTCACTAAATTAAATCAGTGCCATTTGCTTTGGAGTTTAACCACATTACTTACTTTTCCTGATTTGTCACCGTCTGTTTCGGAAAATTCTTGTGTACAAGTGTGTATTTCTGTATACATGTTTGCGTCTCTGCGAGTGTGTCTGCTTTCATGTGTGTGCGCACTTGTGTATGAGTAGGGGTCAGTGGGAGTGGTGGGTATGTAAGAGAGTGACCTCCAGTGGTCTATATATAGCGCCTCCCTCCTCCCCTCGCCTCTCTCTCGGGGCAGTGTTGAAATTCCAACCCAACTCTTCTGGTCAGATCTCCACAAGGAGCAGACTTTACTTAACTGCTACTGACAACCAAAGGACAGCCACAAAAACCACTCTCAAAGAAGCACTTTATTTCACTGCAACTTTCCAATGCAAGGAATCCAAGGTCGTACAGAGAAGTGATGGCAGGCCAGGAGGTGGAGCAGACCTAAAGTTGAAACTGATAGTTGGTCTATAGGCTCATATAGCTCTCAAGCATGGGGCCCTACAGAGCGTCTGATCTACACGATCCTCTGCTGGAGCAGTATGGTGGAATATATCTGGATCCCTGGTGGTAGAGTTCACTCGCAGCGGAATAAGTCTTGTTATTTTGACACTTTGACACGATCTCTTCCTCCGTGATTGCAAAACTCACAGCTCTGACGTGTCAAGCCATCTTCACTCGGCCATGGCTCTTCCGGTCTGTGGATACAGCAGATCTTTCTGTTTCATTTGGATTGAATTTGGGATACAGCTGTCATGAGAGTTTTCTTTCTGCCCCAGGCGCACATCTTTCACTTTACCTGCCTGTCATTTTCTGAAGGATGGAGCTTCATACCTTTAGCTTTGGTTAAAGCTGCCCAGTGCCTGAGTCAGACATTACTCTGATGTCTGTGGTTACTGTCATAATGGAATAGTTGGATATTAAATACATAACCTGCAAGGAATTACTTTTAGTTGTCAATCATGGGAGCTGTATTGTGCACCTTGTAGACACCTCAGCTACCCCTCCTCAGCGTCATACCCTCTCCCAGTGTTACATTCCTCCTTCATCCCGCTGTTTCTGCCCATTTCCTTGTCCCTCTGTGGCTGTCTGCACCATGGAAGTGCCAACTAAATGGAGCAGGGCTAGTGTCATCAGCTTCATCAAGGGCCTTGGTAAGCGCATAGGGGTGTGTGTTCATGTGCACGCATGTTTGCATCATTTGAGCACTTGGGTTTCACACAAACAGGTTGCTGTCTGTGAGGCCTGGGGGCCTGTCGAATCCGGGAATTAGTATTTACATCTCACCCCTTCAGTGAGGTCAGGTCACGTGGTCAAAGAGGTCAGTTTGGACCTGACAGAGCTGTTAACTCACACACAAACCCACACACACACACACACACACACACACACACACACACACACACACACACCACACACGCATACACACACTACTAGCCACTTTGTGCTCTGGTAAATTATTGCTTTGCGGGAAAGTATTTTAGGCACTTTGTTCTTCTCAATAAATTCAGTAGTTGGTACCAGTACTAGTGAAATTTCACAATTCTCAATACCCAATCTGATACCATGGTAACAAACAAAAGCAAAAATCAGCCATTCAGCCATTGCAATTTTTCTTTGCCACCTGAAAGAAAAAGTCCTCAGAGAATCTAGGACAAAAGACTGAGGGAGATATTTACTAAGTTTGACACAAATCACTGTCGGGAGGGCATGTTGCCCGAGTCTGGCAACTAATGGAGTGCAAAAGTTATTTCTGTTGTTGAACTTCAAATATGCTGTAAGTTGGCTTTACTTTAAAATTGCCCCGGTAGTTCAGTTGGTCGAGCATGCTCCCCATGTCCTGAGGCTATCAGTTCTCCAGTTTGATTCCAGCCTGCAGCCCTTTGCTGTGTGTCATCCCACCCTTTCTCTCCTCTTTCCTGTCAAGTCTTCACTGGTGCTATCTAACAAAGGCAAAAAAAAAAAAAAAACACCAAAAAATAATAATAATGAAAAAAATGGACATGGTTATTTTACACTGTAGCCTTTAGTATCAAGCTATTGCAGATGTATTTCAGGATAAGAAGTATAACACTTTGGATACAGCACAATGTAAAATTAATGTAAATTGAAACTCCTTCGACTCATGCTAAAAGGGAATTGAAAAGTTTCATAGCACCGTTTGCATACTCCCTGATGCTCCACCTTGAGCACAAAGTACATGACCCCGTTCACTGTTTTTCATTTCAACGAGTCGAGGCAGAGCTGACGCTGCAGCTGCATTTGTTGCCATCTTCAAGGTGCTGCTGTTGTTCTGTGCCAGAAGACATTCGTCCTCTTCCTTTGGCATTTTACAGCAGACTAAGACACTTGTACTATGTGCCATCCCCGTTAGGTCTGGCAGAATTGCATCACTGATACCTGTGTTATTAATTACAAATGAGTACCAACACGTTTTACGAATTTTGGCATCAACTTGGCACCAAAGTATAGCTTCTCGTGACTTCCCTACCAGTCACACCAGCCTCTTTTGTTGGCTATTGTTGCAGCTCTTAATACTCTACTTTAAGTGTATTTAGGTGCATGTTTGGGTTTTTTCTTTAAGTGAATTTGTAGACCTATGATTTACTGTCAGTAACAACAGTACATTGCACAGCAAGCTGGCTTTCCAGTCACTGACGCCATGGAAATGTGTGCTATTTCTTAGAGTGATGAGGTTGTTCTATTTTAAGGCCATGTCAATATTCCTTGAGACGCATGACAGGAAGTCCCCTATCCCTCTTTATATCAGTCTGTCTGTCTGTTGTCTGTCTCTCACTCAAACCCCTTCCAGACTCCACCAACCTCCTGTCTTTGGTCTGTTGATCATTACGTCTTGCAAGAATTAATAGTGCCCTGTCTCCCTGATGATGTAATCAGAAAACAGAAATGAAAACATGGCCAGTCCAGTCTGTGTGTGCATGTGTCCATCTGTGTGCCTGGAAGTGTACCCTCTCAAATTTGGACACAGTCAGAACAAATTAGTCACCGCTATGCCTGAATGATATGGTAAAAAAAAAAAAAAAAAAGATATTGCAATTATTCTAATAGATATTGCATTTGTGATATGATTCACAATTAGTGGTAATTATCATTTTTGTATCTTAACTTTAATTTTCACAAAAGAAAAACTCCAAACATTTAAAATCATCTTGATGTGACCTTTGTTCGGGTCTGAACCAAACAAAGATGTTTTCTTACATCTGGAGAGTAAGACTTGTAGGCAAGGGCATCTCTGCAGCATCTCTGCAGCACTGCAGTATTTAATTATAATGTCACACGTACTTCCTTTATGAAAAAATTGCAGCAACATTGCAATTTCAATGATATTTCGATTGATTGTGCAGCCCTAGTCACTGCTGAGAAGTTTTTAACTTTACAGACAGTAGGATGATGTTATTCTGACATGAACAAATTCTTTGTCTTAATCAAAGCACAAGGTTTATGAAGACAAACACAACGCAGGGACACATATGGTCATAAAACTAGATGAAGCTGAATGTATGGCTGTAAGAAAAAAAATCAGAGGTGTCTGTTTGTGACTCCATACCAGAGGTTTTCAGACTGTTAAGTGGGAGAGTAGTAGAGGGGTGTGAAGGGAATGACGTGAGGCAAAGATGAAAGGTGAAAGGAACAGGTGCATGCTGGTTTTCTAAAGAGTTCGTTATTGCTTGGCCCATTTATTTGACTGCTTATCAACAAGGTTAGCAATTAGAGCTGCAGCAGTGATTTTGACACACAGCTCATGAAGGCAATTAAGGTCATTTAAAACCCTCAGCCCCTGGTTGCCACAATTACCGTCAAAAATGATAGCTCTTGATATATGGTACACATATTTTTAGACTGAATGTGACTTCTGAAGATGTCATTTCTGAGGTACATTGTGAATAAACATCCATAAATCTACTTAGAAATCAATGAAAAAAGAATCCTCGTGAATCCAGAACTCGCCTGAGAAGTTTTCTTTAGTATATTTACAAAATTGCAGCCAACTTGTAGTTGTCCACTGCTAACTCACCAAATCCATTGCAACATGTGACTTCCTGTTTACATCCCCAATATCCCCCAAATTATGGGAACTGTAGTTCCAAAACTGAGTATGATTGTTCCCCAAATAGAAGTAAGATAAAGAATATATGAGTAACAAAACTTACTGACCTGTCTTGACTCTCTACAGCCTCTCCAGTGGGACTGAAGCCGCCCCTCCCACCAGTCAGCGGAACGTTGGGAGAGAGGAAGGGTCCTGTCGTCATGGCGCCTGTCAACGTGGACCCTGAGAGCAAGCCGGGCGAGTTCGTCCTAAAGAGCTTGTTTGCCAACTTCACCTTGCTCTCTGAGCGCAAGATTCGCATCATCATGGCCGAGCCACTGGTGAGTGACTTTGCACTGATGATATTTCATCTTGTTCTATTTGTCAGACCGTCCCTCTCAGGTTACAGCATCATCATCGTCATTTTGGACATTTTATCTGATTGTGTTGTTCAGAGAGGCTTTTTATGTCAGTATGTATTGACTAATGTTTTTCATGCAGAGGAAGTGTTGCCTGCAATGTGCCTCACTGCTAAATAGCCTACCCTCAGCATCCTTACTTATATACAGTATAATGTAGCATCATTTAGAAAAGGCCTAACACATTTTCTGATATCTACCTAAACATTTGAAAGACTCTTCTGTCCTAAATTTAAAGGCCCTATTTTACATATTATTACACCTGAATAGTGACTGTTAATACTTAATACTTAGGTTTTTTTTTGCATCTTACAGTGAAGCACACTGTAACCTCTTTGCAGCCACTGGTCATTCTTTTAGCTGTCAAGGCCTCCTAGCTTTGCCCTTGTTGCACAATGTTACAGTATATCACCCTTTTCACATTTTTGAAGCCTCTGATGCATTTGAGGCGCATCAACAGTTACAAAAAGTTAGTTACATCACAAACTAAAATTTTAGCCCCTTCTACACTGAAGAAAAAACCCAGTAACACCCACTAACATCTCACTTTTGTCGTTGTTGGGAAAGGTTACAATCAACATTTATACCCGACGACTCTGCAGTAGTTGTTTCAGCTTCAGCTCCGATTGGCAGTGATAGAAACATGACACCTGGGTGGACACATAAATTTTCTGGCGGAGGCAACGGTGGCTTGTTGCCTCCGTTGGTCACTTCTGCGGCTCTTCGTTATTTCAGTCACTAATTCCATCCATCTCTGTTCAAGCAGTGCTAAAACATTAGTCGGTGTTGAGTCTGAAGGGAGACTGAAGTAAAAGAATATTAAAGTGTCCACCTTGTCACTGTACAAGGTTAAGGTTGCTTTTTCTACTGTTACTAACCCTGTTTTCTGCCACATTCATGACATTGAGTTTGAAACATTAGGAAAAAAAAACAGAGGTGAACTCATTTGCTGTCAATCAGAAAAGGAGTCAGTTGCCTTTTTAGTTGGTTCACTCATGTTTAAAAAAAAATACATATGTGCCTTTTATGGTTAAAAAAATCTAACCTGCTTATATGAAACATGATACATTCATTCATGATACATTGATGAGTTTGCCATTTAGATATCTCGGAGTCACATGATCTCTTGCAGAAGTAATCAAATACGTGTGGCACACTATAGCCTTATCACTGAGATTCATATTACGTTTTTGTATGTAATGTACAGTGAAGCGATGTGACCTTTTTTTCCTCAGTGTTTTTGTATCTTTACAGCAGTTATCAGCTCTTTTGACATCTTCAGTATTTACAGGCTGTACAGTTCAGAGCCTGGGGAGATATGGATAATTTAAACAAATTAAGACAATGCGGTGGCACTTAGGTCCGTCTGAGTTTTGACTACAACAGATATGAGGCATTTAGGGCTGCAACTAACTATTGATTTCATTGCTAATTAATCTGTCGGTTATTTTTTTGATTAATCGATGAGTTGTATGGTCTATGAAATCTTCAGAAAATAGCGAAAAATGTCAATCAGTATTTCCCAGAGCCCAAGATAATGTACTGTCGTGTTTTGCCCACAACCCAGAGATACTCAGTTTACTGTCACAAAGGAGTAAATATACCAGAAAAAAACATTTATGAAGCTGAAATCAAAGAATTTTTACATTTTTTGTCAAAAAATTACTCAAACCGATTAATCATCTATCAAAACAATTGCTAAATAATTTAATAATCAATTCATAATCCGTTAATCGTTGCACCTCTAGAGCCATTTGAAATTTGGTTTCTTACTTGTTTCCATCTTTTCTGACATGAATGTTTTCCCTTCTGTTTCTTCTTGCCTCACAGGAGAAGCCACTTAACAAATCTCTGCAGAGAGGGGAGGACCCACAGTTCGACCAGGTGTGTGTACCTGACATGGACACATCATCAGCAATATCTGCTTTCTCTTTCTCTGTCATCTTAATCTAGTCATACCATTGACATCCTCTCACTCTCTCCTGTCTCTCCTCCTCATCTTCACCTTCAGTTGATCAGCTCCATGAGTTCTCTGGCAGAGTACTGCCTGCCGTCCATCCTGAGGACTCTGTTTGACTGGTACAAGAGGCAGAATGGCCTGGAAGATGAGTCACATGAATATCGACCCAGGGCGAACACCAAGTCAAAAAAGTGAGAGGACTCAAACAGGACGCACACTCAATTGTAAAACACTCTCCTGAGAAATTGGAATAGATTTGGAGGACTATATTGTCACATACATATACAATAAGTCACAAAAGACAAACTACAACATGTCAAATGGACTTCTTCGACCTAACCCTACATTCTTATTACAGATTTTCTTTATTGATACTGGCCCCTAAAATATTTTTTAACAAACTTTAACCACAAATGTCTCTCTTACAATGTAATGTAATGAGGGCCTTGAAAAAAACAATGCTTTTTAATATTCAAATATCATACATCTAAAGGTGACAACCCCACCTGGGCTTTCAAGACACTACTTGCATTACCTTTAGAGGCAGTAAACAATACGAAATACTGTTAGGACAGCAGACTAACTACACTATATGTGACTCTTAAAAGCTGCCATACAATCAGCAGAAAACTTTACTTCCACTGACAAAATACACAAATAAACTGCACTGCAGGTGTTGTCCTCTTTGCATGAGGTTGCTTCCAAATCTCAAACAAGCAAACTTCACACACAGTTACATAGTGGACCAGATGGTGCCTACAATTAGTTGATTAAGGGAACTTTTAATAATTTTTTATGCGTGACACAGACACTAGCGTTGGGACCATTCCAATCCAATATCTGTGTCAGGTGCCAGTACTGACATAATTCACTCATTGGATATTGTCAGAACCATAGTTTTGTAATGAATTATAAATATGCAGTTTTAAGCCCTATAGTCAAATTAGTGGTGTCACAATTTCAATGTCAAATTAAAAATCAATCGAAATGAGCTTTCAGTTTCAAGACTCAAATCAAAAGGCAGAATTGATGATTTTCCCAGTATTTGATTTTTCTTTTTAAAGAAGAATTAGAGAATGTAAACGATTGTTCTCAGGGCATAAAACCAATGATCTGTTGATCTTTGCAAGCCAAAACTCAGTAGTCTAACAACAGCATAAAAGTCAGTGCAAAATAAAAATTTAATTGAATTGCGATCTTGAAGTCAATAGTCATATTGAATTGTGGATTTGGAGAATCGTGACACCCCTAGGAAAAAAATGTTTCGCAAATTAATGAATAAATTAGTAATGTAATAGGTATATTTATATCCCTACAGTTTTTCTGTCTCCCAGAATTCTCTGAGTTAAATGTGCGGGCAGGGCACGGACCCACCGTAATGTAAAATAAGACAGTCTGCAAGTCAGTGAGCCAGTAATAGTTAGCTCAGTCAACAGGTCTTTAGTTTGGAGATATTTTAGTCTCGAAACTCAAAAAAGCAAGACAGTAATTTGTACTGGTGCATCTGTAACATACACACACAGGCAAGAACAGGTGGGCCAACATACAGGATCAACACTGTTACAGTGAATGTGACAAATAATGTTTGTGTGTCTTTCTGTTTGTCTGCCTCAGTGATGAGCAACAGAAGGACTACTTATTGGAGAGGCGAGATCTGGCAATAGACTTCATCTTTTCTCTCCGTGCTTATAGAAGTTTTAAAGCAGGTGAGTCTCAGTTTACGGTGCAATCAGTCATTCTGCACTATGCTGTGTGTCTCCTCAAACCTGTTTAACTTTTAAAATAGAAATGTCTGTCCTCAAACAGTATTTCAGTCAAAGCACTGCCTTTGACTTTGTTTTAATTCTGTAATACAAATTGCTTCATAATGAATAGAAAAGGGTTTAAACAATTTGAATATTTAATACTCTCTTCTTTAATTAACAGCTTACTTGACATCCAGCCCCACTCTTGTGAAACTGTAACTAAATTAAAACAAATATAAATAATAATTTGCATACTATTGATCCAGTCCTGGATTCAAGAAAACATAATGCATGCCAAACTCCCCAAACTGTCAGCATAGTAGAATGAAGGTTTATTTGGGCATATTGTTTTGATTAAATATCCATATCCATCAAGTGACAAGTCTTAATGTAGAATAAAATAACAACTTAATCTCTCAATCCAGATCCCCCTCCATCCTCTTTTGGATGGGCTCATTCAAGAAGTTATTAACCTGGCCTTCAAGCACTTCAAATACAAGGAAGGGTAAGAATGATAACATATAGAAACACAAATAATTTACTAGAAATAATGCGTTGTTTGGAGTTTCATTGTGTTACTGCCTACACTTTCTAAAACACACATACAGTTATGACACCCACATGCATTCATG
Organism: Lutjanus argentimaculatus; assembly: GCA_034769285.1. NCBI lineage: Eukaryota > Metazoa > Chordata > Actinopteri > Lutjaniformes > Lutjanidae > Lutjanus > Lutjanus argentimaculatus. Next base: position 17,562,098 of record JAWZSL010000004.1, on the reverse strand, counting down.
CACAGCTTTCACTGTATATGGTTAAAGTTGTTTTTTTGTGTTTACTCCTCAGGTATCTGGGACCCAACACAGGCAACATGCACATAGTGGCTGACCTCTATGCTGAAGTAGTAGGAGTTGTAGCTCAGTCCAGGTACTGTAAATGCATGCAAATATTTGTAGTGTTTGTGTGTGCATACATGTTAAATGTTTATATGCCTACAGGGAGCTGATTGTATCTGTTGACATTAAGTTAAAAAAAAACTGTGTGGGTTGTTTGGTGTAAATGTGTTGAGCTCGTCGTTCCTCCTCTCTCTCTTGCTTTCCTGTCTTCACTTCAGCTGTCCTATCAAAAATGAAGCCATAGAAGCTCCAAAAAATATATATTAAAAAGAATAAAGTCATGAACATTTATTATCTCAAAGCAATCTTTCTACTCTTCGGCTTAAAATAGGCTGTTTTGAGGACCTATTTGAATGCAAGTGAAAGTGAAAAGGTCCAGTCTACATGTTGAAAGAATGGCATTTTAGCATTGCGAACACATTTCATGAAATCTGTGATAAAACCCAACAGCAGAGCTTCCAGCATCTCTGCCACTCTCACCAGATTTAGGTTAGGTGCATTTAAAAAAATGCTGATGTTTTGGTCTGATTTTGCAATGTTTGGGGTCGACGTCTGTCCATCTTTGGTGTTAGATGGATTACCTTTAGAATTTATTTTTGTCGGGAAGCTTTTATTGCACTTATAGGAACATAACAAGTTGTCATCAACTTGAGTTAGGTGATTTTGCTGCTCTGCTCTGTGTTTGGAGGGACTGGAGCAACCATAAATGACAGGAAATCATAACAAAGCTAAAAAGTTCACATAATTAAACAGAAAATTAAATTAAATCAAATTAGATAAACATAAACAAAATATTTTGAATCATGTAAACGTGCCCTTATTTCTGTGCCACTATTCACAATGTGTGACAATCACTTAAATAGCTTCAATTCAGCTTTAAATATGGATTTATTTATTTATTTATTTATTTATTTATTTATTTTACAACTTAAAATAAAATTCTTCCTGTAACTGATGTAATTGAATTTGTAATGCAGGTCATGATGCAGCTGTGGGCTGATTTGTCATGGTGGACAATTGAATGTGTAGTTACAGTAGCTATCTGTCCCCCCCTTGACCCCATTTTCAGTAGAAACAGCAATTACAAATGAGTCATAAGAAAAAAATGGCTGCCATTCCCCTGTGTGCAGGTAGTGTGGTTGTGTGTGTGTTGGTAAATACGTCTGTGTGTGAGGATAATGACACTCCAGATGATGGTACTCTGTCTGTTTAATGTTGTGTGTGATGAGAGATGAGCTCTGTCCCCATTTTCCAGGAGGTTATTACTGTGATGGAGGAGGTGGGGGTTTGCGGGATAGCTCAGTCACTGCTGTCACACACACACACACACACACAGACGCACGCGAGCTGAGCCATCTCATAATTTAACACAGTCATCGATCTAATAATGGATCAAAGTCAATACTTTTAGATCTAGTTTAGCAAACTGTCTACTGTGTGGATTATGGGGTTGCTGCTTGATTAAGCTTCTTAGTTTGTTGATTTCGAAACACCCTTTTCAGTGTTATTTATTAGTGGCACATGATTTAAACACGCGGCTGTGAAAAGGTTGAGTACACACAGGCTTAAACAACCTGGGCACATACTTTATTCTTGGCGTTATCTGTGTGCTTTTCCAGCTCGGTTTATGGATTGCAGTGTTTATGTGCATCTTATTTAAACACTCAGTTCTAAACAGAAGGCTGATGACTGTTCCACTTACTTAACTGCTGTGGCAACCCCTGTGAAGCATGCGAAAGCACAGCCCCCGAAAAAATAAAAACGCAGACGTCCGAAGAACAAGTGCGCGCACACACGTACACATTCCCTCCACATCACCCCTCCAGATGCCATTCTAAATATAGGCCTGCTGAGCGCTGCTGGTATAATCTATCTGGATGGTGGGTACATACACAAACACACACACAAGCACACACACACATGTGCACGCAAAAAAAAACCCCCATCTTCATACGGGAGTAAGCATTATCCACTCTACATAACAGAGGTGGGATATAACTAAGAACAAACACTTTGATGCTGTACTTCAATAGATTTCTCAGGTATTTATACTTGAGTATTTATTTTTCTGACAACTTTTTACTTATACTTCCTACATTTAGGAACAAATATCTGTACTTTCTACTCCTTACATTTCAAGTTTTAATATATTTGAGAGGAATTATTGATTATTTTTATTTTTTGGGATGGAACAATAACATAAAGAAAAGACCTTGGTGTATCCATCAAGGCATATCATGCATGACAGACGTAACAAGATGTAACAGACGAAAAGGGCATAACAAGACAAAAACGCATAAAAGATGTAACAAGATGAAATAACGAACAAGAAGAAACACAGTGAAAATGATGCAACAAGACGTGAAAAGACACAGCAAGACAAAAACATGTAAAGATGTTACAAACAAGATGTTGTAAAAGACATAACACAATATAACACAATGTAACGCAACATGACATAACACAGCACAACATAAAGAAATGCAGTGTAACGCAACGTAACACAAAGTACCAGGACAAGACAAAAATAACAAAAACAATGTAACAAGAAAAAAAATACAAGATGTAACCAGATGAAACAGACAAGAGAGGGAGACTCAGCACTTTTTAATCTTATACTTTTGCATTTCAGAGACTACATTTTTTTGCTTTTACTTGAGTAAAGAAGTAAAATCAGTATGTCTATTTTACCAGAGTGTTTCTTTACACAGGTATCTGTTCTAAGAACGTGTGTACGTTTGCCGCCTCTGCTACACAATATTGTCGTAATCCCACTAACCACTAACAGCTGAGACCTGGATATGAAAACATTCACTAAAACTCAAGAGAATAGAGCAACTGTTCACATCTGGTCACGTTTTCTTTTCTTGGCAGGTTCCCGGCAGTGAGGAAGAAGTTCATCTCTGAGCTAAAGGAGCTGAGACAGAAGGAGCAGAGCCCCTACGTCATCCAATCCACCATCAGCCTCATCATGGGACTCAAGTTCTTCCGCATCAAAATGTACCCGGTGGAAGACTTTGAAGCCTCCTTCCAGTTCATGCAGGTAGACTGAGCTTCAATCATTTACCTGTTATTTACATGTCAGCAGATTGTAAAGAGGATCTGGTTTAGGAATCTCAGGGAGTGTTCACGGGACAGACGTGCTCTTTATCTGCATACATTCATGTCTGGAAGCAGTTTACTGCTATCATGGAGCTATCCTATTGGTTCCTCTGAAGTAATTAGGGGTTAAGTGTCTTGTTTATTAGCCCTTTGATGGTAATTGCAGTGGTGAGAATGTTTCTCATTTCCTTCCCCCATGACGAAACTTGAGCTACAGTTGAATAGTCAAGAAAATGCGTCCTATGTCTTTTCCGAAACACTTTTACTGGACCTTGATGGAAAACATCATGAGTTCAAGGAAAGATGCGAATGAGTCATAAGTTAAGTCACAAGTCATAAAGCACTTAGTCGTAAGTCATAAGCACTTAGGAAACTACGTTGCTAAGAGGATTTGACTGCACTTACACTAGGCTACATAATTATGGGAAGGCGGATGTTACAGTATTAACGTGGTGAAACTATAATGTTCCGAAGATTGACTGGATGCTGATTGTTTGCCTGAACTGCCAAATGGTACATCGCTTTTCTGTGAATGTTGCTACTGCAAGAAATGCAAATACATTAACGTGCATTAATACCTTAGTTATTGTGACCAACACAGGAGCTCCACAGGGCACCGTTTTATCCCCCCCGTTATTCACACTTAATACTTCTGACCATAGTTATACTCAGGTGTCTTGTCAAATCTAAAAGTTTTCATATGACACTGCACTAGTGGGTCTACTTAACAGAGGCAATGACCTTCCCTACAAAAGAGAGATTGAATCATTCGTCAGTGGGTGTTATGCATTTTTTTTTTAAACTGAATGTTGAGAAGACTACAGAATTAATTTTTATTTTAGAATCAAGAAGGAGGAGGTCTTCCCAGTGATAATTAATGGTCAGCAGATCGAGATTGTCCGGCCTTACAAATACACAGCTGACACTTAGATACTTCTGGATCATTTCACTCAGTTAGGAACCTTTCTAAACAAAAGATTCTTCAACCGCAACCATGTATTAATAGAATTATCATGTACATACACTGTTTGTCTCAGTGTCTCTGACTCTTTCTCTCTTTCTTTATGTCTTCAGGAGTGTGCACAGTATTTCTTGGAAGTGAAGGACAAAGACATCAAACACTCATTAGCTGGACTCTTTGTGGAAATTCTTGTACCTGTAGCTGCTGTAAGTGCATTTCATCTTTCCACTCAGTGCACTTTTGCTTTTTGGATTCATTTTAAGCTGGAGTCATATTGAAGTTATTGTTTGTCTTTTAAATAAAGACAGTACGTCTGCTGGTCTAAATGTATAGTGTTTTTATCTTGAGAATAACATAAGTCTTAAAGGGGTAGTTCAGATTATTTGAAGTGGGCTTCTATTGTAGCTCGTTATCCATAGTCAGTGTCAGTGCTAAAGCAGATGCTGGTCAACACGCCATAGTTTGGAGAAGCAGCAGGAGTACTGGTTTGGGAAGCTAAGTAATGTGTTGCTGTGGACAGAGTTAACAACAAAGTGTATTTTAGCCACCTAAAAAAATAAGATAAGACAGCGTTTAACAATTCACAAAACTACCCCTTTAAATGCATCTATCTGCATCAACTAAAGCAGAACAAGGACTGGTTTCTGGTAAAAAGAAAAAAAAATGTTTACGTAACTTCTGCATCACTTGTCCTCCCCCAGACTGTGAAGAATGAGGTGAACGTACCGTGTCTACGAAACTTCGTAGAGAGTTTGTATGATACCACACTGGACCTGTCCTCTAGAAAGAAACACTCTCTGGTAAGTTTCTCCCCATATTCTGTTTCATCACTGCTCTTCTCTCTTCATTTCCTTTCCATTATCAGCAATTGGTGAAAGCTCTTACTGTAACTCTCCAACATGTGGGCTTTTATCTCTCCGTGGGAAGTAGACAGGAGTGCTGTACGCTCTGCACACAGGCTAGTTTTTGAAGCAGTGCCAGATGGGCAATATTTGCCCACAGCAGGGAAATAGGCAGGGAAATCAGCAAATTAGATGCAGTACATCTCCCTGATTAAGATAGTGGTCTCACATGAACAAGCAGGCAATAAAACTCCTCTGTTTAATTGTCAGAGCTGGTGTGGCACAACCTGAAAGTTTTAACTATGAATGTTAAAGGCAGAATAAGTAGGATTTGTCCGTTGCTGTTTATAAACGCACCAGAAAGAAAGTAGATTGTTGAGTCTCATTCTCAGAATGTCAAATACAGACATTTTGGGTTGGTAAAGCATCTCAGGCACAGCAAAATAATTAAAAAATAAGATTTGGATAATCATGCATATTTTGCCTTTAAGAAAATGACCAGGTAACAATCGTACAGGATTGGCATAGGATTATGTAACAATTTACAGGAGAAATATACATGTCTGAGTTTGAGTTCAGTGACATATTACTCAATTTAACTGTTATAAACATCCACGCCTTCTAAAAGATTATTGATGATTTCTTACAACTCATAAACAGGCACTTACTCATCCGGCAAACATTTGGCATTAATTAAAGTGAAACAAACAAACAAAAAGAATTGTTTTGGCGTGAAACGGAAATTTCAAAGGAGAACATGCTGGCTGCAGCATTGTTGTTGGAGGAGATGGTATTTCAGTTTGGAATGTCATGATATTCTCTGATGATCATGGTCATTTTATGATTTAGTACAGCAATTATATGACATATTTCTCCTTTACTAAATTCTTTATTGGTAACAAGATATTTCCTCACTAATCCTTCCTATAGTCTGTAATTTAGTACCGAAAGTCTCATTTATTTCAAAGTCTAATGAAAAAACTGACATTGCAGTAAGATTGTTTAACTTGTTTCAGGTATTTTCCTTAACTCATGTTTGATTTTTCTTAGACAACTTGATTTACATTGGAAACAGGTTGAAGATAACAAGGTTTCTAAACAGAAACGATTTGATATGACAGAGATCTTTTGTAAAGTTTTTGCTAAAGTTTTCTGCTAAATGTTGCCCTGCTTTTGAGTTGTATTCCACAGGTGTTTGATAGACAAATTAGATAACAAAACATGGCATCCCTGCTGTAACAAATTATTGCTGTTTATTGTTGATATGCTATTTGTGATGTGCGCACGGGTTCCAGGGCTGCAGACATGTCACTCAGCCATCATGCATGCTTCATTCAATAGCTTCTCCAAATACTCAGAACAACTCATGCATTTAACACCTGACACACCTCTCTGCACACATTCTGTATGTGTTTTCACTTTTTCCAAGCAGAACAGCAGCGCAGGCATGCACACAAACAAACAATAAGCTGCCATGTCAGAGTGAAATGGACAGGCACGGCAGGAATGACAGTAATGTGGTGCATTTCCATAATTGTTATTCTTTTTACATTCTGAGTGCTTTAGAGACGCTGACATGGGAGGTAGACAGATAACCTCTTTGATAAGCAGTGACAGGTAAATGATGAGCTCAAACCTGACATTCCCACAGCCATTCATGACAAGGGTGTACCTGGACCCACACCGGTCATTAGCAAGGCATTCGTGTTTAAGAATGATCTGCATGCAGGACTTAGATGCCTTTAGCAGATGGTTGAAAAGACTAGACACCAAGGTCACATTCCTGTAGATGAACTTTATGTCGAAAATGTTTTTATATTGGTCTCTTCTATAAACTTGTGATGGTATAGTTCACACAACAGATGTTCCGACACCATTTTTTCCTCCCTGATACCACTTCTTATACCTGAACTGTGTAGTGGCTGTTACTGAGTATTGCTCAAGTTAAACCCTTTGTAAATGTAAACAAAAGCAAATGGAGAATGAATGCCATAGAACCTGACTTTGTCATCCTGGTAAAACAATTTGGTGTACGAGACACAACTGGGAAGTAATATGGTCCTGTTTCAGGGATAGTAAATTAAGTAGCTTCAGATCGGTTCACAGACTCACATTATCACAAATGCTTGCATTTTAGGCTGTATCTGATGCATTTCTCAATACTGTCTGATACTGATGCTGATACTGTCAATATCAGAACAATCCTAATGCACACCTTTTGTTGTTAATTTTGAAATGAAATGGAAGAAAATATTTGTTCACACTTCCAAACATTAGATTCAGTTATTATTCTCATTAACCCTACAGGCAAGATAAAGCACAGAGAAAGAAGTGCTTTGTTTTGTTAAACCGACTTAATTCCAGAGGGGAATACATAAATGACTGAGAAACGGTTAATGAGGGATTTATGAGGCCTGCAACAAGTGGAAGATGACTGTGAAAAAATGCGAGGCTTAATCTGAATTAATGTAATCGCCTGTTGTTATTAAATGATAAAAGAAGAGCTCAGAAATTAGATTTGAGCTCGAAATAAATGATTCCCAGACTGACTTCATTAAAAGATTATATGTTTAAAAGCATGTTGAAAGTAATAAGCTGCATAGTTAAAGGAGAAATCTGTAATATATTTATTGTAATAAATCATAAAACGACCGTGCTACATCATCAGAAATTATGTAAACATACTAAGTTGAAATACTGGCTTCTCTGACAGCAGTGCTACAGCCAGCAGGGTTTCCTTTGAAATTTCTATTATGGGCCAGAATAACTGTTACTGTTGGCGTGTTCCATGTTAATTAGATTTCAAATTAATGCCAAATGTTTGACTTTTCCTTTCTTGTTATTGTCAAATTGCAGTGTTGCACCTGTCTTGTGCTCCTGCAACATTTCTGCAGCCTGCCTGAGCTGCGTTGAGTCAGGGGAGGAGCGGATGGTTTATTAAATATGATTTCAACCTATTTAATGTACTGTCTATGGCTCAAACTCGCTATTTGGACTGCTGTACTCATTTTTGGCTGCACAATTGTTACATATTGCTCCTTTAATGTGTAAAACTGGTGAGGAAGACAGTCTGAATCCTTTGTATTATATTTACATACAGTGAATGATGAATTTGAATTTGGATCCCCTGATTATTTACTACTTGTTGTCTGAAATGCCTGATGCACATGTCTCCCATCTGTCTTCTCTCTCCACACCAGGCTCTGTATCCTCTGGTGACCTGCCTGTTGTGTGTCAGTCAGAAGCAGTTCTTCCTCAGCCGCTGGCACATTTTCCTCAACAACTGCCTTTCAAACCTCAAGGTCAGCTTTTCTTTCCATGCAATGCAAATGAAAATAATTAATTACCATACCATGGGGGGTATTCTTTGTACAGATCAGAAGCAGTGGTATACTAGCACACAAATCTATGCAGTCAGTGCAATAAATGTCTGCCCTTGGGGAACAATTTTGACAAAGTGACAAACAGTACATGCACTCAACACTGAAAGTCATACAATGAACTGCTGCATGAACACTACCTAGTACCTATTCAACTTTCAAATAAACCATTAGCATGTATTGCCTGAAGGGGAGCACTGCAGCTTAATGATTGATTGGGGTTCATAAATACTTCTATAAAAGTTTGATTCATGATTATACTGTAAATGCTGAGGAAGCAGTGTGTGTAGTGCCTGCAGTAAATTATCACATGTACATGCTGTACCTCACATCTATAATGTACAGTATGTGAGGAATGGTCGTACTTCCGCGTTTCTGTCAGAAACTTGAGAGGAAACAATGTGAAACATTTTTGCTATGTGGAGGTATACGAAATACTATACCTGATGAAACAATCAAGTTTTGTCTGCATGTGTGTGCATGCAGAATAAAGACCCCAAGATGGCACGTGTGGCTCTGGAATCACTCTACCGCCTGCTGTGGGTCTACATGATCCGGATAAAATGTGAGAGCAACACTGGAACACAGAGGTAACGGCCACATTTAGTTAAATTTCTCATAAACAAAGTGTAAGATGACATTTTAAGAGTCAATATGTTAAGAGTTTTAAGAGAGTCAATATGTTAATATTAACTGTATTGTTATACAAACAAATGAGACAGAGCACACTGTCAAAAAGAGAAAACTTTTTAGTTTTAGCTTTGTTTCTGCTTCATCTTTTGTGCTGTGACATTTGTAATGTTAAAGGGGTAATTCAGATTTTTTGAAGTGTTGTTGTGTGAGGTACTTATAGATAGTGTATTATCTACAGTAGATGGTGGTTGGCATGCCCCCACTTTGGAGAAGTAGCAGGAGCACTGGTGTAGGACGCTTATCAATCTACTGCTATGGCCAAGGTCATCAGCAAAATGTATATTAGCCACCCAAATGAAAGGTCAACTTAAAAAGTCAATATCAGTTTAAGTTTATATTATATTCAGTATATCTTCGCAGCTTTACCTTGCCCTAAGACACCCCTTTCTGATGGGCTACTGCTGTTATATAAGCCAAATACCACTTGCTCCAAACCAACCAGACTCCAAAGGCGAAATCAGTCATTTTACCTCCCAGAACTCAGGAGTTGCTGCTCTATCACTGCCTTGAATTTGATGAATCTGAACTAATTTTTTGAAATGACAAACTCCAACAGTAACACATACAAACTAACCAATCAAGGCAGTGATAGAGAAGCAACTCCCTTGTTCTGCAAGGTAAAATAACTGATTTTGCCAAAGAAGTCTAGTTGTGTTGGAGAGAGTGATATTTGGCTTTCCCATCAGAAAAGACTAACAACAAGGTAAAGAAGTGAAATCATTCTTAATATAGCATAAACTTGAAATGATGATGAAATTTTAATGGGGGTTGTTGTAGACGTCCAAAATACATTTCGCCACTGACCCCATCCACAGCAGTATATTGCTTAGCTTCAGTGCTGGTAGTCCCGATGCTTCTCCAAACTGGAGGCATCCCAACTGCCACCTGCTGTAACCTTGGATAAGTGCATCATACAACCCCACTATGTGGAAATTATTAATAATCATTGCAAAGTAAAACATGCACTGATTTTTCTGAGGTATTTGACTTATGTCTCAACACTTTCTCCTCCCCCTCTGCCTGTGTCTCCTGTCTGTTATCTTGCCCCCTTCTTCCCGCAGTCGTCTGACGTCCATTACCTCCACCTTGTTCCCCAAAGGGAGTCGTAGTGTTGTGCCCAGGGACATGCCCCTGAATATTTTTGTCAAGATCATCCAGTTTATTGCACAGGTTTGTATGAAAATTGCACACACTCTCATGCAGAAACTCGTGAAGTCTGTCAAAGCACATGATAAATGAAGTCAGGTTTGTTGTGTTTTGTGTGGAGCCAACTTCCAAGATTTATGCTGTGCTTCTCTCTGCTATCACTAAGAAACACAAACATTAATTTAAGTTGACAGAGTTGCACAAACTCAGTACCTACTCACACAGATGCTCTGATAATGCAGGATTGCTAGGAGTATAGGTCATCTGATACTTTTACATGTCATCAGAATCCATTATTAAAATTGAATACATTTCATCTAATGGCTGTATGACAGGCTGAGGTTTTAAAACTCACTGAAACATCTTTAATATGTATGCGCTAATGGCTCTTCAAGGCACCAAACACCATATGCAGTATGACATTTAGTGTATTTAGATACTACTTAGCCCTTACATCTCTTTTTATTTATTTCTCTATATAATCAGTTATGTAATATGTCATAAAAATGTACCATCTGTGCACTGTTGGTGACACACTGTACAGTAGATGTACTCGCTGCCTCACATCACATTAACTCTGAAATCCTGTAACACCAGTATTTGTCCTCTGTTCAGGAGAGACTGGATTTCGCCATGAAGGAGATCATATTTGACCTGCTGAGTGTTGGGAAACCTGCCAAAGCCTTCAGTCTCAACCCAGAGGTAAAGCAAGCAGACACACACACATTCAATCATGTGTACACACTCGCTGACACACACAGATCACACACTGTATCCCCTGGCCATGTTACAAGGATGAGCATTCCACTTTTTATTTGTAGTCTTCAGTCAGTGAGGAAGCTGAGAACAGTATGTTCTCTGGTGGAGAACTTAAACGCACCACCACAATCAGTAGGCACATTCCAACTGTAGTAAAGAGATGCACTTAATGCTGATCTTATGTAATGTGGTAACAGGATTCTGGTCATGTGACCATAAACGAATCATTAAACTCACTGCAGTTCAAAGAGGAACTCCACTGATTTTACACATCCAAGTCTGTTCGCAGGCTACTTCACATGTGAAAATGTTGCTCCAAGTGGAGCTAAATTTGTAAACTGCCTCAAGTGATATCACTCGGGTCAGCATCAAGAGTATGAGTGTGAAAATTTAAAAAAAAGTCGTAGCAGCTCAAGGCTACATTAGCTGCTTCGCCTATGAATATCCTACTGCACCTTGGTGGTTGAGTTGCATTGTGAATAAGGCTTTGCCAGGTTTTGACAAAGAAGAAGAACATATGGAATAAAAAAGACGCAATCTCTGGTTCAGATGACAGTCTGACAGTGTTAGTGTTGATAGTGTGCTCTTTTAAAAAAAAGAATCTCTTTATTGTCCTTTAGAAGAAGCACTGAGAAGCACTGGATTATTGAATATGTTTTAGAAATATTTCTAAAATAATTCTAAACAAATATTTAGATTCAGTAGTAAAGATGCTGTTGGGTCTTCAAACATTTATTTGCATAGTAAATTGCTTCCTCTGTGTTCCAGCGTATGAACATTGGTCTGCGGGCGTTCCTGGTGATAGCCGATGCTCTGCAACAGAAGGATGGAGAGCCTCCTATGCCCAACACAGGAGCAACTCTGCCCTCTGGAAACTCTCTAAAGAAGAAGAAAACTTATCTGAGCAAGACGCTAACTGAAGAGGAAGCCAAACTAATAGGTCTGTGCGTGTCTGTAGGCATTCAAGCCAGTGTGATTTCAATGAAGTCTCTCTAACTCGATGTACTGTCTCATTGTGTTCTCCACAGGCATGTCTTTGTACTACTCCCAGGTGCGGAAGGCTCTGGACAACATCCTGAGACACTTGGACAAGGAAGTGGGTCGTTGTATGATGCTCACCAGCGTCCAGATGCTCAACAAGGAACCAGAGGACATGATCACGTATGTAACTACAAAGTGCAGCTGTTATTCTGCTACTCACACTGTGACTAAAGCACTAAAGCATTTGAAAGTGAAGTGCAGAAAATAGAAAATGAACACTGACCAATGAAACACTGACACTTGTAAATTATTTAGAATTATGCTATTTATGTTTTTCATGTTTATAGTAGATACATTGTCCGTGTCCTACCTGTATTTTGAGTTTAAAAAAAGTTACAAATGCCTTAAGCAAGTGTTAGCGCATTTATCATTCCCCTCCATCTTTGACAGTGGTGAAAGGAAGCCTAAAATCGACCTGTTCAGGACGTGTGTGGCCGCCATTCCTCGAATCCTCCCTGATGCCATGTCCAAACCTGAACTCATTGACCTGCTCTCACGGTGAGTTAGAGATATTAGGACAAATTAATGTCTGGCTGGCTAACTGATCATTTCCATTTTTTTATACAGTTTACTTGGTTTCTGTCTTTTCGTTGTTTGTTGTTCTTTCAACATACTCTGTGTTGTCATCTGTCCCTCAGACTTACGGTGCATATGGACGATGAGCTTCGTCTTATTTCCCAGAACTCACTGCAGAGCTTGCTGCTCGATTTCTCAGACTGGAGGGAAGATGTCCTGTTTGGTTACACACATTTCCTTCTGCGTGAGGTAAAACTGACAGAAACCTGCAGCGGCCTAGATAGATTATAGATTATATTCTGCATTTGCACTGTTTCTGCTTCCTTTATGCGTGTGTTTAGGGTTACTTACTGTGCTCATAATTAAAAGCCACTACATAACAGAAGAAAGTGGCAAAAGAGATCGAGAAGATGTTGACATCTGTTGTAATCTTAATTGGTCTTTTCTGGGGATGTTAATAATTAATCGTTAACTGATTAATTGCTGTTAAATATTTAACAAATTAAAAATATTAATTGGTAATTAATTGATAGTCTCTAAATGGCAGTAATTGCACCTTGTTTGACATTGTTTTGCCTGGCATAGTCATTTGTCGAATAAGAAAAAAAAGAAAATTAAAATGAGAAAAAAAAAAAAAAGAAAAAATTTGTGTGCTTTTTTTAATCTAATAATCTTAATAATAAAGTTGATAATACAAAGTGTCGCACAGCCTTGCAAGATTATCCTCCGTCCCACAGGAGGAATAACACAATTAGAGTGATTCTAAAGGCCTTATCCTTTCTAAATTGACAACATATATGAACATATTGACATTGGCAGCCCTTCCATAAATGTCACTTTCCAAACTATTCCAGGTCCAAGACACCCATCAGGGTCTTCAGGATGCATCTGTGAAGCTCCTCCTGCAGCTGCTCACACAGTGGAGGTTAGCGCTGCAGCTCCAGGGGAAGATGCGAGGTGGTGTTGAGGTTTGTACAGTGTAGTTTAACTCTGTTGCCTTTTTCCAATCTTACACCAGCCATTGTGTAACCTTTTTTTTTATCCTTTATTTCAAAACACATGACTTTTCTTCCCGCTCTGTCCTCCCTCTCCATCAGTCCAGCCCTAGACTGCCTGAGCGAAGCCCTCATTGCTCAGTGCTCCACGCGGTCGAAGGCCTGGCTCTGCTGCTCCTCTGCTCATGTCAGATCAGCACGAGGAAGCTGGCTGTCGGTGTGTTAAGAGAAATACGCTGCCTCTTCACAGCTCTGGGACACGCTGAGGTACAAGTCATTTCTATCTTCACCAAAACACTGGAGAGAATAATTCTGCAGTATCTGTCAGTTTTTCAACGTGCATATAGTTTTTAAGTGACTGCACATCATATTACCACACACACACTTTGTATTTTATTTATGAAAAAATGTCAAAACAGACATGACAAAGTAAAACAAAATAAATCAGACTGCCAACTCACAGAAAAGGTGCACATAGTCCATGCTGCTAAGACTGAGTGAGGTCGAGGGAGGCCAGAAAAAGTATCAGTACAGTGCAATACACACACATTTTGTTACTTTCATATTGTTGCAGATATCCATCAGTTATGTTTAGCTTCCTGTTCTTGTTATTTGCAATACAAAACATTGTTTACATGGTTGTTTTTCCACTGTAATGCCACTGTAACATAATGTTTATTTCTTGCTGTGTATCTTGTAAGTGTATCATGTGTTTTGGTAATACTGTTTTTCAATATGGTCATGTCAATAAAGCCCCTCATTTGAATTGGAATTGAACTGACTGCCAAAATAGATGAATATACAGTCCAAAGACGAATATTACCAATGTGTATCAAGGGCGTGGAAATAGCAGAATAGAAGGATAGCCATCTGACCATAGCTGTGATTAGATACGCAGCATATGCACTGCGTGAATTCTCTCACATTGTATGACGCTGTTCTAAAAATAGCTGATTCTATAAATGTCTTCCCCTCCAGGATGATGACAAACCTATGATAGAGGTCATGGACCAGCTGAGCCCAGCTGTAATGGACAGCTTTGTTCATGTGGCCGTCTCTGACTCGGTGAGTGTATTTGTATTAAGAGTATAATCATTTACAATAATGCATCAGATAAATTATTCCCTTTGCTGCTGTGTATCATTCTTAAATCCCCTCCCTTCCTCTCCGTCAGTCCACGTTACCTCTCAGCCACCACGTTGACCTGCAGTGGTTGGTGGAGTGGACGGCTCGACTGGTGAGCAGCTCCTACGACGTGAAGAGCCCCAGCCACGTCTGGATCTTTGCTCAGTGCATGAAGGACCCATGGGTGCTCTGTCTGCACATCTTCTTACGGCAGGAGCACCTGCCCAAACACTGCCCCATCGCCCTGGGATACGCGTGGCCCTACGTTTTCACACGGCTACAGCTGCTGCTGCCACTGGTTGACCCCAAGTACAAAAACACACATTGATTATTTTGTACTTTTTAGGTGTTTAAGTGTTACTTAAAGCTACTATGAGGAACTTTCACATTTAGGAGGCCACTTTGGACAAAAGCAGTATTGTTTCCACCAAAATAACCAAATTATACACAAAATACAATATCAAAAATAAAATTAAAATAAATAAAAGTGTCCTCCCTCTTCTTTTTAACTGGCTAAGATGCTACACACTGTATCTTTGCCTGAGAAAATGTAAACACAAACTTGTTTTATCTGATTTCAAGGAGAAAGCAGGCATTCAGAATAACAGGAACAGCCATTCTTCTTGCAGATGGTCTGATTTACTTATGCATGTCATATAGAGGCATCAGTATTAAATTGAAACTGCTTAATAACCAGTTAAAAACTCCTTCTAGTAGCTTTAAATAACCAAAATAACAACAAATAACCACATGTCTGTGACCATAAAACATCACGTATCTCATTTAACAAATGGTCCATGTCTGACCACCTGCTGGTTCTCCTGTTGTCTTTCTGCAGCAGTCCTGTGAATGCTAAGAAGACGAGCACGGCGGGCTCCAGTGACAGCTACATCTCTCTGTGGCGGAACTACCTGATCCTGTGTCTAGGAGTTGCTAAGCCGAGCATCATGTCCCCCGGTCACCTCAGAGCTTCCACACCAGAGATCACTGCCACCACACCTGATGGCAGCGTCACCTATGACAACAAGGTTTGTGTTTGTGCTGCAAAAAGATACCAGAATCTGGAAAGTCTGGAAATGTTTGGGACTCTTTAGTCATTTATACATACTGAAAATATTTGGAATTTCAGGCAAAAAAGGCCTGCAACTAACATTTACTTGCATTATTTATTGTTCTGTTGATTATTTTTAGATTGACTGATTAATCCTTTAGTTTTTGGGCACAGATAAAGAGCAAGAATTGGAATAATACAATGAATTGTAATGAATAATTATAGTGCAGATAGAATAAATAATGCAAATGCCTTATTGACTTGCCAGGTTTAATGTCTTTTAATAGAAACAGACAGGAAGAAAGTACTTAAAATCAATTTTAAATTGGTGAAAAACCCTGGAATCACTAATAATAAGTGTAATATTGAAGTTTATGCTGTTGCCAGATTTTCTCTTTTTTTCAATTTAGATTTTTAGGTTGTTAATGCTGCCATGTGTGTGATTTGATTTTATCTCTCAGGTGATCGGCACTCCCTCAGTCGCCTGGCTTTTAAAACAGCTCGTCCCACTGATGAGAGCTGAGAGCCTGGAGATCACAGAGTCTCTGGTGCTGGGGTTTGGATGCACAAATGCTCTGGTCTTCAGGTACGGGAACATGCAGAAAATCACACCAACAATGGACCCTTTTTGTATCAACATCATGATAACGTCACAGTATTAGTTGGAGGCAAAATGAAGGAAAAACTAGAGGCAAACACAGAGTATTAGGGCACATAATTTAGCGAAAATGACATCTTTCTGTGTTGTTTGGTGACAGAATCGAAGCAGTAATGGCTCATAATTGAAGTTTTATTGCATACCTGCTGCTACTGCCAGTCAAAAAAAAAACAAAAAAAACACAAAGACAACTATGGCTAAACACGAAAAGACAAAAGCTGAGAGAGCTGTGGCAAAATAAAAAATGACTTCACAAAATGTCAAGAAAGGAAATATTCTTACATTCATTTTCATTATTAAACAACAAAATACAACCAATTCCCTTCTGAATTCAAGTTTCTCTCTTTTACTAAACCACATTATGTTAACAAGATGAGTTTAAAAAACAATGCTTACCAACAGAAGAGAGGTCTAGACAAATACAGCTTTCGTCATACACATCAGACTTGGGTTGAGTGCCAAGTACTTTTTTACCTACAAAAGATGTCAAATATTTTTTGTGATTTAAAGCTCAGATGTCTGTTCATGAATCATAAACCTGCTGGTTACTATTTTTTGACCCAGGCCTATTGTTGTTTGGTGTGAGCTTTTACTTTGGCAGAGAGAGAACACACAAAGCCTGAATAGAGGGAATGACACTGGATAGATTTAGATCATAATAGAGAATGGATGATGTGCTAGATTTAGTCTTTATCTCTTACATAAGAAAAACATGATTCATCGGTCTTTTTACGCTGCCTTCTTCAGTTAGTTATTCCCATCTGTCTCCACATTCACTTCATAACTGAGATGCCTGTAAGACATTCAGAGAAGAAGAAAAAAGACTGCGTCACTGATGTCGAGGAGAATTCTTAGAGGGACAGAGATGTATCACATTTTTCCAAAGGACAGAGGTTCCATTGTGAAAGGGAGGTATTTCATTTTACAGAGATCATCTATTTTTAACCTGAAAGGGCGCTCCTTGTTATTAAGGAGATTAAGGTCTCTGCTGACAAATTCGTCTAACATTCCCGTGTTTGAGGATTACTGTTTTTAGGGCATGTGACATGTGGGGCGCACAAGACAGATATCTGTTATGAGTCATTCTGTTCCTTTAAATGAAAGTGTCCATTTTCGGAGGGTAGATTCAATCAGTCTCATCTAGCAATGAAGCAATCAATTGATCTTTGCTCCCTCTGATCCTGTGTGTTTATAGGGAGCTAGTCGAAGAGCTCCATCCACTAATGAAGGAAGCACTGGAGCGTAGGCCTGAGGTAACACACATACACAAACACACACGCAGAATGATGAGAGAAACACGCTGACAGCGCTGACACAGGATTAGATTAATTTTATTGATCCCAGACAGAAAATTGATGAAGTGTAATGTTATTCCAGAGTTAAACTTCTTTTATATACAGCAGTAATAAGAGAGTAGAAGTGTATCTGTAATGTTGTGCATATCTGTTAGAGATGTCAATAATTTAATATTTATTTACAAAAAAAATCAATTTTTATGAAGTGAAGTCAATTTTGCTTTCACAAACCAATCAAGCCAGTGTAAACCAATTAAGCTAGCACAAACAAAACAATTTAAATTAAACTGCAGAAGTGACATTTTTATGTCGGAGAACTTGAAGACGCTCCCCAGTACAGCAGTAAATTGAAAACCTGTTTGTGCTTTCAGAACAAGAAGCGCAGAGAGAGGAGGGATCTTCTCAGGCTGCAGCTACTGAGGATCTTTGAACTGCTGGCTAATGCAGGAGTCATCAGTGACAGGTAGCACACACATTTAACTTACTGCATGCCCTCTAGATGTTCTTGGGCTCATGCATCATTCTTCTACTTCTTCTCTCACTTGCTTCCTTCAGTAATTTCTGGCCTGCTGATGCACATGTAACTTTGGCTGCAACTAACAATTATTTTTCTTACTGATTATCTGCTGATTATTTTCATGATTAATCATTGCATCATTTAGTCTATAGGAGAAAAATTAGAAATTCTGAAAAAAATGTCATCACAATTTTGCAGAGATTGAAATAACATCTTCAGATTGCTTCTTTTGTCCAACCAACAGTCCAAATCCCAAAGACTCTTCATTTACTATCATAAATGAAAAAGAAAACAAGCAATTTCTTACATTTAAGAAGGTGTAACAATAATATTATAAAAAGTACTGAGTGAATTAACTGACTGAAACAATTAATCAATTATCAAAATAGTTGGCGACTAATTTTGACTAATTTAATCAACTAATCGTTGCAGCACTACATGCAATTTTCCCAATTCCTCCTCTGTAGCACCAATGGAGCACTGGAGCGTGATTCTTTGGCACTGGGTGCTTTGTTCCTCGAGTATGTGGATCTGACCCGGATGCTTCTGGAGGCTGAGAATGAGAAGGAGCTGGACGTGCTTAAAGACATCAGAGCCCATTTCAGTGGCATGGTGGCTAATCTCATCCAGTGTGTTCCTGGTAAATCATTTTATTGCTTTTTTATATTATATATCAAAATACATTGCTCTTTCAGTGGTAGTAGATGTAGCCTTGGCTGTAGCAGTACTCTGCAGCCACAGACTCCATATTCATGCCAGTCAGTACAAATGCTCATAGATGACAAATGTAAATTTAAATCTGTCTCCTCTTTTGTCCCTCCTGTCTCTCTCATTGTTACCCTCACATCTGTGCAGTCCACCACCGGCGCTTCCTCTTCCCTCAGCAGTCTCTGAGACACCATCTCTTCATCCTCTTCAGCCAATGGGCTGGACCTTTCAGTGTCATGTTCACTCCCCTCGATCGTTACAGTGACCGCAACCACCAGATCACTCGCTACCAGTACTGTGCTCTCAAAGTAAGCAATACCTAGACCCTACTACTCTTGTTTTCATTGTATTTTTCAGAAACATTAGCGTTAACACAGCTCAACATTTGTCACCCAGGCCATGTCAGCAGTTCTGTGTTGCGGTCCAGTGTTTGACAACGTGGGTCTCTCTACTGACGGCTATCTCTACAAATGGCTTGACAACATCTTGGCGTGTCACGACATACGGGTAGGTTTAACTTTAGGATCAACTGATACCTTTAGCTTGTTGTACTGGAGCTTTTAAGTGTGTTATTTCTTTCTGAAAATGTACTCTGGTCATGAACATACACATTAAGAAGTTTCAGCACTTTCTGCACCAAGAAGTTACCATTCAAATCTTCATTGTCCTTCATTCTGTTACTCATTTTGTGCAGTCTGTGGATTAGTCTCTCTACATAATGACATGTGTTTGTTCTAGGTGCACCGTCTGGGGTGTGAGGTGGTCATCCTGCTCTTAGAACTGAACCAGACCAAATCAATCTGTTCAACTGGGCTGTGGACCGCTGCTTCACTGGATCTTACCAGCTGGCATCTGGCTGCTTCAAGGCCATCGCCACTGTCTGTGGCAACAGGTTGGGAATCCTGCATTTGTTACATTTATTACAAGATGTTTTCTCTGTCAAGACAGCTGAGTTATCACATTATTATTATTAAAATAGCATATTTAGAACAACTTTTATGCATAAGGCATAAACTTTTTTGAATAATGTTCCTACAAAAGAATAAAAAAGGTAAACAAAGGCCAGTTACTACTGTCGTGGTTATAACGCTTGCAAAACTATCCAATAAAACATATGTAACAAAGCTTTATGGGAGTCGCTTGACTGCAGTTAAACCAGGTCATGCCACATCAATATATTGTATTATGTAATTTGTCACACTGCCAACAGCTGCCTCTTAACATTCAGTGTGTTAGTTTCCATTTTAACCAGCAACTAATGACCATTTCTCCTCACTTTGCCAGGAATTATCCATGTGATCTTGTGACCTTGCTCAATCTGGTGTTGTTCAAGGCGTCAGACACCAGCAGGGAAATATATGAGATCTCTATGCAGCTCATGCAGGTACATACAGCACACAGAAGAGAAAAACACAGTTAAATATTCATTAATTGTATACAACGAGGGGGGAATAAGAGCACACACATAAAGCCTAAACGTGACGATGCATTTTGACTGCAAAAGATATATAATATTTTTCTGCAGGTGCTGGAGTCGAAGCTGTGTGCGTACTCTAAGCGGATGGTGGAGCAGAAGCCCGGTAATATTTTGTATGGCACACACGGCCCCCTGCCGCCTCTTTACAGCGTCAACCTGTCTCAGCTCTCCATCCAGCTGGCCAGCATGTACCCAGAGCTTACCCTGCCGCTTTTCTCAGGTACAGTTTTCAGGCTGGAGACACTGAAGGACAGGACACAGGGCCAAGACTAAAATCCTATTATAGATATGTAATGTTATGTCTGTTATGTCTCCCCTAACACTATGTTGTTTCAACAGAAGAACACTGCATAACAGATTAAGGAAACAGAGGTGCTCCCAAAATGCTTGTTATGTATGTTATAGTAGGATGTGCTGAATAGTGTACATGGTTAATACTGAAATTATCCCCAAAATGATCTCTTAGAGCCCTCACATTCAAAACTCCCAAGAGACCATTAGAGAGACATTTAGTTAAATCCCAATGTGTTTCCCCTGTTATTCAATTTCTTTAAAGAGTCCTCAGCTTTGTCTTCAGGGTGGATAACTTTTCCTATCAAAAGACCCCCCCCCCCCAAAGAAAGAAAAAAAAAATCTGTCTGAAACTGCAAGTAGTAAATTCTCTTTTTTCCTCTGGGACTTTTTTTTTTAAATTTGGCATCCTGAGAAAAAATAAGGAAATATGGTCAGAGTGCAGGATCTCTGCAGATACAGCCACCATTGCACACTTCTAATGGGTCATAAGTGATGATTTAAAGGGTCTATGTAATATGATTCCTTACATTATTTTTTAGAAAAAAGGTTGCAGATTATAACTTTAACAACAGACAAAAACAATAAATAGGATAATTAGCCTCTTTATCATTTGAAGAAATTATTTAGTTCTACTTTTTTTTATATTTATAAATATTCAAAGGGCCACATTGAGGTTGTGTAAACAGACTGGATGGGCCCAAAGCCACCCCTGAATAGGCCTGCTCTCTGCACTTGTAACATTTATTCCCCTGACATTTCTTTGTCTGCGCAGAGGTGAGCCAGCGTTTCCCAACCACCCATCCCAACGGCAGACAGATCATGCTGTCCTACCTGCTACCCTGGCTCAGTAATATTGAGTTAGTAGACACGGGGCTCCTGCCCCCAGCCTCGAGCCCCTGCACGCCAGAGGAAGAACCTCACAGTCAAGGGCAGGGCATGGGCGTGTCCCCCAGTCTGAGAGGCAATGGCTGGGGCTCCCTGCAGGCGACCTCGTTGGTGCTGAACAACCTCATGTTCATGACTGCTAAGGTAGGAAGTCTGTAAAATTACACTTCCATTTTTACAGTGAAATCTCCTCCCTTTAACTGCATTTTTTTCTTGACATTATCAGTATGGAGACGAGGTTCCTGGCCCAGAGATTGAAAACGCCTGGAACGCTTTAGTGTCCAACGAGAGGTGGTGCAACAACTTACGGATCACCCTGCAGTTCCTTATCAGCCTGTGTGGAGTCAGCAGTGACACCACACTGCTGCCTTACGTAAGCGACAGGATCATGTGTTACATTTCATGATGATAACAAATACAAGAACAAATATGCAGAGATAATGTGAGCTAAGCCAGTTAATGCTGCATATTTGTATCTGTTCTAGATCAAGAAGGTGGTGATCTACCTGTGTCGCAACAACACCATCCAGACTATGGAGGAGCTCCTGTTCGAGCTGCAGCAGACTGACCCGGTCAATCCTGTGGTCTTGCACTGCGACAATCCTCCTTTCTACCGCTTCGCTGCCAGCAACAAAGCCTCCACCTCACAGACAGGTGAGAGGAGATGTTCCTGTCATATTCTGCCATGTCTGTGATTGAATGTACTGTATTTCTGAAGATTATCTCTGAAACCTCTCATGTGTAGGCACCACCTCCAGCAGTAACACCGTGGTGGCTGGTCAGGAGAACCTGCCAGACACAGACGAGAACAAGCTGGTCAGAGAGAGTGAAGAGCGGTCAGTATTAATACATTTTTTATACACTTGTAGCCATTTGGCAAAAAATATCTGAATATGCTGTCACATTTAGATTCTGTTTCATTGGGAGGTTAACAGTGTCTCAAGAGGTTTGTGCAAGCAGATAAAATATGCCAGCATCATACCATTTTCTGCAGTGATATTAACATAAGAATTTTAAACTTTTCAATCACAGAATAAGACTGTACACTTTGCAAATTTGGACATTTTAAACTTTACTTTTTCAAATTACTTTTATTGACACCGAAAGAAAGAAAAGAAAGAAAAGCTGTAACTACACATTCATCCATATACATTCATACAAGTACGCACATGTATGAATATCAATATTTGCATGTACATACATGGAATCATAACTTCAGAAATTTTACTTTGAGTGTTGTGTGTTTCTTTCAGTAGGGCCAGGGCTCACAACAGACTGGAGTCTCGCTACAGCAACAGCTCTGGAGGCTCCTACGAGGATGAAAAGAGTAAGTCGTCTTGTTTGTCATGAGAGTGAATGTACAAACTTGCTTGTCTTGGTCTTGTACAATGTGTACTCCCACACGCAGCCCACTGGGACTCACAGCTGTCTGTTACTTGGAAAGAGCTCCAGGACATGGATTCTTCCCGTCAGTGCATAATATTAACCTCTTAAACCTAAGACCTTCGTGCTAATTGTCTCCGCTCTCATACATACAGACATAAATGTAAAGACTGACGTTTGTTTTGAAGGTGAAGATGGAGGAATTTATCCCTAAATAAACACAGTTATCAACTATCTTTGGGTTGGTGCCAGCTAACCAATCGTAAGCGTTGGTGTTTGACTACCTGGGAATGAGACAGACAACTATCTTTCTCCAGAATCGTTGTGCGTCACACAACCGCACTTTCACTATGCTGCTTGAGGCCGAAGATTGTGCAATAATTTTTATAGTGCTTTTATTGTGATCTTTTAGCATATTTTTTTCCATTGGTGTATGTATGTGTTGTGTGTAATGTTCTGGGATATGTCCAGTACTGTTATGTAATTGTTGTTAGATGGTATGCCTGGTGATGTATTGTTTGTTGTCATTGTGGCTGTCAAGGCATTTATGGCACAATTGCTGAGTCCAAGACAAATTTCCCTAAGTGGGACAATAAAGTATATTGTATATTGTATTGTATTGTACTGATTAAAGATAGAAAGAAGTGTAGGTCAAGCTGAACGAGCGAATAATTCAGCAGCAACAGCTTAGTAATTATGGCGGAGAACTCGGCTGCAGAGGGAATGATTTGCACTCCAAGCAGTCTGAAAAAGCCCCATCTTGAAATGTGAAGACGGGCAAGACTTAGCTATCAATAATAAATGGTGAACCGATGGCAAAATTGTGGAAACTTGTGATGAAATTGTATGCACGCTATATAAGCTGTCAAATAACATATCGATTACAAATTATTTATTTGATCTCGCTCTGAGAGACAGCACGTTCTCTATTCTCAATCTAGCACCAACCACAGTACAAAGAGAGAAAGAGACAGAGGTTTAGGGTGTTTAAATTAAGTTTTACAGTACAGGACATTATTTTATTTGTTTATTTTAGAATGTGTAGGCATCTAGATCTTTTAAAAGACACGGTTATGTTGGCAATAATTACATTACATTACATCTCAGTCTTTACTTTTCAGTTGATCCTACTTGCACTGAAATGTCAGTAAAAAGCTGTGAAAGATTTTCTTTACCTTATTTCAGTTCTATATATGTGTACATTTCAAAACTGAGCATGCTTAGATTTGTCAAAAGAAAAGAAAATACAATATGGTAGTAGTATCAGCGTATTGGTAAATTACAGTGTACCACTTTGTCGCTGAAATACCTGGACTGTGATTTTGCTCATGCTTGGAATTCCACATGTTTCGGATGGTTTGTGAATGACCTGTCTCATTAGCTGTTTGTCACTGCTTTGGTTCTCGTGGGAAAACCTTTTGGTCGTTGACAATGAGTGGTCAGTGCATTTTGAATAAAGTGTTGGGGATATGCTGCATGTTTCAAGTATTTTTTTTAATAACTTAATCTTGATGTTGTTCTATTCTGGCAGCTGACCCACTCCCACCATATGCTGGTTGGCTACTTGGTGTCCTGGAGACCAACCATCCTCAGCCATTACCCATGCCTGTTAACGGAGGCTGCTGGGCTCCTCTGGTCGATTACCTTCCAGAAACCATCACACCGAGAGGACCACTGCACAGGTATGCACAAATAAACATGAACACACACTGTACAGACGATCCACTCTGAAACAACCACAGAAAACAGACTCGCTGAACAGAACAGTGATGTTGTTATCAGCAGTGTATCAGCAGAGTCAGCAGAAGAAAAGTATTCTCTCACACAGACGAGTTCCACCTCCTGACAGATGGTCTGATAAACTCTACCACAGAATGAAACCAAGCCAACTTCCCCTGCCTATGCTATGTAGAGAATGAATATTAGAATATTTTACTTCCTTATCGTTCCTGTCTCTCTCAACACCTTAAAAATCATTAAAATGAGAATGAGATTCAGGTAGATTTATGATGTATGTATTTGCAGTACATAACAGGAGAACAGACTGTTTTATTACATTGATGGAGCTTTATGTTTGTCATTTGTTTGTCAGATCCATTATCAGTCTTTACTATGAGAGGCCCCAGCAATATAAACACAAAACCAGTTTCTAGGATAGATAAACCTGCCGAAAAAAACTTCCTGGAAATTGCTTTTTTTTTTTTTTCTCAAAGCAAGTACATTCCTTAACTTGCTGATACAGATTCTTTTTAACACTGAAGTACGCTAAAGAGGTAAAACCAACAAATGATACAGGTTTGTTTTCTCTTAAATGTGTTTCTCTCTCTTGAGCTTTTTGCAGCATCGATTTGATTTAGAGCTGAAACAATTATTCAATCAATTAGCTGATGAAGTGAAAACAAATCAGTAACTATTACTGGACTTGATTTAAGTCATTTTCTAAGAAGAAGTGCCAAAATTTACTGACTCAGACAACTCAAATGTGATTATTTCCTTTTTTTCTTGGACTTCTGTGATAGTAAATTGAATATTTTTGGTTTTAGACTGGGGCAACCTTAAGATGTTACGTTTACTTAGGCTAATGGGTATTTTTCCTTATTTTCGAGGATTTTATCGACCAGAACAATTAATTGAGAGGAGGAAGTATTGTTGATATTTAGTGCACTCACTAGATTTGTGTGTGTGTGTGTGTGTGTCTCTGTCATCAGGTGTAACATTGCAGTGATCTTTATGACTGAAATGGTGGTGGACCACAGCGTGAGAGAAGACTGGGCTTTACACCTGCCCCTGCTGCTACATGCCCTCTTCTTGGGTAAGCGTATTAAACACACATGCACATACACAGAACTCAGTTTGGACTATCTTTTGGTACAAGACTATGGAGATTTTAGGTGATTAATCTTGGTAAAAGAGAGAGGTTTAACTGAAACAAAGGAAACAACCTAAATGTCATGTATAAAACACACAATCATGTTTTTTAGAGAGGGCAATATACTTGGACTAGCTGGTAGTTCAGCCATGTACACTCTTTTATTTCCCAGTGAGGGTACATGAGATAGACTCGAAGGAACTTGAACTAAAAATATAAGATCAAAAATCATCATTCGCTGGGTGTCAACAGGGTGTTCACACACCAACACACACACACACACACAACAACCAGAAATAACCTTGAGGTGTGTAGTTATTTTCTGTGACGTCCAATAAGTTCATAGCGTGACAGTGTGAAGTTTTATCTCCATCCCACACAGACACAGAGGACAGACCGTTCTCTTGTGTCACCGCAGACACACACACACACACACACACACATTCCCCAGGACTGGATTTCTCACAAAGACTGTATCATCTAACATGTGGACACATACCTGTTCTGTCAGCTGTGTGTTTTTATGCAGTCTGAATATTAAGCATACTAACCCTCGAGTCCAGGTCATACATTATCATCCAGTCTGTGTTTCTGTGTGCATGAAGGTGTCTAAGAATCCTTTTTGTATTATTTCATCATGTTTTTTTTATGTTTTTTTATTAATAGTAATGTACAAACTATGATACAATTAAGAAACAGGAGATATGGGGTTGGGGGTTGTCATAGTAATTAATGAAGCACAACGAGCCAGAAACTACACCCCAACATTTCTTGGAAAAGTCACATATTTTAACTCTCTTAATTTAAAAACAACAAAGAAATAAAACACTAATTTTGTGGTGTTCATCTCCTTTGTATGTATCTTTACCCACCCTTTCACACATGTATTGCAACCCTGAACTTATATAGACACAACCCAGAGGAGCTGTATATGTTAAAATGGCTATAGTCTGTGCAGAATTTGAATCCTGTTGTTGTTTCATTGAATGTGTATTTTATTGTCCAGGCCTGGACCACTACAGACCAGAAGTCTATGAACACAGCAAACGTCTCCTTCTCCACCTCCTCATCGCCCTCTCCTGCAATAACAACTTCCAGGTCAGAGTGGGATCCTAACATTTGTGATCATTATGTCGTTTTAGTCTGAATTAATATTGCATTACAAGTCGTTCAGGCAAAATTAATTCATAGACAGGACTTCAAAAAAAAACAAATTTCAAAAACCACTGAAGAACTCTCCTTGTTGTGTTTACAGGTAATCGCCTCAGTTCTGATGCTGACAAGAGAGATCAGCGACAACAAAACCCTCACCATTAAGTCCAGCTACCACACAGAGTACCAGCAGTCACGTAAGTAGAAAACACTTAACACACATTTATTAATACTGTGACATTTCATGATTTAATTTTTAAATTATATATTTATTTATTTATTTTCTTACAAATTTTAAAGCCATTACTCTCCGTAGCGCTTTAGATGGTCGGCTTTGTCCACACAGACTTATACGCATAATATATAAATTCTGGCGCTAGGTGTCTCTCTCACATTAAAACAATAATAAAAGACATGGTTTGATTATCATTGTTCTCTTCACTTTCAAACAACCACTGTAGCTTATGTTATACTCCTCTTATGTTATACTCCTTAGCTAAGTTATAGCTTTATTGAACTTTTTTCTGGGTTTTAACATTGTTGGAAACATTTGGGATGATGTAAGTACACAACTCAAGAAAATAAATAGCATATGTCTAGCATTTTAATGTGGAAATGTTATATATTATAGCTTTAACCAATGGTATATTCTTATTTATAAGGCTATTCTTGGTCTGCTTCCATCTTACCTATGGATCTATATCCGTCAAAAAAGTTTGAGAGATTTATTTGTCTTTGTTCCCAGTACTTATTCCTACTAAGTCTGTACTGAACTGGGAAAAAGGCATGTAAGTATGCTGCTCCCTCTGTGTGTTCCTAAATTACTTGGAAGCGAGGGCATCTGGCTGTAGATGTTTTGTATTTTGATGAATTTGTTTTTGGATATTTCATGATTTTTGTAATTTGTTTTTTTCCATATTAAGTAATTACTTGTGTTTTATGTCTGCAGCTGTGTTGTTTGTGCTGCTGCCTGTCAGGACTTGAACACAAGATTTTTTATTTCAGCGAAACTTAACTCCTGGTTAAATACAAGCTAAATAGACAGTACATAACAATGTGAAAAAAACTGCATATAATTTTACATATATATATAATTTTGTTTTATTAGATGCACCTGACTTCCTGCGAGAGTGGCAGGCGTCTCCGGTGGTGGACTCCGGCCTCAGCTCAACCTCCAACTCTTCCTCTGCCAGTCTGGGTGGTGGCAGCACTGCAGGCAGTGTTGGAAATCTACCCCTGGTGACACCAGATGACCTGGAGGACCTTGAAGATGCACCCAATGAAACCGACGAGAAGACAAACAAACTTATCGAATTCCTCTCCACCAGGTACGCATACCTCCAGGCGAATCGTTTTGTGCAACTCTAGAAGCACCGCTGCTGCATTTTGATATTTAAATGTTCGAGCAGGTGTGAGTTGTGTGTGTGTGTGTGTGTGTGTGTGTGTGTGTGTGTGTGTGTGTGTGTGTGTGGTGGGTGAGTCTATCAAGATCTCACTGTGGTGCACACTGTGTGCACATATTTAAGTTCTTGTGTAACATGTATGTGGTGCTACTGGTGGCGGGTATACAGTGCCTGGAGTACTGTGTTGTTGTTGCTCAGAGCGTTCGGGCCGCTGTGGGTGCACGAGGACATCACACCAAAGAACCCCAACAGCAAGAGCACGGAGCAGCTCTCCAACTTCCTACGCCACGTCATCTCTGTGTTCAAGGAGTCCAAGTCAGGTGAAAAACCTTTCATGTTAATTTTAATTTTAGAACAGACGAGTCTCTACTAACATCACAACAACAGCAGCACAGCACATGAAGCATTTTGAGAAGGAATAAAAAATGGAGCAGCAATAGTAGTAGCAATTATAAATGTAAGTAAGAGGCAAATGTTCTCAATGCAAAGGCAAACAAATTCAAACAAAGTACAAAGAAATACCAAAGAAAGTCCAAAAAACATGAGGAAACAGGTACAAAGGTATAACAGTGAACTGGCAACTGAAAAGGAGAAGACTTAAGACCAAATACAGAGGGAGGCTAATTAAGGCCAGGTAAAAACAAAAAGACATGAAAGAAACAAGAAGGAGGGGAAGAACTTCAAAATGAAACAGGAAACAACTCAACTAAAACCCCAAACCATGACAATCCAGAATTCTTTCAGAAACAGCTCATGTTAGTGCCAAATGTCTTTTACTGAATAACAGAAATATCACTGCTTTCTTGCTACCTATGATTCATGTGTAGCATTACTGACAATTCATATTCTATTTTCAGTTCATTCAAAGCCCTCCTCTGTTCTGTTTTAATCCACCAGCCTTAATGTAAAATCCAACGCACTGGCACATAATGCCAAAATAAAGTCTTGGGACGGTCTTCTCAACTAATATGACATTTGTTAACAGTAATGACTCATATCTCCAAACAGACCTGCATGTGTGTGTCTTTTTGTGACTTTGAACCCATCTGTTTATGCAGACTTCCACCTGGAGCAACAGCTGAGCGACGTGGCTTTACAGACAGCTTTGTGCAGCTCCTCGCGTCACTATGCCGGCCGCTCTTTCCAGATCTTCAGAGCCCTCAAACAGCCAATCAACAACCACGCCGTCTCTGACCTGGTCTCACGGCTCGTCGAGGTGGTGGGAGAACACGGGGACGAGGTTCAGGTGAGAGAGAGAAATGGCACACAGGAGAAATATTACATCATCTAAAAGCCAATTTACTCTGCAAATGAGAATACATGGTGGTGTTGACGTGTGTATGTAATTATGTGTGTGTTTCAGGGCTACGTGATGGAGGTGCTGCTGACGCTGGAGTCAGTGGTGGTGAATCTAGCAGAATGTCTGAAAAACAGTGACCTTATGGCAGCTTTAACTCGGTAAGCTTCTTTGTGGGTGAAAAAATTTAATTAACACTTTACAATAAGGGTCCATTAATTAACATTAGTTAATGCAGTAATAAGCATTAATACCAGATAATTAATGTTATCTAATGTGTCTAGTAATCATTTAATAATGATGATCATGTTAACTGGGGTATTAATTCATACATTAGTTAATATTTTGTAAAGATGCAATTAACATTAGTTAATATCGTTATGTACTGTTAACAAATATCACTTGTTAATTAGGGTACTAACTAATAGTATATGGTTGATAAAAATATTAATTAAAATGTATATCATGATTCATTAAGAAAAGATGTTTTAATAAATGTTTCTTTAAGGGTAGTAATTGTCCGCTTACTTGTCCATCCTCCAATATATGATTTGTTTTTTCTTTTTATTGTGTATGTATGTGTATAAGCATGGCATAATCATAATTAGCCAGATATAATGCTGAATGAGCATTATTTAGCCCTTATTTATTTATTAAAGCATTATTTAACCATTGATGTTGCTAAAGTTGCTAAAGTTAATCTTATTTTCCAAGTGATAAGATACGAACAGACCATATTTAAGTATATTGGTATTTACTGTGTTTGATTCACAGGACGTCCTCACCAGACTTTGTGACAAGTGACAAACTGATGAACAGAAAGAGCACAGGTCAGCTGAACTTCCCTGGCCCAGGATTTGTGGGTCTGTCGTCACAGCGCCACCAGCGCTCCTACTCGGTGCCCAAGAAGTTTGGCGAGTGCAGCAACCAGTCGAGTGATCCTCCTCGCAGCGCCACTCTGGACCGCATACAGGCAAGAAAGGGAGATTCTTGTTCTCCTTAATGCTGGAGCAGTGTTGCTGAACATCTCTCTAATTCAGAGTCATATTTGATTTTCAATCCACAGGCCTGCAACAGTCACGGCCTCGCCCGCGTAGGAAGAACCCCTGGATCCTGCACATCGTCAACTAATCGAATTGATCCCAGTGTTCTATCGGATCCTGCCCATGTTTCCCATCCGTCATCAATACTGGCCACAGTCTTCTGGGTGGCAGTGTCACTCATGGAGTCAGACTTTGAGTTTGAATATCAGATGTCACTTCGCCTCGTGCACAAGTTACTGTCCAAGGTAGATGAAATGAAACTTACTGATCTTAGAGGGGAAGCTAGATAATTATAGAAACAAAAGTCATTTTGACTGAGGTACCAAATGAGCTGTCCTAAGAGCCTCACGCTCTTGCTAGTAGGGCTTAAAATTGTACAGTTTATTATATTAAGTAAAGGCATAGTTTAGATTATTTGAAGTGGGGGTTGTGTGAGGTTCTCATCCATAATCACTATATTTCTAAGTATTTCTAATGTATGGCTGTGGACAGGGTCGGCAGCAAAATGTATTTTAGCCACCTAAAACATTTTCACTGCTTTACCTTTCTGTCAGACAGACTTTTTCCATAGGAAACCACCGTAATATAAGCCAAATATGATTCTTTCTCACTCAGCCAGAATCCAAACCTCTTACAACACCAAAGTCACACAATAACACAAACAAATTAACAAATTTAAGCGGCTGTAAACAAGCAGCTCCTGTGTTCCTGCGAGGTAAAATGGCTGATTTTGGCAATGAAGCGTGGTTAGTTTGGAGAGAACGATATTTGACTTATATAATGACAGTTTCCCTTTGAAAAAGACTGTCTGACAGCAAGGTAAAGCAGTGAAAATATTCTAAATACAGTGTGAACTTAAACTGATATTCATTTCATTGGGTGGGTCTTTTTTTTAGGTGCCTTAAATATGTTTTGCCCAGCTATCAGGACTGTGCAAAGATAGAAGCAACTGGCTATAAATAAATATGAATGCCTCAGGTTGTCAGAATATATTTCAGGACATTAGATAAACCAGAAACAACTCTTTTTTCCCAGGTACCCTTAGACAGAGCAGAGAACCGTGAACGCCTGGAGAAGCTGCAGGCTCAGCTGAGGTGGAGCGGCTTCTCTGGTATTCAGCAGCTTCTGTTAAAGGGTTTCACCTCCCAGGCTACTTCTGACCTCACCTTACAGCTCTTCTGCCAGCTCACGCCGGTCTCCCGCGTGCCCGTTGTCGACAGCTCACAGTCTATAGGTAGATATTTTCATCCTGTATCATTATATCAGCTCCATCACTGACACAGAGTTCACAGTTTTTATTTCTACTGGGTGGTGTTGGGTGTTCAACCTCTTCTCTCTTTGCAGGTTTTCCTCTGAATGTGCTGTGTCTGCTGCCTCACCTGGTGCAGCACTTTGGTCACCCGACTCAGTTTTGTAAGGAGAGCGCTGAGAGAATCGCACAGGTACTGTACAAGTC
Organism: Lutjanus argentimaculatus; assembly: GCA_034769285.1. Classification (NCBI taxonomy): domain Eukaryota; kingdom Metazoa; phylum Chordata; class Actinopteri; order Lutjaniformes; family Lutjanidae; genus Lutjanus; species Lutjanus argentimaculatus. Next base: position 17,529,948 of record JAWZSL010000004.1, on the reverse strand, counting down.
TTCACTTAAGCCAAGTTGACTGTAGTTTCCTTTAGGTTGGGTCAGGCTTTTTAAGCCTTTTCAGTAAGTTTGTCAGAAAAGACATGAGAATAAACATGCACAGAGAAGATGAGATTAATCATGCAGGAGAGCTATAAAAAGCAATAAATCTATTCCATTTTTAAGCAGTCTGCTGCCTCCTCCTCTCTCTCATGATCTTCTTTCCATCTCTCAGGTGTGTTTGGAGGAGAAGCACACGAAGTTGTCCCATTTGGCCCACGTGATGACCCTCTATAAGACACGTTCCTACACACGAGACCCTTTCTCCTGGGTCAGTGTGGTATGCCGATACCTCCATGAGGCTTTCTCTGACATCACACTCAACATGGTCACCTATATGGCTGAGGTAAGTGCTCATGAATATTGCAGACCTTATTTCTATATTTAACTGGTTATCTCTCTCCTAGTGTGGCTACAAGATATACTACCAGTATTAGTCCTTTTAGGAGAGCAAGTTTGTTGGATAGTTTTGGTCTCCAGTCAGGTGCAGAATGGATTCATGTCATGTCATGTAATCTGCTAGTTTGTAAAGGATAATTCAATTACCTACAGTCCAGTGTTATATTATATAAGTCAGTCACTCCAGGAGGTTGTAATGTTGCGATCGCAACAATAAACACAGATTCAGCCAATCCCTGTGAATTCTGCATGAACTTGCAATTTTGTCCAATCGTAGCTTCCCATGAGTTCCACCAATCACAGCAGTCCCCCTCACAAAGGTCATACATGTATGTCTCAGTGCACAGCCTCCATTTATTATTTACTGTTTTTTGTTGTTTTTTTTGTTTTTTTTGTCACAGGTTCTGAAAAGAACACAGGGTTTGTCATTATTATTGACATTAATCAACACTCTTTGCAGTTTTATATTTTTTGATGTTTTCTTGAGTTTGAGCTCCAAAAAGATTTTGCTATGGGGAATACCCCCAAGTGCCCCTCTGTATTTAAAATAAAGCATATGTTGTGTCTTTTCTGTGAGGTTACTTTGAACACTAAGAACAGAGTGTGGTTTTATTCTCCCTGGAACAAGTTACCTTTGATTTTTAATGATAAAAAAAGAAATCACTTTAATCACTTCGGTTTCCACTTGCTCCCACAATTTCATTGCAGAAAACGGCTAAAAAATTGCAGCATGCATTACAATTTTTCAGAAAAGCTAACATGAAATCAGGCATCAGGCCACAACAGTCCCCTAAAAAAAAGCCAGCAAAATCCTTGAGGGACTGAAAAGATGCATTTAGTGGTTTCATGCTTTTTTCTTGACTGAATGTCTCCGTCCATCTCTCAGCTGCTGGATAAGGGCCTTCCCAGCATGCAGCAGTCTCTCCTCCAGATCATCTACTGTCTGCTCAGCCACATGGACCTGACAGCTGTACAAGTCAAACAGTTCAACGCTGATGTCACAAAGACCATTGAGAAGTTTGTCCAGGTAACTGTCAGCTTATTTCACTACTACTCTGTGTGTTATGTGTGATATAAGATAAAGAAAATTAAGGTGAGGCTGATGATGATAAAGATGTATTATTGTTGACACTGGCAACTAAGATTGATGATTTTATTATTGTATCATTTTTAATGATGTGCAATTGATTTAGTCTGTTTACATTATTTTGTATGTATGTAAATTCTCCCCTCTGCAAAACCTTTAATAAAGTTTTTTTGAAAAGTAAGGTGAGGTAAGGCAAAACTGTATTACTTTTTTACTGTTATTAGACTTTATTGGTCCCACAACAGGGAAACGTCCAGTGTTACAGCAGCAAGTGGATAGTTAAATAGAAAGAAAGGTCAGTGAAAGAAACAGTAAATAATAAATAAGTGAACAAGCAATCTAAACTAGAGGAAATAGAAGGGGGAACTATAAACAAGAGAAATTTTTAAAAATAGGAACAGTATAGATGAAATAAGTAAGAAGTAATCAAGATATAAACTATGTACAAACAGGAACAAGATATAAACAAGATAGAATAAAAATATAACTATATAAACAGGAAACTCAGTAATTGAATTAACACGATTGCACAGTTTATATGTAGATATTTCACAGATATAAATTATGCAGTGCTGTCTTTATTGTACTGTATTCTGTGTGTGTGATTCCATAGACAGTACACTGGAAAGACGCCTTAAACATCTTGAAACTGGTGGTCTCACGCTCCGCCAGCCTCGTTCATCCGGTGTACGGCCACTCGCAGGGTGACCTGTCCAACCTGGAGGTCAGCAGGGTGTGGGACGGTTCATCCAAAGCTCTGCCTGGAAAAACACTGGACTTCACCTTTGACATCTCTGAAGTGAGGAAGCAGCTAAATCAAAAGAACATTTAACATGCTCACCACCCACTCAAACACTTACAGTTCTCAGTATTTTTCAAAATGTGTCATAAATGTTTGTAATATTAGTTTACATGAGAGCCTCCCTCTGTGTTTTCCTCACAGACTCCAGTGATTGGACGTCGGTTCGACGAGCTCCAGGGTTCAGGCGGTAGAGAGGGGAAGGCCAGAGCCATGGCTGTAACCCGCAGTACTTCCTCCACCTCTTCTGGATCCAACTCCAACACCATCCTGGTGCCCGTCAGCTGGAGACGACCACAATCCTCTCAGGTAGAGTTAGACCCTAGTGCTCAGGTATTGGCATGTCAAAATTTAAGTCACGGTTTATATACATTCCTATACTTACCTCTAAATGTAAGTCTTTGGTGTGGCACCAAACACTAAGTCAAATTATATTATTATGATAATATAATAATTGCCTTTACTTGATATTTGGGGTATCACTATTTTCAAAATCCATGGTCCGATTTAACTTTAAATTTTAAGATCACAGTGTGATTCAATTTTTTCTTTAAATTCAGCGTTGACGACAATGTGATCTTGATTTGTAAAGATTAACAGCACACTGAATTGTCTCGGTGCGTGAAATGTGCTAGAAAAATAAACTTGCTTAATATTTCTCACTGTCTTTCTCCTACATACAGAAAAGAACCAGAGAGAAGTTGGTGAACGTTTTGTCACTTTGTGGACAAGAAGTTGGACTCACCAAGAACCCATCTGTAAGCTACCTCCCATCTCTCGTTTACAACACTTAACCTGTCCTGCCTGCTTGTTTACAGTCAACAAAAATCTACAAAAGGCCACAAGTCACTGTTCTTTTAGGCAAATTACATTTACTCTTTTTAGTCACGCTTTTGAAATGATTAACCGTAGTAAGGTCTCCAAATATCTTTCCAGATATTTATGAAGAATTGTCATAATGTGAACTTCTGTAGCAAGTATAAATGCCTCTTTTGTTTCTGCTGGTCAGGTGATCTTCTCATCATGTGGCGACTTGGACATGATGGAGGTGCGGGAGAGCGGTGTGTCATCAGAGGAAGGTGGAACCAGAGAGGACACGCTAGACGACACCGCCAGCGAGCAGCAGTTCAGGGTTTTCCGAGACTTTGACTTCCTGGACGTTGAGCTGGAGGACGGAGAGGTGAGAAGTCGTATCACACTATTTTTTATCCATCGTCATTCATTTAAAGTGTAGATAGTGAAGTATCTGTCTCTTTCTTTCTCCTTTTACCTTTAATGTGTGTTTCATTCATTTCTTTCTTTAACATGAGTATATTTGAAATGTATTTCTCTGTCCCTCCTCCTTGTCTCTCTGTCTGTCTAACTCTGTGTCTCTCTCTCTCTTCCCCTCGCTGCCTAGGAGCTACAGGTAAGGTCTCTCACACTGAGCACTTACATTAGCTTCTCTCAGCGCTGTGGTGTTGCTGGCTCCTTTGTTTCCCATCTGAAAACAAACAAAGGATGATTGTGCTTCATTTTGCTCTCACAGCTTGGTTGCAGAACTACTTTTCTGACATTACTGCTATTTGTCATAATGGAGACAAATTATACTGTCATGTCTTTATGGGATAAAGATTATCATTTTGAATGCCAACTGCCTTTCCAGCATATTTTCATGCCATGAATAACAGTTCATTTTGCATCTTGTGCTTGTCATCGGGCGCTCTTAGACTGGGTTGCAACAAAGATTAATTTAATCTAAGATTAGTTCTAATGAGAGTTTAGCAAAACCAAGGCTAAAATTAAGCAGAGCTCTGTTGCACAATTTAAAATTTATCTCAGTTTAATAAATCCTTGAAACTAAATAGGTCAATCAATGCAGAGGTCCTTGCTTACCAAAATAAAAATAAATGAATGAATTAGTAGTATAAAAGAGTGATAGATAGTATAAAAGAGCATTAACTTGTGACTGTTCTGTTGCTAACAAAATGTTACATTGTTTGCTAGCTAACATTGGTTAAAAATTAGCAAAGTCGAAAGTTATCAAAACATTACATTATTTTCAAGCTAGCTAAAAAGTTAGTTAGCCTAGTTAGCCTAGATAGCCTACCCATTATAGAGCTTCTCTTTTTCTCCTCTTTTGAGAAAAACTAGTTGGCCAAATTAACAGAGCAACTTGATTATTTTGCTCAGTCCACCTCAAAAAAGCAGACATTTCAAAAGTTAAACCTCCTCAAGAGTAAGTTTAAACTTAAAACTGGATCACATTTAAGAAGAGGTTTAAATTAAATCTTTCTCAATTTTAAGAGCAGCATAATTTAAAGTTAGCCGATGATTTAATCAGGTTGAAAAATTAATCCTTGTTTGTGCAGCCCAGCCTTAGACAGCAACTCTTCATTATCTTGAAGGTTAATATTCTCCTCACAGCAGTGAAATTCATTGCTACTGCTGCCTCTGCCCTTGTCTTCCAATGCATCTGTGTGTGTGTTTTATCTAGGGCGAGACTGTCGATAACTTTAATTGGGGTGTGCGTCGACGATCTCTGGACAGCACGGAGCTGGGCGACCTGTTGGAGGAGAGCCAGCACTCGGGCAGCACCCCCAGTCTGGGTCATGAGGACCCTCACGATTCAGACGAGTCCTCAGAGGAAGAGGAGTCTTCTACTAGCCAGAGCCTTTCTCACTCTCAGCTCGTGCGTAGCCGTAACTGTTGGATCAATAAAACATTAACGTCCTCTGAAGTCTGTTATTGTAATGACCCCATTTGACAGGATAAATCGATCAAAATTATAGATATTCTTGGTTTGCCTTCCTGTTCCAGACTAACCCGTCTCCATCAGAGGAAACCAAAGACACTGACTCCTTATCTACTTCTTACGACACATCTGCTGACCCACAATCCCTAAATGCAACCACGCCGGGCCAGGGAGTGCTGCATGATGATCACGGAGGCCTACATGTGAGGAATAATACTCCTCAACATACAGTTGTGACATACATGCATACTTATGTATTTGTACACATTTATTAAATGTAACATCTTTGTCTCCTCAGGCAAGGGTTTGTGGTGACGACGAGGACACTCAGGCCCAAGATGACGACCTGTCACTGAGCGCCAATGAGCTCCCTCCTGGCTCGGACTGTGGCGAGAGCTTCACACTGGAGTTGCCGGGGCAACCTCAGGATCAGCCGCGCAATCTGGATCACGGTCTCAACCCAGACTACTGCCAACCACCGCTGGACTTTCTAGACCCCAACTGTCTGCCCAGGTGAATGTGACAGATGGGAATAAAAGAACAGGGAACAATATGGAGTTTTGTTTCACTGGAGCTGTTCATCAGCTGGCAGACTGACTGACAATAGGACTAAACCTCAGTTAAACTGCAGTTTAAACACTTATTTTAATCTGTCACCATCAAAATGTTTGTGTATACGGCATTCAGGGACCCTCTTTGGAGGGTTCGCACAGAGCTCCGCGCTCCAGTCGAAATATGAAAGTCCACGGAGGCCTTCACAAACGATGCTTACAATTCTGAGTCAATGATTGGCTCATGATTTCCATTTTAGTTGGTTACTAGGGAGGTATTCTATTCGCACAAACTGACAAACTGACAGCTAATGACCAGCATACATGGACCAACTGTGCCACTGCCTTATTTAACATAAAATGTTTTACCTCGGTGGAGAGAAGGGTTCTGCCATGAACTCCACACACACCGCAGTGACCATGAATTAACCTTAGGGCAAGAATGTTCAGAGGCCGGCAAAGCTATTTCATTGCACTTTTCTATAGTGATATCCTACAACAGAGACTGAGTGAAGCACTGAATCCTTGTACTTGTGGTACTTGCAGTAGAAGATATGATGATGTAAGATGTAAGCCTATTTACTGCTTTGAATGATGTTTTAATATATATTTTTTAATTTGCTCTGAAGTTTGTTTGACAGGATTGCAGCGTGATATTAAAGCCCATTGATTTACACAGCCTGATATTTTTGCCAGCTGTCCTTCCTGAATCTGGCAGCGCAACTGTGTTGCTTTTGGCCTGGATTATGTATTAAACTTGTTCTTGCTTGTCTTATATGATAATTGGCTCCTTGTTTGTAAAATATGTCGCTCAGCTGCCAGTAGTCTTGTCCATACTGCGATTGGTCATATGCTGCAACCACTGAACGTGCTCATGGCTAGATTGGGAAAACCTGGGTTGACTTACCAAGTGGATGATCATCGTTTTGTGACCACTCAGTGTGATTGTGGCTGTCAGGGATAGTGAAGCCAGATAACAAAAAGATATCCTCAGTATGTTGAACTGGTTTTGTAGTACAGGCCTCAGGTCATTCTCATATACACAAACAGCTTCATGAAAATAGACTTAAAACCTTGGGCAAGTAACTGAATCACAAAATAGAAACACTACTGCATGCGTGGGTAATATTTGGTTGCATGCAAACTAACAGCATTTCTCAAACCCTACATGATGCATATGTTGCATAGTGTGGCATTGTTTTTCTTTGTTGCATTATATTTTCTGCATGCTGTAACCCACATATTAGGTATATTAGGCTGGCTTTAATTTCAAATTTAATTTTCCAAATACCACTTGAACCAGATCTAAATGACACAAGGCAATCACATAATCTAGTTGATATAATCCCATGAGGTAGCTGGGCATAAGAGTTTGATACAAACCTTATAATTGGGGAGAAAGTATCAAAACCCTTTTTTTTTTGTGCCCCCATTTCTTTCCCATTTCCATGGCGACAGCTTACGTGATGATGTAGATGACTTGGAGGACCTTGGTTTTCCTCCTCCACCCTCTCCATTTTTCTCCGCCATCTTGGCAGCGTTCCAGCCTACCGTGTGTGACGATGCTGAGGAGGCGTGGCGCTGTCACATCAACCAGCTTGTGACCGACTCAGACGGGTCCTGTGCCGTCCATACGTTTCAAGTCTTCTCGTCTCTCTTTAAGGTAAATCACGTGTAGGATTATCACACTGGGGGTATGTTTTTGTGACCTTGATGCTCCTTTTTTCTCTTCATGCAAACTCTCATATCCTGTTGCATGTACAACAGTAAAATAATTCCTTAAACTTTTTTTCTTTCTTTCACAGAACCTCCAGGGTAAATTCTGCCTCCTGACAACTGATGTTGCCACCTACCTTGGAGAAGGCTTAAGGGGCATTGGATCAAAGTTCCTCAGGTCTTCACAGATGCTGACCACATGCTCAGACTGTCCCACAATCTACATTGATGCTGACACGGTGAGTATTGCTGTTAAACATAATTGATCTGGCATTGATTATACCACATTGGTTCACTGTAAACACCAGTTTGCTCACTTAACCTAAAAAATCATTGTAAACACCTTGCACACAAAACTTTTAATGTACAAAGTACACTGTATACATAAACTTCATTTTGCTGACTTATAATCTTTTGATGAGAAAATTTACTGTTCTTCTTTAGGTAAACTTGAATCTTTGAGTTTTAGAAAAACCCCAGAATGTATTTCAAAAATTGTTCACTGTGAGCTGGGAAGCTGATTTGTCATTATTTGACTGCTTCATCATGGTTCACAATGTTTTCATTAGCATGAGTACAAGTAAACATGGCTTATGTTACAGTGTATTAGACAAACAGCGAGTTTTAATCATTATATTTCTTCAAACTGTAATAAAGAAGGTTCTCAGGAGAGTTTTAACTCACACAGTTCATGATGGGAAGTCTGCTAGTATGCTTTGCCTGCAGTCTGAAAATAAATGTTGCTTTGACTGCTAAGAAAGCAAAATATTTATGCTCTGCATAACACTGCAATGTGTTTTGTTAGGTTAAGTGAACACAAATTATCTGTTTTATAGAAAAAGAAATTGGCTACATGTCATATTAACATAAAAACATTTTAACAACCTTTTTGTTGTAGTTCAGTCAAGTATAAAGTAAATGCTAAGTGTGCAATGTATGTTCTGTTAACTGAAAATTTGTGTCATGGATGACTTGGGGTTTACAAAGTCAGATCAGCCAAGGAAACAGGCTTTGTGTTGAATTATTTGGCGTCAATTATTCGGCATCAAACAGATTTTTCACCTTCCATTCCTCTTGTTGCTCTGTCCAGATCATGTCCTATGGTCTCCTTGAAAAGATGAAGTTCAGCGCGCTGGAGCTGCAGGAGTATCTGGACACCTACAACACCAGAGAGGAGGCCGCTGTATCGGTAACTCAACCTCTACACTTAAACAATAAATCCATTAATCCAATAATTTGTCTCCATTATGACAATAAACCCTCTTTTCCACTTCCTTCCTCTCCTTTTGTTACCTTACGTTTTTACCTCAGTGGCTGAGGAACTGTAAGGACACATTTCCCAGGTGCCCCGGTGACAGTGTGGTGACCTGCCAGCCTGGAGACTCTGAGGAGAAGGTACGGTGCAGTTATTTCCTGTACTATGCAGATATCTAGAGTTTACAGACAAACATATGGATAACTTTCTCACCTTTGGTTTGTATTTCTGATCTCTCTGACCCTCTGACTTTGTCACACTGAGACATTTGCTCTCTTTGCATGTTTGCTGTGTTTTATCTATTTATCCTCCTCCAGCCACAAGGGACAGATAGAATTTGAAGCTGCTGTGTTTTATACACTGTTGACTAATTCTTGGTAGCTTGACTATGAAAAGTGGTGATTCATACTGTGCTGTGCATGTGTTTGATTGATACTTTGTCTTCCTCTCGCCTCACTCTGATTCCCTAACATGCTCTCTCGCTGTCTAGCAAATGGAGTCTCTTGCAGTAAGTTCTCTTACAAGTTTCTTCACTTCACTGCCTTAGATTCCTCTGAATTAAACTGCTTAATTTACTTTGCACAAGACAATCAGATAGCTACTCCTTTGCATGTGTGTGTATGTGTGCTGTGTACTTCTGAAACTGTGTTGCTGTGTCTGTGTTCTCTGCTACTAATGAATCTAACCCTGTTTTTTTCTTTAATGCCTTCTAGCAACTGGAGCTCTGTCAGAGGCTCTACAAGCTGCATTTCCAGCTTCTCCTCCTCTTCCAGTCCTACTGCACGCTCATCGGTCAAGTTCATGCCATCAGTTCTGTGCCTGAGGTGAGACAAGTCACACAGCTCATAAAGACATCATTTATAGTCTTAACACAGCAAGTTATTTTACTGACTCTCTTGTGACTATGTGAGAAGATTCACTAAGAAGTAATCTGCTGTCAAAATCAAATAGATTCAGTGCCAATGCTGTCGATGTTTTTCTGCTTGACTGTTGGGTGTGTTTTACATACAAGATAAACCCACAACCAGATATTTAATTAGACTTCTCAGTGTTCACTGGTGTATAAACTACGTATTTGTGATACCGTGTTTCTGTGCTGCAGTGTACAAGCTAGATTTAATCATTAAAAGTTACAAAAGTTATATACAGTACATTAGTTAAAGGGGCTATATGCGAAATACAGCCTCATTAGCTGTCAGGAATTTTACTTTTGCTATGTACACAACTAGTGGTGTATTGACCTCTGGAGTAGAGAGTCACGTGACATGCCCTCTGTGAGCGCTGTTCTCGAGCCTCTGTTTTGGTAAGCCGGTCCGGCCGCGCGTGCATGTTAGTGCATGTGAACTCCTCCTCTCCTCCACCCGAACCATTATGCCACCCCCGCCCGCCCCGTATGCAAAAGCGCCGCGGTCACGGAGGTGTGTCTTCTCACTTTGCAACAGCAACATGTCAGCTGTTTCTTCACTGGATGGGAAGTGCTGAAAACACGCAGGTAGAGGGGGTGGAGGAGACGGAGAGCAAGGGGAAGGCGAGCGGGAAGGGGGTATGTGCCCCTGAGCCAGTTTTGTTTTGGTTTGATGCAGACCAGTGCTGCAACATCTAGCGGTGAAATAGAGATCACATTTAGCCCCTTTAAATAAATAATAAGTCATAGAAATAAACAAAAAAAAACATAATTAACTCCATATGACTACTCTTCACAACTGGATTTCCCAAACTACCCTTGTACACAAAATCTCAACGAGCTCTGCAACACACTCACAGACATGGTATATTTACAGAATACAAGATACATAATGCAACCACTCAAATGTAAACATGCATGTACCTTGTAAAGGCAGTCCATTAGCAATCACCACTGCATCAGGGTGAGATTCCTTGAACATTAATCAACACGCCGTCAATTAATTGAAATGTTGTTAGGCTTGCACTTCAATGAATGATATGAATGACGGGATTCCACAATATTAGCAAAAGCAAGGTAGTTCAAGGTACTCACAACAAAGTGGGAGTGTCCCAGTTCGCTCACTGCAGCCAACTCCACTCAGCATTCTGCTCCTGTTGCCCACACGTTGACCCACGTACAGCTTAACTCAATTTCCTCTCATTAGTGGCATGTTGAACACACTCCACACTGTGTGCCAGCCCTTCACAGAGACAAAGCCAAGAATAAAACCTACGCTCGCCAACAGGTGCTGCCTATCAGTGCAATGAATTACAGGTCCGACCACACCAACTGCCCCCAACATCAGTTCCACCTGGCAAGATAATGAGATAGTTTGTCCTTCCAAAAGTTTTTTTTTAAAGTGAAAATTTTTTAACTAAAGGTTTTAAAATACTGTGGACTTGTGAACCAAATAATAAAAATGTCCCTTCTGTGATGACTTAAAACACTCACTGAATCAGCATCTTTTTTCCCTCCCACCTCGTAGCTGCTGAACATGTCTCGAGAGCTCACTGATCTGAGGAGCAGCCTGCAGGCAGCAGAAGCGGCCGTAGCCAGCGACCTTGAACACAAACACTTGGCCCACACTCACGCACACGCCACCCAGGTGGCCGCCATGGTCGTGCCCAGCTTCCCCACCTCGGAGGCCGCTGTGCAGTCCATACTGGAGTGCCTTAAGAACCACGAATTCACCAAAGCTGTGCGCTACATTCAGGAGTTCAGGTGAGCAACAAGTCTGTCTGCAAAACAGCTACACTAGACAGTGGTTGCCAGATCAACATCCAAGAGTTTGTGCTGATATTTAATATCCTTAAAGGTGCAATATGTAAGAGTTTTAGTTTAAAACATTGAAAAATTAAGTAAAATTATCAACAGAATGTGAAGGTGTTACATGTCACGTTACTGTGATGTTAGGTAAAAGGCATCTATGTATTGTGTTGTAGAGATATTATTATTAAAGTCAGCATGCTAACCAGCTTCGCTTCAGCCTGTCCTGTCTAGCAATACCACTTTGTATTTCAAGAGGTGGTCCAGTCGAGTTCACTGGGAGGCCAGGGAGGCCAGTTCTGGTGCGATGTAAACGCTAACACTCCTCTGGTGCTCCAAGGTTCCAGTGCGGACAAATGGCAGCTACAGTTAGCCACAGTCAGCACCAATTAGCCATTACTCTGATAATATTGATGATATACTGGCACTATTTGTTTGGAGTAAGAATTCGACAGGTGGCCAATTCCATGCAATTATATCTCCACCTCCAAAACTTTCTGGAAGTACGAGTCTGAAACATCAGTTAGACTGCTGTACATGTGCTAGTAGAAGAAACTACTGGATGATTATGTGTTTAAGTGTTTAAATAAACAGCACCTATCATACTGACCAATCACACCTTCTCTCTTATCTGTTCTTCAGGAGGCAGTGGCCCAACGGAGTGTTTGGTGGCTGCTCAGAGAGCGAGGTCCAGACGCTGCTCAACGTCTACTTCCGCCACCAGACGTTGGGCCAGACGGGCACCATCGCCCTGGTTGGGTCCCGCCAGGACCTAAGCCTGATCTGCTCCAAGCTGCTGGAGCTCAACGGGGAGATCCGCGACATGATCCGCCGCGCCCAGGGGTACCGGGTCGTCACAACCTACCTCCCCGACTCCAGCGCCTCCGGGACCAGTCTCTGACAGGAGCTCAGGAGCCCCCCACCCCCTCCTTCCCCTCCCTTACTTCCCCCGTCACTGCAACCATTGACGCTTCCAAAACCATCTCTGCCTACGCCTACAGAGGATGCCCAGCACCCGCACACCTGGCCCCTGCCTCCGCCTGTGTGTCTGCTGCCTCGGCTGCACAGCTCCAAACAGATACCCGCCTACCACCTCTCCCAACACCACCACCAGAACCATATTTAGACCCAAACCTTCCTCTGCTATCCTCATCCTCAACCACTGCAGACTCCGATACATCCTTGCTTGAGTTTCCCAAACCCCCAGATCTGTTCTCATCACACAGCTGCTCAAACACACCAGATTTTACACTGCCACGCACACACAAGCTGAGGAGGAGCTATCTCAACGAGAACATTTATCATCCTTTCAGAGGACATTCATCACACAGCTCACCACTGTTACATATACACAGCAGCAAACACCTCAAATCATCTCATACCTCTAACATGCTCCCAACCGTCGCCTCTGAACCCACCCTGCTCGCACACTCCGACACAATTGCACCACCTGTTCCGCCACGGGGCTCACACCTCCCCCATTTCCCTCGCTCGCCATACAAACACTCAACCCCATCGCCAGCTCTGCACCCTAACCACGACACAGTCTTAACCCACGGCCCTGCGCCGTCTTCATCTCTCCTCCCTCCCCTGCCTCCCCCTCCCTGTCCCACCGGCCCAGGAGAGGCTGCTGCATGGGGTTGTTGTTGCTCCCTCAGAGGTGCGGCCACGCCCTTATCTCGCTACCTGGGGAAGGTGGGGCAGCTGCCCTGCCCCTACTGAATGTAGGGGGGCTCCTGAATGCTGAACCGTCAGACGTCCAAACCTGAGATGTCAACTTAAAACGTCAGTGGACCTAAAGAGACTTCTGTGAATCCAAATGCCTGAAACTGACTGTTCACTGTAAAAACAAAAAAGTTGAGAAAACTCAAGATTTTAAGGCAACATACTACATTAGATTCTTAAGTTTTGAGCCCAAACTCTCAAACTTTTATGTTGTAAAAAACTTGCGTTATCTCATGTACATTATTACATTATCTCAACTGAAGATTATAGGTTGGCAAAATTTGTGTAGTTTATTTCAAAACTTAGGAGTTTGAGTGGGGCTCAAAACTCAAAAATTTAGTTGCCTCAACATTTTGAGTTGTCTGAAGTTACTTTTTACAGTGTTCCTGAGCAGATCTTTGAATCTGAAGAGGAGAAGACGACACACTTGCAGATTTGACACTTTAATAACAGGACGAAACACTGAACACACGCGATACTACAGATTGCTGCCTGCTGATAAAGACGACCTGATGTGATTCTACGCGAGCGCCAGCTTTGCTTTAAAGCTACTTGTTGTAAAATTGATGTGCTCCTGGTTTAAGTCCTGCTTGATGGTCGTCACTCAGCGTCTCATCTGTTCTGCACCCCTGAGGACCTGTGAAGGCTTTGAGCTTGGATTTCTAAACTTGCTTCCCAGAGGAACTCAAGACTTGATTGAACTTGATTGACTGTTGCTGCCTCCTTCACAAGGGTTTGCTGGTGGCATCACCAGAAAGACAGTGAGGAAACTACCCGTGACACTGGTAGAGTTTTTGCACTAAGTGGAATTTTGGTATTAGTTTTTAAAAAGAAAAATGTCACAGAGAGGAAGTTATGTTACTGTTTGTTTTGTAACTGTGAGAGAAAAGGCTGAAAAGGCTGGATTAACTTTTCTCTCCTGTTGTGTCTACTGTTTTTTGGAGGAAATTGTGCAATGCATGACCCAGTTGAATGCTTTCTACTGTACTTGTGTCCCTTTTTTTCGCTCCCTACAAGTCTGACCTCTCCAGCAGACTGACTGAAAGACTGATGGACAAAGAGCGGATGCAGAATATTCAAGCGTTAATTCCTCATGCTGCCCTCCTCGCTCTGCTTATATTCTGTATCGGTGAACCAGCTCCTGACTACTGTTGTAAACATTGGTAGACTAATCATGCCATTATCTGTGGTAGCATCATTAGTGAGTGTGCACACTGTCCTACACTGTTGACCTTCTGTGTTCACACGCCATGAGGATGGTGCATGTATACACTCAAATATTTTGTCTCTGTCTGTATACTGTTTCTAGTTATGAGCACACAACCATTGTAGCATATGTTTGTGTGTGGTATGTAGTTACCTTACACGTTAAGGGAAATGCTGACATTCAGCACTCATTGTCGATGTTCAAAACAAATCCTGTGTTACTACTGAAGTCCAACACTTCCCGTCGTCGGCCCTTTTTTTGTGACTCTCCCTCGTTTCCCCCTCTTACTGTACAAATATCTTTTTCCTATTTATATCTGATCAGCTATAAATCAACACTCATTTGGTTTTATATCAATGTTTGTTCTCTCAAATCAAACTGCCATGCATGCATCTTCTGTGTACTGTATGGAGTGTTTGAACTATTTATTAACAAAAATCATATTTTATCTGAAAGATATGTTTGTATGAGATACAAAAGGGAGCTTTGAGCTCATGCGGGTATGTTTTTGTTGTTTTTTTTTCCTGTGTGTGGGAGAACGTGTGTGTGCATGCCAAACAAGAAATTGCACATTTTTAAAGCTTTTTAGATTCAGACTGTAGTTGTTTTTTTTCACCTTGTAAATACTTTTACAGCCTTTGTGAAGTTGTTTTTTGAGTTGATGCTCTGTACAAGTCGGTGTCAAAGTAATAGACTCATGAAAATTATTTCTTGTATTTCACTCATTAGTATCAAGACTCATTTGTCAGACTTTTCATTTGTCATTTATCAGACTTATTAGGACTCTTGTTATAACTAGGGATGCTTGATATTGGATTTTTGACAGTATCCGATATTTTTCGACTTATTTTGCACAAATATTATATGCACAAATGTTTTTCCTCATTTTGCAGCAAACATCAAGTCTTATCTAGAGTGGAATTAACACATTATTATTCCTACTCTTATCCTGATGGCCCACTGGCAGATGCAGACATAAAATGAAACGCTTTTCAAAAAGTAAAGTGTAACTTTGGTATTTTCCAACCTGGACCATATTTTTATGGGGCTAGAACAGCAACATTAAATTTTGGCACCAAAAAATACAATTTGGCACTGAAGACAAAACCTGAACTGAAAAAAGAAACACTGGCATCGAAGCACTTGTTTCAGTGCCAATACAACTTTATCCAATACAAGTATTGGTACATCGGAGAAACAGCATGTACTCAGAATATTTTCACATCTCCCTCTGTGAATGAAGGGTTTATTTTCAACCAAATCAGGGTTGGTGATTGTTGGAACAGTGAAAAGATTAACCAAGATGATTTTGGTGAGTTTTACTTTGTTTCTGTCAAGTTTGTCTAGTTACAAGACCATCTGATGCTTCTATATCTTCCATGAGATAATGTTGTCAGACACTGATAATCTGAGCCTGTCAGTGGAAAAAACAAGCACTTTTAGTAGATGTACTTGGCCAAAATTGCCTGTATGGATTACATGCAGCCCATTTCACAGCCAATGACTGCAGCAGTCCCACTCAGTACTGAACAAATTTCCAAAATTGTTGTTTCCATTAATCAGTCGGGAAAATAGTTTGCAGATTGAAAAATACTGTAGTTACTCTAAAATGGGTAATTAAATTTGCTGTCTCCTCACATGACAAAAGCTGAATCATGGCAAATAGCAACTTAGCTTCAGACACTTCAAAAAATCTCACTGCATACTTACCTCCATGCACATAATTATCTTATCAGCCTGTCATATGAGCAAAACTCTTAATACAGACCAAAACTAATATTTAATTTTAAACCCTTTCTTGGCCAATACAAATAACATGCCAATAATATTGTGCATCTCTAGTTGTAAGACATCCAACTACAAGTCTTGAGTTCAGTCTCAGCACTGACCTTTTTATGGACACTATAGTACTGAACATGATTTCCTCAAAACCATTTACTGTGCATCTTGATTAGGATATTAGGCTAAAAGTTGTAGTCAAGCAGCACGAGTCAAACCAATTTGAAGTGCTAGAGCTCTAAAAGATTGTGTCATCTTATAAAGATCAAGGTTTTTAATTTAATGACTGCAAATTCAATATAATCTACAAGAATTCAATCAACTTTTGAGATGCAATTTGTTTATTTCATAAACTTTATTTTCTCTTACAAAAATAGTTTTTTCATGTTTAGCCCCAGGATGAATGAAGTGATGCAGAGAAGTTGCTTCAAATAAAACAACCAAGGCAGAGATTTATCTACTCGCTGGCAGGAGAATAAATTAATCTCTTCAAGTCCATTACTGGAGGCAACTTCCACTTGTGACATGTACAGCTATGAGCTGTCTGCTGATAAGTGCCATCAGATCAACATCTAGATGATGGATGGAGGATTCCAGAGCAGAGTGAACATGTCGGGGCGGCTCAGACGATGTACTTGAAGCTGTAGGTGGCGTCACAGGACAGCCTCATGCCTTTGCAGCGACAGCACAGGTCCTGTCGATGAGGCCTCTTCATGTTGATGTGTCTCTGCTTCCTCTCACAGCTGCAGCACGTCTGAGAGCAACCCTGAGACACAGAGGAGGAGGCAGTGAAAAGAAGGGAAGAAGTAGTAACAGTCCAACTCCTGCTGAAGGACGCAGTTTCAACAAACTGAGAAACCTTCACCTGGATACTAAAATCAAAATCATGTGCTTATAGATCAATCATTAGGTGTTTAGGGAAATTAAGAAAGCTCAAAATTTAAAAGAAAAAAGAAGCTATTCAAGAAAAATATTGGTCTGATCCACCTGGTTAGACTTCAGTACCAAACCAAAGTGGTTAAATTATCTTGCTCCTTCTCTTTGAGTATCACAAGACAAGTAAATGCACCTTGCAGAGGATGGACTCCACTCTGTAGGGATTAAACCCCACCTGACACTTCCGACAGAGCTGCTTGTAGTACACCTGACAACATTAAAAAAAATGTATATATCATCAGTTCTTATTATGAAGATTTTACCAAACTTAATTTAGTGTGTTCTAAAGCATAAATGGCAATAAACAACAGACCACCAACCTTACTGGTTCCAGAGATGCACCACACATAAGCACTCTCCCACCGGATGTTGCACTTTTTGCAGTGGAAAAATCCATACCTCTGCTCCAGGAACTAAAACAAAAACAAACACTGAAATTAGAGCCTGACCAAAACCGGATTTTTGGCGAAAGATGCTGATAAAAACATGTATTTATCTATATATTTTGTATTACACTGTGTGGATAAAAGGGTTTAATATACAGAATATACACATTCATTGCAATCATCGCTCAAGTGTGGGTATCAAACATTGTGACAAACTTTATTTGCCAAAGTGACATCAGGCCACTAAACTAAACTTTTCATTTGTATTTAATGCTGCCTATAAAACTAAAAATCTGCATTATGTTTGTTTCATACAGGTGCATATTGGACAGCTTATAGGCCGATACGGATATAACTGTGCTAGGCCAATATCGGCCAATTCGGTATCATTTGAGTTCTGTATGACATACTGACGGAAGACATGCAAGAAACAAAAACTTTCAGAGTTAGAAGCAAGGCTGGATCAACAACTCCAGAGGCCTTGAGACACTGCCTTTTATGAAATCTGTCCAATCAGAAACAAGCTAGATGATGACACATGCTCAGGAGGATTCTCTTTCTGCCTGTTAATCATTGAGGTCCAGCCCATTGTATGATCCATGATGCCAACATTCATTGCTGAAGCAGCTCACTGTAAAATACCTCATGTATAATCTTCTGTCACAGACACCACTTTGCCCAAAGTGAATAAATTCTATCCAGCGGGCCTGTAACAATGGTATTTTTGGTGAAGCAGAACAAGGTGTGAGGTGGAATTACATGCTGTGTTCCAGGCAACTTGGAACTCATAAATTTCCAACCTCTTACTAATAAAAAAATACAAGTGAACACCACTTAAAGCTGAAGTTGCAGACTCACGGAAAATTCATCCACCCTGACCTCATGAAGCAGTCGATGTGTGACATCACAACAATGGCAGCACCCACTTAAGCTTAAAATAAGATACGATCATATAATAAAATCTGTTCTGCATGTGAACTGACTAGTTTGTGCAATGAGGCTGCACTGCTGAGGGTTCAAATGAAGTCAGTGAAACGCTTTAATTCGTCAGGATGTGGTTTTTGTTTACTTTAGGCGCTGTGTACATGGAGCACTTTGAAGTTTCAACCTCCAACGTTGTCTTGAATGCAGCATCAGCCTCATCTCTGTGCTGCTAAAAGTTGAATATTAATCGACAGGCGGGAGTCATATTATTGTTTGACACTGACAAGCTTATACATATTTTGTTTTAAATAAGGAAAAACAGATTTCCCATTATTATGATATAAAAAGCATATAAATTCATATTTTGGGGGGATCTACTGTAAAATACGTGAACAATATCATTGACGATGTGATCTAAAGGGTTAAAAAGCTATTTATCATTTCTCACTTTAAGTATTAAAGTTTTGACAGACCAGGGAAAAATTAGGTTACAATTGCCCCTGGTCTCCCCTAATTTAAGACGTACACGCACTGAATTGTGGGACTTTGGTCTTGATAATTTTCCTAATTGTAAAAACAGGACCAGTAACCACAGTGTTTGTGTTCTTGAGGGTTTCTTTGACACAGAAACCCACCTGAAAGTTGGAGCCCTTTGAGGAGCGGTGGAAAGTTGTCTTGAAGTCCTTCACTGTGTCCTCGCCGGTCTGATCCGTCTCAGCAGCGTCTCCGTCAGACTCGGTTTGTTCGTCTTCTCCTTCACTTCCACCCTCATCGTCGCAGACTTTCTTCAGGTGGATCCTGCGGTCAAACACCGGGGAGTAGATGGACACGGGCCGCAGGAAGCGCAGGTTGCTCACCGGCGGTGTGATGGACGGATCATCCGGGGTCTTTGGAGACTTTGAGGACACGTTATGATCGCAGCCCTCCAGGCAGAACAGCGTTTTGGGACCCAGCGAGCACTGCACGATTTTATCCACCTTGGCGTTGACCTGCACGCCGCACTCCTTGGTGTTGGCCTTCCTCAGAGGAGGAGGAGGAGGCAGGCCGGGGTTCACCTGGGCAATGATGGCCTTGCAGAGCTCCAGGTAGTTGAGGCCCTGCGGGGTGACGAAGCGGCCCTCTCTCTTCACACAGCTGCTGTCCGGGGCCGGAGGGCCGCAGATGACCGGGTTACCGCACACATTGTAGGGTGGAAACGTGGGCAGGAACCCCTCCATCCTGGAGCCATGAAACCAGTCCCAGTTCCTCCTGCTGGGATTTAACCAGTCGCCTTCTTGCAGCTCTAATTGGCTGATTGAGAACAGGAGGCTCTGATTGAGCTGACTTATACAGATTATATTTAGAATTCATGTTAAAAAATGTTAAGTATGCATGTAATATGATCCTCCCATATAGAAATGAATCAACCATACACACAGACACACAACAAGCTCAGGATTATTAAACATCCAGAGGCTTACTCTAAATTCTGAGTCATCTTACAGAATTAATGTTAGCTGCAATGATTAATCAATTAGGCCATTAGCCGACTATTAAATTATCTGCAACTATTTTAATAATCAATTAATAACTTTGACTTTGAATATGTTTGGGTTGTGAACAAAACAAGACATTTGAGGACGTCATCTTGGGCTCTGAGAAACCGTAATCAACATTTTTCACCATTTTTAACATTTTATTGACCAAACAACTAATTAATTTATCAAGAAAATATTCAACTGATTAATTGCCAAGTGAAAATAATTGTTAGTTGCTGCCCCATAATGGAACTAGATGGCACTCAGCTTGTGGTGCTCAAAGCACAAAATAAATAAATAAATAATGTTGAAAACTCAACAGCAATGTCTCTTTCCAGATATCATGCCCCAGTTACTCAAGATAATCCACAGACTTTGTTGTGAGCACTTGCTCATAGGAACTATTTTCTTTCCCACACCCTCCAAGCATATCAAGGAAATGTGCATCCTCTCATGGATGAGGCTCATGCTTGTGACACTGCGGGATGTAAACATCCATGGTGCCCCCCTCAGCTGAGCTGTAACCTCTCGTCCATGAATAGATGCACGCTTCCTTCTTGCACCGTGATACGATTGGCAGGTAGAAAGAAAGTAGTTCCCTCATGCAATGACTCACAATAAGGTCTGTGGATTATCTGAGTCATGATTTCTGGAAAGAAACTTTGCTGCTGAGTTTCTCAAATGTATATTTTTGTCACTTTGAGCACCACAAGCTGAGTGCCATTTAGTCCAGTTATATTCAAGAGAAGACAGACATCTCCATGGCTGATATCTCCAAAACTTGGCCACTAAAAGGGATGAATTGTCCCTTTAAATACAACATCTGTTGGTTTTTTTTTTTTTTCCATAGCCTTTAAGTCTCTTCAATTCACTGTTATTTAAGCTTTCATTTAGCAATAAATGTTCAGGGGCAATTTGCCCACTATAGTCTGCAGGTCTGTACTTCAAACAACTTCAGCAAAATGTTCTTTCAAGCTAATCCTCCAAACATATTCATCTCAGACTGTGAAAAATATTAATGTATTTCTAATTCTCTGTAGCATTGTGCTGTAGGTTAGAGGATTGCACGTCTGAAACATTATATTGGAGCTCCCCCTATAGCTCATATTGGCCAGAGACCCATCATAGAAAGACAAAGCAAGCAGCTGATCTTTGGGACATCTTTTCCTTTTAGTTTAATGTTCTGTATGGCAAGACCTTTGCAGTGATTTAAACACTGCTAAGGAAATCAGCAATTATCTCAATAAAATGAGTGTAACTAAAGTAAATGCACCTGTAATGTAAAAGAGGAACAGATGTTCTTGCACAGATGAATAACTAAGCAGAGCAAAGAAAGGGAAAATGAATGGCTCTGTAGCAGCCAAAAAGGTATCTGAGAAAAGGCTGCACAAAAAGAGGCACACTGAGATGATAAAATACCCTTTAATAGGCAGGGGTACCTTTAAAGTATGAATAGCACCATTAAGAAACAGCCAAATTGATTGCAAAGATACATGAATGTCACCCTAATGAGAACATTATGCCGAGTGTGACCCCGTCTCATTTGTGAGATCACTTTCACACATATAAAACTCATTTGAAACACATTCTGTTGGTGCATTCAAGTGCTGTGGGAATACATTTCCATTTTAGAGCGACAGAGCAGAACCCAGTGTGTTAAAGGCAACTCCAAATGCAAGATACGTTTGTTTAGCAAATCTGCAAACACTATAATGTTCCTATTTCAATAGCGGTTTAACTTGTAGGCTGTAATCTAACTGTTGCACTTTTTTTTTTACATGAGTAACTATATGATTAATTAAGGCATTTTGATTTCTCCTTATTTTGTACCACAACTATTAGACTACGTTGCTGAATCTATCCAATACAAGGCAACAAATACTACTACTAGCTATTTTTGTCTTTTTAAAATCATACATTGGTAATAGGTTACAACACACACAGGTCTATGATCAACATTATGAGCAGCACTGTGTAAACAAAACCTGCTTTAGATGCAATGAAACAACAAAACTCTGGTATGATATTGTCCATAAATATTGAATTGTCCATTCTATGTAATAGGCCATATGTTTTTATGGAAAATATTATTAGTGTATTAGAGAAATCAGACGCTCAGAAAAAGAATAAATACTATGTGCAGTATTACTTTTTCCAACATCATGTGCAACATTACATTCAATATAATATCCAACATTACTTTAATTATTGTGTAATATTACATTACAATGCCAGTGCAAAATATTCTGTTAATTTTTGTGAAATATTACATCCAATATCACGTGCAATATTACTTTCAGTTTTCTATGCAGTCTTTTTTCTTTTACTACCTTCAAACATCATCACCACTACTACTGTTCTGTTGTAGTTTATTTTACTTTATTTTAGTTTATGTATTTACTTAACCTCTTACTTGTACTGTTATTCTATTAGTCACTATTTTTTAATTTGTAGTTAATCATGATATTTATTGCTCTCTTGTTTGTTTGTTTTTTTAAATGTTACTTGCTTTTTTTTTTTTTTTTTTTTTTTCCAGAAAGCTAAGTTTTATTATACCTGATTTTATAAGGTAAAACTACAGAATACACTACTGCTGCAGTCTACTAAGAAAAAATGTGTCTGGATATTCAATAATGTTTGAAAATGGATGAATTTGTAATCATTCACATAAAGTGAAAGGACAGAGTATCATTTGAGGGACCCAGTCTGGACTCGCTCTATAGGTGGCGCTGCACACTCGCTCATGGTTTGTACCCATGGGCACTGAATCTATACATATTGGCGCCATTTTGGAGCTAGGAGGGGGAAGAGAGCTGCAGAGGAGGACACGATTGATCACAGTTCACCGTATCAGGTAAGAAAATGCACAAACAAACAAACCCTTTTGATTGAAATGTAGTGTTTTTTTTCAGGCGCCGCGGCGATAAATGAGATATAAGCCGGGATGTGTCCCCGGAGCAGCCGGGTTTAGAGCGCTGATAGGCGGAGCGCAGCCCGCCTTGCCCGCCTGTGTTCTCGGCAGCCGTGTCCGATTCACAGCGCTGGGTTGACCTGCTGCTGCGGCGCAAAATGGTTTGCTAGTGAAACACCAGCACGTTTGCTCGGCTCAGTGTCCCAGCAGCATGATCAAAAACAGTGACTCCGCTTAATTGTGTGACCGGTGGTGTGGATATCGATAACGATATAACGTTAGTTAGCCGGGTGTTTTGTTCGTTGCTGTCCGCCCTCTGTCACTGAGATTGCTGCTGCTGCCGCTGCTGCTAACGTTAGCTCCGCTACGCTGCTAACGTTAGCTCCGTTTACGCTAGCAGCAAGTGTAGCTGCTAGCAAGATGTGCACACCAGCTAGCTAGCGGCAGCTAACTCGATTAGCCACGGTCAACATTACGCAACAAGGCTGTCTGGCTATACCATAGTGTCTGGCCTTGGCACGCTGTTGTATCACAACAATAAGCGGCACTTCTAGTCATAAAATGTTTCCGCTCACTTACGTTACCTCATGTTAACTCAGCTGTGGAAATAATTTTAGCTAGCGACAATAGGAGTCCATTGGCTGTTCTAAATTATTTTCGTTATAACTCATTGTTATGATGCAGCGTTACTTGTAAAAAGGCGCATTGCTCTTTTTAGCTGAAACTGTTGATCGGCTGTAATAATGGATACATGTACGATATGATGAGATAAACTTTATTGATCCCACGCTGGGGGATGATAAAAGAATACTTAAGGAATGAAGATAAAATATAAAATAATCAAAACCCATAAAAAAAAAAAATTAAAGACTAAATTATCAAACTATACACTCAACAAAATATGGAGATGTTTGGATATATGGACAGATTTATTGATAGAAGTTGTAATGCACGCATGGTATGTAGCATTAAAATTAAAAAAAAAAAAAATCACAGTGATGGTTTTCAGTTAGAAAAATACATATGGTGCAGAAGGATGTTTTAACAGTAGAAAATGTTAATATACAATATTGCACAAGGTAATTGCACATTAAAGATGTGAAGGCTCAGCAGTATGTGTATAAGGATATATTATGCCATATGATAATGCAATATGTATAAATATTAGTAAGTATGATTTGCACCCTGAAACAGAGAATAGTATACATAAGTTGTGTGCTGATGTTGTAAATGATGGTGATGTAACAGACACATAACAGTGCCACATTAAGTCATGCTGGTGTTAAAAAGTCTGACAGCTGTTGGGTTGCGCTCCTTTTTGTGTGTCTGAGGAATATTTTACTTTTACTGGCTACGTTTATGTCCACACTAGTTTTACACTAATGTTAAAAATATGGCAATGTTCTGATAAAGATATGTGGGATATGCTGGTATTATTCTGGTTTTACCAGCATTTTTTTTGGACATGTAAACAGCAAATTCAGAATATGCGTCTCAATTGGGGTTTTTCACAGCAGTTTGTGACACACAACCTCTTTTGCTCTGTGATGTAAACAAACCAAGCCAACAGTTTGCAGGACTGGAGTAGAACATCTCAAATTTGTGGTCGGAGGGAGAGACACACTGACTTCTAAACATTATTTTTAACATCTAATATCAACTTGTTTTGGGATATTCACAGATATCACAATGCTGACCTTTTAAATCAGGTGATTGAATGAATGAAGAAGGGAGTCTGATTTTGCACTCAAACAACTCCACCACCAGTGGAAAACTTTGAAAAAAAGAATTATATTTTGACAGAAAAAAGGGTCTTTTCAGAATAAGGGCAAAAAACAGAATATTGTGTGCATGTAAACATAGCTACTGATGAGAACTGCATGATTGAAACGGACAAACCTGGTCTTGTGCCTCCTTATTGTTATAACTATAAGGTTAGCAAACAACAAAAGGCTTTGAGCAAACAAGTAGGTGTTTTAAAAGCCACAAAGGCAAGAAATTGGATGCTGCATGTTATTTTATAAACTGAGTTAGGACAGTCACCTCCAAAGTGCTGCAGTGTATTTGTTTTGACAGCTATCAGCCTGTGATAATTGATTGGTGTCACCATCATCATTGCAGTTTGGTCACAGTTTGTAAGAAGTCTATGAAATATCTGATAGCATTGCCATATGATGAGGATTTTGGTTATCATAAAGATGTTTCATTGAATTTTGGTAACATAATACACTGGAGTGGAGATAGGACTGGGCAATGTATGAAAGTTATACTGATATTGCAATATGACACTAGTTATTGCCTCAGATTTTAGATATAGTTAAATAATGATATGGCATTTTGTTGTCTTTCCTGGTTTTTAAGGCTGCATTACATTAAAGTGGTGCAATTTTCTGTACTTAACAGACTGTTCTATTTTTTATCTTTACCCGCTTAATCATTATATCCCATTATTGATGATTTTTGATAAAAAATCTCATTCTGTTCATATTTTGTGAAAGAATGTTCTTATTGCCCAACTACTTTATATATACCGTTTGGTAGTTTAATCTACAGCAATGCATCATATTCTACAAAATTATATAATCAAGTGTTTGCACTGTTTGAGAATTTACAGCATGTTGTTTATAAAAAAAAATCAACAAATTAATTAATAATTAAAATAATTGTTAGTTGCAACCCTATATTGCAGAATAGCCTAAAAATGTTGAGATATAATTTATAAGCTGTATCACCCAGCCCTTATGGCCATGTAATAACCTAATTTTATACGGAGGAGTGCTGTTGGGGATGAATTAAGTTGGTCTTCAGTTTGGTGGTACAGCGGTGGATACTTCTGTATCTCTTGCCAGACAGCAGCAGGGTAAACAGGCTGGGTTGTTGTCTTTAATTATCCTTTGGGCTCTGCACAAGCCCTTACCTCTCTGATATCACTGATGCTCGGGAGATGGGTACAAATGATGTTTTGGGCAGTTTTAATGACCCACGGTAGAGTTTTCCTGTCCAGGGTCTTGCCAGTTTGAGATGTTTCCAGTCAGGATCAAATGCTGTAGACACTGTAGACGTTTAAATGACTTGAAAATGAGGAATGAAATCATATAAACCATAAAATCATAATTCATACTGCATAGAACGCTGCCAAGGTGACGAATTAGCAGATTGTTTGTTGAGTTGTGTAAAAGATGTTGGAAGGAAAGACTTTTTTTTTATACATTTGCTGGCTCTGTTACCTCTATGTGAATATAATAGTTTATATTCAAAATGTAGAATGCGTGACGGGTCCTTCAGTATACAGTTCGCATGACTTACAACAGATTGTTGCTGGTAATGTTTTGATTTATGGTAGCATTGGGCCTACCAAATAAAATTATTGTGTTTCAGCTTGTACACGTATTTCCTTGCTCAAAACCGCATGAACGCGTGTTTCATCAGGAACCACTTTGTAGCAGTTCTGGTTGGAGTTAATTCTTGGTTTTGGTAATTCGCTTGCTCCCTTTTCTAGATCTAATGCAGCTGCAGCCCTGCACTGAAGGGAAAACTGAGCAAAATTATGTTTGGTACTTTGCTGTAATCCTTGCCACAATGGTAGTTTTTAGTTTGTTTCTCTGTGATGCTTTGCTTGTGTTGAATGGATACAGAGGATGCACTGCACTGCTTGATGATCCTAGTGTTGTCTGTTTGTAGATGTCATGTCTTCCCTTGCGGTGCGGCTTCTTTGGATGTTTACTCCAACCTCGCTGCCTCATTCTCATAACCTTTGGACTAATTTCAGTGCCTCCTTCTCTGCCTCATTGTTGTTTCTGGCCAGCCTTCGCTGGTCCAGATTTGGCGGGGAAATGGTTGGTTCAGAAAATGTCTCATTTTGTTTCATTTCATCTGAGGAAAACTAAACTCTTTGACAGCGTGTCCCCTGTTCAGCCGATTTTCCTCACTTTGTGCTTGTTTGAGTGCCTGTACAGAGGTCGTTGAGTTCACCCTAGCAGCCAACTGGTGTCCAGTCCTCCCTCTGCTCACTGACAGTCACTCTCTTCCTGGTGATCACCCACAGGGTTAAAACAAAGGATGTCTGTGTCAAGGTTCGGATTAGGTTAGGCGAACGGCTCTGAGTCTTCATATTTCTGCTGGCAGCTGTGTGAAAGGGCCAAAGTGGGGAGAGAAGAAGCAGCGGACAGATAGAAAGCCCTGTTGGGGGGCTAAATGTGTTTTACTGTGATAAACCAGCAATGAGTTGAAAGAGCCCATGTTCAAGAGGTTTAGAGCAGGGTAAAGCTTGCGTGATTATTTACTGCCGCTTCTTATTCAAAGTGAAATATTCCCTGGTGGATGGTACCCAGACAGACACCCCCCAAGCCCTCCCCCAGGTCAAGAAATACTCTACTCTGATTGGTTGCTCTCTCTGTGTCAGTGTGGTAGACTGAGAGAGATGTGGACTCAAATTTGGCAGCAGCTGTGGGGTGGAAAAGAAGGTCAGAATGGAGCAATTTGGCAGCCTGCCAGTGTCCAGTGTGTGGGTTTGGCCCTGCTTGCTTGTGTATGTGTGTGAGTGTGTGTGTTTAGAAAAGCTCAAGTACAGCTGCAGAAAATTGTTTGGTTGTTATTCAAAACTCACGATTGCGGTCTGCTCTCTAAATCAAACCCGGCAAGTGCTTTTGTCAGACAGCAGACCTACTGACCTAGACTGCTTCATGTAATAATCATTTCTCCTTCAGTGATAAAAGCAACATCAATTGCAGGAGAAGTTGCAAATGAGACAGTAGTTACGAGGGAAAAGTTATCTGTCCATTCATTTAAAGCTTTCACTAACAGTATCAGTGATTTTTGTGTTTTGAAGGCATTATAAACTTGTTTTGCCTCCTCCAGGGGAACTGGTTGTTGTGGAATAAGATATTGGAGCAGGGCAGGAAAGCGTACTTTTATGTCCAGCAGCCATGAATTGATCCAGCAGAAATCTGGGAGAGGACTATAGATCAGACTCTGTCCAATGTTGTCTTTTCATTTATCTAGACTTCCCGAAAGGGCTGTGATGATAACTGATTACTGTAATACTGTGGTCATGTGATGCCTACCACAGGGTTTAGGTCCCTAACGTCATCACCGCAGATTTTATTTTGAAGTGTCAATCTATGATATTCCATTGCCCTATGAGTTTGAGAGCAGTGCAGCACATGACATAACAAGTAAGGAACACAGCTTCTGATTGGTTGACACTAAAGTCAAGGCTGAATGGGATTGCCACTGGACTGCTAAAAACATGCTAACAACAACTGTTTTCAACACAAAAAATAGGTGCAAATAATCACAGAAGACATTCAGTGTTTGATTTATCTGTATGGCTTTATTTTACCATATCTCCAAAAAACACTCTCAGCTTACTTCGGAGCTAAGTGCCTTCACTTCTCCAAAAGTTGAGAAATAACGGACAAGACTTTTTTTTTTTTTTTTTTTTTTCTTGGTCTTGAGAAGGTGCAGCATTTATTAACTGACCATCTGTAGCCTGTACTGTACATTTACTGCCACACTGACAACTTATTGCTAAGTTTAGGTTTCTGCTCTGCATTCTCCCTCACTTCCATGTCACACAAAGCTACGTTCTACATAGAAGGAGCTATGCTACTCTTATGATAGTATTCTTTTATAAAAGCCCATAAAATGTGGGCGGACGTTTAGCTCAGTTGGTAGAGCGTCCGGCCCATGTATGGAGGCTGTTAGTCCTCTGCAGTGGCCGCTGGTTCGACTCCTGCCTTCGGCCCTTTGCTGCGTGTCATCCCCTCTCTCTCTGCCCCGTTTCCTGTCTACTCTCTGGCTGTCCAAAAAATAACTTAAAAAAAAAAAAGCCCATAAAATGTGATTACTAAGGATATGGACAAAAAAAAGTCACGATATATATTCAACCAAATACCTTTCTCAATACACCTATACTATATTGCGATGTAAAAACGACTACATATAGTTTGATATCACAATATTGATATTAATATTGATATACTGCTCAGCCCTACAAACAACATTTATCCGTTTTGACCATGCCTGGAGAAGTCATGCATTTCACTACTGGTTTTTGGCTTTCTATGAAATAAGCTCCACTGATTCACAGAATTTTACAACAGTATACCACAGTTATTTCACAGGTCTCAAAATGAGGGCTATTGGTCATGGAGGAAAGGATATTTGTTTATTTGTTTCAAAATATATGTGATTGCAGGGCTATTTATTCATATACTGAGTTTCATGGTACTATTTTACAGTTAGGGCTGGGTACTGTTCAAAAATGTTCAATACTGATACGTTGGCTTCGATACCGGTTCAGCTACTCACTTCAAAGGAGGAGGAGGTTCAATGACCTGGGAGCAGCACTTTACTCAACCTGAATAACTGGACTAATATGAAGAAACTGATGGAATATCTGTACACTATTGGACTATAAAAAATATAAATAACTATCAAGAGGAGGAGGAGAAGAAGAAGAAGATATGGGTGGCACTGGGAAAGTCAGCAAATGTTTTGCATTTTTACTTAAAAACAATTAAAAATAGTTCTCATTTAGTTGTCAGAATAGTTGCAGATTAACTTGTTGATTAACTGTTGCAACCCTGAAGCAAGGGATATCTCTGTTGATTTTTTGACAGGGTTTTTTGTTTAGTTTTCTGTTTTATTTAAACTAACTAGAAATTTACAAGTGAAGCTGTCACATAATCCACAACATGGTTTTAATAAAAGAAACAAACAAAAACACAAATACCTGTGGAAAAAAAAACTCTACTGCCCAATAAATGCCATGAGGTTGGAATTTATTGGGAGCTGTTTTTAACTTTCAGTCTGACCAGCCAAAAGTAAATATATTTTCACAAATTTATTCCACGTTTACCCAAGAAAAAGTGTCCAAATCCCTGGTTATAAACAGAACATGCTTTTTCTGTGCGATACAACTTCATCAGCCTTGCAACCGCAAGCTCGGTTTTGGGGAGGTCAATGCTCAGCACCTCAGCTGACGAGTTTCCTGTGTGAAATCCCTGCACAATACAGTTGCTTGTATTGACAGTGAAATTGTCATAATGACAACTAGTGCTGCATAATCTTTTCAATTGACTATTGATTTATCATCCATCTGATTTCACTTTGGATGATGTGGCATTTCTGGTGGGTCTTTATAATATGGGTAATGACTTCACTCAAAAAAATAAAACAGTAATTATGTATACAAAATGTGAAATTGCTCATCAGTTTCCCAGTGCCAATTAATTTGTTTTATCCAGCCTTTAGAGCAAACCCCAACAATGTTCAGTTTACTCTCTCATATATATGACAAATAAAGGCAGCAAATTCTCCCTTACACCTTGTTAAATTCACTGATACAAAAATGGTTGCAGGAATTTGATAAACTACACAATTCATCATTTCAGCAATAGAATAATCGTCAGATTAGTCAATAATACCTGTTAGTTGCAGCTCTTCTTAAAATATTCATAGGATATGCATAAAAGTTTAACTAGGAGACTCTCTGGCATTTGGAGCGACTTGATCAGCTGTGACTCTAGAGGTAGAGCTTGTAGTCCACAGGGTTGCTGCTTTGAACCCCAGCTCCTGTACAGAAGGACCCCCGTGTTGTTTTCTCTCCAGTGCTTGGTGTGTGTTATGCTGTTGCTCGTGCGTGCGTTGTGCGTGCGTGCGTGCGTGCGTGCGTGCGGGGAAGGCAAATTGTAAAACCTTTTGGATAAAAGTAGAGATGCACTGGTTGTAATTTTCTTGGCCAATTACGACCTGCTGCTTCTAATCTTCTTACTTTCTAAGAACTATAATTGACAGCATACACAAACATTTTGTAACGTGTCTTTAATGAAAATTAAAGTATATGATATTAATAAAACATTGACTATTAAATTGAAGTGGCACAGATCAGTTTTGGAATTGTTATCTGGGGCTGATTTTGTTGAATTTCATCCATTAGATTTTGGTCAAATGTCATAGATCTGTGGTCTGATCTAAATCTACAAACCTACATGTAATCCGTTTATAGATACTGCGCTGCACAGCATGAATTATGAGATTAACATCAAATATCCTGTCTATGTCACCTTTGAACTTACTATGAGGGAAACGCGTCCTAACTGATCAATGGAATAGGCGTGAGAAAATGTACTTGTAACCACACTTGTGGTGTAACAATAAACCAGCACAAAAATGACACTTGCAGATATACAAATTAAGATATCAGAATCAAATCAAAACTGGAAAAAGTGGATCAGTGGTGCTCTACTAGGGATGCACCAATTGACTGGCCAGAGACAGTAAGTGGGTGGTTTTCAGCATTACCAGCCCTAACTGGTGACCACGATTCATGGAAGTGATCAGTTTTGCATCACAATTTTTGTGTTCACTGGAGAAAAAAAAACTGTTAAAATGGTGATGATGGGACATTTATTCAGGTCTGGACCAACCAAACATGATTTTTCATCTGGAGATGAAAGAAATCATTTGAGCCCACCTCTCTCTGTCATTCCTTTTTAAAATTAATTGTGATTTGGTTTGGGTACTGTGATTTTTGAGTATTGCATTCATATTGCAGTTTTTTGTGATTAATTGTGTTGCCTTAACAAACAGTCTATAAAGAGACAGAGCAGCTGACAGTGTCAGTGACCAACTGTACACTTTCTAGCTCTTCAGGCTAATGTTAGCAAGCAGCAGACTACTGTTCATAGTACTGACAGGTAGATCTCACATCCTGTTCTGACTGATGAATAAACAACCTGTGTTCATGCGTCTCCTCAAACATTTTCTAATCCAGACTCATTTAACTTCCTCTTCTGTTTTTCTCAATGCAAGACTTTACTGCAGCAAACTGTTGCACTGCTTCTGTCTCCGGTTTGTTTACATCTGCTTCTACAAGATCACATGAAATCATATTTCCTATGACATCTCGCAGGATCGTGCTCCTCTCTGACATCTTAATATAATGATATAGTAAGGCCTGGCTGTAACCTAGAATCAGCAGGTTCAGGGACTGAAAAAAAATCGGAAATCAAGATCAGTCAAGAAAATTGCAATCGGTTTATCGCTCCCGTTCTTCGTATCGGAGGTTCTATCGTATCTGTGAAATGTCTCGCCGATAGAAAAAAAAAAGTGTGACAAATAAAGAACGTGCTGGTGTAATGATTTATTTTGTCCAGTAGAGCGCGCTGAGCTTAGCTGACATTTCAGTCCCTCCCCCACTCTACTCTTCACCACATCACCAAACCTCACTGACTGGACCTGTACAGCAGCATCGCAAGACTTTTTCCCTCTTGCCACAAGCAACAGTAAGTTAGTTCATGAAATAAGTAACTGTTAACATGATAACATCATTGGAACAATTATAGGCCACATTTCTTTGGCCCTTTCAACATAAAAGTGTCCCCGGCCAAGATCCCTCGTGTATAATTAATAACTACGAGGCAATTTTACCATCGCAGATGTTGTCTCGTAGCATTACATGAGTGACGTTAGCAGAATGAAGGGATCAGTTCATGTTTAAGTAGCAAAAAAGTAAAAACAGCCCAACACATGACATGCCGCCGGTATAATTGTGGATTGGATTGTCCTGTGTTCATTTCCCCGTGTTTGTGAATGGTTTGCACAAAAGCACAGAAGGGTACAGTTTAATACAGATGCATGGTTAAAAGGATTGAACCCAGGAAAGCACTAGTCGCTCGGCTGCGCCCACACAGCATTTACAGTAAAAAATAATAAAAGATATCTAGACAGGTAACGACTACAACAGTGATAGGAGGAGACATACAAAGTACAGGAGAGAAGAAGACAAGGAGGAGACCACTATTGTATTTCTTATGGA
This sequence comes from Lutjanus argentimaculatus, assembly GCA_034769285.1. Classification (NCBI taxonomy): domain Eukaryota; kingdom Metazoa; phylum Chordata; class Actinopteri; order Lutjaniformes; family Lutjanidae; genus Lutjanus; species Lutjanus argentimaculatus. The sequence goes on along the minus strand of JAWZSL010000004.1, from coordinate 17,497,447 downwards.
TGTAAAAAAAAAAAAAAAAATATCGCACAAATTGTGAGATGAAGTAACGGGACGATGAGGAAGATTATGGATTTGGGAATAATAACACCTGTGGATTATAACGTTTTGAATCTGAACTTTGAGCCTGACTGAACGCTGTGGAAAACGTGGAGTCAGGTAAGAAATATTTCTGTGGATATTTTAGCTGTGATGATCTCTGGCTGAGGAGTCAGACGGTGTCTGCTGCTGTGGACTGATGTGAGCTTTAGGTGAATACTTTGAGGTCCGGGTGGTAATAGTGGTTGCGGTTCGTTTTCAATTTCTGACAGTCATATGGCTGCTATATTGTTTAAGAAAGCTCACATCAGATCATTCTTGTGCTGCAGTTGAAATCTGTCGGTTAGGAGACGTGTGTAGGCTCTTTTCGGCGCTGCCAGCCGGCGCAGCAGCAGTGGATTAAAACGAAAGCAGCTGTCTGTACTACTGTCACTGTACCCTTGCATACTCATATCGGTGCAAAATCTGCACAATCCAAGGCCTGTTTTCATTCCAGCTCAAAAATTCACTATATCGGTTGCATATCGGTTATCGGTGAATGCCCCCTTTAAAATCGGTTATCGTTATCGGGCCAAAAAATCCCTATCGGTCGGACACTACTTTTAAATAACTTTTACATTTTCTCCTCGAGTGTTGCAAGTTACTGCCAGTCCTCTTTTCTCTCCTCTCCACCTTTTCTTTTTCCAGCCTTTCTTCTCTTCTCTTTCATTTTCTTGCCCTCTGTACTCATTTCCTCTCCTTTATTTCTCCCCCTCTTCTATTATAGCCTTCTACTATATTGTGCCTGTTAATTCACACGTGTATGCGTGTGTGGTTGTGACCAGCACCGTTGAATAAGATTGTGATGTTACCGTCAGGTGTAGTGCTGTGGGAGATCATTGGAATGACCGTCTTTCTCGAACTGAGGACATAGAATATTCACAGTTTCCATAATTCAGTTTCAAAGCGCTAGAAGAGCCAATCGTCACTGAAGTGTCTGTCATGCATTGAATTTAAATGGTGAGAAAAATGTAATGCAACAGTCACAGCTGAGAGCGAGTGCAAGAGAGTGCTGGTGTGGACTGACTGCTGTGTAATATTCTCAATATGATAAAACTACATATAAATTTAGTCTAATGTAATCATGTGGTCAGTTATAGTTGACGCACTCGGTGTCTGTTCTCTGTGCATGGCAGCGCAGAATCAGATTTATCCGACACTGACTGACTGTTTCCGTTGACCAGATGATCGATCGGTGCATCTCTAGATTAAAAGCAGCATGTAAATGCTGCCATCTGCCTTTGTTTTGTGTTTTTTTTTCTCATAACAGTCTGATGGTCTGCTTGTTGCAGTAGAGTGGTGTTATAGAGTGTTTCATTCACTCACAAACAAGCTTTGGCTTAATATAGACACCAGTTTGCAGCAAATGCATTTACCAGACAACAGAAAAAAAGTTTCATTTTAGCTGTATTGAATTAATGTTAATAGCTACAGCTGATATCAGAGTTGTATGACTTTGTATGACAAAACTTTGTTTTGTTTTTTCACTTGGGTATGTGGGCCAGAAAGTCAATGTTTACTCGTCTGTAGACAAATTGTTTTATTACTGGTTATCAAATAACAATAAAGACTAAAGTTAATTTTCATGTTTAATCTCCAGCCACTACATCTATAAAATGTCTGAAAATAATGAAAAATGGCCATCACACTTTTTCAAAGTCCCAGGTCATGTCTTTAAACGTCATGTTTTGTTAGTCCAAAAACCAGAGATATTCAGTTTAACATTTATCAGTTAACATAGTTAAATAGGTAAATAACAACACTGCTATCTAGCAGCTCGGGGTTTAAACACAAAACAAAATGCACCACTGCTACCAATCTTTGTCTTTGTGAGAATCTGTACAGTATCACTAATAATACTGCGATACTCAAGTGTATAGATATTTTTTTACACCTTTAGAAACGAGGCTGGAGTGAAGTACTGTTTTCGGTGATAGAGCTATTTCTGAGGCTGTGACTGAAGTGTTGTATCAGAGGCTCTTTATTATCTTCTAGTTTATTGGATGTAAAACATCAGACTCCATTCAACAAGCTTACTTCCTTCTGTTACACTCAAAACTCCCTCAACTTGCAGTCATGTTGCTGTAACTAATGCATTGCTGTATTACACCCTTTAGATATTTTATGACCCAAAACTATAAAATCATTCTTTTTTTTTTTAAACATTACATGCCCAGTTCACCATGCAGACACTGTGTATATTCATGAGCTATGAGTTAGGCTTTAGTTTTTGACAAAGGGGTAAGATGTAAGAGGAAAAATGAAGTCATATTCCTGGGTGGACACATTTATGCCTTTTTAATATCTTTTATTGGACCAGAGGCAGTGGCAAGGTGAGACAGGTCATTTTAATAGCTGTGGCCAAAGAGCAGTATGACCGACCTGGTTATGAGCAGTGCGCTAAAATGGAAATCAAAGCACATTTTGCGTCATGTGAATGCCCCAAACATGAATTGGATGTAATCCTTGACAGGCTAGTGGCCCCGGTAATGAAATGTGCAACACAATGGTAGCAGCGGTTCACAGTGAAAAGTCAGCCTGCTCTCTGAATGCAGCAATTTCATCATTCATTCAGCTTGTAGAAAGCCATTACTGTGCCATGAATACCTCGCTGAATATTTCAGAGGTCTCCGTTGCAGACTTCTCTCAAAGCTTTGAAGTATTAAAAAGATTTGCCTTGGGTTCCAAATAGTTAACAACATGCTTTTTTCTCGCTTTTCTCACAGTTCTTTAAGGTTTAAGGTTTTGAGTCCCCTCTACTTTCTGTGTTCTCTGGCTCACCTTCTTTCTTTCTCTCATCTAATTTATTATAATCTCTCTTTCTGCAGGCAGTGAAGAGCTAAAGAGGATGGCTCACTCTAAAGCTCGAGTCACAGACGGGAAGGTGACCTACCCCCCGGGGGTCAAGGAGATCTCTGACAAAATCTCCAAAGAGGAAATGGTCCGCAGGCTCAAGGTCAGTGTCTTTCTACCCTTCTGCTGCAGCCGCATCTCCTCTGTTTACTGTGTGGTCACACAGATCAGGCTTGTCAGTATAATTAGGGATGCACAATATGGACTTTTTTCAGCCAGTACCGATAATTACCTGCTTCTCATGGCTGATACTGATAAGATAAAAGATAATTTCACATTTTTGTATTTTACACAAAAGTTCATATAACCTGTAGTCTATGTACACATGGTGGTTAAAAAAGGCTAAGATGTAGTGAGCAAAGAGGGATGATTAAAAAATTTAAGTGAAATTTAAATCTGGTGAGTGGACATAATCTGCCAAATCCTACAAATATATGCAGTTTGTGTGTTTGATCATTCCTCTAACACCCTCCACACTTGCCCCCACAAATGTTCAGGGTGGCAGCATTTGCTTATAGTGTTAGTTTTCTGTTCTGTGTTTTTTATAAGTTCATTTTGTTTTTCATGTTAAAGCGATATTCCACCCCAGAATGTTAATCCACTCAATATCTGTTCACCCCTATGCTGATGTGAGGATGGGTGAAGATCTTCAGTTCACAAAACAATCCTGGAGTTTCAGCAGAAAACAGGGTTGCAGCCAAATCTGGTATAATGGCAGTGAATGGTGACCACGGTTAAAATGTAAAAAAAAAAGAACATAAAACAAACAAAATGTCTCCATCCTGCCATTTACACCATGTTTTTAGCTAGAATGTCAACTGAAGCCTCTCAGACTTGAGCCGGATGCACAAGAGATCTCGCAATATTTTCACACGTGCATCCATTAAGAGATACACAAAGTCTCGCAATACATCGACACCATGTTTACATGCTACCTGAGAGGCTACAGTTGACATTTTGGCTAAAAACATGGTGTAAAGGGCGTCTTTTGTGGTTAAATTTGAATGTCGCGACTCACGGACACTTGGATTACACCACACAAACAGGATGGAGACATTTTGTTTGTTTTGTGTTCTTTTTTTTTTTTTACATTTTATCCGTGGTCACCATTCACTGCAATTGTACTGGATTTGGCTGCAATGCTGTTTTCTGCTGAAACTCCAGGATTGTTTTGTGAACTGAAGATCTTCACTCATCTTCACATCGGCATAGGGGTGAGTACATATTGAGTGGATTATCATTCTGGGGTGGAATATTGCTTTAAATTAATACTCCAGACCTTTACTTTGAAATCCAAAACTATTATAACTTGGAACTTGGATTTAATCTACCCGAAATATAACAGAAGAAGAGGAAAAAGTGGCTGTGTTTCATTAGTTGTTCAACATGCCCTTATCAGATATTATGACAGCCGATATTAAGTGGCTTTAACTTCATTATCGGAATAATAGATCATAATATAGTTTTTCTATCATCAGACAATAATTTATCAGCCCAGATATTTATTGTGTATTCCTAAATATAATATTGTCACATTGCTGAAGGCATAGTATCAATATTTCTTTTAAATCAGATGTTTAAAGTGTTATTACTGGGAAAAGTATAGTAGTTAATGCTGCAACTTACTATTATTTTCTTAGTCGATAAATCAGTCGATTATTTTTGCAATAAATCGATTAATAGTTGTTTGATCAGATTTTTTCACCATTTTTGGACATTTTATAGGCAGTGTTTCTCAAAGTCCAAGATGATGTCCTCAGATGTCTTGTTTTGTCCACAACCCCAATATATTCAGTTTACTCTTAGAGAGGAGTAAAGAAACCAGAAAATATTCACATCTAAAAAGCTGAAATCAGTGAATTTTGACTTTTTTCTTAATAACAATCGCTTAATCATAAATGTTTAATAGTAAGATACAAAACACACATTTTGTTTCTCATTCATTTTCTGTAACCGCTTATCCGTGAGGGTCGCGGCGGGGCTGGAGCCTATCCCAGCTGACATTGGGCGAGAGGCGGGGTACACCCTGGACAAGTCGCCAGTTCATCACAGGGCTGATACATAGAGACAAACAACCACTCACTCTCACATTCACACCTACGGGCAATTTAGAATCACCAATTAACCTATACAATTTGTTTCTCATTTTCGTTGTTTCTCCTTTTTTTTCTCCACCAGACAAATGATGTCAAGTGAAGCACAGTTACTGCCATTATTATCCTTAGATCGATACATTTTTAATTGATCCACGGAGTTTCCCATGTTGCACCACCATATTTCTACAGTAGCTCAGTATGGGCAGACAAAACACTGGCTCTAGCTATGGCCTGTCACGTTTTTCACAAGTTTTGTGGTCACAGTAGTTTCTCTTACATGGCTGAAAAGTGAGAGTGAATCTGCAAGCTCACTGCTAGATGCCACTAAATCTTGCAGACTGGTTTTACTTTAAGGTTTTAAAATTGACACTTATTGTTTTGTTCTGATTTATATTGCTCAAACCTCTGTGTGATTCTCTGGAATTAATTATTACTGATGCATTATTGACAGATTTATTAATCAAAGTTTGATTTTTGACTGTGTGTGATGCAACTGAACAAACTGAATCCTTCGTTACGACTTCACCTTGCTCTTAATTCAACACTCCCCACTCTTTATTCCTCATCCCCCTTCAGATGGTGGTAAAGACCTTCATGGACATGGACCAGGACTCTGAGGAGGAGAAGGAGCTGTACCTGAACTTGGCCCTCCACCTGGCCTCAGACTTCTTCCTCAAACACCCAGACAAGGACGTGCGTCTTCTGGTGGCCTGCTGTCTGGCAGACATATTCAGAATTTACGCCCCCGAGGCACCCTACACCTCCCCAGATAAGCTTAAGGTACGCTGACGAAAATTTTGCTTGGGCACATAAAACAAAATACTGCAAAATCACACTCTGCTCCACCAGCTCCACTCACAGTTTTAATTACATAACCCTGCTGCATCTCCTCTCTGGGGTATTCACTTAACACCAACTGACAAATTGATTTGTATTTTCATGTGCCAACATTTTTGGATATTGGCCTGAAATTTGTGCAGCATTTGGCTGGAGTCTTGACATGACTCACACCTTATAGAGCTCTAAACACAAGCTGTTTATTCGACAGGCACAAATCCGCATTCAGTAATGAGTCTTATATACAGCATTTCCTTTTTTGGTGTGTTCAAGTTTCATTGTTTGTGTTTCTATGAATATATGTATATATATATCGTGCTGATCATTCTGAACATCTTGTCTAAAAACACTTTGGTTTGTTGTGGCTGATCATTGTTGTATTTTTGACTTTGTGCTGCTAGATTTATCACCATCATTGTGGTATGTTAAAAGTTGCTGAATGCATTCAGAAAGTTCTGATACACAGGCTGAAATCATTTCGCCAAATTTTAGATCAAAAATCTCTCGACGATTTGAAATGGCGTCATGTCTTTTGTGATGTTATGTTCTCATTTGCACTAAACAAACCCATGTTGCTGCTGTGCCTGCGTCAGGGAGACTGTTGTTAGCTTGATTTATGCTGGACATTATGTGGAAATTAGGACTGCACAAATAATCGCAATATTATCAAAATCACGATATGGGCAAGTGCAGTATCCAAAGTGCAAAACCAGAACCAAATCGTAATTTTCTGAAAAAGGAAAGATGTATGAGAGAACGGCATTATGATGAGGCACTGTAGTGCTGCATAGATGACCGGGCCTACAAGTCTTGTTCTCCAGATGAGAGAAAACCTTTTCGTTTGGTACAAACAAATATCACATCATCATGATTTTGACTTGTGATACAAAAATGATCATTCCCACTAATCGTAAATCACAATTTCAGTCAAAATAATTGCAATATGACCTTTTTAAATAAAATAAAAAATTGCTTGTTTTATCTCCATTTCTCTGGAAACACATGAGGTTTGACCAATAACTGGGAAACAATCAGTCACATCAGTAGACTCCTCTGTAATGAAACCTTGTTTACTGCTTCAGTAACGATATATCAAAAAACTTTAAAGTTAGCTCAAGTTTCTGGAGATTGTGGGATTTCTTAGACTTAGTAAATACCACACATAAAAACACAAAACTGCTTTTAATCTTGCTGTAACACAAAATATTTGCTGAAAAGAACATGCTGAACAGATTTTCTGTGTCATCCAAACATTTAAAGTAACTCCAGTGCATTATAAAATCCAAAAGTTAAAATATATTGGGGAAAAAAAAGAATTCACAATATGTTCTTATCTTACAAAATATTGTGCTTCCTGCCATATTTGTTGGCATTTAGCCTTTTAAAAACAACAGTTTCACTGCTGTCACAAAACTGTTTGCTCTCCAGCTTGTCGCACACGGGGGAGGCTGCACCTGAGTCAACAAGGCTGTCTGCTGAATCTAACAGCACCTTAAATTATATTCATTAAAGAACGTTGATTTAATTATTCTATAACAGCTGACAGAAATAGCCTAACAGGAGGTAATAATCTATAAAGGCCCACTGTGGCTTGTGATTAATTTTCATGAATAAAAACATTCCCCCTCTGGGCAGAGTAATATTTTGTGCTGAGCACGATGTGCTGTCAAGCTGATTTGAGCATGTTCTAAATGTCTAGTTAACCAATCAGATTACTTGGTCGGAACTACTTATTCTATAATAATATGATCAAAAATTGCACCAGTAATACTCATCATCGTGAATTTTATCATGGTTCATTGTGAAACTGGTAATCGTTTCATACCTATGTGGAGTACTCATTATGTCTTTCTTTCTCGTCTCCAGGACATTTTCATGTTCATCACAAGACAGCTCAAAGGACTTGAGGACACGAAAAGTGCTCAGTTCAACAGATACTTCTACCTGCTCGAGGTACGTGACTGTGGTGTGTTTGGTTCAGTGGGACCGTTGGCTTTCAAACGCATTTTATCAAATTTGAGTCCAGCATTGAGTCTAAATCCTTTAGAATCCCTCAGTGAATTCAGTAGGATTTGGCTTTCAACAAGTATCTACAGTTATAAATAACTTAGCCCTCTAATCATCTTTTGTTGGCTGAGAAGCAGAAACTTTATAGGGTGGCAGCCTAATTAATGCTCACAACCTGTTGTAACAATGTGAAAATGAGATGAGCAGCAGAAGGTTTGAAATGAACTGTTGATTAAATGAATCTGACACACTGAAATTACAGGTGTGGCCTACTGAGTTTGTACATGGTATTTTTCTGAAGTTTCATTGCAGCTGTTACAGAGTTACCGACAATCTGCTGGCAGTGATATTTGCCATTGTGCCTATTTGCTTGTTGCTAACAAAAATATAAAAAGGTTGATAAGATATTTGTTTGCATTGGACCGTAACAGATCTGTGTATTTGCCAAGTGAGAACTGGCTATTGGAACCCGACTTTAATCAGTGGTTTACAGTTGTAATCAGAGAGTGTTCACATCCCTGGTGTTTCTTAATGAAGGTGCATAAAAGCAGAGCTTACTGAGAAAAGCCTGTCATGTTCACAATGTAGCAGGAAAGAGAAACTTTGTAGGAAAAGAAACGTCTGGTTGATTAGAAAAAAAATAGTTCCCCTCCACTCAAAAAAATTTCTCTTAATTGTACTTGACTTGGATGTTTGACCTCATCTGTTGAAGAGAGTTTCTTTGTGCTCCCCTTAAATCCGAGTTTGCACATATGTTTTTGTTTTTTTTTTAACATCACAACCAGTTTTGAAGCTAATTGTGGTCTAGTATGCAAGTTACAAGTTATGTGTAATGGGGAAATTTGAAGCCTCCAGAATAGACATGGAGGAATTTATCGATCACAAATTATTTTTCTAAACAGTAATTTCATACATCTTAAGATATGTCCATTGGGCATCTTTAAGCATGAGGTGAAGCTAAGCCTAAAATGTTATGGATATGTTTCCAAGGTAATTTGAGTCAGACTTATATAAACCTCCTTTATGAAATGAAAAATCCTAAATAATAAGCATGGTTTAACTGGCAGACTTAATGAAATACTCCTCCGTATCGGGTTTTGGGATGGATGTAATTTCTAACAGGTTACTTGAGCAAGTTTCTACTTTTGGATAGAAATTTTAGATTAAATTTTTAGATATTTATACTGAAGAAAAATAGACATTTTTACATAAGCAAGTACACAGGTATGCTCATACTGTTGATGAAAATTGTGATAGTCTTGAATATTAATTGTTCTCTTGTATTAAAAGTAAAAGTTCTTTGCTTTGCTCTTTGCTGGTGAAGTAATACTTATTGGTTTATTAATAGCAACAGGGACACTTGCTCAACTTAATTCAACTTAATTGTTCAATGTGAACAACTTAATCTCTGCAGGACTTCAGTTGTTGACCCAACAGCTCAGTCTGTGCATATACAGTAAGCATTGCCAGATGTTTTGTTTTATCTCTCAATACATTATTCAGGGAAAGACACTTATTTTTGAGCACTGGCCTCACAGGCCACAAAGCCCTTAAATATGATGGCTAAAGTACATTTTAGGTAGCCCAAACGTAAGCTTATGTAAAAATACAGCACAGTACAGTACAAAAAAGGCATTTTAATGCAGCCCTCTCTAACTGCCGCTTGTGTTGTCCACTTTTCCCATCAATTGTGATCATTGTTTCCTATGAAAAACAAGCTAGACTTCTCGGCAAGTCGAGGAAACTGGCGGCACGACATCCTTAGATGCGTCATATTCTAGCTACTTAAACTCCTGCTTCCATTCGTTCCTAAATTTTCACTGGCGTTTGGTGTTTTCATACACCACCTTTTGTATTTGTGGTTCTTCTGTAAGGATTGTGTTTGCAGTTTGAGTAGGCTTAGGAGAGAGATGTAACGGATCATTGTTGGTCCATGCAGATCACCCTCCATGGTTTGGCCCGCATGTGATGCACAAACTAAATGAAACTGTAATTGTGTGAAATACAGCTTTACTGTTGCTATAAAGTAGATAAAGAAATAATTCCTTGTCTCTCGATGCAGAGTTACAGTGAATAGAAAAGACAGATGCATGCTGTGTTTTACTCTGCAGCGCATCTCTGTGTGACACTGGAGTCTGGGGGAGGGATGGGGGAAGATCAACTGATTTAAAAGTCGCCCCTCTCACCTCCACCAAGAGAAATCCCGACCATGACTTCAGGCATTTTCAGTGGTGTATCTGGGAAACTGTGCATGCTTGTCGTCATGGAAACAGATCATAAGATTGTGATGTTTATTGTAACTTTGGCGATATCTGCTGTCTTAACTTGAGCACACAGCTCTGCTCAGCTCACAGCTGCAGTCTCTTGTCTGTCTGTGACACAGCCTTCAGTGTTGATTGGCTATTACTCGTAATGTCAAACCAGTCTGATAGTGCAAACCAAAGCTAAGTGCATTTTAAAGTTAATTTAACCGTATAATTCCACCATTTTTTTTTTTTTTTTGCTGCTCCAAAAAAATGATCCAAAGTCCTAAACCATGCTAGGATCCAAACCATGAGTTTTGTGATCAGTTGCACCCCTAAGGCTTAATAAAACCCATTCTTCAGTTGCTCAGACGTATCAGTAGCTTAGTAGTTTTATAGAATGTTGAACTAAAAGGAGTGAAATCGGGGTGTTTGTGGTACTGTAATGTTGTGTTGGTGAAGGCTCGCAGTACGTGGATAAAACTTGTTATAACAAGTTATATATAACACTTTTTGTGGCCATAGGGCAATGGTTAATGTGGAACCCTGTTACTGCATGTGTGTATTCAGGATCTTATGTAACTATATTGTTTTAAATAAATGACGTCGAAAGCGAGTGTAAGGACACAAAGGAGGAAGCACTGGTGACAGAATGACATGCACTCTCTCCTGCTTTGTAACAGAAGTGTATAGGAAATATGCTTATCTATATCTGCAGTGATCTGTTTTTTTTCTCCTCCTTCAGGCTGCAGCAGACTTTCAATTTGAAAAAATAAGTTCAAATAATAAAAAATGTAATATACCTTAAAATGACAAGCATAAATCCCTCAGTATTTTAGCAAACTGATGTTCTTGAGTAATGTGTGGTTTGTTTTTCGGTCTTTTTGCTTGTGTGTTAAAATTTGTGTTCCAATTTGCTTTTGATTTGATTTGGGAGTTTGCATCAATAAGCTATTTCCTGATGAACTCTAAGGGCAAATGGTGTCTAATTGGAAGAAAATATCTTTTGTTTACAACTCGATTATTATTAAGATTGTGATTAAAAAGCCAGTGTTAGAAACGGGCATAATTGGACAATCAGAAGCAATTGTGAGATGGACAAAGTTTAACATGCAGTTTTAATAACTTGCAGTTTTAATTATATCAAATTGCTTTGCAATCAGTGCAACAGCAGTGAAATCCAAGTAATTAGCTACAGTACCCATAAAGTGGTATATAGGATTAAGTTTTTAATGTGGAATGGAAACCTTAACTAATCTCAAACAAAAGCAGGCAAATTGTCTTTTTGCTCTCTGAAATAAGGCTGCATAATGACTACTAATAGATAATTTATTCTATTTTATTTAAAGTGGCTATAATCAATATTTGTATAATAACAATACATCAAATGACAGTGTGTAATGGGAGAGGCGTTGTTACAGTGCCTACAGCCTACAAAGACTCATCATCAGAATCAGCAGCTTTCCTCAGCTTTACCTAGCTTTATAGGGAGCTCATTGTTTAACTGTCTCACAGCTCTCATAGCTCAGCAACAAACAGCAGATGGACGTAGTTAGAGACTAGCTGGTGAACATAGTGGAGCATTTAACGGCTAAAAACTGTCTTTTTTTTCCTCAAGAGGTGGTAGAAACCAAAACAGACCTTTAAGAGAGTGAATATCTTACATTCGCCAGGATGCCAGGAACACCACTAAAAATTTGGGCTCTAAATTTTGTCCTATATTCCTTAACCGACATTTGAAACCTCTAGCAAATTATTAATCATCAGTTAATTATTAATAAGACACAATGCATTTTTTCTCATTTTCCTTTTTTCTTTTCTACTTGTTTTGTCATTTTAAGTTTAAGTTTCTTTATTCAACAAATGCCTCCACCAGACAAAACAGTATCAGATGACAGGCAACTGCAGCCATTTCCAGACTATTGACTCATGATCAGTTACTGCATATTTAATTGGTTGAATTAACTGCATTTAATAGATTAATGATTAGTCATTAGCCTCCATATTCTCAATAAATATTAATGTTATTCTCTACCTACCTATTCTACTGTTTGCTGACAAGTTTGCAATATCAGTATGTGTGTAGGTGCACATCAGTATGTATTTTGTATGATAGCACATGATTCTTGTACATTAATTGCATTTATTTCTGAGATTTTAATCTTTTGGGATATGTTTTATGTGCGTTGGGCGAGTGCCTCAAATCATTTAATGCATTTTACTTATGTTGCTTGTGTTACATATTCCGTCATGTTTATGCTTTGACAAAGTAAACTAACAAAAGAGATTTTTGCACTAGACAGTCTAAATGAAAATTGGTAATTATTTGTCCTTGCAGTTGATGATTGAAGAGTGGCAACGTCATCATTAACTTAAACTATTCATCAAAAACAGGCCTTTTCTGTCTTTTGCTTTGGTGAGGAAGAATCCTTGAAACACCAATAAAGCCTGCCAATGCAACACAAACTCTGATTGTCCAGCTTACTGATGAAAAACGTGTACGACTCAGCCAAGTCGATTTTACTGTCAGTAAGTTGGACAGTCGGTGTTTGTTTTATTCTTATCTAAGTTTTGATTGTATGTACCTGGTGGCTGGAGAGATCGGTCTCCTAATAAGCACAGTCGGGTTTTGGAAGCTTATTGAAATTCAGTAATTAAACATGTCTGTCCTTCACCCCACAAACCACATAATTATTCTTTCACTTTCCTAGTTTGTCTGCATCATCACTAACCTCCTGCCTCCTCTTTTTTTGCTCAGAACATAGCCTGGGTGAAGTCCTACAATATTTGCTTTGAGCTTGAAGACAGCAATGAGATCTTCACCCAGCTTTACAGAACACTCTTCCAGGTCATCAAGTAAGTCATTTTATCAAGCTTATTTCAGTGTTTATTTGTGTGTCCATATTCATTGTGGTGTGTTTCTGTTTCTACATTCCCTCATTTTTTGGCTGCAGTAGTCCTTAATGACAGAAATGAGCCTGTGTAGCCCTCCCTATCACCTAAATCTGTCTCTGCTGCTACATCATGAAACCGCACAGTAGCAGTCCAGTTGTTTCTATCTGATTGCCCGCCCTCCCTCCCTCCCCCTCCTCCTCATCTCCTCTTCCTCATCCTAACCCCACTCTCAATTTCACTCTGCTGAACACAACCTTGAGGGCTGAATTCTGCAGCAAAAGAATTTGGCTCTTTGCCATTGGAACAAAATTGTGGTTCTGTTTGTGTCAAGGTTGTGCCAGCACAATGTTTTTCTTATTCTATAGGAAGAATCTAAAGAGCTCTGCTTTCCATTTGAAATATGTGCAGTGAGCTAGAAGGTGTGGGGGAATGCAGCCCTCCTGTTGGTGTGTGTGTGTATTCCTGTGTGTGTATAAGTGGCACTTTCAGTGAATGGGAGGTAATGAGACTAGTACTGCCTGGCAGCATTGAGGCCAGGAGTTGCTGAGATACAAATCTAGGTAATAAGCTTTACCTCCCGCTGTCATGCAGATCATTATGACCAAGTGTGATCAGTGCATCGCATTCTGTTTGTGTGAGGCCGCTTTGATTTCAAAATGAACGATCCAGTAAGTGAAAATCTCTACAAAATGCCTGCTGCCAACAAAGCAAATCTCAGCCGCTGTGTGCTAGAAAATTACAGATTCTTGTGCTGAATTGTTGATGTGCAAACTCTAAAAACAACCCAGGAATATCTGACATTTTGATTTGAATCCAGTTGATTTTACAACCCCAGTTCTGGAAAAGTTGGGACGGTGGGTAAAACGTAAATAAAAACAGAATGCAATTATTTGCAAAAACTTTTTGACCTATATTCAATCAAATACAGTGCAAAGACAAGATATTTAATGTTCAACCTGATTAACTTAATCATTTTTTGTGAATATACATTTATTCTGAGCTTTGAAAGTGAAATTCTTCACCATTCTTGCTTGATATGTGACTTCAGGTGCTCAACAGTCTGGAGTTGTATTTTGTGCTTCATAATTCCCCACGTGTTTTCAGTGGGAGACAGGTCTGAACTGCAGGCAGGTCAGTCTAGTACCTGAAGTCTGCAAAGCTACATTCTTGTAATAAGTGCAGAATGTGTCTTGTTAGTTGCTGAAACAAGCAGGCTTCTGATGAAGATCTGGATTACAGCGTATGTTGCTCCAGAACCTGTATGTACCTTTCAGCATTAATGGAGCCTCCACAGAGGTGACAGTTACCCATGATTCCATGGGCACACCCACAGTCCATCACAGATGCTGGCTTTTGAAGTTAGTGCCGGTAACAATCTGGATGGTCCTTTTCTTCTTTAGCCTGGATGACACAATGTCCATGATTTCCAAAAACAATCTGAAATGTGGATTCGTCAGGCTACAGCTTTTGCTTGGCATGGGAGAGCGTTAACTTAGATTTGTAGATGCAGCAAACAATCATCCAGAGTGTTCCTTTGCCCATGTAGTGTCCTTTAAACAGTTATGTGGGATTTAAATGCAGTGTTGCAGGCATCAAATTCAGAATGAGTGTATATTTACTCATACAATTAAATGTACATATTTACATTTAATTGATTATTAAATGAATTGCCAACTATTTTCATAATTTATTAATCGTTTTGAGTAATTTTGTTTATGAGGCAAAAGTCTCTTGATTTTAACTGCTCAAATGTGATTATTTTCTGATTTCTTTACTCCACTATGAGTAAACTGAACAAAACAAGACATTTGAGGGCATCGTCTTGGCATTTTGGAAACTCTGATTGAAAATTTTCACAATTAATTAATTAATTTTGAAAATAATCTACAGATTAATCAATGACGAAAATAATCATTGGTTATGAGTTTGAACATTAAATATCTTGTCTTTGTATTATGTTCAATCGAACACAGCTCGAAAATAATTTGAAAATCATTGCATTCTGTTCTTACTAATGTTTTACACGACATCCCAGCATTTTTGGAAATGGGATTGTAAGTTGCCATCTATATGGGCACAAGTGTTGAATACTCTATTTTACGTGATGCACTGCCATCCCTGACCTTTGACTTTTCTTGCCTTGTTTCCCTAGCAACGGCCACAACCAGAAGGTGCACATGCATATGGTAGACTTGATGAGCTCCATCATCTGCGAGGGCGACACTGTATCGCAGGAGCTGTTGGACACCGTGTTGGTCAACCTGGTGCCAGCTCACAAGGTAACATGCACAGTCACACAAAAAGCGGCGTGCAGGCGTACAGCAGACACACACACACACACAGAGTCCCACTGTGAATGTTGATACAAGCAGACACGGCTCAGTAACAGTCTGAAGTGAGTTGATATTGTCAGTAGACTGAGGCCAATATCGTTTTCCATGCCCTGTAATTCAATGAGACCCCTGCAGGTGAGAAGAGGTAGAGCAGCTAAAGAGTTTGTGCACAAACATCTGTGGACATCTGTGCCTGCTACAAGCATCCAAATGGGATTATTCTGAGTGAAAAACAAGAAATGATGGACAACACCCTTATCTTTTCTTCTTTTTTTATGGACATTCAGCAACACATTTCCATAAAAAGAGTTTCAAATATTGTATGCATACATCGTGCATGCATGTTTGTGTATTGTCTATCTCAATATCTGTAACAAACCAGGGGAAAATAAAAGCAAAAGCAATGAAAAATATTTACATGTAAGGAGTGATCTTTTCCTGACTATACAGTAAAGTCTACACTCTTATTTTTCACATTCAGGACTTAAAGTGCTTAGACACTATGCCTTTCAGGCATAGAGCAGTTTCAAATTCATATAATACTTAATTCAACACATTGTACACATTCCCTCCTGGGCTTTCTTTCAGACTCACAAACTCTTCTTGCTTTAATCCCTGCACATTATATGTATATATTATACAATATGTTCTCTGACCTGCTGTTTTATTGATCTCTTGTTTTTCTGACTGTCTAGAATTTGAATAAACAAGCATATGACCTGGCCAAAGCTCTGCTGAAGAGGACTGCTCAGGCTATTGAACCCTACATCACCAATGTAAGATTAAATCTTTGAAACACTCCTGTTTATTCTGTTACAGTCATAAAATTCAGAAAAGATACTTTTCAGAGCTGTAACTTTTATTGCTGAAACAGTGCATGATGTAGCTTCAGAGCTTGCTCGTGTAGCCTAATGGGAAGAGCATGATACTAACATTACCAGAGTATTTGAACCAGGGCCAGCCATGCTAGAAATGTCTTGGCGCTGCGAGAGGTTCACATCCGAGTAAACGATGAAGCTAAATGATATGTTGGACATTAAAATCAGCTGTTGAACATAAAACATTTAATGCATCCAAGCATACACACTATATAAATGATGCTTCAGTGTTATAAATTCAGATTTTATTGAGGAATAGGATGGAATAGTCTATTTTGAGATTGTCCCACGACTGGATGTTCATGCAGAGCAGATGCCGGTGTGTACCTGACCTTTGACCTCATCACAGAGGAGACTTAGAGGAAGACACAAGAGAACTTTGTTGCACATTATTATGTTCTCCAGTCTCCTGACAGCGGATGTAATCTGAGTGTCTGTTTCATGCAGAGACATAAGCTGATCTTGAAGAATGTCATTAAAAGGAGCCATATGTCAGGAAAAAGTCACAGTTTGAGTTGCAGGACAATGTAGGATCTAGCGCTGCAATGATTAGTCGATTGGAAGAAAATTAGTTGCCAAATTCTATAATTGATTAATAGTTTCAGTCATTTTTCAAGCAAAAATGTCCCAACATTTGCTGGTTCCAGCTTCTGAAATTTAAGGATTTTCTACTTTTCTTTGCGTTTATGATTATAAGTGAAGAGTCTTTGGGCTTTGGACTGTTGGTTGGACAAAAAAAACAATTTGAAGACATTGCTTTTGGAAATTGTAATGACATATTTTGACATTTTATAGACGACACCAGAGGTTTTCAAATTAGTGGGTGGGCCTCCCCAGGGGCCTCCACACAGTTTCAGGGGAGGCTCAGTGAATGGAAATGAAAAAATATTATGTTAGTTATCAAAAAGGCGATCACATAGTCTAAATGTGCCTGATTTGGATTAAGAGATAGTTAAGAATATTTTACTTTTTTTCCAACTTTCTCACAGTCAGAAATGAATGAAATTAATAAATGCCTTTCGACAGGCCCTTTTGTCTGTTAGCTGTAGTCTGACATAATGGCAGACAGCAATATTAGGCTATTCTTGCTCAAATGTTGAGTGTCATGTCAGGGGTCTGCAACCCGCAGCTTTCTAATCACGTGCAGCTCTTTTGCCCCTCTCTAGCGCACCCTGTGGCTTTGGCAGAAAATTATATGGAAATGAAAAACAGTAATTTTAACATTTTCACCTTTGTTCATTATTGTTGTAAGCCTAAATGATTAATCGATGACTTGTGAAAATAATCAACATATTGATCAATAAAGAAAATAATTGTTAGTTGTAGCCTGAGCATCTTTTTTTGAAGTAACCGTGATCTTTATTCCTTGTTCTCTGTCCTCTTCATCAGTTCTTCAACCAGGTGCTGATGCTGGGAAAGACCTCAGTCAGTGATCTGTCCGAACACGTATTTGACCTCATCTTGGAGCTTTACAACATAGACAGCCACCTGCTGCTGTCGGTGCTGCCGCAGCTCGAGTTCAAACTGAAGGTAGAGAAAAAACACCGTCTCAGTTAAACATTGAAGCACCAAACTGCGTTGTGGATTTTTAAACCTGTAATGTTTCCTGCAGAGTGTGCCTGATTGGAGCCTTTAGCATCTTACATTTGTCACCTCATGTTGTTAGTGTAGTTGTTTTGTGCGATACACCTGACTGCACTTTTTTGAGACGTGACAGATAAATAAATTAGATTTTCCTGTAATATTAACAGCAGAGATGGAAGAAGCAGCAGTGCGTGTGTTTATATTGCTATTATGAGTTTATCCACACACCAGACTAAAAATCCAAACTCTCAGACCTATTACCCACAGAATTGCACATTTTCAGTTTCTCTGCAGGTTTGTTGATTCATATTAGAAAGATAAAGCAGTCAGCATAATGTTGCCTCTGCAGTGTCTCATAAAGGCATTCTGCTGATGGATAACGCTCATTAACTGTTCAGAGGGAGTGTAGATCACTGCTGTCTCCTCAAAATAATAGCTGTGATAAAATCTCTCCCCCACAGACTACACACGCACACTCTCTCTTTCTCTCTCTCTCTCTGTCTCACCCTCACTCTTTTCATCTTTATCTCTTCTCGCTTGTTTTCTCTCCCTAATTCTTTTTCTACCTTCATTGTCACTCCTTTCTCTCCCTACCTCTTGTTTTCCTTTGTCTTTTCTACTCATTGTCTCTGCTGTTTCCTGTTCTTGCTCCTCATTCTAAAACAAGATTAATACCAAAGAATCTGCTGCCTTTGTGTGTTAGGAAAATGGTAATGTTGCTAGTGTAGTTCATGTAAATGACTTGGCGTGTCTGTGGATACGACACAGCCAAATTCTGTGCATCATTTCTTTCTCCTTCCCTCTGTCTCTGCAGAGTAATGATAATGATGAGAGGCTGCAGGTGGTGAAGCTGCTGGCTAAGATGTTTGGAGCCAAGGACTCCGAGTTGGCTGCACAGAACAAACCACTCTGGCAGTGTTACCTGGGCAGGTGGGATTCAGAGTTGTGGCTATGGCGTCCACAAATCTTTGAAAAGTCTAAAAGTGCCTTGAAATGCTCATATTTCATACTTTTGGAGAGGTTAAAATCTGTACACATTTTTTGTTGTTGTTGCTGTTCAAAATGAAAATATTGTATCTTGTTATAACTCAAAGAAATGCGATATTTCTGGAAATTTACTTTTTTTGTTTCCATTACTAACATATATAATTTCTATACATTTTATATATTTTAGTTAGATGGCACTGGGCACAAACCCAGCAACTCTTCTGTCACTTTGAATTGGTCATTGATGCCCCTGATGAATATGGTTTAGTTTTGTCTGTGCTTTCATCAAACACAACAGATTATATGGTGAAAACTCCAGCTTTGTCATGTAACTGATCATAAATGTCACCTAATAACTTCCCACTCAACCGTTGTGTTTTGCGATAGAGAAATATTGTTGAACAAGTAATTCTTCTTTTCTGGACATAGAATATCAGCAAATTACTACATGCAGTCCTTCAGACATACATACATGCACACATACAGTAGAACTGTGTTTATTTCCATTGTGTTCAGTTGAACAATAGTTTAAATTGGTGTGAAATAACTAGGAAAAAAATAATTAAATAAAATAACTTGTGAGCAGGATTTTATTATATTCTTATTATATATATTGTTGCTGTTGAAATGAATGGAAATTTGTCTTCGGATTCACTACAATACATACAGAAATAAAATATGCAGTGTATCATCTACACATAAGGATTCATAAAAAATACAACTCATAAAATAACCCTGCACACATCATCTCAGCATACACATTCATAAAAATACTTCTCACAATACGTTAGTCTGCGCTATATACCATATCACATTAGTCCACTGCAGCAATGTTGGGAGCTCCACCCTGTAGTCTAGTCTACCGGATCTTAATTTCATTAATTACCTTGACAGCACCTGGAACAAAGTATTTCTTATAGATATTTCTGTTTACCATCTGTAATCTATATAATCTCCTTGGTGGTAAAAATTCTAATTCACTGTACAAGTCGGCATCATCAGACTTAGTAGCTCTTGTTAATGATTTTCGTTGGTTAGATATTTGCAGCACCTACTTACAGACATAAAAGGTGACCATAGCATTGATATATAGAAAAAAATAAAATATGAAGATAGATTTCCACCCAACAGAGATGATATTTAGTTTCAGATAAGCTTGTTTTGTGAGATTTGTTGTATTACTATGTCTGTGAGGGATAGTTCACCCCATAATAAAAAAAAAATACTTCACCTGCACTGATATTTATCCAGCTAGATGGTTTTTGTGTGAGTTGCAGAGTTTTGGAGATATGTGCTGAAGAGACATCTGCCTTCTCTCCAATATAATGGAACATTTGGAAAACTCAGTAGCAACGTCTCATGGCCCAGGATAATTCACAGACCTTGTTTTGGTTTGTGGGTGTAGTTTGGTAGGAAAAAAGTAGTTCCTTCCTACAAGAAACTGCCCATAGCAAAGTCTGTGGATTGTCTTGAGTGAGATTAACTTGAGCGAGACATTGCTGTTGAGTTTCAGTCAGTTGAGTTTTAAATGGATGTTGTGGTGCTTTGTGTGCCATAAGCTGAGTAACATCTAGTTCCATTACATTTGAGAGTGGACAGACATCTTTATAGCCAATATCTCCAATACTCTGCAACTCACACCAAAACAGTCTAGATGGAAAAATAGCGCTACTAGCCAGAGGAAAAATATGTATTTTTGATTTTGTGGTGAACTTAAATCTGGCTTCCCGAGACACACAATATGTGCATGCACAAATGCCTGTTAGATTATTTATGTTCGTCCCAAGATGATTGTGTTTGTGTGCTACCTTGTAGAGTTGCCAACATTTACATTCATGTTTTGTTTGTTTTTTTTAATCCCAAAAGGTTTAATGACATCCACGTGCCTATCAGACTGGAGTGCGTAAAGTTCGCCAGTCATTGTCTCATGAACCACCCAGACCTGGCCAAAGACCTCACAGGTAAATCAGCTGAAAAGCTTCATTGTATCGGCATGAAACCCACTGCGATCAGTTATTTTGCCTCTATATGGAGGTGATAGCACAACACTTGGACCACTTGCAAGCTCCTAAAAATAAGTTACAGGCTTATTTTTGTTCCTTTTCAAGTGAGTAATTTGGAAGATATGAGAGGCATTTGCTGGGTATTTTGTCTGTTAGAGGTGGCTGGTTCTCTCACATCCACCTCATTTGTTCATGTTCTCTTTCCCAGAATACTTGAGGGTCAGATCACATGACCCAGAGGAGGCCATCCGCCATGATGTCATCGTCTCTATAGTAACTGCTGCCAAGAAGGACCTGTCTCTAGTCAATGATGCATTGCTCAATTTTGTAAAGGAAAGGACCCTGGACAAGAGAGTAAGTGGGCGAATTTTGTGTGTGTTGTCATTTTGTTTTTCAGTGTGTTTTATGAAGGTGTGGGTGATATATTATATATGTATGAGCTGCAAACAGAAAATCTAGACGCGATTATTTATTTTTACAAAGACAAAAATTTTCAAACCTTTCAGTCTAAATATTTATGAATCCTCCATTGAGTACTGAGTTTCTTGCTATTAAGGAAGAATTAGCACTTGTGATGTGTTTATAAACGGGGGAAAGCAAATGGTTATGTTAGTGTTTGTTGTTGAGGTGCCTCTTGGCTTGCTTCAGGGGATGAGTCTAATTGCTGGTGACAGTGTACTGTAAGTGCGTGTGCTCTGTGTGCCTTATGAAATGATGCTTCTAGTGAAAAAGACCTGAACAGCACTTCGTTTCTGTCAAGACACCCTTCTTAAGCGTGTATTCTGGTAATATCACCATCAGTATACACAGGTGGGATTAATTGAAGGTGACCACGACCAGCACAACAAGTGCATCGCAACAGAGGGAGCGTTACCGTCTGTTCACATTACTGGCGACACAGCTACAAAATGGCCAGACGGGACCGGCTACACTGTCGCCAAGCCACCAGTGAAGTGCTGCTTAGTGCCCCATGTGTGGTAGAGCCGACAAACATAAAGCTTGAATCTGCATTTTTTTGTTGATGACCGTTAGAAAAAAGGGTAGAGTTAAATGATACTGGAATACGTTTTTCTTCCATTGTTTACACAGCACAGGAATCGTGGGGAGACAGGATGAGTTGTGAAATAAAGACATACAATTGGTTGATGTGTCACCATGTCATTGCAACACTGAACTTAATTTAACTTTGATTTGTAGCACTTCATGCATGCAAACATGCAGTGATAAGAGTCTGATGTCATATCGCCAGCTTCCGTTTAAACTGACTTGTAGACTGATGCTGTGTCGTTGGTAGTGTGAACATACTGTTAACCTTTCCATGAAAAACCTAAGAAACACAACGTTTATATTCACTTAATAAGAAACAAACAAATTAAATCTCCTCCTGCATCCCAGTGGGAATTAGGCGATCAAGTCAAATGTCCCTACCACCACCTCTGCGTGGTATCTTCACCGCCTCAGTGCTCATCTAACGTAGTTCATGCAAGCTGTGGTTATGACTATTAAGTTGATAAATGTTTGTGGTATCTTTAAGCTATCTAATCTTCACATTTGAGAAGCTGAAATCAGAGAATTTTTGTCTTAAAAAATGACTCAACAATTAATCCATTCCAATAAAGTAGTTGGCGGGGGATATGGGGATATGGCCTCTGTATTTTCTCAGCATTTCTCATTTAAGTAGTTGTCATGATTGGTAATGTCTCTGCTTTTATTTTTTATTTCTTGCCCTTCATCAGTGGCGTGTACGGAAGGAGGCCATGATGGGCCTGGCATCGATCTACAGGAAGTACTCGCTGCAGGGCGAAGGAGGGAGGGAAGCGTCTAAACAGATTTCCTGGATCAAAGACAAGCTGCTCCATATCTACTACCAGAACAGCATCGATGACAGGTTTGTGTTCCTGTTTGTTATTGTAAAAATGCAGGAACATCAAAAACACCTTCATGAATTTCAACAGAGTGTTTAAAACCCGGAGGCAAGTGTTTAAAAGGGAGTGTTTAAATCTGAGTCCTAAAAGATGCTGAATAGTCTCTCTGTGAGTTCCTTGACTCAGTTGTTTTTCATTTGCTCAACCACAGCCTCTGTGTGCCTCGGGCTGTTGGCAATGTACCTTTAGATATCTGCACTAAATTTTGTTTGATGAATTTGTCTTGTTCCATATATTACCAGCAGAATGCATACAATTAATATTAAAACAGTGGCAACTGCTTATGGTGATCACTGTCCAGGTCAGATTGAAAAACCTTTTCTTTCTTTTCTATACAAAGACTATTGTTCTGATCCTCCTGGTCCAGTAGGTGCTCACCATGAGCTAAAATCATAATACTTAACTGTATATCCCCATGACAAAGTGCATTATTATAGTTAACATATTATCAGCGCAACAAAGTGTATCATTTGGGACTCTGGTGGAGAAGCAACTGATTGAAAAGTTTCACTTTCACCTCCATTGAGTGAAACCCCGTAGGCTGTGACTTCTGGCATCTTCACTGGTGTAACTGGGAAACTGAGCACATTGTCGTCATAGAAATAGATCATAAGATTGTGATGTTTATTGTAACTTATTGCGATATTTGCCGGCTGCCCCTCAACATACAGTAGCTGAACTTGTTCACCGGAGCAGCCCCACAGTCTCTGGCTGTCTGTTACAGAGCAGCTTCAGTGTTGACTGGCTATTACTTGTGATGTGTAACCAATCAGATCGTGCTGTTGGTGGGACATTGAGCAAGACCAGAGTAGTACAGCACAGTAGTAAGTACAGTGACTGCAGACAGAGCGAGGCAGCTGCATCAGAGCCAAAATAGTGGATTTCTAGATGAATTTGTTTGATTGCTCCCCTTTGTTTACCTGCCACCTGGTTCATTGACAAAATTTGCCACTTCAAAAATGCACCCGCATTTGGCGGGTGGCAGGTGTTAATTTCCAACCCTGCTGCATTTTAGATGAGTTTCAATTTGATTACCACTACAAATAACTATTGTGCAGTGCAAAGAAAGGTAGGCTGCAAATCTTTACTTATTTGCTGCTAAAGCATGTTGCTTCACTTGTATCAGGGAGAGTGTGCATCAGAGACGGAGCGCATCTGAGCACACAGGAGCGCACGCCACGCATACCGTACTGTATGGTTTTACTGGCATCTCAACGTCATCACCCCTTCAGAGTGAGCTTAAGGGGATATTGGTGTCTGTCTTGCACTGGGATGAGCTAGGGCTGAAAACCGTAGACTTTTTCAGGCTGGGGCTGAGTTAAGACATAACAAGC
Source organism: Lutjanus argentimaculatus (assembly GCA_034769285.1). Classification (NCBI taxonomy): domain Eukaryota; kingdom Metazoa; phylum Chordata; class Actinopteri; order Lutjaniformes; family Lutjanidae; genus Lutjanus; species Lutjanus argentimaculatus. The sequence goes on along the minus strand of JAWZSL010000004.1, from coordinate 17,473,397 downwards.
CATATACTTTTGTATCAAATCAGATGAAAACTACAAACAGAATATTCTTATTAGACAGTATTAGACCCCTAATTTTACCCTTAGTAGAGGGCAATTAGGGACACATTACAGCAGAACATTACTGTAAACTAAAGTGTTGTAATGCATCCCTAATTACAGACTAAGAAAGTCTAATAAGAGTTTAACAGCACTGTTTGTTTTACAGCACAGTTCTGTTTGTAATGTTTCCCCAATTACCCTCTAATAAAATTTAAAAAGGATCTAATACTGTCTAATAAAGAACAATTTTTTCTTATTTATTACAAAATACACTAAGTAGGACGCTAGTCAACCATCTCAAACACAAGCAGTGAAATAATTTTTTAAAGTCAGTCTTTAAGAATCCAAAGAGTAAAGACTTCTCTTAACACTCAAACTATTTGATACTGCAGCTTGAAAAATATCAAAGAAGAAGAAATAACCAGTTTGACCACCGACAGTTGCTTCAGGGCACCATAATGTTTTTTTTTTTTTATCATTTGAGCAGCCAGACAACCCTTTGCAGTTTCACTCGCTTCTCTTTGAACTGGCAACTTTGGTATATTATTGTTTCTCCTCCTGCACACCAACGACACAGAGCCTACAGTACCTCTCTGTGGGGGCTGCAAAAAGTCATTCTGCTAAATGTCACCAGCTGAAGTAGAAAGTAGATGAGCCATGTTGAGGCAAAGTGGGCACCTCCGGAAGAAAACCTGAACGATAAAACACAAAAAAAACTTCATGAAACATCACAGTGTTAGATCAAACTGCAGAGGAGTGTCTGAGGGTGGATCCTTTGAATCACTCTGCTGCTGCAGTGGAGCTGCTCGGCTGCCAACAGGAAAAGTCTCTATTGTAACAGGCAGTTCCTGTGTGTGTGAATGTGTGTAATGTTAAGCAGGACAACATTGAAGTACTTGTGCATGCTCAGCAAATTCTCCTATGAAACCTCTCCAAAATTTAAGACCATAAAGTGTCTAAAAGTGTCTTATGTTTATTATGAGAGGTATTAAAATGTGAGATTATGCCTGCAACGATAACTAATCTATTTAATGAGATAGTCGCTGATATATTTGGTGAGAAACTGCCAGTGAGGGACTGTAAGCTCATTCATACATAAATATTTGATAATGAGAGGAGAAATTCAACAGGGAACTTATAAATATTGATTTTTTTTTCCTCGCTTTGTCCCAAGCTGGCATAATAATTTCTGATCCTGGTGTGGATAATCCTATTAAACAAATCTAATGGTTGCTTAATGACTGTCAGGACTCTCAGCTCAAACCCTTAAAGAGGAAAAACAAACAAATTCTTCATTTTAATCTAAATTTCTCTAAATATTTCCCCCTGTGAACACAGGTTGCTGGTGGAGCGGGTTTTTGCACAGTACATGGTTCCTCACAACCTGGAAACCACTGAGAGGATGAAATGTCTTTACTACCTGTACGCCACCCTGGACACAAACGCTGTCAAGTAAGTCTCCTCACACATATAGGGGTCAAAGACTTTCAGTCCTGTTTGTTTTGTTAAAACGGGTCTAAAATCCAATGATTGGAATTTTAGGTCTTAAAATGCCCTAAAGGAATTCAATATAACTGTGACAGGTCTTTAAAATGATTGGGCAATGAAGTTACTTTTAGAAAATTGTATTAACTTCAGTCTCTTTTTAAAATGTGTTTTAAAATTTACAATTTATCAGGCTGCAAGAACTACAAAAAGAAACCAACATGAAACCAATAACCACTAATGCAAACTGTGCAGCCCAACAATAAAAACAGAGACAGAGACACGTAGGAACTAAGCATTAGTCATGTGAATAAATTAATTTACTTGGCAACTTGCAAGTATGGATGTGTGGTATTTAAGGTCTTAAAAAGTCAAAAAAAATAACTTGTTGAAACCTCTAGACCCTGCCTTTTTTTTAGGAAAATACTATTTAGTTTTGGAAAAGACTGTCTAACCCCAAGGTTAAACTGTGTGGAGGAAATGTTCATAAAGAAGGTCCTTATTTTCCTCCTCTGTGCCTCTCAGAGCTTTGAATGAGATGTGGAAGTGTCAGAACCTGCTAAGACATCATGTCAAAGACCTGCTGGACTTGATCAAAAAGCCTAAGGTAATTCTGACTTAAGCACACTACAAAAAGTGAATAGTTTAATATACCATTGTCTCATGTTTCTAAACTATTTTCCTCTTTTGTTTGTTGTAGTCCGAAGCATCGAGCAAGGCCGTCTTCGCCAAAGTCATGGTGATCACAAGTAAGAGATCTCACATATGTTAAAAGTTTCTTCACTTGGATCCAGTTGTTGGCATATCTAAAATACTGCAAAAAAGAACAAAATTGCTTAAACAGGATGACCTCACTGCTCTGGTTTAAAGTCTCTGCCTTGTAGACATCAGCTTTTGATTGTGTGTCGGTAGGGAACCTGCCAGACCCGGGCAAGGCTCAGGACTTTGTGAAGAAGCTGGCGCAGGTCCTGGACGATGACGAGCGCATCAGAGATCAGTTGGAAACCTTGGTCAGCCCCTCCTGCTCCTGCAAGCAAGCTGAAGTCTGTGTGGTGAGTATTGATGTTTCTGTCCAGGATCGCAGTGCAGTGCCCTCTAATTGCAATGCTGTCATGCCTCCACTGGCTTTGTTTTTATTTTAATTGACACCCATAAAGTTGTAGTAACATTACATTTTTTTGGATGCAAAAATGTCTCAAAAGGTAAAGCACTATAAAGGAAAACCTCTAAACTTAAATGCTTTTTAGCCCTGCTGTGTGGCAAGTTTTTCATGAGTGGCATTAAGTCAGTATTTCCAATTACAAAAGTTTGAAAAAAGTTGGTACAAGTTGTGATTTACTCTGCAGTAATCTGTCTGAAATTAATATAATCTGTCTTTTGATTTGTGTGGACTTGAGAGGTGGCTGTTAAAGAGAGTTACGGTTATGGATAGAAAGAGTTTTCTTTTCATTCTCGTTGCATAAATGATGGATTTTAAAATGTATTTTGCTCTTAAATCCTTAACGACTACTGTGGCTGCTCACCCCCACTTCTAACAGTGAATCCACTGATACTTTTTCACATCAGTTTCATCATTTATCCTCATAAGAGAGCATATTCCACTGCCTGTTTTATATTATCTGATACAAGCAGTGAGGCAGGTTGTTAAATTGGGACCATGTTCACTCACATGCTATATGTTAAGAGTTTTACTGGATATTCATTTATTATCCAGGCAATGGGCATGAATTAACACTGGAGACGCATGGAGATGCTGTTGATCAGATTATTATTGTATAAGAAGGTTTTTTTCTTCTTCTTTTGCTCTGATTGCACCATGATAGTTGAAAGATAAAAAGAATTTCGTTATGTCGTGTGAATGAACGGACTGATCTGATATGAGAAGATGAATTTCTTTAATGCTTTAAAATAGTCTCTCACATAGTTTCTAGTTTATGAAATTGATTCTGTGCATAACAGTTGATGATGATTGTGATGAAATGTTTATTACACTGATATTAGAGGGCAAACCGTGATGCCTGTCTCTCTTCTTTGTGCTGCTGCAGCCTTTACGTTAATCTTACGCCATTCAGTCATTCAGACTTGTTCTGTATTATTTATTTAACCAGGAGAGTCTCATTGAGATCGAGAGTCTCTTTCTCAAGGGAGACCTGGCCAAGGCCGTCAGCAGCAAAAACACAAAGTTAAAGACAGAAACACAAAGGCGGACATAATACAGTATACAAGCATTGAAGCTCTCATTAAAAAATTACATTTCTTGGAGTCAGTTGTGTAACCGGGTAAACTAATAACACTGATATCCTGAGGAATCTGCCTTTAATTCTTTCCTTTTAGACTGAAAAGCATTTAATGAGAATAGTTCTGTACTCACTGTTGAAAGTGATAAAGAAATATTACACCAACCTAGTAAGATTGTCGCCTTTTTATGTTTTATGTTGTTGTTTCAAATGTTTTTATTGTGAAGCATAATTTTCAAAGATGACAAAACATAGCGTTGCCAAGCCTCTTTTCCAAATAACCATAGTGCCAAAAAACATTGCTCCTACATATCAGAAAGTAAATAAAAAAGGAAAACACAGAACGTCTAACCCATAATCAACCTCAGGCTCTCCCCTCATCTGCTCCATCCATTTTTTTGTTAAATAGCCCAAATGTAAGTGAATCTGATAGAGGGTTATATTTTTGTTTAAAGTGGGAGTTCAGACCAACGCGTAGAGAGATCGCTTTGAAGTTCTTGTGGCTTTACAGTACTAATTAGGGCCTGAAAATCTGAGTCTAAAAATTACAGGTGTGAGACAGAAGGACTGTCATTTTACCTGCGTTACTGTGTCATTATTTTAATAATGTTGTTAAATATTTGTTTATCACCTTTTCAGCGAGACATCACTAAAAAGCTTGGCAGCCCCAAACAGCCCAGCAATCCCTTCCTGGAAATGGTCAAGTTCCTGCTGGAGAGAATCGCTCCTGTACACATCGACACAGAGTCCATCAGGTACTGTGCGTGCGTTTGTGTGTGCGTGTGATGTTTGGTTTGATTGTACAATATTTTACCCTTTTTTTAATAATCTGCCTCTTTCATCTTTCAGTGCTTTGATAAAACAGGTTAACAAATCTATAGACGGAACAGCTGATGATGAGGAGGAGGGCGTCCCCACTGAAGAGGCCATCAGAGCAGGACTGGAACTGCTGAAGGTAAAAAAAAAAAAAAACAGACGTCAGCTTGGGTTCAACTCAGGATGTCTGCAACTATCTACGAAATGTGATGATGGATATTAGGTTGTCATTTCATTATCTCAGGTTGGTGATCCTTTTTACACACTGCTTGTAGGAAAAAAAATCTTAAATTATTGCTTGTAAACTCCTATCAGCTCTGCTGGCGGGGTGTCTGTGTGATTTGCTGCCTGTAGCTCTAGTAATCAGTGAATAAATATGCTGTTAGGCTCTGTATTTGTTGAAATAATGGAATGACAAAGATAAAAGATGCAGCAGTCATTACAATGATACAAACAAATCAGTAAATAATGGCATATCTACAATTGGATTGTGTTTAACCCTATGAAAACAGCCCCTCCGTGTTGTTTGCATGATCCTGTTTACATCAGTCTAAATGTAAAAACCACAATAACTCAAGAATTCAGTCTTTTTGCAATGCAAAGGGAAGGCTTCGGTGCAAAATGTGGTGACAAACTATCAAACAACCTTTGCACTCTGCTCATAAAAAAGAGCTTATCTCAAAAACAAAAAAATATACATAACTGAGATAACTTATGGAGTGTTAAGAAAAATTTTGGTCATGTTTCTGTATTTAAAAATCGTTTGCATCAGTTTGTTTTGAGTGTTTATTTAGTAAAATTTGATGAAAAAGCATGCCAGATTTTAGTATTTTTAACGTATGACACAATTTCAGTAGTTCAGCTATTATGCTTTATTGATTTAGATACACATCGTTATGATAATGTTTTATTATTTTTTCCCTATTTCATGGTATCAGCAGGTTTGTGGATGCTAAATATGTTGATAGTTGAGGATTTGGAATTTAATGAGTGAGCTGGTTGCATGTGACTACAGACACACCTGCAGAACAGCTGTGGACTGTCATGGAATTATGTGCTCTATTTAAGAACTATGTCACCTCATGATTACTGTGTCTTGAGAAAAGTACTGGTGACTGAAACATCTGCACTTTTTTAATAGAAGAAATGCAGAGGTGATAATTGCATGTGATCACTTACTTTTGCTGAGGTTGTAAAAATTTTAGGGGTGTGAAGCATTTGAAGATACTCCAAGAAATGACATCATAATAAGCAAAAAATACTCAAGTAGGAACTGACAGACCATTTCTATTACAGCGTTCAAAGGGTTTGAACCAGTTCTAGTTTGCTTAAAATATATGCAACATTTTTATGATGATCACAGTGATTATCATTGAAAATACAACCAGCTGTTTGACCCTTTGTTTTTCATCCCTCACAGGTGCTGTCCTTCACACACCCGGTGTCGTTCCACTCTGCAGAGACGTTCGAGTCCCTGTTGGGATGTCTGAAGATGGATGACGAGAAGGTCGCAGAGGCTGCGCTGCAGATCTTCAAGAACACAGGAAGCAAGATGGAAGAGAGTTTCCCTCACATCAAATCGTATGTTTCATTGCCTGATTGATGCTTTCCTTCATTCTCTAGTTTACAGCAGGATGTATGCAGCTACACTGTATTTAATCACACATAAAAACACTGTGTTTATTCATTTGTTGGACTCAAATGCTCTCTATGACTTATAACAATGCTTTCTATGGTTTGTAATGCTGCTCTGCTGTTTGCTCCCCCAAGTGTTCTGCTGCCGGTACTACAGGCCAAAGCCAAGAGAGGCCCCCCTCGCCAGGCCAAGTATGCCATCCACTGCATCAACGCCATGTTCACCAACAGAGACACACACTTCGCCCAGATCTTTGAGGTCAGTCTGTCCCATCGCTTTGGTTTTATACTTTTTTCAGGGAGCTACAAGGAACTTTCATATTGTTTTGATTTTTGAGTCCTCTCTGGGCAAAAGCAGGAGTGTTTCCACTGTCATAACCAAAGAAAAATCTCCCCCTGCTTCTTTTTAATTGGCTAAGATATTACTTATTGTAACTCTGCCTGAGAAAATGTAAGCCCAGGCTCATCCAGTCTGCATGTGATCTGATTTCAAGGAGAATTTGACCCCTTGGCAGGTATTAAGAATAACTGTCTAGAATGGACAGTTTTCTCGCAGATTTGTTATGTACCATGACATCAGTATTAAACTGAGACAGTTTCATAAACAGTTTAAAAACTCCTTGAATGTTTAAACATAAAAGAAAACATCTTTAGAAAATGTAAAAAGAAAACCACCTTGAGGTGAAATTAAAAATAATCACTGCTTCTGAATCTTGCTGTGGTGCTAAAATGGGAATTATAAACACGCCTGTTCCTCCTGGGCTTGTACTCTTAGTCAGATATGATGTGATGGCCGTGTTTTTGTCATTAAATGTCATATATTTGTGTTTTTCCAGCCTCTGCACAAAGGCCTGGACCCTGCTAACCTGGAGCAGCTCATCACTCCTTTGACCACCCTGGGTCACCTGGCTCAGCTCGCCCCAGAACAGTTCGCTGCACCGCTCAAATCTTTAGTCGCCAACTTCATTGTGAAGGATCTGCTCATGAATGACAGGGTACACACAACATATTTATAGTATATACAAATCCTAGATATATATGGCTCAAATGGAAAGGCAGAGGTCTTTTTGTTGTTCAGCAAATGTCAAATCTTCGTTTTTAAAACCTTAAATCTACAGAAAGTAAGTGCCCGTTTTTTAATAGTTATTGTTGTCAGATATCTCTTGTAAAAAAGATTCTTGATCTCAGTGGGACTTCCTGGTAAAATAAAGGTAGAATAAATAAGCTTTAAAATTATCTCTTTTTTTTTTCAATCCACACTTTCAGTCATGAAAATCCTTGGAGAAACCCTGAAACAGCACTGCCTTTAAGACCTTAAAACTAGGATTAGTATTTCTGCTGTCTGTCTGTTCATGTAATGCGAAGTCTTAAAGTGTTATCTGTGTCGTCTTTAGATCCCAGGCAAGAAGACGACCAAACTTTGGGTTCCTGATGATGAAGTTTCCCCGGAGACTCTGGCCAAGGTCAGCAGTGAAACCTGGTGTATCTCTTAAAACCTCTGTCCATCTGTTCAGTCTACTGCCGTGTGTTTTTTCTCTGAAGAATAATATTTCATGTTAATTATCATATAAACACCATCTTGCTTCATTTATTTAGGGATAGTTTGGATTGTTTGAAGTGGGGTTGTATGAGTTGATATCTCTGCGCCTTCCAAGTGGGAGCATGCCAACCAACATCTACTATAGCTGACTATCAAGGAGTACCTTATGCAACCCCACTTCAAATAATCCGAACTATCCCTTTAACAAGTAAATGAGGAGACCTCTCTCCTGATTCTGAATACTTTAACTCCAGTGATGCCCCTTGACTGATTTTTGACCTTCCGCCCTCCTCCATTCAGATCCAGGGCATAAAGCTGATGGTGAGGTGGTTACTAGGAGTGAAAAACAACCAGAGCAAATCAGGCAACTCCACCCTGAGGATGCTGACTGCTATTCTACACAGTGATGGAGACCTGACTGAGCAGGGCAGGATGGGGTAAACAACTCAGCCTCTACTTCTTTATCAGACAGACCTGAGGTCCCACGTGTGCGTGCGTGCGTGCGTGCGTGCGTGCGTGCGTGCGTGCGTGCGTGCGTGCGTGCTGCGTGCGTGCGTGCGTGCGTGCGAGCTGGCCTCCTCAGCAGCTCAGAAAGCTTTGTCTTCAGATTATAATCATGTAATTTATGGATTTTAATGGGTAGAGGAGCCACGAGGGGATGTTAAGCTTTCCTGTAAACACATTTGCAGCTTAATATAAAGAAATCCTTGTTTACTTTATGTCTCCTCTGTCTCCTTCCGCCAGTAAACCAGACATGTCGAGGCTGCGGCTTGCAGCAGCATGTGCCCTGCTGAAACTGGCACAGGAGCCCTGCTACCACGAAATCATCACGCTGGAGCAATATCAGCTGTGCGCTCTCGTCATCAATGTAAGAACCGCCACGAGTCTCCTCTTTTCATGCAGAGATCATGCTCTGCATCTTATTTTCTGTTTTTATAGGTTCTGATTGTATATTGTTTTGAAATTGTGCATCACCACCTTGTCTTCCTCCTAACCATTGTCACGGTCGTCTGTACGTCTTTGTCTTCGCTCTTCAGGATGAGTGCTATCAGGTGCGACAGTGTTTTTCCCAGAAGCTCCACCGGGGCCTGTGCCGCCTCCGTCTGCCTCTGGAATACATGGCAGTGTTTGCTTTGTGTGCCAAGGACCCCGTTAAAGAAAGGAGGGCTCACGCTCGCCAGTGCCTGGTGAAAAACGTCAACATACGCAGAGAGTACCTCAAACAGCACGCCGCCATCAGCGGTAAATACCAAAATCTGGCCAATTTCAAATGAAATCTGACCATTTTTATTCTTTTTTTTTTTTATCTTAAAAGCAGCTTCAGATCATCTGTAGCATGAACGAATTCCTCCTTATTGAATTTGTAACTCCTAACTCCCATTATCTAATAAGAATGTTTGAAAGGTAGCCATTAAAAATAAGTGATTTGACTGTAAAGGTGAAATTAAAAAGATATTGTCCATGGCAGAGGAATTAATTAGTTGGTTTTTTTTTTTCTTTCCTCATAGTGCACCTCAGTGCACGTGGCACTAATCATTAACACTGTTGTGGTGTGGTAAAATTGCTATAATATTTACCTTGTGTGTGCGCCAACAGACAAGCTGTTCTCTCTGCTGCCGGAGTACGTGGTGCCCTACACCATCCACCTGCTGGCACACGACCCAGACTATGTCAAAGTACAGGACATCGAGCAGCTCAAAGAAATTAAAGAGTAAGTAGTGTACGGGGAGATCCATGGCTGATGATAAAAGAAGACTTTAAAAAGAGAAATTCAAATTTTATTAATTAAACATTCATGTTGGCTATAAAAACACTAAACACTGAATAATAACTTCACCCTACAGAGAATACTCAGTGCTATTACTATTTTATTATTTCTCATAACTCCGAGCTGCAGTTTCCAGGGCTTGAAATTAACTTTTATGTCCTCAGTGTCCTGCTACTGTCCTGAATTCCACTTTGAACAGTCTCGGACTAAACAACCACTGTCCCAAATTGAAGTTTTCTCATTCTACATGATGAATAGTTTAATAACTTTTAAGTAACTTACGTCACTCAGTTGACGCACTCTGGTCCACTATGGAAGTTCTGCTAGCTGTTTACTGCACTTAAAAAAACTGAAATCACTCTGGATGTTTGGCCACAATCAGTTCTCATTATTCTTTTAGTCATCGGTTGAGTTACTGTTTCTTGTTTATTTCTGTTTGATCAGTAAATGCATCATTGCAAACTAGGGCTGTCACAATTCTCCAAATCATCAATTCAATTTGACTTTCAATCTTAAAATCACTATTTTTGGGGGGATGTACCCCACTTAGGCCACATTGTTAAATTCAACTTTTTCAATGGTGCCTAACAGCATCTGGCAGAGGGACTGCCAATTAAAAGTAGCATCTGGCTAACTCAGGAGCATTTACGTTCATTTTAATGTTGATGAATGTACATTACATACATACATGAAAGTGCATTATGATTGATTTTTATGACACCCTACTGCAAACCTACAGTGTAAAGTCCAACCTGTTTCCGATTGATATATGGCAATGGAAATTTAGATGCACACACTTCTAATATATCTCATAATTAACACTGAGAGCTGAATAGCACTTTTCACCACAGCTCAGCATTTGCAAATAATAGAAGAGAAAATTATTATTCCATCCTGGTGGGAAACGATACAGCTGAAGCTTCCTCACTCATGGTATAACAATAAACCAGCTCAAAAATGACAATTACCAACATGAACCACCATGTTCTGATATAAATGCTTTACAAAATCTAACAAATGGCAACATTTTCATTTTGGAGCATAACATAGCAAACTTAACTCTCAGCAATGTATCATGGGAGATTATTCAAATGACAGCTGTCCCTCAGCCTATCAGCTGCACATTAGAGGGTGACACGGGAGTGGATTTTCATTCCTGTCCCGTCCCACTCCCACAGAGAAAATTTGTGTCCCGTCCCAATCCCGGGCCAGAGGGGAAAAAAAAATTCCTGTCCCATCCCACTCCCGGTAAAGTGACTCCCACTCCCATCCCGCTCCCATTCAGAATGACTCCCACTCCTGTACCGCTCCCATTTCTTTTCCTTCTAGTCTCTAGGTAATTTCGGTTTGACAGATGAAGATATGCTGAGCTGATTTTTCCCGGAATCTGCCCTGCAAGTGTGCCTCTTGAGTCCACTCGTCCCAGACTCACTGGTGTATTTAATTAAATCCAAGCAGGTTTTACAAGCCGCATACGTCGTTTTAACGTCATCACACACAACTCTAACGAAGTTAGCTAATATTTGTGACTTTCCCAGTAGTTCAATTAGCTTAACAGAAATGTCGTTATTTCTTACTTTACGTTGTAGTAGGGCTGGGCGATATGGCCTAAAATCTATATTGCGGTATAATTTGAAGCATGTGCGGTAACGATATATATTGCGATATAGTCTTTTCTTCTGTATATATAGGCCTATGTCAAAATGACTGTTTCTGAACATACTCACATAGCAGATACATTGCAGCAGAATAAACACACTTCAAAACAGTAAAAAAAATTTAAGTAATTTTGAAGCTGTGTAACGGATCTTTCTCCAAACAATGTAACACAAAATTAAAAACAGTATTTTAGGAAAATGTTACTATTAATATGCATTTATTTATTTATTTAGTATTATTATTGTTAATAATAGTTTATTTCTTTAATAAAATATTGTCCTCTGATGAGAAAAATCCTCACCTTTATTCAGCTCAGTCAATATAATGATCAAACGATGCGTGATATTCATGTTTTTGTATTAATGCAGCAGGATCATTTACATCAGTGAGGATGTTTTAGACCACAGCAGACAACAAACTGCACACAGACACACACCGAGGAGATGAAGAGGAGAGACAGAGTCTGGACTCTTCATCATGACTTATAACAATGCAGCGCAGTCACAAACGTTTTTGTGGAGGAGACGACATGTCATGATCATGAAAGTTTTTTATATCAAGTGGACACATCTGTCCATATTCTCTCTCTCTCTCTCTCCCTCTCTCTCTCTCTCTCTGCTCAGACTTATTTTAACTTTTACCTGGTTTCATGTGGAGCTGCAGCTCGATCAGCAGTCGCTCGTCTCCCTCCTCTTATTCTGTTTCTATGCGCTGAGCCAGTCGCTCACACAGACAAGCCCGTTTACATTGTCGGGTGACAGAATCTCGCGTCTTCGCAGCAGTCAGCTGATTCATTTCCAGCTGCTGATTCAAACTATTGATCAGGCCAATATAACAGAACGTGTGTTAACACGCGTTAAAAAATTAGCGTTAAAAGGAATTTGCATTAACTTTGACAGCCCTGGTAAAAAAACAAACATTACAGTTTCTCACTGCTAACCTGATTACTTCTTTATATCGCGGCAGGCCGGTATAGTCAAAATCTCTACCGTTGGCCAAATTCATATCGTTTCTACCGTTATACCGTTTATAACCGCCACCACCTACGTTGTAGTTCATTTTTTTCGGCTTGTGCGCTGCTGCTGCTTGCTCCTTCCATCGCTGTTCTTTAATTTTCAGCGGGAAGCAGGCAAGCAGCGGCCAGAAGCACTGTTGGCTTCTGGGCCGTGTAGTTCTTTTGACTTGCGTTGCCGTGTAGGCTTATGGAAAGAAAACTACAAAAATTGCGGCGCGCCTGTCATATGTTTTTCGGTGTGCGTGTCCTATTGGTTGATTCCCGCTCCCGTCTGCTCCCGTTAACTTTTTACTCCCGTACCGTCCCAATCACGTGATTAATAGTAAAGTTGACTCCCATCCCGCGGGAATCCCGCGGGAATCCCGTGACCCGTGGGATTCCCGAACAAATGTCAGCCTCTACTGCACATGTGAACGGCACAAGCTAGAATCCTACAGCGCCCCATGATGGTTGAAGAACCCCATTACACAAACTACACAAGCTTTCCAGACTAACATACAGTTTTAACCTCATGTAATCTCGCTGCTAGTAATAAACAGATAAAAGTATAATCACAAACATCAAGAAAAACAGCACTGGTATCGGTATTGGCAGATCTCCAAATTCATAAATTTAATCTGTTCTGAACTGAAAAAAAAAGGTTGGTACATCTCTAAAACGTAATAATTTCATTTGTAACAATAAGTTTCTCTACTGTCCCAGAATGCTCCCAGACACTGTATCTCTGTGTCCCAGGTGCTTATTTTATTATCACCAGAACAACAAGACATCCTTAATATTGAGTCCTGGCACTATCCAAAGAATTTTAATGTGTACATCCAAGAACTTTAAAAAAAAAAAAAAAAAGCTACAGAATGAAGTCCTGTGTGCTGATGTAAAGCTTCCCTTCCTCGTCAGGGCTCTGTGGTTCGTCCTTGAGATCATCATGGCCAAGAATGAGAACAACAGCCACGCCTTCATTAGGAAAATGGTGGAAAATATCAAACAGACAAAAGACGCCCAGTCCCCCAACGATCCCAAAACCAACGAGGTACACTTCACATCTTCATATACATTGAATATATAACATATGGACAGCACATAAACATTCACTTCTCTGAGTAGCATCCTGCTGACCAGCCTGCTGTCTTTCCTGTACAGAAACTCTACACAGTGTGTGACGTCGCCATGCACATTATCATGTCAAAGAGCACCACCTACAGCCTGGAGTCCCCAAAAGACCCCGTGCTGCCCTCGTGCTTCTTCACCAAACCTGACAAGGTTGGTGTCTGCTCCCCAAAGTGTTTCCCAGAAAGTCTTAAATATTTGATTTCCAGCTAAGCAGCAAATGTCTTTTCATGTTCTTCCCTTTTGATGTTTATTAATAGCAACAGCTGAGCTGAAAATGAGATCTGTAAAATATTTTCTTGTCTTTGACATTTTAAATGAAGGGTTAAGTTGCGCATTCCCCTTTGATTTTCACAGAAACTAACGTGAATGCACTTCTTTGGAAAGTGTTAATTAAAAGATAAACGCAGATTACTTGTATTTTCCTGGTAGTGGCAGCTGGAAGTAACCTAGTTTTTTGTGTAAGCACCCCAGGTTTTGTTTCAAGAGGAATTATCAACAGAGCTGGGAACACATTTCGACTAATTAGATTGTTTTGCAGGAGCAAACCCTCTCCTCATAATCCTCAGCTTGTGTTTCAGTGCTTTTGTGCTATTTATTGTTCTCTCTACACGAGGAACAAACACATTTTGACATAAAACGTCTCTGTTTCAGAATTTCAGCAACACAAAAAATTATCTCCCACCAGAGATGAAGTCATTCTTCACACCAGGAAAGGTAAGCTTAACCAACCCTCTGAAATGAAAATGTTTTCCACCTCATTTCTGTGTTTTGTTGCATGAAACACATCAAACTGAAACTCTGTGTCGTCTCTCCCTCCAGCCCAAGTCGGCTAACGTTTTGGGTGCAGTTAACAAGCCGCTGTCGTCGGCGGGGAAACAGCTCCAGAGTAAAGCCTCTCGTATGGAGACTGCCAGCAACGACGACTCCTCGTCCAACCCAGGCTCACCACAACGCAGCAAGACCAGGTACAAGACATGTAATCCACATACACAGGGTCCCTTCACAGTATGGAATGAGATTTAGTCATTTCCAGGTCTGGATAAATATGAAAAAAAAGAAAAGAGTGGAGAATATTTGTTTCCAGACTAATTGCCTTATTCAGGCAGTCAGCACAGCAGCAGCAGAATATTTATTCAACATGCTAATAGAAGTATGGGTAGCACTGGTTACTTTTTTTTCCTCATGCATTCATGTTTTTCAAGGTATGGTGTGACAGTCCCAGATATAAAGCTTGTTTGCCAAAGGATTTCGACGTCAAATATGTTCTGAAAAATATACAGAGAAGTCTGGAAATTTAAGTCTGGAAAAGTATGAAACCCTGATGTGTGATCATAGACTACACATGACCACAGAAAGAGATGACTTTTGTATCTCGTCACTTCCAGTTCTCTTTGTTTATACGCAGTTCAAATACAAGATCCAAGACTTCTTCAATATACACAAAAGGTTTATTCCTCCCAAATGTTATGTCACCATTTGCCTCATGCAGTGCGACGCATTGTCTTTGCATAGAGTTGATCAGATTGTTGATTGTGGCCGAAAACGTTCACATCTGTAGCCCCGTGTGCGATAGATTTAAACGTTTCTGAACAAAATTTGAGTCGACAGAAGTAAACCTTTTGTGCGCATAGAAGAAGTCTCAGATTGTTTATTTCACCTCATGAAATGGGAGCAGAAACAGAAGTGTTTTTATATTTTTTTAGTGTAAAATAATAATCACTGTGTTTCAGACACGACAGCACAGAAATGGATCATAGTGAAAACGAGGACATCACCCTGAAGAGATCAGACAGCACTGATAAGGTATTAAAACCTCTTTTATATATTATGTAATATCTTCTGTGATGTGAGACTGCTTATTAGAAAACTGCAGCAGAGCTTCAGTGCTGTCTTGTTATGGTCTTAAGTTGCTTGCTCTTAAGTTATTTGTCTGTTTCATTAGAGTGAAAATGAACATCTGCTTGATTATCATATCTACATTACTAATGAGAGTTTCTCAGACCAGTTTGAGCATAAATTCATCTGAAAGCTGCAGTAGTCATCCCCTAAAATCTCAATTATTGAGTTATTTGTGCCAAATTACATATATAATTATTAAATATTGAGATATCTTATTTTAGCAGTATCTCGTGGCCATGATCCTCTTGAAAATGTCCGTCCTCACAGTTGGAAAGATCTTAGCAATTGTTATTTTAAGAACCGGATTTCCTTATTACTGTAATTTAGTTTTTGAAAAGAGCACTCATGAGACCAATAGAGTAAACAGGCAAAAATAAAATGGCTTTTGTATACAATGGGATCTTAATGGCAGATTTTGGGAAACTGGAGTATTTTGAGTAATGAAAAACTAACATGTTTTATAGTATGACTGCTCATAAAAACAAAAAGCATTATCTGAAATGACACAATAGTTTAGTTATAAATGGTCGTGCTGCTGGGATCCAGTGAAGTGTTGCAGTCATAAAACCCTGTGTGTGTCTGTTTTGATTCTACTGTGCAAACACCTGCTGGACTGAAGTCAAGATGGGATTAGCCAGTACACGTTGTGCAAACTATCACGAATAACAGCCCACAGACCTGCTGCATGCATCACTTTGTCGTTAAGGTGGTGTCTTCTGTTACATTTCAAATGTGTTGCAGTATTTTGCAACTTGCTTCTCGCCTTAATTTAAGTGGATGGTGGGTTTTTCAGCAGTTCATCATCACTGGAAGCAAAACTGGAAAACGGGCAGTTTACAACTTTCCTGGGGTGAATGAACTAAGGCTGCTTCAATCATGATTACATGTTGCCGGAAGCAGTATCGGCTGATACTGATCACCAATCACGGGGTCTATCTTTATCTGTGGCACTGTTTATTTATTTAACTATTCTTAATCACAGTATGCGTAAAAAAACAAGTGGAATCATCACACAGGCACTGTGTGACCTGTTTTGTGCTGGCAGCAACCGTGGCTGTAGGCTTTATGTTTTCAGGTTATCCCTTTCTTGTGAATGTGAGGTGTCAAGAACGCCTGGATGGAATTTCATCAAACTTCAGAACTTCAAAAATCAACAAACGTACAAACGTCCGCTTAGACTCGAGGGTGAACGTATTAGATTTTGGTGGTCAAACGTCAAAGTCACCGTGATCTCATGTCTGTTCCATTCTTATGAACTTGATATCTCAATAATGCCATGACAGAATTCCTTTAAATTTGGTACAAATGTCTACTTGAATTTGAACTGATTTAGATTTTTTTTTAGGTCAAAGGTTAAAGTCACTGTGTCACATCTGTCCCATTCTTGTGAATGTGAAATCTTGGAAATACTTGAATGATATTTCTTCAAATGTCTGCTTGGATTCGAGGATGACCTGATTAGAATTTGGAGGTCAAAAGTTAAAGTCACTGTGACCTCACAGAACATGTTTTTGGTGAGAGTTTATACGATTATTATCACAGCATTTAACAGTGATGTCAATTTAATATCTTTTACAGGATATGAAAAGCCCCGTGGTCGCAAACGTGGCGTGACCTCTAGCGATGACCAGGACAGCAAGCCCAAGCGTGGACGCAAGAAGGCGGCAGCCAACACGACCGCAGCGGCCGAGTCCGAGGACCAGTGGGACGAAGACAACCGGCCAGAGGACGAACAGAACAGTCCGCCAAAAAAAGGGCGCAGGGGCCGGCCTCCAAAGTCTGCCACTCCCAGTCAGGACACACCGTCCAAGGGAAAGAGGGGAAGAAAGAAGGCAGCTCCACCACCAGAGGATGATGAGGAGGAGGAGGAAGAGGAGAGGGAAGAGGAGGCAGAGGATGAGGAAGAAGAGGATGACAGGAGCAGTGAAAATATGGAGTTGAAGACCAGGGGCGGAAGGCAAGCCAGGGCGCCGCGGCGATCACAAGGGTAAAAACAGAAGGATCAGCCTCATTAATAAACATCTGCTGTTGAGATCTCTGTCAGCAACATTCGTTTGTAAATCAAACACTGGTGTCATTTGTTTTTTGTCTTTGTTCAACAGCTCAGAGTCAGCAGAGTCCACACCACAGAAAAGGCGAGGACGTCCACCCAAATCGGCTCAGCCAGCCGCCAAGAAACCAACGTAAGATGCACACGGGTTTTGTGATCTTCCAGACTTTCACATAAAATCCTGCACACGTTTTCTAAAATCTTCCCGAATCGAATTTTTTTTTATGCTGAATGTTTTTTTTGTTTTTGTTTTTTAATACATGTAAATAACTTGTGCTTTGTCTGTTAGCTCAATGCTAACATGTAATGGGAATTCCCATTAATGCCCTAACAAAAAATAGCATTGTGATCCCAATAATAGCTTTAAAAAACTGATCCATTTTACTTCACATGCTCAACCTAAAACGCTCATACTTTCAGGCGTATTTGCTCTCAAAGGTCAAAACTCAAAAGTTCAACTTTATGTTAACAATGTTAATTTAAAGGGTGACATTTGTGCTGTGCACTGTTTTCAGGGGACTCTTATTTTACTCATTATTTCCTTGTAGTACAGCTTGATGAGCAGAAACATGATTTACTTCAAAAAATGTTATTTACTACATCTATTTGCCGTATAGCAATGATGCTTCTGAAATAAACTCAAATAGTGACTGACATGTGATGTGTATTGTTTCAAGAAATATGACTCATGATATACAGTCTCTAGAAATGTATGGTTCAACTCTTTCCCATGTTTTGGTGTTTAAAAAGTCAACAGAAATCACAATAAATCAATATTGAATTGCAATACATATCGAATCTGCACCCAAGTATCATGATAGTATCGATCGATTGAGAGAGAGAGAGAGGAGTGTATCGTTCTGGTATATGAGGGTAAAGTTCAAGAGATTTTTTTAATTATATGTGAGTCTTCAGTTTTCAAGTTATGCAAGTTATTGATTCCGTCTTTTTGTACTAATGATGAAAAACTAGCTGTGAGATTGAGCTCAAATATGTCACCGTCCCCACATCCATGCTCCTTTGTGCACAGAATGTAGTTGTGCGATAGATCAGATCAAGTTTTAAAGTATTAATGTATCTTACTGGTCAGTTTGGTGTGTTACTTACTGACTTGTTTGCCAAAAACGCATCTTACCAACATTGACACCTGGTGGGTGATACGTATATTTTTAGAGATGTTCACCAAGAAAATTCTCTTTGTTGCGGGGTGGCGTGTTTTCTTCTTGTTTCAACATTTACAAATGTAGATTTGTTCTGATTCACTGTGCGTCCCCTCTGTGGTCTAAAGGCGTGGTGGGCGATCGAAGGCAGCTGCTGCTAAAGACGACTCTGAGGAAGAGGATGAAGAAGAGGAGGAGGAGCAGGAAGATGAGCCAACACCGAAGGTACTGAGACCGTCACATGAATCATATGTGGGAATTATGGGTTTTAGACTAATTTAAGAAGTGTGGAGGAACTTTTAAGCTCAGTTTTCACCTGTTTTTTTTTTTTTTTCTCCTTCAGGGTCGCAAGAAGGCAGCAGGGCGAAGAAGATGAGCTAAAAAAAAAAATGATGGAGGACAAACAAAAACGGCGCGTCTACTTTTAAGTCATGGAGGAATGACGAAGGAAAGAAAATATGGACATTGAACTTTTTAAACTTTTCATACGCCGACGCTCCCACTGTTACACAGATTGACACACTTGCATATACCACATGCACACTACATGAGTACATCGTATCATCAGCTGTGGGTTGTTGCATTGTGATGATGTTCGCCACATTAAGTAGAAATAATTTTAACAGAAAAAGGAAAAAAAAGATCACTCTTGTAAATAGTCTCTTCTGTCTGTTTCATGTTCTGTTGTTGTGTTTTATGCTGACTGGGGGGATGCTGTAAAGCCTTTACCCGCCGATATTATTATTAAAGTGCTCCCATAAAGCAATATTGCTTATAAATCATTCCCTCTGTGTCACACTTTTTAAAACTGAAAGAGATTAACCATTATCTTTTTTTTTTGTGACGTTAATTGTGTCATTTTACTTTAAAAGAAGACATGCGTTTTTTGTTTACAGTTCTGTATATTAATACCTTTTTTACCATGTATGGAAAAATTAAAAAAAAAAAAAAAAAAAGTCAGAAACCTGTCCAAATGTAGAGTTGCTTCTGGAAAAGACTGTAGTGTGCATCTCATTTTTAGGTTTGTACTTGCTGATAGATGGAAGTCATGAGCAGCTGTGGTTGTAGTGTTTGTCACTGCTGATTAACCTGGCCTCACATCCACCCAGTCAGATCCTCCGTTGTATCAATATAATTCTCTATAAAACCTGACATGCTCCATTTCTCTTTATTTCAATTTGGAGTGTTTGGATTAAGCAGTTTGCTTGAGTCAGCTGTGATGCCTTCAGGTGTAAGATGGAGAGAAAGACTGAACCTGGATGGGCACAAGTTTAGCATTAACATTACTATAATTGAGCCATTTTTTAAACCATTGTTAACCTGCCTGTTCCCAGGTAAGTAAAGGATAATACTTGAAGACATTCTCCTTAATACAGCCATAAAAACAGCAGGCAAGAAGTACGCTCTGATTGTAATGGGGGACCAGGGCCATGTGGTCTCTGCAGGAACTTGGTATATGTGGTTATACCACATATACCACGGCCACTTAAAATAAAATGACATGTAAAACCACATGAAGGTCAGTTACACAAATGACTAAATGTGATCTTGCTTTTTTGTTTTACAATGTAGATTCCTGGGCCACAGAATTCCCTGCTGCTTGCATGGTTAGGCAACTAGTAAACAGGAAGCTGTTCACAAGCTTTAAAGTCTTGACATGTTTTGAAAACTACTTGAGTAGTGTTAGGCACAAAAATTACTTGGAAAGGGTTTGGCACAAAAAAAAAAAAACTTGGGTAGGTTTAGGGACAAAAATTACATAGGTAGCGTTAGGCATAAAAAATACTTTGGTAGTGTTAGACAAAAAAAAGTACTTGGGTTGAGTTAGGACCAAAAAATTACTTGGGCAGGGTAAGGCACAAAAAATACCTGGGTAGTCTAAGGCAGGAGAAAAGTACTTGCGTAGGTTTAGGAACGAATGAGCGAACATGCACAACAGCAGCAGTCTGACTCTGTTTGACCTGAATGGGACAGAACTTTAATTGGTGTGATCAGTAACACCTGTGTTTACTCCACTACTTCTGTCAGACCGGCTGCTGTGAAGAAGTGCTGTTGTTTATTATTAACAGTTGTGCCAATGAGAAGTCAATATTTCTGCTGTGAAGTCAGAAACTTCTGAAATACACTGTTTTATAAAAGCATTGTGGCACCATGAGGCAGAGAGAAACTGGCACCTGCATCTGTAGCATAGTTCAGTGAACTGGAGCTGTTAACAGGTAAGTGTCCATCTGTGTCCCAGTTCTATGGGACATTTATCTGTTTTACACCAAGAGGAAATGATACAGTATTTGTGCTTTTTATGTTTTCTGAGGTGTTTGGCTGTTTGACCACCATCCATAATTAGTCTGAACTTATTCCACCTCTGAGCAGCTTCTCATTTTTTTTATTCGTAATGTATTGTTGGAAAATAATGTTTTTCAAGTTTACTTTATTGTCACTGCAAGGAGTTTTTAACTGGTTATGAAACAGTTTCAGTTTATTACCGAACTCCTCTGTATCACCTGCATACGCAAACAAAGGCATCAGTGAGAAGACTAGACTATTTATCAATGTCTGCCCACCTGGTCAGATTCTCCTTGGGCCAGTTGTTCAAAGGTAATCTGATTGGATTTTGGTTATCAGATTGGATCAAATCTTGAAAATGGGTTGTTCAAAAGGGAAAGAAGGATTCTGAAATCGGATTAGATCATGTAATCCAATCCTAGTTTTAATCTGGATCAAACCTTCAGTTTGTGTTGTTCAAAACATTTCAGTAGGATCTGGATAACTTTGATCCAAAAAAACAGGATTTATCCTGATCCCAACAGGGGGTAGGATTTCAAGGTGGATTTCAGGAAGAAAATGTAGCAAAACTTTAAAACTGGTCAAATAATCAATTTGTATCATTTTGTGTATATACTTTTATTTTTGTGTATATACTTTTATTTATATTTTGCACTTGATTTGTTCAACTGTTCACAGTGATAAAATAGATAAAGTAGACATAGGCTACCAATTAAGCCTTTCAGTATAGTAAAGTAAAAATAAAATAAAAATAAAAATGATCTTGTCCCCATGAAATAACCCCCCAAACAGATTTGAACAACAAACAAAAATGATATATTCAATATTTCTGTCCTTCATCACTGTATATTAATTTCAAAAAAACAACCATCAGAGATGAACCTGTCAAAAATAATTTCTAACAATTGCATCCCTTACTACGCGTCCAGTTGGTCCCTCATCCTGACAGAACGCCAGAAGTTGGTCTGGTTGTATTTGTTTATGTATATTTGTTATCTGTTGTGGCTTAAATGAGTGGTCTTAAAAGAAATCATAAATAGAAGTGGATGTTTATGATATTTTTGTGTTTTGTCTCAAAATAAAAAACACTTAATGTGACCACATGTTGGCTCTTCTACCTGTTGTTCTTTACATTGCTGGTAGCCCACATTGTGATATGTTGTCCCATTTAGAGCACTGGTAATCCGGATTTGGTAATCTTGAAAACTGTGCATCTGGATCAGGGTGATCCAATCCAATATTGCTTTGAAAAACCGGCATAAAAGTAAGACGGATTACCTGATCCTGGATAGCAAAAAATGGGATTTCCAAATCCGGATCATTTTGATCCAGATTACATTTTTTGAACAACTGGCCCTTGAAATCAGATGAAACAAGCCTGTGTTTACGTTTTCCCAGCCAAAGTTACTGTGAGTATTACATTAACCAGTTAAAATGAAGCGGGAGGAGATTTTTTATTTACATTTTTTGTTGTTTTGTGGTTATTGCAGTGGAAACACCACCTACAAAATCAAAACATGAACGTTCCTTGTAGTAGCTTTAAGCATGAACACACTATATATCTAGAGCCTTCTTGAAATTAGTGTCTAGTATGAATCTGCAACAGGGTTTATTTGTTAGAATAGACATATTCAATAAAATGACTGGACTGAAAAGTGTCATTTTGGAGCTGATCATCTTGAAAAGAAAAAAAAAATGTCACAAAATTTTGTTGATGTGTCCAAAAACTGCTCACATGCATGAACTGATGAATGTTACTGAACAAGAACAATTCATTTTACACTTCTTTTTACTTTTCCTTTTTAGGGACATTGCCTTCCAGAAGGAATTAAGTCTGACTTAGGCTACATAAGGTACTGGTTTACATAACACAGCACACACTGCACATCTGAGGAGGATGAAAACTTATCAGCTGGCTGAACAACTGAATTTCTCAGTAGAATGAATTGATTTTAAACTCAAGAACTGAAACTGGTTTGAGCTTTTGTTGTGTAAATTTTCTCCATCCAAACACAACTGTTAGCATGTCAGACACACTCTACTTCCCCTCCTTTTCATTATTTGCTGTGTTCAGCTCTCAGTTTAACCGCACAGTCCCGTCACAAACAGTTTGAGCTCTTAGGCTGCTGAGCATCACTCGATGGTGTTCTTCCTGTGTTGTATATGTGGACACCAGCAGGGCTCTTCATTGCTTATGCATGTACACCTCAGATGGGAACTTTCCAGTGCAGCTCAGCTCGGTGGAAAAACACCCACACGCTCCACGTTCTGCCCCTGGTAATGACAATGATCCATGACAGGTCATAATCACATGCTGCTCGGCTGCCCGGTGAGTCTGTTCCCCCGGATCTGACCTATCAAAGGCAAATTCAATAAATGATCACATTCTTCACCTCTGTCACTTATGAGCTGTTCATCGCTGAGAAGCAGCGTCTACACTGTGTGCAACGTTGCTCATATTCACTGAATTCAGTGTGCACAAGAGAGTGTAAAAGATGTGCACACATTTGATTTTACATTAATGATTTAATGAAGAATAATTAGACACCATTGATCAGGTTTCCCCTAATGTTCAGCAAGAGGCATTTAAGCTTTTCCAAAATGTTCCAAAATTTTATTTTTTGGCAAGAACATGAACAAATTTTGTCTATCTGACAAAATGTCGATACAGGCATCATCAGTGTTATCCAGATTATTGGTTGAACCCTGATATCAGGTCACTAGGAGGATGCAAATATCTTTACTTGTGCTCTAAATTGTGCTGTGTTTGGCTCCTGAATGAATGAATTAACTAATAAACAGAATAAAACAAAATAAGAAGGTTGCCCCAGAGGTTCAACTCTCAAACAAACTGTCTGTCCTTAAAATAACCCCTTCTTTTTCATCCTGTCTTCATGAAACATGGTTTAAAAAATAGATACGTCTGTAGTTTATTTTCATATTTGTTTGCATTTGTATTTTTAATTAATTTGGATGACAGCCTGCACATGTCACCAATTTAGCAAAACTCCTATAACAAAATTTTGACTCCTATCACATTTTGATAAATAATCCTTGTTTATATTAATGATAATAATGAGTCAGTTATTTTTTCTAAAAAAATATTCACAGAAAAAATTATTAATCCTTGACAGAATTTACAGTTTGTTGCTGTCTTTGATTATTGTTAATTTATTTAAAACTGTTATATTCTATATTATAGACTTAATATGACACAGCTTCCCTGTCCAGAAAATGTTAATTGTGACCCCAGGCTGAGAACCGACAATTTATTACTTTCTTCCAACACACACACCCTCCAGCAGGCCCACAGCCCTCAGATATCCAGGGGTGGGTATATGGACCAAAATGGGCAGCAGCAAGAGTTTCCAAGCAACCGAGCTGAAAGCAGGAAGATAAGGAAGTAATGTGACCACGGTGCAGCAGCAGGGTACACTCACTCACTCACTCATTCTGCTGTTTGCATATCTTCTCCTCACCCCCTCCCCTCCCACCATCATCTTCTCCCTGCACACGCTCCTGACTGAACTTGATCCCACTGAGAAATGCAGATGAGTTTTTTGTGCTGTTGACATGATGTGACATTTAAATTTAGTTATGAGATTATCTGCCGACAGAGGATGTATGGTAATGGTGCTGTTACTGAGATCATATTAAGGCTTTTGCACCTGGGTCACTCTGCTGTTCCTAAAAGTAAAACTGAGGCATTTTACTTCAACTGCTGAAGAAATAATTTAATCATATTTGCTTACCTGAAATGTGTATTTTGTAACAGGAGAAAACATGTCACAGGAGCCAGACACTGTACTTATGAGGTATTAATTTGCCTTTTGGATGCATGTCTCATGTTTAATTAATGTTATGAACATTTATGAATAACACTGCAAAGATGATTCTGTGCTTTTATTAGTCTGTGCTCTTTTAGTTCTTATTCATGTGTTTTTTTTCTTTTGTTCTTCGCTGTAAAAAAAAAAATAAATAAAAAAATACATTTTAACCCAAAAAATTATAAGTTAAAAAGTCTCTGGGCTGGCTTGATATTAATTCAGTTCAGTTGTTCTTAAAAAAGTAAGCTTAAGATATAAAGTTGAACCAAACAAATCTGATGTCCTTTTGTTTTCTCACATTTGCAAGACGTGTGAAACTGCTCTTAGTGAATTTATTACATTTTAAAGAGGTACTGCACAATTAATCATGTTTTTTGAGCTGTAAGCTAAATTACATTACTGTACTGTGATGAAAAATATCAATGTTGGTATTAATATTGATATTTCTTGATAAATTCATGAAAATCTGCATTTTGTGAGTTCAAAATGGCCCAAAATGTCACCTTGTCTTTTAAATCATCCTGAGCCTTGCAAGGCCAATGCTGAGAGAGGCCGGGGTGGGGTGGGGTTTGGGGGGGGCTCTATGCATCACTCTTGACTCTTGAGTGGGGATCTGTGAAACAGTGCTCATTTTTAAATATATGTTGATTGAGATGCATCATTCACATGAGTTTACAGTAGTTTTTTTTAACCCAATACTTTTCAATATTGGTGTTTTTGACAGCTCCAGAAGAAGTCAAAGGCAAGATTAGTAACTCTCACAAAATGCATGCTGGGAGGTCTGTTAATACGATGATCGTGTTTCTTTAGAAACTTAATTTAATGAGTTTATTGAACTCTGTACAGTGCCTTCATTTAACTCATCATTTCAAGTTGAAAGATTTCATGAACTCATGTTTAAAAGTTCTTAAGTGATCTTCAAAAACAAATGCTTAAAAAAACGAAGCTGAATTACCTTGAACAAATAAAACGTGAACATTTACTCAAGTTAATGAGAAAAGATTGGTTGATTCCACTAAATTCCTGTATGATTTTTATAGTGATGATAATTTATGTTCTTTAAAGAGAAAATTAAATAACAAAATATGAGCACTCCTCGTTTATTCCTGCAGAAACTAATGTGTCCCTGCTTGTCAAAAGATTGATCATTTCAGGCTCTTAACATCATGTTGTGCCTGGAGACCTTCATGCGTCAGGTGCTTTGGCTAATAATTGATAGATTTAGAGAGGCGGCGTGTGGTGGGGTCACAGCTGGCTGGCTGCACTCCACAGCCGCGGTTCAGTCACCCAATGTCTCCAAGCATAGTTAAATGAAGATTAGGGTCAAAAAGTGGACATCTGAGGCCGGTATTGACAGGCACCATGTGTGCTCTGCTCGCCCTTTTGACCTTTTTCCTCTTCACCTGTGCTACAGCAAAGCCCAACGCTGGTTTGAAAACGTGGGGACGTTTCAGTAAACTGCCCTATCCAGGGGACAAGGCTTTCCTCTACGACACCTTCCCCAAAGACTTCATATGGGCGGTGGGAACGGCGGCGTACCAGGTGGAGGGCGCGTTCGAGAAGGACGGCAAGGGGCTGTCCATCTGGGACACTTTTACGCGCGGTGGGAACCGCAAGGCCACCGGGGACGTGGGCAGCGACAGCTACCACAACATCCACGCCGACATCCGAGCCATCAGGCAGCTCGGGGTCAGCCACTACGGGTTCTCCCTGTCCTGGTCCAGGATATTTCCCAACGGCACCCGCGGGAGCTACAACGAGATCGGCACCAACTATTACCGCACCCTATCAAGAGGCTGAAGGAGATCCGCGTCCAGCCGGTGGTCACGCTCTACCACTGGGACCTGCCCGACCACCTGCAGCAGACCCTCGGCGGGTGGAGTAACCCGGAGCTGGTGGGCATTTTCGAGGACTACGCCGATTTCTGTTTCCAGACTTTCGGGGATGATGTGAAGTTTTGGATCACCATTGATAACCCGTTTGTGGTGGCATGGCACGGGTACGGCACTGGAGTGGTCGCTCCCGGGATAAAGAACGACCCTGATCTCCCGTTCCGGGTTGGACACAATCTACTCAAGGTGAGTGCAGAGTAAAACTTAATTATTTAGCAATACTTATTTATTTATTTGTGACACTTTACAATAATAGGCCTGCACAAAACAAATGACAACTAGTCATGAATGACTCGATAATTGATGAATAATCAATAAGTACTTCCCTAATAATTATTAATGGAAGACTATATAGTAGAACAGAGCGGAAGATCTTATATTGATGAATTAGGTAATGAATATCTGTGAATTGATCATATGGAAGCAGTTGGTGAACGACATAAAGCTGTAATGAATTACTTAAACATTATGTACTCTTTTTGTGTCCCTTAAAGTAAAGTGATAGATAAAACTGAGTAGTCGCACACAAAAAGTGTAATCACTATGTAATGTGGGACTACTCAGTATTATCGATCACTTTACTTTAGGGGACACAGAAAATAAGTAATCATAAGATTGTGAGGGACCACTTGGTAACTACTCAGTATAATGTATCACTTTACTTTGGAAGACACAAAATGGGTTAATAATCATAAAGTAATGAGGGACTACTTAGTAACTACTCAGTATAATTCATTAGTTTACTTTGGAGGACACTAAAAGGGTAAGTAATCAAGATAAGGAGTGCTGTGTAACTAGTCAGATATGTATCCCTTTAGGGGGAAAAAGAGTAAATAATCAGAAGGTAATGAGGGAGGACGTAGTAACTACACAGCATTATGTATCACTTTACTTGCAGGGACACAAAAAGTGTAAGTAATCATAAGGTGATGAAGGACTACTCAGTAACTACTCAGTGTTAGGTATTGTTTTACTTTAGGAGACACAAAAAGAAAAAAAGAGTACCCACTGTCCTTTCCATCCTCCTTTTCTTCTTCCTACCCTCTGTCCATCATCTCTCCGTCTCTCTCTTTCTCCT
The DNA here is from genome assembly GCA_034769285.1 of Lutjanus argentimaculatus. NCBI lineage: Eukaryota > Metazoa > Chordata > Actinopteri > Lutjaniformes > Lutjanidae > Lutjanus > Lutjanus argentimaculatus. Next base: position 17,445,904 of record JAWZSL010000004.1, on the reverse strand, counting down.
CCAGGCTCATGCGGCTGCATGGCACCTCTACGACCGCCGCTACAGACCCCGTCAGCAGGGCAAGCTGTCCATGGCGCTGGCCTCCCACTGGATCAAGCCCAGTCGCACCCGCCTGAAAAGCCTGCGAGAGTGCCAGTGCTCCCTGGACCACGTCCTGGGCTGGTTCGCCCGGCCGCTCTTCATAGATGGAGACTACCCTCCCTGCATGAAGGCGAGGCTGGGTTCACGACTGCCCTCCTTCACCCGGGAGGAGAGAGAGCAGGTGAGGGGAACAGCTGACTTCTTCGCCCTCTCTCATGGAGCGGCCCTGAGCTTCCAGCTCATTAACGACAGCCTGAAGTTTGGGCAGCAGGAGGATCTGGACCTCAGGATGCTGCTCTACTGGGTCAACGCCGAGTACAAGAAGCCACCCATCTTTGTGGTGCAGAGTGGCTGGTAGGTGCAGATATTGTGTTGATTTTTGTGTACATCTGTGATGTTCTTGTGTCCTTTTCTGGTGTTTGCTGTATTGTGAAATATCTTGTCTTTACTGCTGCTCGACACAGGTACGTCCTTGGAAATACCAAGACCGAAGACCCAAAACACATGTACTACCTCAAGAGGTTCATCGCAGAGGCACTAAAATGTGAGTAATGACACAATCTGATGTCATACATCAACCCCAAGCACCATTTTACATGAAACAAGTTAGGAAAAGTTGTGACTTCAATCTGGGCTGTCCATCTGTCTATGTTTGTCACACAGCAATCGTCATAGATCGAGTGAATGTGATTGGATACACAGCCTGGTCTCTGATAGACGGCTTTGAGTGGCACAGAGAGTATGGGATACGACGGGGACTTTACTACGTCGACTTCAACGCTCCCGACATGAAGAGGGAGCCAAAGACATCCGCCACCTTTTACAGGTACGTACGATGATGTGACGAGTGGGGATTTTCAAAAGGATGCATATTGATATTTGTGCAGGTACCTGTTGTGTTTGTCCAGTAACAATACAAATGATTTTTTTTATGTCACTCCCATAAAAATGCATAAAAGTTCCAAAGATAATTCACCAAACTGTCTTAGATGCAAAACTAAAGAAGGATCATTTACACATAGGAGCTAGCAGTGTCATCTGTTGTTTCTGGAGTTCGGCTCATTCATTCACTACATCAGTTCTAGAAATCAAGTTTAATTTAAAACCTTGTTTATATTTATTTAATGATGTGCCCATTTTCAGCCAGATGTTAAAAAAAGCTGAATATTAATTACCATGACGAGCTTGAAATGCATACTTCTATTTTGGAAAAATGAATCCCCTCTGACTTATAACCTGTTCTTTGACCAAATATCACAATTCTTAAGATTGGAGAGACCAACCTTAGGATAAAATAATCAAGGACATATTGTTCAAGAACTGCGGTCCCCATTATTTGCTTACTTTTCAAGAGGAGATCAATAATGGATCTGACCTGCACTTTTTATGACCCAGAACCTTTATGGATATACATCATAAACTATGAACTATTAGGTTATTGTTATCATTAATTACCTTTGTCCTTTCTTATGTTGTTGTTTGTTTGGTGCAGTTTTAAGTGCAGTTGTTTTTTATGTTTTTTTCTTTGTTTATTTGTCCTTTTGCTTGCTCATCTGTGTGTTCTTTTGCTGAGGTGTGTGGGGGCTGGTGAGGCACATGGGGACGCTCAGTGTACTCTGTTGTGCTTGTATGTTTACCTTCCACCTGCTGCTTGGTGTTGGTTTATGGTACAGAGTTGGGACCATGTAAGCCACAGGTCTCTGCACTCAAGTCCCAAGTCACAACTGAGTCCCAACCATCGTCTTTTGAGTCCAAAACAAGTCATAATGCACTCTTCATCAAATGTAATGCCGTTTTAACAAGAACATCAAATTAGCATGCCGGGCCCCAGTTTGAAGTGGAGGCTTCCTGTACCATCCTGTCCAACTTACATTGTGTTCAGTTTAGTCTTTTAATTAAAGTTTTTTTTTTTGTTTTGTTTTTTTGCTGATAAAATTGTACGTATAATGGCATTTGCATTCTGATTACTGCACTAGTTTTCGCTTTCAGCCCAGCTTCACCTGAAGTGAGGATTTTATTCATTATTTCTAAAGGAACGTCATACAGAGGAATGGTTTCCCAGAACTTCCAGAGAACAGACCAGCACAAGGAATCTTCCCTTGTGATTTTGCCTGGGGGGTATCTGCCAACTCCATACAGGTAGGCTGTAAGTGTGTGGGTATGTCGAGGCTCAGAGGAAGGAGTGTGTGTGCTGTATGTGTGTTTGTGGCAGGTCAAATGTACCAAAGGTCTGCTGATGTCTGCTGATGAATGAAACACAGCTAGAATACTTCCTCAGAAATCGAGGAAACATTAACGATGTATTAACTTTGGTTCAGTATAAACCTCACTAACATTGTGTGAAGTCAAGTGTTAAGTTTTCTTAACTCTATTTATAGTTCATAATTATTCTTTAACTGTTATTTTTTCCCTCCCATTCAGTAGACAAAAAATTTAAAAACAAACAGCAGCTGCAGTTTTTCTCCTCCGTGTCCAACATAAATTATGTTCATCACATTGTTTTGAAGTTGCAGTTTTTTATGGTGAAAGTCCAGCTCAGAAACAGCCTCGACGATGACTTGTCTCTTAATCATAAACCACACAACCTCCCAGCGTCTGCCAGCTGAGCTGAACAGCACAGGACCCGCGTTTGCCCCGTTTGGCCTTTGTTTGCACTTGTGTTTATGAGGTAAACGCAGTGTGAGAGGGCGACTGAGTGCATGTTTACACGAGTGTGTTGGTCTTCACGTCGTAGGTGGAGACCATGCCCAGCCAGTTTGCTGACCCCAGTGTTTACCTGTGGAACATCTCCAACAACGGAGAGCTGATGAGGCTGGAGGGCTTCAGTGCTCCTCCTTTACGCCGAATTGCACACTGTGCTGACTACGCCACCATACGACAACAGGTGGGTCCTCCTACAGTCGCACAGTCAGAGTTGGAATTAGTTGGAAAGCACAGGTGTTACTAATAGCTTTAATGATGGCTTTGATGCAATCAGCTGGCTCAGTAAGCTGTGACAGTGCGTGCGCAACAACCACACCCCAAAACAAATTTTATTGTAATTATATACTGTAGCAAAGAGAGTATTTAAAAAAAAAGTGCTGGATGATAAAAAAAAAAACAGGAAATGTTGAAAAAGAGAGAGATCTGCACACCAAAAAGGTCCCGGACATTTATTTATTGCTGCGTGATGTTTTGAACACAAGGCTCCTCCTCAGACTGCCTCTTATACATACAGAGAGTTGTGTCACCCTAAATACCCAAAAAGTTCACAAACCCAAGTGACATAACTTACCAGGTGTGGGTTGCTATCAGTGAAGTTGTAGGAAAACTTACTCTTATCATTTTACATAATATATATATACACAAATCTTTTCAAAAAATTACGTATCTATATATTTCTGTGTATTTACTATATTTGGCAAACACACACAGTGGGGCAGTGTCCATGTATGGGAAGTAAGTGAGGGATCCTGTTCTTGTGAAGTTACTCGCAGCACCTTGATTTTCTTATACTTTTATTTAAATGAACATTTTTGTCACTTGGGGTTCATATTTGTACTATAATGAAGGTCAGAGGACAGAAACGTCATAATAATATGAATAGCCTGCAAGTGATTGTCGGTGTGCGGGATTTTTTGGTCCAGCACACTTGTCAATACACTTTCTGGTGTGGTAGAATTTGATAATAATCATAAACAGTAAAGTACCAATAAAGTAGATTTAGCGTACTTTAAAGAGTAAATAAGTTAATAAAAACTACATTTTTTAGTTAACTGTAATGTTCTTGTATAATGTTTTGCCCCACTAACAATACTCAAAAAAAGTTGTTTCACCAGGGTGTATAAAAGTTAAAGCTACGATGTGTTTATTCCCCCTTCCTCTCTTTAGGTGGATGAAATCCGGCAGGTGGGGGTAAATTACTTCCATTTCTCCCTCAACTGGTCAGCTCTGGTGCCCACAGGTGATGTAGATCATCCCAACACCACCCTGCTGGGCTACTACCGCTGCTTCACCCGCCAGCTGCTGCAGGCCAACGTCATGCCTGTGGTCACCTGTGGCACCACACACGCCAACGCAGCAGCCTGCCGGCCCCGCTGGACACCGCCAACAAGTGGCTGAACAGGTCAGATACAGTCAGGATTGTCGGGGTAAAGCTCTTTTTTTTAAACTCCAGCAGCACTACTCCTCTTTAGTGGCTGGTTTCTCATTTCTAAATTATTTGCATGAATGCTGAGTAAACCTCTGCTCCAAACACAGAGCTAATGTACATTCTTTGTGGTTACGTATGGTTTCATTACAATTCAAGATAATTAGTAGACTGGTCTGATGTAAAAGCAAACATGCAATAACTGTTCACAGAACAGTCTGTCCTCGTTGCCATCAACATGAAGCCATCTTTTATGACTTGCTGCCATGGTTTCATCTTTTCTCTTCCTGTAATAAAGAGATATTAAACCCAGTAATCACAATGTTTGAGGAACAATCTGATGTATTGGCATGTTTATCTTTATTGGCAAAACATTTAGGGCCAGTTTCACAGACAGGACTTAGATTAATCCAGGAGTCGGTCTTAATATCTACTAGTTAAACTTGGACATTTAAGGAGCTCGCATGAATGAGGTTTAAATTTGGACTGTGGAGTCCTGGAGTAAGGTAAATAACTATTGTGAATCTGGAGACGAACAAGAGCAGAGGCATGAAGAGTTTGTTCAGAAAACTTTAATGAGATGAAAAAAATGCTACTAAAACAAATCATCTTCATTTAGATCAGAGCTGCCCAAAGATTAATTAAAAGAATATATAATATAAATAGTTGTTCATGCTGTTTTATTTATTTATTTTTTTTGGCAAAAATGCTCTTTAAGAGGCGCCTCATGTACTAAGAATGTAGTCTTTGTCCGACAGCCTGGGTGTGATCCCAGCTACAGTTGGTCCTCTCTCTCGCTCACCTTTCCTGCTGTCTGTCTTCACCTGTCCTGTCCAATAAAGGCAAAAGGCAAAAAATGTTTTTAAAAGCTGTTTAAATACATAGTACCCTAATTTTTTAATAATTTTTCATAATCTGAGCAGCCAGGCAGATTGACAGGTCGTGCAGGAAGTCAGTCAATTAAGAGAGAGATCTGCAAAGAAAGTAATAAAAAAAGATGTGCACATCCCAAATACCCAAGGTGATTAGCGCTGGATGATTAAAAAAAAAATCAGGAAATGTTGAAAAAGAGAGAGATCTGCACACCAAAAAGGTCCCAGACATTTGAGCAGCCAGGCAGATTGACAGGTCGTGCAGGAAGTCAGTCAATTAAGAGAGAGATGATATATATATCACAAAACTATAGGCAAATGAGGCACATTTCACTTGTTTTTACAGTACAGTTCAGTTGTAATGTGTCCCAAATTGCCCTTTAAGAAAGTCCAATAAGGGTCTAATAAAGGGTCTAATACTGTCTAATAAAGAACATATTATTTCTATTCTAATAATAAATGACCTCGAGTCCTTGGTCTTATTAGTGTGCTGTAAAACAGAGTGACCTAATTTTCATATAGATGTATTCTGACACAAATGCAATTCTGCATGTGGGTTTTTTTCCTCAGAGAGACTCTAGAGGCGTTTGCAGACTACGCCAGACTTTGTTACAGAGAACTCGGTGCCCACGTGAAGATGTGGATCACCCTGAACGAGCCTAACGATGAGATGGTGAGCTACCAGGAGGGTCATCAGATGCTGCGGGCGCACGCTCTCGCCTGGCACGCTTACGACCGCGAGTTCAGACACACACAGGGAGGACAGGTCAGTCAAACTGCAGAGTGAGATGAGGTGATAATGGAATTTTCTTAATTATTATTTGATTTATTTTAAGTAGTGTTTTTGTGATGTCTTTGGGTTCATAAAAGAGTGAAGAAGTCACAGATGATCACTTGTACTTCCATGTTTTGTGTCGTGTCTCAGGTGTCTCTGGCTCTGCACATGGACTGGGTGGAACCAGCGTTTTCATTCAGCCGTGAGGACGTGGAACCGGCTAAAAGGGTTTTAGACTTCCGGGTCGGCTGGTTTGCAGAGCCGATCTTTGGCAGTGGGGACTATCCTCTGGGAATGAGGAGCTGGCTGCGTCAGCTCAACTCACTTGAGTACAAATACTTAATTTATACTCCAATACAGTCACTTTGTTACAGCACATGAACATATCATTTTGGCTCTGTGTATTTCTGGTTATAATTTAGGACTTAGACTTAGAGGGATATCACTAAGTATGGCATTTTTAGCCATGCTAGTGGTGTGGCTTTATGGTCTGTTGATCAGTCCATCACTTTGCTCCAGACTCAATTATCTCAACAACTATAGGATAGATTGCCAAAAGATTTTGTACTGACATTCATGATCCCCAGAGGATGATTTTTTTTTCACTCTTCACCACCATCAGGTCAGAATTTTTACTTGTCCAGTACTTATGTTTATAAACAAATACCTGCAAAACGAATGGCCCATTCCCATCAACCTCAGCTGTACTTTGTGTTTAGTTAAGGCAGCCAGATTTCTGAAATAAAAACCAGGATATTTATTTAGTCCCGGCGGTCAGTATGTCATTGAAATATCCAGTGTTATTATCTATGAAATCAGAATGGGGGACAAAGCCATGATAACTGTTGTACTGTAATAAACTATGGTGTAGGCTGACTGATAAAATTGAATATTAACCAAGTAACTTAAAAAAAACATGCCAGACAATCATAGTCAACTACAATCATTCAATACAGTGTATTTAATTATCTATATTATTACTGTTTTTTCAACAACTGAGCTTGTGGGGGCAGTGATTTTTGTGCAGCTGACTCAAATCTCAAATCCGAGAGATTTCAGTGGGACTGTCATCAGCCTATTGTCAGTGACCATGCATAAATCAACTTCTTGTCCTAATTTTTAACCTTTAAAAGCGTATGGAGCAGGCCCAGTGGAGTGGTTTGTCATTAATATGAAGTATATACAATTAATAGTTAATGGGGCGAAGCTAAAACTGCTAACTTCTTTCACTGGTTAAATCTCGCTGTTATATCAGCTCCTATATGTGCCATCTTTTCTGTGTTTCCACAGCCTGCCAGTGTTCAATGAGGAGGACAGACAGCTGGTTAAAGGGACGTATGACTTCTTTGCTATCAGCCACTTCAGTACCAAGCTGGTGACGCATGCCAAGGAAGACTCGTAAGACACAAAACATATAAACAGGAAAGAAGTTTGGAAGAAAGGTGTATGACATGCAACATATATATCCTCTGTCAAGATAAATGAAGATAGATATGTTGCCCTGTTATAGTGATACTTAAGCATTTTAAGGGCATGAGATCACAATTTTGTCATTTCTGTAACTGCAGCTACACCTACACAGCAATGCTGGAGGTCCAACACATGATAGACACCACGTGGATCATGTCTCCGAGGCCTGTTGTGCCCTGGGGCCTGAGGAAAGCCCTCAACTGGGTGAGACTGGAGGGGCCTGAACCCCTGTTTGTCTGGGTTGCAGACTTGAGTCATTTCGCCTGATCTTGTACAGATTTGTGAAGAGCTGATGGAGACATCTCATGGGATTTGATCCGCTGTAAACTCACAACCACGTGTATTTCAAGTTTAAGTTTCATCCTACTTAAAAATGTATTTTGCTTATTGATTTTTCACTTGGATGTTTGACCGTAGGAGACCTCTCCAGCAGTCAAACTTTTGAAATTAACAATATTTCCATATTTATAGATTATGGATTTTTCAATGAGAGAAAAGGAGTAGATTGTTGTGTTTTTTTATGGACGAACCACACCAGTAACAAATTATTGTCCAGAGCAGTGTATTTTTAAATATCTTAAAACATTTCTGGAGTTTATCTTAAAATGTCATTATAAATCATGAGTGACTTCTTGATATTTTACCTGGATGCTGTAAGAATACTATTTTATGATGCACCAGATCAGTTAATCAGTTAAACTGATAAACTTTTATTGTGACAACCTTTAATTGAACTTCACTGCTTCCCCGATAAATGTGCACAGTCACCATATACATGCATCAGTGTCTCTATGTCCCCTTGATTAAAATGGGAGCTCTACTTTATTTGCATGTTGGCATGGTGAATCATAGTGTCAGAGCTCTGTTGATGATGGCTTTTTGCATTCACAAGCTTAACTTGGAGTGAGCATTGCTGATTGAATGGACTCCAAGTTGACATAGCCTGAGAAGGAAAACTCTGAGTCTTCAGTTTCAGAACAGCTGATTAGAGTTCAATGTTTGTCAAACCTGCCTTTTGGAATAAACCCCAGGTCTGGGCTGAGTGCCTTGCTTTGCACTTTGAGTGGCTAAGATAATTCAAATGCTGATGAACCCTGAAGGTGAAGCATAGTAGCAGACGCCAACTGCACAGTCTGTGAACGCAGCGTGATTTGGACACACTCTGATCTGGAGTCAAACACGTAACCTTTACATCACATCGTGTGCCATAAAATGTTGAAATGTTCTCATACAAAGGAAAAACTCAAGTAAATTGTCTCACTGTGATAAACTGTGAGAACCTGACAGATGAAAGCTGACATTGCTCTGTGCTGGGTCAGGTGAAGGAGCACTACTGTGATGTACCCGTCTATGTGATGGCTAACGGGGTCCAGGAAGACCCAGCCCGCTTCCAAGACAGCCTGCGAGTCTACTATCTGTACAACTACATCAATGAGGCGCTGAAAGGTGAGACTACAAACACACACATCCTGCTGCTGTTGAGATTTTGTACGATCAATGCAGTGTACCTGGAGCTGAATATTATTATCCCTGCGTGTGTGTGCTGAGTGATCAAACCTTCAGAGGCGATTGAAGTTTTTTCCTCTCTGGCCTCTGAACAGCTTAATTATTAGACAGGTATTTAGGTCACCAACCCTTGAATAGTTTGCTTACTCAGAACACACACACGTAAGTGCACAAAAATATCAACACAGATGCACACACACGCACATGCAACACTGAACTGTCGAGTCAATGTTACCTGCGATCCACTCACCTGTCCTTGTAAAGTTTATTGAGTTACACTTGAGTGGAAACTTCAGTCAGCACTTTGCTGTGTCATGTTGTGATGTGCACATACTGTCATGTTACTGAACGTTGTAGTGTGCTCTGTCATGATGTAGAGAGTGAGGTTTAAAAGGTTGTGTAAAACGTAAATAAAAACAGAATGCAAAAATTTGTCCTTCCTCCTCCCTCCTCAGCGTACACTCTGGACGGTGTGAACCTGAAGGGTTACTTCGCCTACGCTCTGACTGACCAGAGGGACCCTGGGTTCGGCTTGTACGGCCACGTCCACGAAGAAGTCATCGATAAGGCCTCTCTCTCAAACTACCGCAACATCATCCAGCACAACGGCTTCCCCATCCAGGGGGCTGCGCCTCAGCAGTGTCCCAGCATGCCTCAGCCCTGCCTAGGCTGCCATGTGCTGGTCAAGAGGCCCGTGGTGGGCTTCCTGACTCTGGTAGGTTCAGGGGTGCTGATCACCCTGGGCCTCATTATCTACTACACAGCCAAGAGACACAAAGAGTGCTACTGAAGGATTTGTTTTTGTCTTTTTATAAATGACTCAAGGGGGAAAAGAAGAGCTTATTGTTAAGCTGTGTAGAGTTCAGTTTTACTGTACAACCATGAATTATTGTACTCATGGCACCTTTACAATAAATTAAGTCTGAATAATGAAAGTTGATCAATAATCTTCACATTTTAGGTGATAGAACTGTGCAAAACCTGCAAGGCACCTTTTACAGTTTATAAACCCATGAAGGCCCATTCTTTATGTTTTTAGATGTTCTGAAAACTCAAATGCATCTCCGTTTGTTTTTAAAATATTATGGAATGACTACTATGGACTGGCAGCTTCATTTCCAGGCTTAAAGGAGAAATGTGTAATACATTTACTGCACTAAATTATAAGTTTGTATTTTCAGAGCAGAGGGCTTTTATTTTCCAGATAACAGAAGTAATTTTACATCGACAGACGATTGAGTTATAAAATAACGTGAGAGTTAATAATATAAATGTGCTCGTGTGCTGCTGTTCAGTGTCAGTGTCTGTGCAGCCTGCATGCGACTTTGAGTCTGTGGGGGAGGGGGCATAGATTGATTATTAAATGGGGATTCGACCTATTTAATGCGCCATTTATGGCTCCAATTCACCATTTGGATGGCAGTACTCATTTCTGAATGCCGGGTTATTACATATTTCTCCTTCAACCCTTGTTCCACAAGGGCTTTCAGACCAAATGAGGTAAATTCATCATAAACATGAACTTTAGGTACCTGAATCACAAAGGAAGCTCTACAGGCTACTCACATTTTAAGTTGTTGAATGTCACTGGATCAAGAGGTCTGATAATACACCTCACCAAACTGTCTAATTCCAGTTCGGCATCGTCAGTTTAAGCAAAGTTTATTAGTCACAAAAACATTTAACATAATAAGGGGAGAGACTTTTAAGAAATCATCACTTCATTTTTAAAACACTTGACCAAAGCGGCTCATTATCAGTTTTAGATGACGGTGTTTATCACAGAATGTCTGTTTGTGCGTTTATGCTGTTTCTGTTTTTTAAGCCCTCTTGCTCTCCATCATGTTGCTAAGATCATTTCCCTGGAGTATCTAAAGGAGTTTTTTTCTAGCTGAATTCTATGTTTCAACCTGCCTTTTAATACATATCACAGGACTATTTTAAAAGTTTTTTTGTCCAATAATGAGCTATTCACACTTGTTTGGTTTGGTAGTTTTTATGGCTGTAATGAATATTTATCTCCCCTAAGTGTTCAACTGACAATAAATTTGCTTAAATAAGGAGGTGAAAAAAACAAAAAAACAAAAAACAAAAAAAAATGCAGACACTATATCTTTTGGTGTATTTGAGCTCAGAATTAGACACTTATGATGCCCCGGTTTGATTCAGACTGAGAACCTTCACTTTCACCCTGTTTCCACTGTCTCACATACTGGGACAGTTTGAGCCACACCAGAATTTTAAATGTTGACACTAGTACATACTAATATTTAAAAAACAACATTTGATACCTCTTGTGAAACCACAAACAAAAAGTCCTCAGCACACAAACTAGGATTTTGTTTTTATTAACAAACTGCACAAGTGTGGGTACAGAAAACATCACTGAAAACCTACTGGTTTTGCTGATTCACCCCAAATTTCAGGCAGGATTTAACTGAACTGAAGTCTTCAATGAGCACTTAGATAATTTTATTTATGCCTTTGGTACTTTTGATACTATAATTAATGGATACTGTATTATTTTAAACATGTGGTATTGAAAAAGTACTGAAGTATCAATACTTTTGACAACCTTATTGCAGGCAGTGTCATGTTTATAACACCCAGCAGCCACTCAGGTCAAGCTTGTTATGATTTCAGGAGCGATGGTCAATGAGGTGGCGTGTCACAGTAAGGATTCGACATTATGTCTGCTCATGGTAATAAAACACAGTTTATATCCATTCAGAAACACCAGACTTTAAACATGTTCTAAACAAAGTAATTTATTGTAATGTTCTAGTGTAAATTTTTAGAAAACATCTCTTGTCCTTGCAGTATATTCTTAAATGCATGAAGCCTTGTTGGGGCACAAGAGCAAGTTGTATCTGTATTTAAGTCCATTCAGAGTCAAAACATCATGCCATCCAGACCGTCCTCCATGAACTTCTTGTAGATGGCCATAAACTTGGCGGTGAAGGCCTCCAGGTGGTAAATAGCTTTGTTGCCCAGCTGCAGTCGGTGTTCGTAGTGGGCTGCCATGTGGGCCACCTCTGTCTTCAGCTGGCCGTCGCAGTTCCTCAATAACTCTGTTACCAGACCCTGGTAGAGAATTGGACAAAGAGAATTAGTACTCATTATTGGGGTATTTTACAAGGCACTTGTACTGTAAGTTTAAGCCCAGCATTTTCATATACATCATGTATAAGTAAAGTACTTTTATATGTCGTATGTTTATGTCGTCTGTTTAAAGCCTTGTCTAGTCTGAAGGTGTCTCAGATTTGTTTTTCTGGTGTTTAACATGTAAAACTGGAATCGTGATCTCAACTCTCAGCAAGAAAAATTGTGATTCACATTTTAGAAAGAATTGTGTAACCTTATCTCTCACTGTAGCAATCTTTTCCATAATGTTGTCAGACACTTAGAGTAACAATCTGAACCCGTCAGTGGCAAAAACAAGCAAACAAGAAAATCACCTGTTCTGCATGCTCCACTGGTGCACCTGTGCTCCGTATCTATCACTTTTCCTCACTTCCATCACAGTTAGTTTTTGTGATTTGGAGCCTCGATTTGTTAAGTTTACAGCCTGTCATGTTGTTGCATTTCTCTGTGTACAATAATGCAGCTAAAAAGCAAGAACTTAAACTCTTTTACCAACCATTCTTTTCATCTTCTCTCATCAGTTAAACACCAGTGCAAGTTATAATTTTTCTAATAAGTGGGGCAGCTAGTTAAAAAAATCAGTAATTCCTTACTCAATGTTCTCCTTGTGTGATTTTTTTGTATGCTGCTATTTTATTGTTATATTAATGCATACTGACTGACAAAAAAAAAAAAACTGTTCAAGTGGAAGAATCTCAGTTGGCTGAGGGGTCTTCAACTATTGAGGAGGCAGCCCTACCTTAAACTGTTCTGAAAACTGTTTCAGTATTTTGATGGGAGATGAGCCATATCAAACGGTACCTTCATAATGATATCAGGAGGGATGCAGTGAGTCAGCAGCTCGTACAGTCTGGCTCGAACCTCCAACAACCTGGAACAGAGACGGACATGACTTCAACGTTAAAACATCCCCACAAGTCTGTTCAACTTTCTTTAGTCACTATCAGAACCAACTAAACCTCATCTCTTTGCCTCTCCTACCTCTGAGGGCTCTGCTGGCTGACGATGGCATTAGCTGTCTCTCTGAGGTAGACTTCCCAGTCTGTAGCTGGGACGTCTTGGTCCACTGAGAAAGGATACCTGGAAAAGATTAACACAGGCTAAACAAGCCGGTACTTTTCATTTACATTCCATTGTAATCCACAGATAACACCGTCGAGGAATGCTAATACAGTTGGTGACATCTTACTGCTGCACTCTGCAGGCTTCACACATCAGAAGGGCTTTGCGGAGGTTGCGACCAGACTTCTCAGCGATTTGTTTGGCCAGTTCAGGTGGGAGGAGAAGACCCTCCTTTTTACAGACTGATGTCAGAACACTGCAGACCTGGCAAACAAGACAAACAAAAGGGAAGTGAAGATAAAATTATTGTCATGATCTAGACTTAACTTATAAGCATTCTAATACACTACTTTCAGATGATAACTAGCTACTATTTAAAGCACATCATCTCCATCTTGCCTCTTCTGTGCTCGGCAGAGGAACTCTGACAGCCAGACAACGGCTCCGAATCGGCCCAATGACTTTGGAGGTGGAGGTAGAACACAGGATGAGACGGCAGGTGGTCATGTACTTTTCCATTGTCCGGCGCAAAGCATGCTGGGCGTCCTTCGTGAGTCTGTCCACCTCTGTTAGCAACACCACTGGGAACAAAAGTGTGCCGATTACTACAAGAGTGACAATCTGATATCATGGTTTTACATGGAGGAAACTAGTAAAAAGAGGAAAGATGATCCTCCGTTGCTCTAGAATATTGACTGAACATGGAGCAACATTCACAGGTTAAAGTGGCACAAAGCAATGAGTCTTTCCAACCTTTGAACTCTCTCTGGGTGCTTGACTGGATCTGTTGAGACTGAGCCACAGTTTTAATCAGCTCCTGAACCACCACACGGTCTTGGTTTCCAGCATCACTGTGTGACAGAACAGAAATGTTTGAAGTCAAAAAGTGTTCTTTTGGTCTGCTACACAAAATATGCAATATTTTTAGATTATACTTCAACCATAAAGACCTATTGATAATATCTAAACTTGCAGAGTTGAATAATCAAGTACCTCCATGCAGTAATTAAGTCAATGCTTTAGTAAAAATATTTAGTTACCTTGGGTTGACTTCCAGGTGGTAGTTGCTGGCTATTGTGTTGATCTCAATTTTTTTCTTTGACGGAGCCTGGAGACGAAAAACACAAACACAACACATATTGTAAGGTGGTTAAGCATTGGACAGGGGGTCTAGTGATTATGTATTCATTATTTGCCCTCTCACCACAATGGTCTGGTGCTCTATGCGAAGCTTCTCCACTCCAGCTCCATACAGCTCCCTCAGCAGACACATGATGCGGGTCTTCTTCCCGGCACCGGATGGACCGTAAACCAACAAGTGAGGGAAGTCGCCACATTGAACCTGAAACAAAACAGAGGATACCCTTTATAAGATTCGGTTTGTTCGGGCTCCGCTGGACTATACACAGGGTTTCAAGGTCTGTGGTGCTGGTGTCCTGCAGAACAGATCTTTTTTTTTCCATGGCAGCCATTTTAACATGAAACAGTCGTGTAAACACAGGTGTTATCAATTATATTAATTAAGGTTCTGCTCCATTCAGGTCAAACGGAGTCAGGGTGCTGTGATTGTACATGTTGGCTCACTGGAAAGGCTCTGCTACACTAAATGGAACGGGACCTTAATTGGTATCACCTGTGCTTACCCTACTAGTTCATATTTTCATGGCTACTGTGAAAAGGGTCTACTTGCAGCAGGTTGAATTTTTTGTCTGATAATTAGTAGACCTATTTTAAATGCAATTTACATTAATCATATCTATAAATCTATATTCAAAGTCCCATTATTAATTGAAATAGTTTACTTATTCCCAAATTATATGAAACTGGATCAGCACATACACACATGAACATGGGACACACTCATAACATGCCATGCTCAGGCAGGGAGGAAGAGAAGAGGGAAAATATACTGTGTCTAACTATATGGGGCCTCGTTGAAATAAATGTTTAAGGTAGTGATTCTCAAACGTTTTTCTGTCCATGCATATTTTTTTAAATGACAAATTACCATTACCATCAGCAAACTCCTAATCATTTATTTTTCCTATATTAATTATTGGCCTTTTCATTAAACCTAGTTTTTTTTTTCCTGGTCATCCATGTCCCACAGTGAGAAAAAAAGCACTAAACATTGATGGTGTTACTTTGCAGGCATAAAATATATGTAGTAATGACAGCAATTCTGCTGGACTTTAAAAGCAGTGCTTATGGTTTGGCAGGGGCATATTTGAGTTCTGGCACTGGGCTGGTTTTTGGACCAGTTTTATTACACAGACCTGGTGACTCTAACTATTCCATTACTTTCCTTTATTGAACAATGTGTGTATTATCAACTAGAATAGATCAGTGCATTGTGCATAAATACATCTATGTATGCTAAGCTTGTGCAATAGCATGAGCAAACAGTCATCTGTGCATTCAACTGTCTATTACAGTAGTTTTATAAAGTAAATTAAACCAGTCGATATTAGCCATGACGCAGCTGCAGAGTCTGATGCTAATGCTAGCACAGCCTGAACACGTTAGCTTCTCTCACCAGGTTCTTCAGTTGAGCCGCCTGCTCTTTATGAAAGTCCAGTTTAACGAGGGACGTCGGCCGATATTTGTCCACCCACAAACTCATCGCGTTATTCACTTAGTGACCGTTTTGTGACTCCGTGTTGTTGACAGCAGACAGGCTGTTCGAGCTACTCTCCCGCGAAATGTATTCACACACACACACACACAACCCGCGCTGTCGCTTCCTGTTCAGCTACGGAGAGTCTAGAGGCTCAAAACTGCTGCGCGCGAGTGGTTAATCTACTTTTTCATCGTGAGAACCTCATTACAGCACATAGAACTGCTTTACATGTATAGTCCAGGTGGTATGTCAAAATAATATCCACTTTCCCACTAAAGCGTGAAACTTGATAAACCTGTACAGGTGAATAGTTAATGGTGAATTCAGTGAAGTTGTGAGGA
The DNA here is from genome assembly GCA_034769285.1 of Lutjanus argentimaculatus. Lineage (NCBI taxonomy): Eukaryota > Metazoa > Chordata > Actinopteri > Lutjaniformes > Lutjanidae > Lutjanus > Lutjanus argentimaculatus. The sequence goes on along the minus strand of JAWZSL010000004.1, from coordinate 17,429,904 downwards.
GGAAACCTCAACTGCAAAATAATGTTTTACTCCTCCTGTTAAAAGGGATGTTCTGTTTTAAAGCTTTTCTAAAGTGGATGCTGTCAAAGATAGAACTAAATAACTACACTAGATTGTTAAGATGTAAGATTTAAGAGTAAGATTTAATATGGATAGTAATTTTGCCAGAATGATATTGAATCTGAGGAACATGAGTGTTTAGTTACAGAGGAGGTACAAGTGTAGGCTACCTGTTTTTTATATGATATATGTATGTTGTTTTTTATGCAAAACAAAGAGTGAATCTCTATGTAATAATATTTTGATTATTGGTTGATTTTATTTACGTAAATGTCAATAAAGTAGCTCCATGTTTTATACAGTTTAAAAATTGCTTTAAAAAGAGGCGCCTCAGACTTTCTGATTTATTGGCAATATATACAGATTGAAATTAACCTTACATTAAATCAATTTAATGTATTTTTTCTTTTCTTTATATATGAAGGTATTTATTATTTCTTTTTGTTTTGAGGTTTATTGTGTTTTTGATTTATGCTGCTTGGATTTATTGTCGTATATGTTTAAAATTATATTGCTTTATTTGTTATTTTAAGATGTTGAATGAAGGTTAAAAGCATAAAAGTAATATCATGTCTGTTGCATGCATGTTGCGAAGAATCTTAAAAGCTTAAGCTTTTTGTTCTCAGCAGTACAGGGACTGTCAATGAGATGGCATATTTGCCACCTCGTATGCCTGTCCTCAACGGTGTCCTTGAACCCTCTTGTCCTCTGGAACACCTTTTGGAGCCTTTGACAGGTCTCTGTTGCCATGACATCAACATCCAGGTATTCCATGCTCCATTCCATTATCTTTTGTTGTTATGTCCATCTCAGTAGAGATTTGTGGATGAGACTTGTCTCTTGTTGTGGTTGGGGGTCCAGGAGAAGATGAAGGGTTAAAAGGGTTAATTTTTCTCCTATATGCCTCACAAGCAGGTTAATCTGGGTATATCCTACATGGAATTTGAAGGATAGCATCTTTTGTGTTGCAGCAGATTTGCTGGTGTTTACACTGAAGACAGTAAGGCTACACAACAAGGAATGTGAAGCAGTTAATCCCATGCAACAAAAACACCATGCGATCATACCGTTTCATAATGAGGAGGTGTGAGGTCACTGGAGGAGCTCATCTCGTGATTTTTGGTTGCATGTTGCGGCTAGAGTTGCAACATTTAATTGATTAATTGTTTAGTCGACAGAAAGAAAATCAGCCATCAACTATTTTGATAGCTGATTTATCGCTTCAGTCCCTTTTCAAGACAAAATGACAAATATTTGCTGGTTCCAGCTCCTTAAATGTGAGGATTTCCTGCTTTTGTCTGGGTTTTGGACTGTTAGTTGGTGATGATGTCACTTTGGGCTCTGAGAGATTCTGTTGGGCATTTTTCATTTTTTTAATAGACAAAATAATTAACAGGGAAATTAGTCAGTAAATTAATCTATAATGGAAATAATTGTAAGTTGCAGGTCTACATGAGGTTTCTCTCTTAACATGTTGATTTTTGTACAGGCGGTGAAACATTAAAAAAGGTAAAAACTTAACACAGGCTCACATACTAACAACAAATTTAATCCCATGTTTCTGTCATGCAGTGATAGTGTTTGAACATATATTTTTGTTGCTTATCTGACTACATGCATGTGGATGTTTGTTGTCTAAATGAGGTTTTGTTGTCTTTAACATTTTACATAGTATCCACAGTACACACTGTCAAGATAACGGCTTATATAATTCGCTATGGATGTAGTTTGATAAACTTTTATGTGCTTTCCATCTGTGGCATTGATTTGTAGAGTTAAACAAGACAATCATAACAAACCTAAGCTGTTATAGATGCTTATTATTTTCCTCTAATTGTTTTATTTCATGTATACTGTATCTGCCTACCCTTCTCTGCCTCTCTTCTTTTCCTTTGCCCTGGATTTCCCCAGCCTGACCCAGGTAACTATACCTCACGATGACAGGAATGTTATATATGGGGGGGGGGGAAGCGTGTCTCAGCAGGTTGGCGTAGCTTGTATGGAAAATACATTTTTGAGTTAAATTAATATGCATCCATCATCACACCGGTGTCGGACAGTGTAACATCTGTGACTGGTGGGTGAAGCTGCTCAAGTTCATTCAAGCCAGATGAAGTTCATTCATAATTATCAATTTTACTCATGAATCAGTGTTTTAAAGCAGGTTCCCAATCTTTCATCCCGGATAGATCACATATCAGTTGAGCTAATCCCTCATTATGTTCCAAATATGTTAACTTTCAGTTGATTTTAAAGTGGATGCTATTTACCAACATCTTACTTACTTAACATCTTTAGTCACCATTCGGTTTCAGCTGTTCAGTAATTTTATACTGTTTAACTGTTTATCCATTGCTTTTAGTTCACGATTGTAACTTATACAACTTCTCCATAACTATTTTAACTGTTTATGCATTAGTTGCGTCACTATTTCATCTGGCTACTTTACCAAATTGCTTATGATTAACTCTTTAGCTACATGGTTTACATGCAGTTTTTATAACGTTTCAACTGTTCATCCATTACTTTTAGCCAACTATTTGAACTGTGTATCCGTTACTTTGCTAAATAATTTATCCATTGCTGTTAGCTAACTTTGAACTATTTGAACTGTGCATTACTTTTTTGCTATTTTTAATTATCCAGTACTTCTTGCTAACAATCTCAATTGTTTATCTTACTTGGTCGGGACTCACTATTTTAAAGGGTCTGTTCGCCCAAGAAGAGTGAAACTTTCATTGCCATTTGGTTTGCGGTCCTTTGATTTAACAAACTCAACATCAAAAAAACCTCAGACCTTGTTGTGAAAACTTAATGGATAGTTAGATAATACTAACATTTTATTGTGTTTGTGAGTGATGATACGTAAAAGCAATCCAGATTAGAATAAGTTCACTCTTAACTCTTAGTACCCCTCTGCCTTGACCAGATCTTTTTCCCCGAGACCTTGAGGGTCAAACAGGCCTCAACAGGCAGAATCATCCTCAAGGTTAACAAATAACAGGTCTTTACTCCTGACCAAAGACATTCCCTCCGAAACATGAAATTCAATGTTTGCTGGCAAACTTGAGGAATTCCACAGTTCAGCGACAGTATTTTTAGGACTATAAGTACTTTCTTGTTGATCAAGGCTTACAGCTTTGCTGCAGTCACGTAAAAGTATGAACTGAGAGAGATTTAGACGGGATAAGAACATGTTTAAAGCATTACCTCATGTGTTGTCGAGGAATGTGCTTCTGAGGTGAAAAATCCTTCGCCTCGAGCCTTATTGCACAGCAGCGAGTGAAAAGGAGGTATGGGGAGGGGGAAAGGTGCGCCAAAGACCCCAAGCCTTTTAATCATTTGTCATCATTTGTTTAAGTCTAATGTACATGCAGCTATTTAATCTGTTTCATCATTTCCACAACAGAACTTTGTATTTCATTTGCTTTGAGTGCATATTTCATCTTTTCTCTCTCTTGCAAATGCTTCACACACACACACACACACACACACACACTACAACTTACACAAATAGCACAAACACCTGCCTGTTGAAGTCTTGCTGAGGTAATGTAGGAGGGGAAAGCATTCCTCAACCCTTTCTTTTTCTCTCCTCCCCTCACAGTCTTTCATATCTTTTCAGAGGTAAACTCTCTGGACTGTCGGTGTCATGCAGTATTGAAGCGTCGAGTGGCCTTGGCTGGATCCTTGAGTTACGTCCTGGTCCTTCAGACTGCTGTGTTGGATGTGTTCTTGGATGACACAACTTCTGTAGCAACAAAAACTTCTGGTATGTTGAATCATGAATTCTTTGTTTCTTCATAAAGCAGCTTATAGTTCCTAAAATGTGTTTAAGTTACAAATGCTCCTATATGGCATGTACTGACTATTTATTGACATTAAAATGTTTGTAAGTTACTGTACAGCAATATATTTTTCAAATGGCCATCACACAATGTGAAGATATGACTCTTTGTTTGCAAGAGTGCAATATGAAATTCTGTTTTTTAAGAAAATAGTCGTATGTTTTACATTTGCAGTTGTGAAATTATCAGGATTTTAACCTAATTTAAAGACCAACCACTCTGTGTTTAAAAGACAAAGAACACATGCCAGGCAAGGAAAGGGTGTGTTGGCTACAGCCAAAAATACCCATCAGGAAAAAACAAAGTGTTTGAGCAAAAATGCATTTGTCAAAAAAGCAGTCAGCTTCACAGTGTTGCTCTGTGGGGTTTTTGTGAAGATAAACTCTTTTGACTTTGGCATGGGCCACTTATATTTATGATCGTTGTGGCCCAAAATGATCCCATGTAATTCAACTTAATATCTATAATAGTAGAATATAGAGCTGCAGTAGTCAAATTAATTAATCAATCAACAGGAAATTAGTTGCCAACTACTTTAATCATCTATTAACTGTTTCGGTCATTTGCCAAGCAGAAATGTCAAAGATTTGCCCGTTCCAGCTTCCTAAAGATCAAGTGTTGCTGCTTTTCGTTGTCATTTATGATAGAAAATGAAAAATCTTTGGGTTTTGGACTGTTGGTTGGACTGTTGGTTGGTTGGAAGCAATGTGAAGACGACACTTTGGGCTCTGGGAAATTGTGACAGACATATTATTAACAACATTTTATAGACAAAATGATTAATCAATGAATTGGGAAAATAATCTGCAGATTCATCAATAATGAAAATAATCATAGTTGCAGCTCTAGTAGAATATTCTCGGTATAAAAAAATAATAAATGATAATAATACATTAAAAATTAAATATAATAATCAAATTTGTTCTGTTAAAATAATTTAAACTTGTTACACTGGTGTACCGAGGCACCTCTTACTGCTCACATGTCTACATGTTCAGGGTTTTGCTAGATTACTTTGAAATGTCTGTTACTGAACACAAATTACATGGCGTTTTTGTAATTAGTAATGCATTGTAATACAAAAAATGTAATCTAATCTGATTACTTTGAGATCACATTCAGATTACTTGAAAATCAAACATTGAAAATATTGCACCTTTTGCAGCTTGCAACTTTTTCAATGCAAATAAGGTGAATTTTTGCAGAGGGCTCTTTTTCTCTGGAGCACTTGTCTAAGAAACCCTCATATATCAGATGCACTTAGTTAGAATTAAAAGCGTACCATTTGCCATGAACAAAATTAAACTGCCATATTTTGAAGATGTAAGCAACAATGTAATCAAATTATGCTGATCGTATTTACTTTTTGCAATTTGATTACGTAATCCATTACTTCCCAACCGTATGGATGTTTAGAGAGGAAAATCATTAATAAGCCATCACTGAATTGGCAGATAAATCTGTCTAAGCAGCAGCTTCGTCCTTCTTGAGCACATGTAGCACTGAGATTTGCAAGCAAATCCAGACTTGAATCCAGACATATACATCAATTTACAGAAACAAATGACACTTGATTATACATGCATATATTCTTTAGTGTGCACATGTGTGAACATGAATCAAATTTACATTCTGTGTCTCTTCTTTTCTCTCCTCCTCAGGTGTCAAAGGAATGTTCTGGGACATTCAAATGTGGGACAAAGTGTAAATCATCCGGTTTCATTTTAGCAGCTTTACTTTAACTGACAGCTCTGTTTAAACGAGCCACCATTGTACTCTAGAAAAGACTCAGTAGATGAGGACTGGTTCCCCAGTGATGCATGAAGGTCCAGTAGCTGCACTGCCTGTTCATCAGCAGCCTAACAGGCATATTTACCCCCAGGCTGTGGGCGTCTCTTTGGGTGACCTGCAAGGTCAAGTTCCCCTCCTGACTCAAAGCTCCTGCAGCAAACTGAGAACCATGTCTGAACCTGTTCCTCTGCTGCACTGTGCTGCGGAGCCTGTGGCCAGTCATGCTCAAAGATGGAAGGAGCTGCAGATGGACATCAGCTCCTCATGTGATACAGCTAAACCCAACTTAAAGCAGAATGGACACTGTGAATTCAGCCAGAACCGGGAGGTGTCAGAACTGGATTTTGGACATTGTGGAGAAATGTCACCTCAGCTGCAAGAGACCTCTTTATCCGATGAGGCTACCTCTTCATCAACCCTGGATAAAAGTAGTTTTAGCCACCTGCCAGCAGAGGACTGTTCATTGGATCTGCTCAGAATAGTGAAGCACAAACCAAGTGCTATTGTGTTCTGTGACAGCCAGCGGGTTATCACCAGTGAGAGCTCTGATGGTGGTGGGAAGTCCTCTTCATCCACCTCTGAGGAGGGAGAGAGTGGCGATGACGACTATGAGGAGGAGGATGACTTTCCCGAGACGTTACAATATAAGGAATTCCTGGTCAGTCGTCGCCGTAGAAACTTGAGCACCAACAGGAAGGGCTTGAGGAAGAGACAGGATGCCCAGCCTAACAGAGCTGCATCTGGCTGGCAGAAGCCCACCAACAAGGGCAAACCTGAGTTCACAGGTAACGAGGAGGAACAGGATGCACCGCAGGAGAACAATGGAGCGCAGGTAAGAAAAACAAGACAGGAGGAGAATGATAACAAACACAAAGAAGTTCGTATTGCAGTAGCTGCATGCTTGTGTTAGTTTGTCCTGCAGACAGGCCTGTTTTCACTGCAGACCTTACTTGTCAGAGTGTTGAACGCACGGGTATCACTAATCACATTAACAATTGCTCTTTTCTATTGAAGTGTCTCAGTAAGACATGACTGTCCTAGGCTCTGAAACTGAAGCAGTGAAATGGTATTCAGCCATCATTAATTTAATTGTTTTCACCTGTTTTTTCTTTTTTGGATCAACCAATCATGTTCTTTAAGAGAATGTGTCACACTAAGCAATGGACTCAACCTCACCTCCTCACCAAGATAAATGTTTCTGCCCTACCCTTGCTCAGAGTTTCTCTGAGAAGTTTCCTAAATCACTCCTAAGCGAGAACTTCTTACTAGAAATGTTTAGACTAAGTTAGAAGCTCCATGAGAGTATTCTCAGAGTGTTTGTGAATGCTTCTTCTTAAACCACTGCAAACTGTCTTCAGTGAAAAAGGTATTTTTTGTAATGTTGAACCGTAGTTCAGCCACTAGAGGGCAGCAAAGTCAAATTGTTTCAAACTGTTCAGCATGAGCTTGTTTCTTGACTAACTCTGTGTTGCTTATCATATTCTTTTTTACAATTCAGGGTCCAGTGTGTCCTCCAAAGATTTTAAATAGTGTAGATATGAATTCTTGTGAATTTATAAATGCTTCAATACCAGCTAGGACCAAAACTATTGATTACATGATTTACATTCTGTGTGCTGTATCTGCACAGCATGTTGCAGTTGGATAGTTGGAGCATCCCGGTGGATTGTTGGTCAAAGATGCTTGGATGCAAATACGCAAGTATTTCGTATGTCAGTGTCTGTTCAGGTTCAAAAAGAAATATATTAACATTACTTAAGAAGCACATAATTTACTTAAGAAGAAGAAGGAACAGAGTATACTTCATTAATCCCTCTGGGGGAAATTACATGTTTACAATGCGTATTATTTAGGTTGTGTTTGTATGAAAACTCATTAATCAGCAAAGGGAGAATGTGAAAAGGTTTTGTTTTTCAGCTGTAGTTTTCTAGTGAGGAAGAGCAACACAAAAGACAAAGCCGCCATCCTCCCATCATACTGTAGACATGCGCACTCAAAGTAAAAAACATCTTTCTGAATTAAATTTATTTTGAAACATGAAAAATAAAAGTTTTATAATATATTATGTGAGTGTGGACTACACTTCATATTGGCATTCGTCCTGATTCTTATTTTCCATTCAAACACACAAAATTAAAGAGATAAGAAAAGACAGGAGCACAAAAATAAGCATAAGTGGACATTTGGAGATGAATTCAGATTAAAGCTGCAGCAGAAAAGAAGTAATGGAGCATCCTGGTGGCTTTGAGTGAAAGTCTCCAAGGACTAACAAATTGAAGAATAATGATAAAAAACACTCAAATAAATAACCCCTAGAATAAATAAATATCCTCCTTTCGTCCTTTGCATTTTTTCCTATTTGTCTGTTTTGTTGAAGAGAAGGAAATGCGAAAATATTATGAAATAATCAAAACAAAACATTGCCACTTAGTCGAATAAAATAGCAAGAGCTGTGATGCTTTATGCCATCAGAAAATTTATAGATGAAGAGTTCAGAATCGTTTGAATTCCATATATGAGTTTTTAACGCTTCTACAAGGAGTTTTTAACTGGCTCAATGGCTGCCACTAGGTCAATTCCCCTTGAAATCAGAGGAAACAAACTTGTGTTTACATTTTCCCTGCCAAAGTTACAGTGCAGTAGTTATTAGTTGCATTAGCCAGTTAAAAAAGAAGCAGGGGGAGATTTTTGTTTAGAAAATTTTATTTTTGACAGTATATTTGTGGTTATTACAGTGGAAACACTCCTGTTTTTGTCCACAGGGGGCTTCAAATCAACAGAATATGAAAGCTCCTTGTAGTAGCTTTAAGATAAAAGAGAAACAGTGTTTATATGTTAAAAAAGGGGTGATCTGAATAAAAATGAATATTTTGGCAGGTAAACCTTCAATCATAAATTCCTCTCATTTTTCTCCCGGGCCAGGCCAGCATCTCCGCCTCCCAGCATGCACTATACCAGCGTGCATCCATTAGTGTGAGCGCGCCCCCGACTGTGTTCTCACACCTGTCAGGGCAGCCCTCAGTCGCTGGCACGTTCCCATAACAGTCCTCTGGCACACTGCACACTGTTCTCCCCTCTTGGACTGAAATGAAAGGATTTGTTCTCTCTGCACCCCTTTTGTGATGTTGCTCTCTGAGTTTGACCAAGTAGCTTTCAAAGTCACTTATTGACAGGCTCGGGCCAGCGCTCATTTGAATACCTGTTAAGTCAAAGAGGCCCCATTGTGGCTCCACATTCTTGGAATATCTTGGTTCGAGCAGTTTCGTCACAGTCCACAATGTGGGTAATAACTCTGCCAAATGAAATAATTTGAACAGTTTAGAGTGAAAAACAACTTTTCAAACTTCATTTAAAGTGAAATCAGTCTGACTAGCTTGGCTGGAGTTGCTCAAGACCAGTATCAAGGCAGTTTTTCTGTCATGTCCCTGTTAAATGAAAATTTACTTCCATTTACTTAAAATATTTTGAGTTTGCTTAATCATTAATTTTAATTTAACTGTAAAAGAGTACATTTAACACTAAATCAATATATTGAAGTTCTGATCATCTCAAAATTTTGAGTTTATGAACTCAAAAAAACTGATTGCTACAGTATTTTTTTGTTTTTTTTGAGTACTACTGACTTATTTGGGTTTACAGTGCATCTAAGCCTTGATCACTGGGGATATTATTGCCTCAACCAATTCAGCTTTTCATACCAAGATAGAAAATATTAAAGAAAACTGAACTGATTCATTCTTTTATTCCCAGGAGACATAAAGTGCAACCAGTGAGTCACTTATGCTGTGAATTACTGGGATTTCTCTACTATAAATGTCAAATTACAGTAAATTCCCACTATTTCACAATAGACACCACCACGGGAGATTTCCTGTTTTTATTACGTATTAAACCAGATAATTGTGGTTGTGATTGTGGGGGCTGATAACATAGCTCACTCTTAAATAAAATAATAAAATATTTAATAGGGAGCAGGGTAAATCCTACGTCAGGCTTGGCCTAGGTTGATGATTTGACCTTTGGCAGTTTCAGTCCTTATTTAGTCCTGACCCCCCTTTGGACTCGGTCATTAAAACATAGTTGTCGCCAGTTTTTTACAGTAATAAGAGGTTGCTTATAGTGATGAACGCACAGAGAATTCTCACACAAATCTGTGGCTCTCCTTGCCTTTATGGAGCTTTATGGCGAGTTTAAGTTCACTGTTTAGATGTCTGGTTTGTAAATGTGCTCTTTCAATCAGAACTTAAGCCTGTATAAAACATGGATGTAGTATCTGTGATGTCACCCAAAGGTTTATGAAGAACCAGCCCATTGTGAAGCTCAGTGTGGTGACTCCAGCTGTCGCCATCTTGGCACTGCCTGAAGCTGATATTATGCTTTCTGCGTCCACAAGTGCACGAGGGTCCGGTGGGGTCCGTGTGACGTAAATTTCATCATCAGAGGGTGTAAGCATAGGCTGTGTGCGGACATCCGCGTACCGCGGACTCGTCTGCAGACCTTCACATGCAACCACTACAGATGCCGTCTACTGCACATGTGCACGAATTGCAGAAAGTAGTATAAACAGAACAAATAGGCGTGTGTGGGGTCTGCTACTGTCCATGAATATGTCCCTTTGGGACTATAATAGAGCCCTGACTCTGCTAACTCCAGCTAATCCATAAATCGGCAATGAGCAGAGTGTGGGAGCTCAGGTGGTCCGAGTAAAGTGGAAGCCTAGCAGCTCCCACCTGTCTCGTCTTAATTATGCATAACTTTAAATCTTAATATAATTTAAACAGGTGAGTTACATAAAAATTCACCACCGGTACAGTTGTCATGAAGGCAGAAATTAGCTATAGAGACCAAAACCTTTTAAGTCTATAGGGACTGACTCACTTTTAGAGCCAGCCTCAAGTGGTCATTTGAGGAACTGAAGTTTTGGCACTAAGCAGTTGGCGTCAGTTTTCAGTCCAGGAGGTTGCTGCTTGGTTTTAAAGGTGCGGTGTGTAAGATTTACAGGGAGGTGTTGGCAAAATATGACAGAAATGGAATAAACATTCATAAGTGTGTCTTTGTTATTGTAGAATATACTGAAAATTTGAATAATTGTGTTTTTATTGCCTTAAAATTAGTTATTTATATCTACAGAAGATGCGGGTCCTCTTCCATTGCAGCCATTTTGCACCCATCACGGGTTCTCTTGAGTCAAGAGTGAGATGAGTGGGTTTACAATCTGCAAGCTCACTGCTAGACACCTCTAAATTCTGCACACTGATTCTTAAATTCACTCTTACTGCTCTCATAATGTTATTTTTAGCTGCACAAGGCATCTGTTTTCTCAGCAAAAAAGCTCTAAACCCCACTGTACACTACCTGCTCAGCATCAGATGACAGACAGCCACAGTTAGCAACCAGCTGCTAAACACAGTGGAGCTTTAGCAGCAAGAGCCCGATATTTTTTATCAGATTAGAAAACAAAACAGAGCTAAAAGAAAGTGAATATCTGGACTTTTTCCATTCATTGAGTGACCAGAAACACAACTCAAAATGAATGAAAATGTTGCTCCGTAACTGCTGGATCTGTAAATAAGCAACTTAAAAGATGATGATACGTCAAATGGTGTGTTCACACCTTGTGTCTGCCTCTGAGTGTGAAAAATTGTGTCGCCAACAGCTGTGCTTACAAGATAACATTTTGTAGCATCATATAGACAGATAGAAAACGGACAATATGTATTGAATAATCCCTTCAAGATTTAGCTGAAGGGAAAACTCTACTCCACTTTCCTCTCCTCTATAGAACAAATTGTCAGCATAAGTGTTTGGTAACATTAACAACATAATATTGCCATTGATTTATGCACCCATACCTTTCAGTTCAGATCAACAGATCTGACTCACAGATCAAGGAGAGCCTACGCCTCTTCGGTTATTCATACTCAGACGTATGTATCATAATAGGTGTTTTATCTTTGCCAAGACAGTTAAAATGAAATGGTCTTGTAGCAGAGATGAAGTGATGCATTAAGAGCTCTATTCACTGTAAATACTTTTGGACAGAAGCCTATTAACATTTCATGAACTTTGAGAGCACTCTGCTGTGAAAAGTGTGTGTGTGTGTGTGTGTGTGTGTGTGTGTGTGTGTGTGTGTGTGTGTGTGTGTGTGTGTGTGTGTGTGTGTGTGAGAGAGAGAGAGAGAGTGTGAGATGGTGTGCCACTCTGCTTATGTTCATGTTTGCAGTCACTCATGGCACTGAAAAGCCTTCACTCGCTGTGTTCTCCCCTCGCTCTGGCTCTGTCCCCCATAGTGAGGGTAAAAATAGCACCCTGCTGCACATAGACGGCCCTCTGTGCTCCTGTGTGTAGGAATCTGGAGATGTGGGGGCTGTTACACACAGGAAATGGCTTTACTGCCAAAGCCGTTACTGCAGATATTTTTTAAACTGGTCAACATGATGGGTTAGGGGAATGGGAGTGGACAGAAGGGTGTGTTTGTGTGCATGAGTGGGTGGGTGGGTGTGGGCATGCTTGTGTCTGTGCATGCATGTGTGTGAGTGAGTGAGGGGGCTGTTTTTGGACTTCAAGCTCCTCAAAGGGGCCCTATGTGCTGCTATCAGCCTCTGGGACTCTGGGATTGGCAGCGGAGCCCAGAAACAAAGCAGTTTGTTCATTTCCTGGAAGGCCAGTGAACAAGTGTCTCAGTCAGTCCATGACCAATGGGTGGAGAGGCAAAGAGAGGGGAAGCGAGGGTTTAGGTATGTGCATAACAGAGTTGTATGGATATTACAACACATTTATATAACATGCATTAGTCATGTTGCTGTTTTTATACAGTTTAAATACAGTTTATTCCTCTCTCTTTGGTTTAATATTTCTCCTCTATCATCTTTCATGTTTGCTCAGTAGTCACTTCTTAGACCGAGGAGTGGTATTTCCTCTAGCAGTAAGAAAATTGTCCAATAGTTAAATGCATCAAATGCAAACTGCCATGAAAGCTCATGATGAATACACCCTGGCTCATAAACAGCCTGTCATACCTATTGTCTATTCTTATATTTGCAATATTTCAGCTCAACTCAATTTAATTCCAATAATGTTCAATTTCTCATGTTTGGAAAGTTCCCAAATCCTCAAGTTTATTCAGTCTGTATGCCCTCATAAATAAAGTGGATAATTTCAACTCAATTCAATTCATTTTCTTCTCCTGCTCTGTATAAAAATGATCAATAACTACCTAAATTAATTATATCTCCCAGCCCTAAATCATGTGTAAACTATTCATGTTGGCTAAAAAACAAGGAAATATTAAGAAACACAAACTTATTCTAGTGAAAAAACACATCAGGTAGCTAATTTTAGCAATGAAGTAATTAAGTTAACTAACATACAGTTTCATAACAGTTACATACCTTTACATATAGGGGGGCGGGTCGATATCTTAGGGCTGGACAGGAGAAAGCAATGGTAAAAAGATGTGTCTTGAGATTTCGTTTGAAAGTGTCAACAGATTTAGAGTCCTAAGACCCTCAGGGGGACTGTTCTGGAGTTTTGGGGCATAATTAGCAAAGACGGCCTCTCCATGCCTTTTAGTTCAAACCTCTGGAATAATCAGGAGGTTTGAGTCAGAGGATTTTAGGGACGTGGCAGGCACATTTATCTTGACCACGTCAGATACATAAGACAGGGCAAGGCCATTTAGTGATTCAGTGAATTTTTAATTTAATTCTGTGGCAGACCTGCTTTTTGTGTCTGCAAGTGTACTGGGTTTTCCAGTAATCTTGCTGAGAAGGTGTCACCTCCACCACAGTGCAGACGGTACACTGTGTACCCCTGCTCAGGCTGCAAAAGCACAATGTTCATCTGCAGGGAGCCTGGAGGGAATGAAGGGTGGAGTAGGTGGATGAGGAAGAGGAGTGTGTGTTGGGTTCAGCAGATTTCTCCTGCATGCATGAGGTTACCTCCAGTGTTTGCCCTTCAGCCATATTTACCTGTGTGTGTTTTGACCTGTGTGTTCAGGCTGCTGCGTGTGACTCCATGACCCTGCTGATGAAAAAGTTGGATCACCTCAATGAGGGGATACAGGAAGTCCAAAGCGCTGATTCCTCCATCGCAGATGAGGCGAATGTTGATGAGGAGCAGCAGAGCACCGCGGTAAGTTGAGCACATTTAAATGAAGTCAAGTCTGATTAATTTATCTGTTGCTTTAAACTGGTTTGACTCAAAGTGTTTTAGCAGGAACAAAGGATACAAATATTGAAACAAACGAATGAAACAAAAGATAAAAACCTGAAGGGAAAATTAACAGGCCAATCTTAAGGTGAAGAAATAATGTTTTTGTGTATATACTAGGTACGTTGTGAACCACCTTGACAAGCTGAAACAGTACCTCATGGTGAAAGTAAAATTTCACAGATTTATGCAGGATGTCATTTCATGCCAACATATGCAGTGTTCCTCATGGTGTGTATAATTTGTTGAAAAGAAGACGGTAAACTTTCTAGCTCTTCAGGCTAATGTTAGCTAGCAGCAGACTACTGTTCACAGACCGGCAGTTAAAATGTTGTTCAGCCTTCTGTTTTTGTTTTCTCTCTCTGCAAAGTTAATACAGCAAACTGTTGCACCGTGTCACTCTCAGTTTGTTTACCTCTGCTTCCCTATGAGATCACGTGAGATTGTGCTCTCTGATACATAATCTTAATAATGTAATAAGGCCTGGCAGTAACCTGGAGCACTTCTGGAGAAAATGTAGAAGTTATTTAATAGTCAGTGCTTTATTATGAACATGCAATTTAATTGTATGTTCAGCCAGAGAATTGGAGCTGTGCTTTACTGCACTGTTGGGACGAAAGGAGAGCCGAAGCAGAAGGCAAAACTCTCGATCAACCAGTCAGTCTTTGTTCCTGCTCTCACCTGTGGTCATGAAGGTTGAGTCATGACCAAAAGAACAAAATTGCAGATACAAGAGGTCAAAATGGGTTTTCTCAGGAGGGCGGCTGGCATCTCCCTCAGGGATAGGGTAAGAAGCTCAGCCATTCGTGAGGGCCTCGGAGTAGCGCCGCTGCTTCTTTGCGTAGAAAGGAGCCAGTTGAGGTGTTTTGGTCATCTTGTGAGGATGCTACCTGGTTGCCTCCATAGGGAGATGTTCCAGACATGTCCAGCTGGGAGGAGGCCACAGGGCAAACTGAGGACTAGGTGGAGGGATTATACCTCCACCCTGTCCTGGGAACACCTCAGGGTCCCACAGTCAGCGGTTGTCAATGTGGACGGGGAAAGGGAAGTCTGGGGTCCACTGCTGGAACTGCTACCTCCATGATCCGACCTCAGATAATCAGTTTAAGATGGATGGGTGGATGGAGAATTTAATTTTTCAGTAAATAAAAGTGACTTATATGGTTTTTCGTATTCTGTCAATTATAATTCTTAGAAAGAAACAAAATCAGAATCAGACAAATTAGAATCGGCAGGTCAGACTTTTAAAAAACTCTGAAATCGGAATTGGCCAAGAAAATTGTTATCAGTGCGTCTCTAATTTCGTGTGTTTGACTCTTCACGAGTTTTAAATCTGGTACCTTAAGTATATAAATCACATGAAAGTTGGCATGAACTTTGAATCAAAACAGAGAATGGATGACATGAGTCGTACGGTATATGTAGTCATATATTGATTTGATTGCAGAGTCGTCTGATCTAAGTACCAAAGTATCATTTCTTTCAGGAATACATTGTTATAAGTTTAAACACTGTTCATAGCTTAAGCAATACTTTACGCCATATTATCCATAGCCACACACGCTCAAGCAGAATTTACCATTAAGTCATCATACAGTGTACCACACACATGTTGGACAGAGAGCCTACTCAGGGGAATGGGTTGCCAGGATTGCAGTCTCTCCCCCTATTTAATATGAGGCAGATTAATTAAGAATAATAGTTTGGATGGTCTCCAAACGTGTTGTTTTTCCGCCATTAAAGCTTTTCATACATCAGGCGGTTTCTGACTCGTCTGGTATCCATCTGGAGACACCATTAATCCTCCAAAAACCACAGATACTTACTGTTATTTTTTTAAAGGTTTTTTTAACATCATTTCTGGAAGAGGAACACAGTTTGTAAATAGCTCCTGTGCTGCTCTGCTCTGCTCTCCTCTCCTCTCACAGGGCATTCCAGCTGCCTCATTATGCTTACCAAGTGTAAATCTGGTAACCTCAAATAGCTCTTAAACCAACAGCACAGAACTTCAGGAATTCATATAAAAAGGCTGTATTTAATCAAGCTAATCCTAATCAAACTGTCTGGCAAGCAAGGAAAAGAACAGTAAAACAGACATTTTTAGCTCTGTGTGTCACATTTTCTGTCAAGTATTTTTATGTAACAATAAAATCAGTTTTATTTGCAGTGAATATAAATGTTTTGCAATAACACATCAAGATAAAATACACAATACAACATCATATGATCATCGATAAAAAAAGAAAACTTAATAACATGTTCAGTTCAGCTGCCTGCCTTAGAGTGGAGGAGAAAGGAGGAGCAGAGAGACCATTTATCCCAAAAATTTCAAATATTTATTGGGTAATAAAGATTAAATTACACTAGCCCAGAGGGGTAATGAATGACTTTATCTTTTTTTGGCGATTAAAGGCATTCAGCAATGGGTGTGAGGCAAAATGATGTATCGTTTGGATAAAAAAAATACTTAATTCAGTCATATTTCTTCTTAAAAGAAGCATAGTCTCTTTATCTAGAAAGCTAGAATGAAAAACTGACTAAATAACTGTACCCTGTAGCCGTTTCTCTGATTATCTTTCAAATTATTCGTATAATCAGACAATATCCTTTAAGCACCATCTCAGCCTCATTCTGCTAATTATATTTTAATGAAACCCTTCAATTCTTCCATTTTTAGATTTTTTTTGTTTAAGTCTTCTTTTAGCCATGCTAGCGGCATAGCTCAAGGGGTCTGTCATTCAGTTGGTCGGTTGGTCCAAAACTTTGGATCAAGTCCCATGAAATTTGCCAAACACATTCATGACATCTAGAGCAATCATCAAGTCAAGATGTGTATTTGTCCAACACTCTGGTGACTGAATAGAGTAGAAACCACATATAGTGACCATGGTTACAGTCATCAACTGTTTATACGGAGCTATACAAATAATTAAATCAAATAGTCCACTTTGTTTATTTTGGGCCTTTTCATACATGACAACATATGGGAAAAAATGCTACAGTAACTCTGTTCTCTTTACTCCAGTGAATCTCCATCTCCTTATGGTGAATATCAATGCCTCACTTGTATATGAAAAACTACCCAAGTTTATAAACTTCAATTTGAGCCCGGGATGACATTTCTATCTTTAAAATTACACTTGCTATGGTGGAAAATCTTCACTATACCTCAAATCAAAGAAAAAGGAGCCATTGCATTTACAATATTTGAACACGAGCACAGCTTCACAAATGACTGCAGTCCTGTTGATAGATGTATTCTGATAGAACAGAGCAGAAAAAATGCAAATCAAACAAACCACTTAATATCAGAATACCAAGTGTGCAAATACAGTCATGCCAAAATTATAAATTTAGATGAGAAATGTATTGACTTTCAGTTTGAGATGTACTTGTTTTGGGGACACCGTGTCCTTGATGCTGTTATCTAACTGTGACTGCATAGTTAGAAAATTAGCAACAGTATCATACCATCTCTATGATGGAAACTCTGCAGGGTCAAAAAGGGAATTTTCTACACAGACACTCATTGTATGTTGTGATGAAGGGAAAATGTGTCTCTCTGTGCATGCATTGGAGGTTTGGATTCTTGGCTGTAAAAAAAAAAATGCTCTTTACAGAAATGTATGACATTCCTCCTTCACTCTCAGTTACACACACTCACATTGGCACATGTGTCCGTGTTATCAGCCCAGTGTGTGACAGGAGGGGAGAGCGGGAAACACAGTGGCGGGTCTTCCCACTGAAGTGCGTACAGTACAGTAGATGAGACACGAGGTCAAGCTGGGATGGACTTTCCAGTGTTGTCACTGAGCGGACACACAGAGGGGACGAGGATGGGCTGGATAAGCTCGGGGGAATTTTTTTTTTAGAAAGAGAGAAGGGCAGACACATCATCAGCAGTGTCTTATATCTTCAAACACTCACCCACCAACAACAGCTGCACTAAATACGCCACAGAAACCAAACTACAGATACAGAGAGCTGCTGAAGAGACAGGTGACATGAAGACACCGGTAAGAGACTGGAGGAGACACAGCTACACAGAGACTGATATTAAAGGTGCTGCAGCATGTGCTGACTTTTGAGACAAAACTGTTATTAATTTTAGCAAACAAGACAATAAATTAGAAGAATAGGTAGCTGTTTAAACTGTATGGCAGCCATCTTGACAGTATTACCATGAAAAATAGAGTATCAGTGGGAAAAAAAATCTAAATTCATATTGTCTTTGAGGAGGAAAACAATCAGAGTTTACATAGTAACACTATAGTAGTAAGAATACAGTTGGTGTAATTGGGTGTATAACAACTGAATTGATGATTTTATACCAGGAGTGCACTGATTTATCATCAGTTGATATTCACCTTGTTGACTGCAATTGGCCTATCTACAAATAAGATGACATTCACCAGTGGCAGCCGATGTTTTTCTGTTGTGTCGCACCAGTGTTGTGCTTACTTAATGTTGTGTTGGTTATTTGTGGTCACAGTCAGACAACAGTAGCTATGATACCTAGTTTCTGTTGCAGAGAAGAAGACATTGGCTGGATAAGATCCCAGTATGATTGCAAGGGGGGCAACAGATGCCGTGTTTTTTCTAATGAGGATTGCTTTGTTTCTCCTGGAACAAAAAGGGAATGAATAACAACAAAACAAAGTAAGCAACCACAAAAAACATCAATATCGGCACTGGCTATTGGCCAAATTGTTATTTTAAACAGTGTCTTTGGTACCTGTCCAGAGTTTCACAGGTGATGCATTGCTATTTTATGGTGATGTGTGATAATGCTGGATAAGGCACTGTTGAATAGCGAGCATCAAACATTTGCTTTATAGTCGACAAAGTCAACTCACCATTCAACAGCTGTTCTGGAGCTTTTCATTGTATCACATCTCATTGCATATCCTAAGCAGATGCAGTTGCACAGTTGTCTGAGACATGCAGTTTTTCACATTTCCATTTTTCTGTGCACTTCAAGGATTTCCAGTATTAAAGGACCAGTGCGTAGGATTTAGTGGCATTGACGTTATAGATTGCAACCAGCTGAATACCACTCATCTCACCCCCCCCTTCCAAGCATATAGGAGAGATTTTGGTGGCTGCAAGACTCCTAAAAAAATGCAAATGGCCGTATCTAGATTCAGTATTTGGTTTGTCCATTCTTGGCTACTGTAGAAACATAGCGGTTAAACGTGGAGTGGAATGGAATGGAAATTTTAAGATTTGCATTTGCATGACCACTGGGCAATTTGATCTGCTGAGGAAAATCATGAGATACGATCAAAAGCTGTAGAAAAGCTACAGTGAAACTTGTGGCAAGACTGTTTTTGCCAGCTGCTGTTTCCAAGGTCAAGCACAATGTTTCAGTTCCAACCGAAGCACCTTTTCTGACGTTTTCTTCTTTGTCCTCACAGGGTGCTCCAGCTGTGGGCAGGACGGCGAGCCGAGCACCGAGTCAGGATCAGGGAACATGCAGAGCTCATGAGCCATTGACCAGGCGACCCTCGCGACCTTTGACCCGCAGTAGACCGCTGACCCGCTCGTCCCTCTCATCCCCTGCACATCTCCATGCTCGACGGGCCAGGGTGAGCGAGACTCAAACCTCTGTGGGTGTGTCTGGGAGTGTGTGTGAGTGAGTTGTGTTGAACACGTTGGGTCACGTTGGGTGCAATAATAGTTTTAGACTAAAACTCTAAAACTCTGTGCCCAGTTGCATAAACTACCGTAAGTTTCCAGCTTAAGTTTGTCCCTTGCACATTCACCCAACATCCAAAGTAAATCCAACCCAAAACTTTTGTCACAAATGTATACATTAGAAGTGACATTAGAGATTATTAATACTGAAGCATTAGTGTGCAGTATGCCACTGCTGTGTTCACATAGTTAGACCCTTATGACCTGGATATGAAGTGTCCATAGCACATTGTAAAGTTTCTAAAGTGAAGACGAAGCCCCTTTCCTCTTGATTTATATACTTTACTCACAAGTGTGGTAATTAACCTGGATATGAAGTGTCCGTAGCACAGAATTATATAACTTTAGTTTCTTAAGTGATAAGACTCAGCCCTCTTCTTTGCTCTCCTCTTGTTAAAACTTGTAGTTACATATAAGAGAAACTGTGAAACTATGTTGTGTAATGAAAGCACACGCTAGAAGTGAAATTACATTATTAATACATCATGCATCAGTGTGCAGCATGTTGCTGTCTCACACAGACAGTCCTGTCAAAATGCTTTGCTGTCACAGATACCAATTTCCCCAAACAGAATAAATTCTCACCAGCGGACCATTACCACTGTACTTTGGTGATGCAAAACGATTTTTGAGGTGGCAAACACCCAAAGACACACCGTGTCGTACTGTACTGTTGCTTAATGAATTGGCCTATGCTCTGCACTGCTAAAAGTTGAAGATTGACAGGTGGATGTCATGATATGATTGGTTGAGATCGGTTGGTTTTAGCTTACACAAACAAGCACCATATTTTGTTTTACAGGAACAAATCAATCAATGATTTTGATATAAAAATACAAGGAAAAGTATTTTTTTTGTCATCATATATTGCTGAATATGTGCACAATATGACGGGTATGTGTCAAGCACTGTGGAAGTGGAGCTCATTTGAATTTCTTCTTAACTTTATAGCCACGACTATGACTTTATAATTGGCTTTTCTGTCTGCCGCTCTGGTGCACTTCCATCTCTCCGTCTCTGCCTCTCGGCTTTCAGCTCCTCTCCTCATCCAGCCCTGCTCTCAGCCCGTGTCTGCATCTCTCAGTCTGTCTGCTCTCATTGGCTGTAGCTGCTCACGGCTACTCAAGTTGTCCCCGACACGACCAGATATTAAACCTGCTCGATATCAGTCTGGACGTCTGCGAGGCACCAGTGAGCTCTTGCCAAGCTTTGGATCATGTCTTTGAACAGTTCACACATTTGCCTCTGACTTGCCTCTGATTTGTTGGGTCCAAAATCAGTCGGCAAGTGGAAACTCAGGGCTAAAAACGTGCAGTGTGGCCTTGGCTTAACACTTTGTAGCTGATCTTGTAGACCTGACTTTCAGACATCAGTCTGATTGATCAGTTTAACAGTGAAACCTTTAGGCCTAGACCTACTGTGTGCTGTATAATTGTGGAGAGTTGAATTGTTGTTTTTGGGTCAGAGGGCGCTGAAACAAACTGTTTGAGACTTAACGTGTCATTTTATTTCTACGTTGTTATAGCTGCTTTGCAAACGCACTGACCTCATGTACCCTTTTGTTATATTTGACATCTTCCCACTGGGAATTTCCACCCAAAGCTCTTTACAGGAAAATAAATGTTTCCCTCCCTTTCTCTTTTGACTATTTCTTTAAAAACCTCAGCTGACTCCCTCCCTGTCTTCCATCATGTCTCCTCCCGCCCTCCTTCCTCCTGCTCTCTGGGCCTCTGTCCAGTCTGAATGTCCCCCCGCTGTTGTGTAAATAAGGTGAAAGTAAAAGGATGAGACAGCTCTGCTCCATCCAGCAACATGCAAGGTCATCTTTTTTTCTGTGTCAGCACTGCGGCAACAATGAAAACTAACAAAAATACACCACTGATCAACAGGCACAGACTGATAGAGAAGAGTAACACAGTGGAGAATGGGTTTAATTCATTTTTTAAAAAGTGTATTTCTACAACAATAAATGTCTTAGTTGTCATGGATTCAGATCTTTTGGCATCCACACTTTTAACTTGATATGTTGCAGAATGTATTTAGTCTTTCTCTATTTGTATATAGTATATTTGTATTTATATATTGTCACTTGAATGTTTCAGTTTTATTACCTGCTCAGAGACAAGGGATGTAAACTAGCATTTGAGCCCAAATACAGCATGTTTACATCTTGTATTTTTGCACTGATGTTCATTGCTCTGTCTCTATCAAAATAACAAAGTAAAGTAAAGTAAACTCATTCGCTGTTTGTACTTTTAAGATTTGATGTCCAGGTTGTCATAAGAGTAAAGCATGAAAGTTCACTCTTGATCATGGAAATGGCGTTTTGACAAAATATGTAATTTTAAAGAACTGTAAAAGGCTAGTAAGTGGTTAGAATTGTTTTGTCAGACCACACATTTTTTGCATTTATTCGATTTTTTTTATGCTTAGTCAGATTTGTCAACATTTGGTTTAACTTTATTACAGCTTGCATGGTCACTGTGAAAAAAAAGGTATGAATATCTGGGCTAAATTTAGTTAAAAAGGAAATTATTTTGATGCTGTTAAAACAACAAATCCCAGTTTTTGTAGAGGCCTGTTTTAGCTGCAGTCCAGGTTTAGATCCTGCTTCAACAAAAGATGGTATGTCTCTGCAGAATGCAACGGTACCTGCCTTTGGTCAGTGTGAAGCTGAAGTGTCAGAATTATAGTTTCGTGTGTGTGTTTGTGTGTGTGTGTGTTCTCGTGTAAGTAGGTAGAGAGAGCAGTAAGGGGCCGTGGGATCAGACTGATGCAAAGGAGTGGGTTTATTTTCCCCTGACCGTGACTGATAAAGTACAGCTGTCCAAACTGAAATGGACACACACACACACACACAGACAGAGCTCTAAATTTAGAACATATTTTGTATATTTGTAGAGGAATCCCAGCGACTCAGTCATTTTTTAAAAAGAATTTGTTGTCATTGTTTTCTAAGCAAGCAGAGACGAGCACTAAACATTCAATATTCACTTCAGTGCAGTAATATTTGTTTTGAAGCATGTTACCCCCACTTTTTTCC
The DNA here is from genome assembly GCA_034769285.1 of Lutjanus argentimaculatus. Taxonomy (NCBI): domain Eukaryota; kingdom Metazoa; phylum Chordata; class Actinopteri; order Lutjaniformes; family Lutjanidae; genus Lutjanus; species Lutjanus argentimaculatus. Next base: position 17,407,254 of record JAWZSL010000004.1, on the reverse strand, counting down.
ATGTTTATTTTATTTTGGTGAGATGTTTGCTATTTCATACCTGACCCTCTGATTATACTGGACCATTGTTATGAGAATCAACAACCAAACAGTAGCTTAGCCATCATGCTTGGACAAACATAAAGACATAATGTTTTTCACACAAAGAAACAACAAACACAGTGTATAACATTTACCAAATTTACAGGAAGAAGAATTTGTCATAGACAGCATTTCACACCATTTACTGTATTTGTTTGACATGTTTACTGTCAATAAAATGTTGTCCTCTTCAGTTGAAATGCCGAGTTGTTAAATGTTGGCAGCTGCAACAGACTGACACAATGTTTTTAGAGGGAAAGAAACCACTTAATGTGTTGCAATTAATGCCAAATTTACAAGAAGACAGAAAAAGATTAAGAATTTGCCGTACCCATTTCAAGTTTATTGAGTGTCTCCCCGCAACATCTCTCAAAAGAGCACTAGTCTACATCAACCGTTAGCTGGCTGGTTACATCTGATAGCTAATGTCAGCAAAATGCTGGCTAACTAACAAGCTAATCTACATCAACTGTGAGCTGGCATTTTACTAACATTAGGTAACTTAAGATGTGACTATATATATAATCTGGTTTTACATGGACCCCAGTAACATCTTCTATCCATCTTCAAAATTGGGTTTTCTTCTTTAACGTACTTAGCACATATATGTAAGTACAGGAAACAGGAGAGGAAGAACTTGATTGAGGTTCTGCTGCGTACCAAGTTTACTTAACTTTTATTAGAGCACTCAACTCAACTCAGCTCTACTCAGCCTTATTTGCAGCCCAACGTGCTCCACGTATCAAAGTTAAAACATCACAGACAGGTAACAAATAAAAACAAACTATTTTTTTTAGCAAGAATAAAAATTACAACAATAAAATGTTTTTAAAAACAATAAATAAAAAAAGTTGAATGAAGAAAAAGAAACACCAAGGATAAAAATAGGTTAATATTATAATATTACCTCCAATTAAAATTTAAAAGCTAGATTTAAAAGACAGGTTTTTCTTTCCTGTTAAAAATACAGAGAGAGTTTCCCATTCTAATAACAGAAGGGGCGAGACTTCAGAAAGGTCAATTATGCAGAATTTCCTGTGCAATTGCAAAACTGCAGGTGCATCATTTGGTAAATTCCCAGATCCTGAAGACCTTTGGAGGGGTTTTCCTGTGACAGTGACAGCATTCATGATACACTGTCTGTGTTGGGATGAAGTTTCACGCACTAGTTAGGACATTAATGTGAGTCATGACGTTCCCTGATCTTATCGTTTCTCAATTCGTGTGTTTTCTGGGACTTTTTATTGAGTGTAATATTCTCCTCATGATCAGAGCCTTTAATTTCCTGTGTGAATATTCAAGCTACTGAATATTTGAGTCATGGGTTGTTGCTGGTGGATTTTACTGCTGCCGTTCTTGATCTTATTTTCTTCCCTCAGCCTTTCTCCTACTCGTGTTATTTTTTCAGTTACCGTGATCTATTTTGCTTAATTTTGTTGCCATGTCCTCTTTTTTTCTCCTTCTCTTTTTTCCAAATCAACACACAGACACAGACAGTCACACACGCACGCAACATCCTTCCCAATTTCCTCTAATTTAATTGCATCATTTATTATGATTTAAGTTGCTTTTCCCGAAAGGGGCTTCAGTCTCATTCATCAAGCAGATGTCACCCATTTAAACAAGACTTTTTTCACGTGTGATTTGTTTTTTTTCCTTTTAATTCCAATAAACCTTTGGTTAATATTCAAACAAATAAGCTGTTAGGGCTTGGTGGATTTTCATACGATCGTATGATATAAACACTCAGGGAATCTGTTTCTTTTGGGTGAACCAGATTTGGAATTTGGGTCATTTTCCCAGCGTACTGTAGCTACTGCTGCTGCACGAGGAGAGTGTGTCTCAGGGAAACTGAGTCATTGCCTTTGGCTGATATTGAGTTTACATTCTCTAAAGCTTCAGAGTGTTCATGTGGCTCCTCGTAAGTGTTTGTATATTTTATTGCTTGTGTTTTGGTACTCATTGTGTATTTCTTCTCTTTTTCTCGTCAGGCTGCTGCAAGGATGACGACCAGTGGTTCAGCAGGTATGATAAGAGTAAGAGTGAGAGTGTGTGTGTGTGTCCATTCAGCTGGATTGTTTGCATTCCCGCTTTGGGATAAAACCGGACTTCTGGGAATGTCTCCCACAGGATTCCCAGCCAGTGTGTCAAACCTCAACCACCCAGAAGTAATGATATACTGTTTCTACTATAACACACACATACATACAGCCTTGTCTGTAAACATACACAACACATGCATATTCAGGTGCATAAACACAGATATGCGAGCACTCTCATGCAATAAAACACAAACACGTTGTGCTTTTGTTTTGGTGGAATTTGTCGTGTGAAAACACCCAGAAGCTTATCGTCCCCTCAGCAGAACAAAAACAGGTTTTCTAATTAAAAAAATCTTTTGTGGCAAAAAGAACATTAAAGGGAAAGTTGGGATTATTTGATGTCGGGTTGTTTGAGGTATTTATTGATAGTCAGTGTATGACCTACAATAGATGGAAGTCGGCACGCCCACAGTTTGGAGAAGCAGAGAGGAGTACCAGCATGGATGCTAAGCAATGAACTGCTGTGGACAGGGTCAGCAACAAAAGGTTTATTATCCAGTTAAAAACGATGAAAAAATCATTTTCGGTTTAAGTGTGTGCTATAGTAAGAATATTTTCACACCTTTACTTTGCTGTCAGGCAGCCTTTTCTGACAAGAAATTTGCCGTCATATAAGGCAAATATCGCTCTCTCCAAACCAACCAGACTCCATGGGCAAGATCAGTAATTCTTCCTCACAGAACAAAGGAGCCGATCTACTGCTGCCTCAATCTGTTAGTTTATTTGTGTTATTGTTTGACTCTGGTGAATCTGAACTATCCTGTTAAAACACAAGTCACACAATAACACGAACAAACTAACCAGGTTGGGTAGGTGAGAGCGGTATTTGGCTTTTATTACAGGTTTTCTTTTTTCAAATGTGATTTGTTTCTTGTTTTTTCTCTTTAATTGGTTAATATTCAAACTCACTCAATCTGTTTCTTTTGGGTGAACCAGATTTGGAATTCAGGTCATTTTCCCAGCGTAGCTACCGCTGCTGCTGCTGCTGCTGCTGCTTGGTGAATCCAAACTATCCTTTTCATCACTTTACTTTGACATCAGGCAGCCTTTTATGACAGGAAACTGCAACCAAACTCCATAGCCAAAATTAGTAATTTTACCTCACAGCGCATAGGAGCTGCCTCTCTGTAAGTTTGTCTGTAGTATTCTGTGACTTTGGTGAATCTGAACTATCCTTTTAAAACACAAAAGTCACATAATAACACAAACAAACTGAGGCAGCAGTAAACCAGCAGCTCCCTTGCACTGCAAGATAAAATTACTGACTTTGTCCATGGAGTTTGGTTGGTTAGAAGACAGTGATATCTTGCTTTTATTTTTTAGACTATCAATAAGTACCTCAAACAACCCTACATTAAAAAATCCAAACTATCCCTTTGATATGTATATTTTTCCCCTTTGGTTTTGAATTTGCGTCTTTGCTGTCTTTTGCGACTCGAGTTCCCAGAGACGGTGATACACGAGTCTGAGGAGATGATGAATGAGTCCAACTCTGACCCCTGTCCATATCTCTTATCCTCAGAGTGTGTCCCTTTTGATTGACACGCACAGGCGTCATGGCGACTGTAGTTAAGTACAACCCAGGGAGAAGTCTCACATTTGGATTGTTTATTTTTGTGTGTTTTGTCTGCATGTGTGTGTGTGTCATAACAGTTGGGGTGCCTCCGATGTGGCAGCACCGTCAGCGAGACTCACATTACTGTCAATGATAGTCCGCGCAGGAGAGGTGCAGTGTGGGTAATGAGGCCCCAGAGGCTGCAGCGAGGTCAGAGGTGATGCCGTCAGTGGCATGCGACGAGTGTGAGAGTGTGTGTGTTTTGTGTGTGTGAGAGAGACAGACACATTTCATACAAACACGGCAGCTGAGTGTAGATTAGTTTCATTGTTTGGGGTTTCGTGCTTCAGGTTTGTTTTCTCACTTGAGGGTGTTTATTTTCTCCTGTGATACGAGGAAACACTTTGGCTCTGTGACAGAAATCCTGTCTAATCAATCAGTGTTTGTCGGCCTGTGTGGGCTGCAGAGGGACAGGATATGATACGCACATATCTCTGCTCACATAGCTGACATTCACTCTGCACCCGGACAGATAAACGGGGAATTCCTCCCAGGAGTTTTAACCAGAACTACCTGTGCTCTCTGCTTGGGGTGGGGGGTGGGGGGGGGTGGGGTCTCCTTATCAGGCTTTTTTCTAATCGTCCTCAGTGTGTATCTTTTGATGTGTTTTCTTTCTTTTAGTTTGACTTTTTTCTCGAGTGTCTGTGGGTGTGTTTGTGAAAGGGAATGCATGCTATGACGGTATGTGGTTTTAATCGAATCTGCCCTCGAGGCACAGAGGAAAATGTTTTAATCCTTGCATAGATGAAAGGATTTATTGTCAATACATTTTTTCTAAAGAATTAATATGAAATAACAGAGGAGTATTTTTGTGTAGATGCTTAAGCGCTTTACTTGATCTCAACTTCGTTTGGATTTCAACAATCTCTTAATCTTTGAGGTCACCTCCAGCGTGTAGACTGTTACCTCATTTACACAAAACCTGATTTTTTTCAGCATCTCAACCCTCTTCTAAACTTATGATTATGGATTAGGACAATTTAATTTGACTTTTTGAGAAATAATCAGTCCAGACAGATTGTTTTTTATTTGACCTGCCAGAAAGTGCCACACAGAGTCTAAATTCAATCCTCATTTAAAGGTCTAGGTCTAGGCCTTAATGAGAATATGGCAGAAATAGAGTATAATATTCATAAGTATGTTTTCATTCACTGAATGGTGACACTTGAGTCAGATGACTAGGACTTGAATCACAAATCAGGTCAAAAAGATTTTAACACCAGTGACTCTTGAGTTAGCTTGGACTTCAGCCTTTTGGCTTAGAATGACTTGATATCCTCCATAAGCTCAAAGACAGAAAAATTATGTTATTAAAAAAAAAAGATCAAATTGATTCTTCACTTTCATTTGAATAAAATTGAAATACTTCAAATTACAGCAGCCGATCTGATTGCAGATACAGTAAAGAAAGGTGCTTTTTGCATAGAGAGTGAATGAAACCGCTCAGCATTCAACACTGACTTTTGTTTTGCACAACATACGTCATCGACACCAACATCACTGTCCCTCGTAACGTTATCTTACCTGAAGTTTTTAATCCAGCGACTCCTGGTCCTTTTATCAGCCATGATGCAAAAGAACAAGCAAGACCTGTTACTCATGTGATACATCCTGGTACACAAACACACAGCCATCGTAACTTCAGCGGCTAATGTTAGCTTTTGGAGGGAGAAAGTCATGACGTCACTTATGCAGCTGTTGGGTGTGTTGTCTTTCTAATTATGTACCTTCACAGTCTGATACCTTAACAGTTTTATGACAAATGGTGGCTTTCTTGACTTGTAAAATTATCTTTTAAATTGAAAAACATCATATGTGTATTTTGTGGCACAATTCAAAAAATGATTTGTCTCTCGCCACTGACCACCATGGAATATTTTATCCAAAGGCTCCACCAGAAGTGGCTTGAATTTGCTTCTGTCAGACCAGCAGACAGACAAATAATACAGTTGTTAAAGACTTGAAACCCAAATTTTAGGACTTGGGACTTGTTTGTCTTGACTTGGCACTTGACATGGGTCTTCATACTTAGGCAAAAAACAACGACTACCCACCTTTGATCAATAACAGTAACTCTAATGTGCCACTCCCAAGTGCATTACTGCTTCATCTCAGAATAATGCAGAATACTCTATATCCATTTTGGAAAGATAGATACTAAAATCTAAGATCTAGAATTAAATATCAAAACTAATATAAATGATTCATTATGTACGATCGGCTTTCCAGATGAAACTTTACAACATTTAATGATTTAGAGTCCAGCATGTGAATGTACTTTTCTTCCAGCTGTTCATTACAGGTCCACATGTTTTCAGACAAGCTGGATGAACACATTACTACTGCTGGCAAAAATTACCCCTCAAAGATATTTTGGAAGGGTGCTGCTGTTTTAGAGCAGCTGAAAAGCTGCTGATGACCTCGGCCTGACCCAAACACACACTGACACACATTCTGTCCACTTTCACTGCAGTCCAGGATTATAAAAAAAACATATAATCCATCAGAACTTTCACATTATTGGAAAGCGCTCGGGGAGGCTGTGGGTAATCTCAACCTCTGGCCCCTGAATCCTTTTAGTGTGTCCTGTGCATGTCTGTAATATGTTTTTAATATGTCTGACTGAAGGGATTCAGCTGATTTATGGCTCCTGCAGACTTTATACATACATTTTCCTGGAGGCAGTGTCATGCTGATATTTAACCCAAATGTTTCTCTCTCGTTTTAGTATTTAATAAAGTCGCACGCTTCCTTAACTTGTGTGAAAGTGCTAAAAGAGTCGGAGGCCTCAGTCTGTCCGTGTGTCTGCAAATGTGTGTGTTTATGTGTGAAAACCTCCACTACTGCCACTATGCATAAGATATCTCACACAGAAAAGGAGTCGGCTCAGCAATTAACTTGCAATAAACCTTTATAACTGAATGATGGTGGCTTGTTGTGGTGTTAATATGTGTGTGTGGACCCACCAGAGTGCATACATTAAAGGTTTGTGATGCTAGGAGGTCCCTTATTAACTCAGTGCTTGGTAAGTGAGCCTGTGTGTGTGTTTGTGTGTGTGTGTGTGTTGAATATTGCAGGAGTGTGCAGCAGCGCTTTAACAAGTCTGGAAGTGGATTTGGCTGCAGTCCCGGTCTCTCCCTCTGTTTCTTCCTTCACCTCTCCCTTTTCATTTCTCCTCTGTCTTTCTGCCCTCTGCTGTCTCCTCTGACCGTTCAAACTGTAACTCGACCTCCCCTGTGATTGTTTTTTTTCCACGTCAATTTTCCATCTTGATTTGTTTTACCGTAACTGTTTGCTGTGTTCCACTTTGCATATGAATCCTGTGTGTTGCTTCCAAAACCTTTTTTCTTCATGTGTAAAGAACATGCATGAGACATAAGGCATAAGACGTCACATTAGACACTTTTGAGCAGTCCAAGACAGAAGATCCCAGGTCCAACGTGAACGTGAAACATGATGATATTCCTGTATCACTGTGAGAGAGGTTCAAAGACAATGTTGTGATGATCTTGCTTAAAAAGATAGCCTGGGGCAAAAGTCTGATGGTGCCAGAAACTTACAACATGAATTCTGTTATGACCTACGTTCACTATCCAACCAATAGGAATGTAGTGTCTGTCGGTGGACTAAGACAGATCTTATCAGTAGACGCTACAACTCACAATTTCAGCGCACATAACATACTACAAAATACTATATTTTGCCTCAACCTGTCTTTGCAAAATTTGCATCCTAAGTCTTTTCCTTTGCCACGACTTGGTCCACATTCTCCTCTTTATTGGATTTTTGTCCATACGCATAAATACCACTATTGCAAAGGCTCAATTCTTGCTTAGCTTCATTGTTTACGACTATCGCAGCACAGTTGGATGACATGCTGATGACATTCTGACTTACATTGTAGCCTACGATTCAAAAGCATGATTAGAGCTGATTAGGCTAAGGAGTTTTGACAGATTTTTTTTTTATAGTCCAACCCTGTACAGATATTTCACTTGTTTCTTCATTTTAGTCCAGATATCTCTCTTTACATGTTTTAACTGTTGAGCCATACAGTGAAAAGTTAGAAGATGTTGAAGGATAGTGTTGAAGGAAATCACAGTCCTTCAACACTACAGTTAATAGGTCATCTTGAACCGTCATTCTGATCATTACGACAAATTTGTGAAAAGAAAGATAAACTGGTGCCATCAAAAAGTAGTAGTTTTCTTATTTTTGTTGCATTTTAACAAACATTGTGTTTTATGCCTGCATCTGTCAGTGGGCCATCATGATAAGAGTAGGCATGACAATATGTTCATCCACTAGTGGAGACACTTGATGTTCTGAGTAATTAAGTGGAAAAAAATATGTGCGTATATCAGTACTGAACACTTGCAAAATAAGGTAAATCAAGTTGAAATAAACCAAAATAACATTTTCAGCTCTACATTAACTGATTTTTTGGCCAGTTGGGGGCTGAGCAACAAGCTGTAAAAGCAACACTTACACTGACATAATATCACCTTTAGATATCCAGCAGATATAAGGCACGAAATGTGTGTGTGTTAACCTGATGAATGTAAAATATTCGCTCTCCTTTTAGCTCTGTTTTGGTCTCCACCAACTCCTGAGGGAAACATCTGGTTCTTTAGCTGCTAAAACCTCAACTATACTCTCCAGTGAGTCGCTGCTGTCTGCTTTTTGGTGCAAAACAGCCACCGATTCTATCTCACCTGACTCTATTGCAAATACGCACATATATATTACTCTTCAGTCTTAATGTTTATCTTAATTATACACTCATGATGTTTGTGATAATGGATAATAAGGAAAATAAGTGCCATTTTCAGTTAATCCGCATATGTGAGCATTATGGTGATAGTTTGCTCATAAACAAAAATACCATTATGTTTGTCAGCTTAAGCACCACTAATGTACACATGAGACTCCTCCACTTGCGTATTTCTGTGTGTGTGTGTTGGCGTCACACATATGAGTGCATATTTGTGTACACACTTGTGTGTTTGTGTGTGGTCCTGCAACCTTATACCAGCACAGAAAACGGCTCGAGGAAGGAAGTCGGTCCTTGAGGATTTTCCTGCTAGAAAGCTTATTTTAACAGCTACAAACTTCACTATACGTGTATCACTCCTAAGTGCCTTTAAAATGAGACACTCAGCAACAAGGCCTCCTATCAGCATGTGATCTGCACTCTCATGACCTGTGGAGTTTCCTCCGTGTCCATTAGCTATTGTTCCCCCTCTTGGTCCTGCCCCAGGTCCTGCAACTTCCATACCAAAGTCTGCACCCTGTAGCCCTCTGCACTCAGCTTTCAAACCCCAGCGTCTGTCTCCAAATACGGCGTCTACCCCCCTCCCCATTCAGTTCCATACTTTATACCTCAGGCCCAGTCTGCTTCCCATATTCCCAGCCCTGGTTTCCCCCTATTTCCCATCTGTATCATCTCTCCTCTGTGGTCCTTCGCTTTGTGTCGCCCCGGGCTCAGGCAGGCCACAGTGATAGCCATCTGCTGCTGTAGGTGATCCAGTCTCCAGAATAGGAGGTGGACGATGTCAACAGACGTCTCCGCGCAGCAGGCTGGACAAGGGAAGTTGTTGTTGTTGTTATTGGAGAGTGTGGGGGATAGACACTCTGAATTAGCTCCTGACCCACTTTCCTCCTGGCCCATTTTTCTGAAGGAACTGACCAGAGCAGCATTCCTCAACGGCTGGTGCAGAAATATTGACAGAGACACGCTGATACTGTTGATTCAGGCCCATGTGAGCAGATGGGTAAAGTGTTGGCTCGTCTATGATGACACACGATAAGCATATGGATCCTAGAATAACAAAAAATATGCATTATTTCTTCCACTGTGCTGTATTCTAATGACGCTGCCCGCTGATCAAACTTAAATGTCTGAGTGGAAACTATTCAGACTTTCCTACCTGACGTTCTTCGTCCGTCCTCCAGTGGAAAATCAAATGTCTTAAAGCTTTTAATAAAAATGACTTCACATCTTTACTTTTTGTCTTAATTTGGGTCATGACTGTCCTGATCTCCAGTGCCACCATCGTCTGTCTTCCTCTCCTCATTCCCTCTCCTGCTGAGTCTTCGCCGCCTTTTGCTTTTGCAAGGAGCACCTGTCAATCACAGAGTCTCTCTGATGTATCAAAGTCAAGGGTCAAGTTGACAGTATCACCTCTGAATACTAAACATAGAAGCCGTGGTTTGTGTTTAAAGCTTTGATATATGAGAAAGGACTTATTTTCTTTGTGCAATCGACATTGTTTTGTTTAAGATTTGTCACTGCATTGACCGTACATAAAAACAGACAATTCACCCACAGCCCATCCACAATTAATGAGAATGTTATTTGTTATGACCTGGCTCAGCCAGTTTGCAGATTAACACAGTGCCCATGGTGCCCATTTTACAGTTGTGTTTTTTTTTTCAGTTGCTAACAAGCATCAGTCAGTACAAAAGAAACTTTTTCAAAACTCTTCAGTCTACTTTACCAACATGCATCTTGGCCAGACAATTAATCTCACCTCCAAAACTGACTCAAACCCTCAAAAGACTTCATACATGTCTTCATCATAAGTTTAATTGATTTATCGTATAAATCAGTATTTCAGTATAGAATAAGAATAACCTTCATTGACTGCACTAAAGTATATTTAAAAAGAATACATCTGGAATACAGCAATTATCTTAAATGTCCATTGTATTTCTCTGTCTTTGCAGAGAATCATTCACTTGTGAATAATAGAAAATTGAAACAAACAGACAAAAAATAAATTCCTGAAATTCCAGGGCTGCAATAATAATTTATTTACAAAAAGAAATACATGAGTCAAATAATACAGTATATGTGTTTTTCCCCTTTTGTCTATTTGGTTATGAGACTACTACAAACAGGACACCTGGGTAAGCTGCAATCAGTAATTATTTCATTTTATTGTTCATATCCTGCTAAGATTTTCTAGATATTTCAATACTGTCACTGTAGAAATGCACTAAATTTACCATCATTCTGTGTGAATGTGCTGCTGATATGTAGTGTTTTGCAGATAATGAAGTATAAATGAGAAAATAGTCAATTGTTTTTTGGGAAATGTGGTCACTGAATGCATTTCATGTGAAAACAATGTAAAACGATTGACAGTTGGATCCATGTAAACTTCTGTTTGACTGACTGTGTGAAGAGTAACTGCAGTCCGTGCATTTCTACTCAAATCACACAACAGCTTCATCTCAGTGTTTTTCCAGCGCACTGCTAGTGCTTTTCTACCAGAGAAAAATGCTATGTGGACACAAGCACGTTATGCATGTAATCAGATTAATCACTTTCTTCAAATTGAGGATTTAATTTTTTTTAGGGTGATAACATCATAAAATATGACAACAGACATTTGAAGCTTCATTCAAATGACCTCAATAGAAGCTTTGAATGTTAAAAAAATGACATTGGGCACAGCCCGAGTCGATGGTAAAGAACACAATCATGAGTGAACACATAAACAGATGTTGTGATTTAAAACCTGCAGCGCTGCTCTGCAAAATGCTTTTTGAGGAAGTGAGCAACATATGGAATTACTATGTGAATTCATAGTAAGATGATTAGGTTTGTGTGTGTGCATGTGCACAGTGTGTGCTCTCAAGGATCATTACAGATAGTATTTGTGAGGAATTTAGGTCAAGGTCACACGGTGCCATCTGTTCAATGGTTTCATTTAATCTGGAGGTTTTCCACTTTAAGCAAACTGGTGGTGTTCACTCAAGGTAACAAGCTGCTGTCAATTTATTTCACAGGATGAAAAATGCTTCTGGATTCTTCTGCTGTGTGAAGATGATTTTCCGTCTGCGTTCCTCGTTTGTTTAGTTTTGATTGCAGTGCACCTCAAGATTTCACAAGAGCAGCTGTCGAGGTGACATGCAGTATAAGTACGGGCGAGTTATGTATGCATATGTGCTTCGGTCTCAAACAGTGGAGTCGAGAGAGCTGAGCAGTTTGGCCTGAATGACTGATGAGTGTTGCTGAAAATAGAGGACAGAGACCAGGGAGAGAGTGGCAGGGATGAAGAGGAGAAAAAATGAGCAGGGAGAGGAAGAGGAGGAAGGGAAAGAGGGGAGCTGAGCACGCATGCAAATTTAAGGAAGCTGGGAGAGAGGAGCGCGCTGCACAAGATGGTTTTGTCACAGTTCTCGATCACGTGATCTGTTAAATTATTGATCAGCCTGAACCCGCTAACCCAGACTCTGTGTGCACATGCAGCTACAGACTTTTTACAGTGATACTGATGGTGTCTCAGTGACAGAACACCTTGGAAGAATGGAGGTTTTTAGAGGAATAACATGTTGAGAATGGACGTGTATTTAAAACTTTAAGCTAAAAATGTAAAAAAAAAATACTTAAGTTGTGGTATTTTTAAAAGCATCTCTAACCATTGAAAGACATGCCAACAAAAATATGAGAGAGGATCTTTTTTGAGCATCTTTGAGCATCTTTGCAGGGACATGCAAAGCTGCTAGTACATAGGATACAGTAGACCGTTGCCGAGGCCAAAACAACAAAACCTGTCTGCTTCTTGCTTTTGCTCTGGCTTATAGTCTTATTTCTTGCTGCTCAAACAAGCAACAAGAGCAAATCTCTCTCTCTCTCTCTCTGCCAGTCACAGGTACACTATCTCACTCATCACTGTCATACAAAATAGGTAGCTGCAATGACTGACACAGTTCACAACTTATAAGCATAAAATATGTTCACTGGCATCCTGGAAATCTCAGTAATTGCAATAAACAGTCATTTACTTTACTAGCTGAACGCCTGTCGCTTAACAAAGGGACCATCATAACAATTCACCCAGTCCATTACAATATCGATATAAGATGAAAATGATTGTATATTCATACTTCGTTTGGTGACATACAAGACATCTGTTTCAAACTCATCACACTGGCTGACTTAGGCTGGCTTTTGTGTGCATTTCTGTGCAATATCGCATGGCGTGCATGTGTTTTTTTCACCATAAAAAGACTCATGCCCACGCAGTGCTTGGAAGGGCAGGCTGTCTGAACAGTAATTTATTTATTTATTTAAAAAACACCTCAGAAAAAGGGCACTTTCTCTCTTGGAGGCCAAACTGCAGGTGCTCAAGAGCCCTTTGAGGTCTGTCTGTGCACGTGCATGCACCTTTATGACCATCGCATGCAATTTGTGCTTGTTTGACGAACTGTCCTAACCTCAGATGACCTGACAGGAAGACGAGGAAGAAGCTTGGCCTCCTTTCCCTGCTGCTCCTCCTCCTCATTTTTCTGTCTCTAGAAGACAGCAGCCGTCTCCAAACCAGCCCTGTCCATTTCTGTAACCACTGTGAGATCTGATTGCTCTCCCGGTGGAGACGCCCATGCTCTGCTGTGTATTTGTTCTGAAAATCAGATCCCAGGTCCTGTCCAGAACATGTCCATTGTGCTGCTTTGATTGGCTGTTTGAGCCCTGGAATGTGTTAGGTTGGTGTTTTGATTGGCCACTGCTAGAGACAGTGTTCCTGTGGTGTTCTAGCTCCCTGCCCGGGTTGAGAGGTTGACCTCAGGGACCAGCTTACCGATCCACATATCACAGTCTGCAACATCACAGAGGAGGAATATAAAACTCAGGCTGGATCAAAGTCATTGGAAGTCTTGTAGCGTTCCCACAGAAGTGTTTCATTTCTGACCTGTGGTCTCTTTCTTTCTCACTGTTTCTGCCTCTCAACCTCAACCCATAATGTACTCTGTTTCGAACATATAACTGTCACTGTTTTGACACTTTTAGAGTCCTACATTAGTACAATTACCTTGTTTTATGCTGATCTCGCTCATAAAATAGATAGCATAGCAACAGATGAGTTTCAGTCAAGTCCAACTTTATTTCCAGTTGCATAGCAATAAAGACGATGCTGCAAGTGAGTTACTGGTGCAACAAGACATTTCATTCTGCATGTTAGATAAGTGCACTCAGTAGGGCTGAACAGTTAATCAAAATTTTAGCGAAATCACCATATGGCCTCAATTTTCAAATCGCAGGAAGTGCAATATTTATTAAAGTCTCAAAATACCATTTTAAATTTAATGTTGTCGCGCTGCAGAGATCTCTTGGCCTACACATCATATTCTACAGACTTAACAGTGCAGTAAGCGATTGTGGAGAAAGACAGTTGATTGTTGAGTCTCATTCAAAGATCTTCAAATAGTGACACTTTGGTTTGGTGGCTTGCCACAAAATAACAGAATCGCTTGTGGCACCTTCAAGAAAACATTTTTGTTTGGTACAGATTCCTGTAAAAATCACTACATAATCATTTAATATGTTTTTCAGTGAAAATGGGAATTTGTAACACTGCAAATCATATCGCAATTGTAGTATCAGTCAAAACATTGTAACACTAAACACTGAGTGCAGTGCTGAAATTTGTTTTTGAATAAAGTTTTTTGCATATTACACTTATAAGTTTTCTTTTCTAGATGTATGCATTTTGTGGGTTTGTATAGTGTAGTGTCAGTTTTCATTAAGATGTATAGAATAACATTATGGTATTGTAACCAATTATCCCAGGTTCACCTAAATGAATAAACTTACTAAGGAAACAATACATGGAACAGTGAGTCCAAACTTTTAAATTTAAACCTTGTTATTTATTCAAAACATTACAAGCAACCAGGCAACTTTACAACAAAAAACCGGTATAGAAATCTACATTTTTGGAGAAATTCACGAAATCTGAAATCCTAATAATTTACACTTGCCTGTTCGTAGATCAGAGCCTGCATGTCCCAGTGGAAGTTGTGGCTATTCAGAAGATTAATGTTTTGGATTTGAATTTAATTCCAACAAGTAACCACTCTCATATTCAGTTTTCAAAAAATGCTCCACAAGATCCACAAGAGTCTCAGCTTCCCAGTCATACCTAATTTAAGTTTTCTAATACTGATTACAGACCCCAGTATGCAGGAATATTCAAATACACCATGTTTAGTATATGGGTGAAAATAACGCATTTTAACTGCATGCAAAAAAAGTGTGTGAGAACTATGACCATTGTCCCCATATCATGTTTCAAGCATCTTTTCAGTCACTCCTCTGATTATCCGGATATATTTGCCATAGGACTGTATACCAGTAGTAAATTTCTATCAGTAAATCTTCAAAAGGATTTAAGAAAATTCAGAAAATGTCAGTGGTCCTTAATCTTGTGCTCTTCAGAGTTATGTCAAAGTCTGATTATAAGCCAGTTGTGCCTTTAGCTGGCCGTGATAATGTGCTAAAATCCCTTAATCCTGCAGCCCACACACATTTGCACAGGGAATGCGGGTCACAAGGTAACGTGTATAACCGAGTGCATGTATATTCATTTATACATTAGTTTATGCATGTTTTGTATTATTGTGGGTTTAATTTTATTGACATACGTTTGCTATTCGTGTCCGTTTGTCTCTTTGAATGTGGAGAAAGCTGGTCGTCATGCCGTCTGTCTGTCTGGTACCTTCGGGGTTTATGTTACACTTTAGTGTTACACTGTGTTTTATGGTTGTAAAATAATGTTGGTGTCTGTGTATGTCATCATGTTATAACTTCTACCACACACATGCAATTGTACAAACATTTAAGGTGCACATGCAATCTGCCGCGCAGACTCTATTCTTCCTTGAGGAAATGACTGTACATGTACAATGACGTATAAAATACACAGTCATGCAAAGCAAAATCTCATCATCAAGTTTTAATAAATACAAGTAAAAGGCCAGAAAACCTTTCCACCATTCAGCAACATGCCGCGTGACAACTCATTTAACCCTTAAACTTAGCTTGCACCAGATGAATCTGTGAGCTCATGTTTTATGTGCTCTGGCAGATACGTCTGCTCTCTCTCTCTCTCTCTTTAGACAGATTTACAGCCGACCTGGCCTGTGACAATCACAACCATTTATCTGTTATGGGGTGTGTGTGATACACTGGCCATTGACAGGGAAGAGTCATTGAGGCACTTTTGTGGATAACCAAGATGGCTGCTGCTGATGTGGAGCGTTCTTTTGGATCTGCTATTGCATCAGTATTACACAAACTGGAAGGTATATTTTCTCTAAAAGAAGAACAGAGGTTTTGCTGGTAAGAAGCCATATATCTGACAGGATTTGGTGAAAGTTTAATGCACCTGGCCCTGCTAGTCTATGTTGTAGGTCACTTTTTGTCACTCTGATTGATTGTAGGTCTATCAAATTGTGTCCAGAGGCATTTTAGTCTGCGCATGTTGATAAAGTCCTTTCAGAACTGAAAATGAACTGGGCGGTTCTAGACTGATTCGCATTTTACATTTGCAAGTTAGTCTAGCGATGCCAGACTAGGAGGCTCACAGACATAATCGGAAACTGTAGGTTTGTGCGATCTGAAATAAGGACCTTGTTTGTGTCTTTTAAAATGCTCTTTTAAGACATTTGTAGGTTCCTCTTGTGCTTGTACATGCTTTAGTCCCACACAGTTTTGTTCCCATCACCTGCTCTCATCATCATCTTTTCAGCACTCTCTCTTTTCTACAATCTTCTTTTTTCGCTGATGGCACAGACAAGTTCACCACCTCCTCTCCCGCCTGCTTTTTCAGTCCTCTCCTCAACATGATTAGTGCTCTCCCACTCAGAATATAAGCCTGCATGACAGCACCCAGTGCCTACATCTTCTTTTAAGGGATCCTTGGCATCAGTGCTCCCGGATCAATGCCGTACGCCTGCATGTGTCGTGGTCTCCTGCCAGCTTGGGATCCAAACCCACAAATAGAGCTGATTCAACTGTTTCAGATGCTTGCATCTGTTATTACCCTCCAGTCAATAGTTTGGCTATTAAAGAGAAGCTTACCCTTGTGAAAATATGACTAATATTTGATGAGAGCTGAAAGAACAACAACCAATTAATTGCTTACTTGATTGACAGAAATCTATTTAAAGAATTTATTCATCGTTTGAGTCATTTTTTAAAGCAAAAATGTCAAAAAATCTCTGGCTCCAGCGTCTCAGCGTGAGGATTTGCTTTTTTTCTTTGTCTTATGTGATACTAAACTTAGTAACTTTAGGTTTTGGACTGTTGGCTGGACAAAATAAGACTTTTTAAGATGTTTCCTTGGGCTTTAAGACATTTTGAGGGGCATTTATCAAGATTTTCTTGCATTTTAAATGATGAAAGCTAGAGTAGTAAATGTATTTTAGAAGCATTTTCCTATATTATTTGAAAGTATCTTTTTGTCCAATGAATAAATAAATCAAAGGCTTTGACAAAAAAAGAAAACAATCTAGTATCTGTGCCTGTTGCCGGGCCGTAATAAACCAGTCAGATCATTTTGTTTGACCTGAATTAAATCACTGAATAGCCGATCTGCCTGTATACCTACATACCGACCTTACTGCACACAGTCTGCCCGTGCACTCATTGTGACAGACCGGAGTGTTCTACAAGGCTCGGCAGATGTGTTGTTAGAGCTATGGCGCGCTTGTCACACAAGAATGGCTGAGTGCAACTAAAATTTCCCATCACTAACATTTTAGGTAGAGAGCTGTGGGTACAAACAATAATCGTGTTTGTTGTTTACGTTAATTATAATGTTTTTTCTTTCCTGAGAATTAGTAGAATTAGAGTAAAATTAAAAGGATTCCACATAAAAATGCTACTTTACTGTACTTATAATTATTTATTTTCATTCTTTAAAAGTCACCAGAATGCAGGAAACAAAGTAGTGCTGCAACAATTATTCAATTATTAATCGACTGTTAAAATAATCAGCAACTATTTTGATAATCGATTATCGTTTTGAGTAATTTTTTAAGAAGAAATGTCCAAATTCTGTTTTCAGCTTCTCAAATGTAAACATATTCTGGCTACTTTACTCCTCTATGACAGTAAACTGAATATCTTTGGGTTTTTGACAAAACAAGACATTTGAAGACATCATCTTGGCCTTTAGGAAACACTGATCGACATTTTTCACCATTTTCGTACAGTTTATGGACCTTAGCTTTAATTGAGAAAATAATCTGCTGATTAATCCATGATGAAAAATTAATTAGTTGCTGTATATTTGTATATTTGACATTGGTATGTGTAATAGCATTTGGAGATGAAAAATTGTTGTGATGTTGTGTGCATATGTTAACTTGTAATTGTAACTATGCATCTAATTTTTAGAAAATAAAATCAAAAATCAAAACAGAAAAGCTTTTTTTTAAATTATATTTTTATTGCTTTTTTTTTCAACTTAAAGATGCAATAGCAGTATAGAGGCTTAACAACAGAGGACATAGAACATTGTTCTATATCTTCCCACCCTCCCCAGCACCTAACCATCCAATAATGTCTAGAATTCATAGGTTACACTGGTAGTGCATATAAAAAAACATGAAAGCAGAAAAGGAAGGGCAGTGCAACAAAAACAGAAAAGTGTTTTTTTTGCATTATAAATAGGGGCCATGACTGTGTTTATGTTATGCATCAATAGAAAATGTCTTTCTCTTCACCAACTTGTTTTTCACTGTGACTGTCAAACACCAAAATAACCGTCCCATTATTCCCAGTCTCCTCCCTTTCATTTATTTGAGTATAATTGTATATGAGGCTGACATGCCGTGTGACTTTCAGCCTCTATTTGCAAATATAATGTGCGTGAATCTCATTAAGCTGCTTTATTAGAAGCGATATGAACAGAAAAGGAAATTTCCTCAGACATTTTAATCCATGACGTGCGGCATATAGCATGTTTTATTGCTTCTTCTCGTCCCACACCCGATCTTCTATACGTTGGTGGTCTTGTTGATCGACTCTCCCCTCAGCTCCTCAGTTTCTTCCGTCTTTCATTCCATCTCCACTCAGCTTCCCATTGTTCATCATTCCCTCCCTCCAAACCACTTTCCCTCTCATCACTGCTGACTGCCAGCACCAGCCATGAATCTTACCGTGGTCTCAGCAGGAATATAAATCACCGGGTCTCTCCACAGCTACACTGTCATTGGACACCAGGCCATGCCAGGGCACGGCAGAGAAAGTCGGGCTGTGAACTCCAGCCTACACCCTTCAACGTGTGAGCTGCATGTTTGATGGAGAACAAATCCAACTGCAGCAGTCACATTTTAGGAAGAAAATTGAATTGTTCATCCACCAGCGATTATTCATAGCCCAGTTTATGACAGTCAACCAGTAAAGTGGTATTCGGTGTCCAGATAAGTGCAGGATTGTGCTGACGACTCGGGATGTCAAGCGTGTTTCGACAGGCCGAAATGTCGAATCAGGTCTCTGCTCGTGGATCCGTGCTGACCTGGAACTCAACACCACAAACAGGACATCCGATGGTGTCAGGCGGACAGCAGCTGAGGAGCATCCTGATCGCTCTGTCTGGCATTCCTGGGATAACACGGGAGAAACTCAGAGCTCAGAGTGAGATTCCCAAAACTCTCAACCTGTCAGAGGGATGAACATGACTCACAAAGAGCTCAGACGGTCGATGTTTGTGTGCTTTCATTTTAGGTGGTCAAGCTGACTTTGGCAGTTTTTATCTCAGTTGGTCATGCTCATATTCGGTCACTCATGTTGTGGAAAGGAATCATCTGCTTGTGCAGTTAAAGGAAAAACCCGCTGAAACACTTGCAAAACATGCCCTAGACTCCTTTGTCCATTTTGTTGTGTTTTTGAAGGGTCGGTTTACCCCCAAATCAAAAAATGCATTTGAAAAACTCAACAGCAACGTCTCTTTCCAGAAATCACAACCTGGTTACTCAAGATAATCCACAGACCTTGTTGGGAGCAGTTTCATGCGGCAACTATTTTCTTTCTACCAAACTACACCCGACAAACAGTATCACAGTGCAGAATGAAGCGTGCATCTACACACGGATGAAAAGGCTCACGCTCATGACAGCATGGAATGTAAACATTAATGACAGCCTCCTCGGCTAAGCCGTAACATTAGCCCCACTGAGCTGGCTAAAGTCTTATCCTTCCTCTCTAATTGGGATGAGAACGAGCTGAGTTGGTGGTGGTAGTTACAAAAGAAAATAATTCCTACATGAAACTGCTCACAACAACGATTATCTTGTGTAACCAGGTGATGATTTCTGTAAAGAGACACTGCTGTTGAATTTTTCAAATGTATTTTTGGTGCCTTGAGCACCGCATGCCGTGTGCAATTTAGTCCCACCATATTAAAGAGAAGGCAGATATCTGTACGGCCAGTATCTCCAAAACTCTGCAACTCACACCAAAACAATCTAGTTGGATAAACATCACTACAGGAAAAATATGTTTTCTTGATTTGGGGGGTTAACTGAACTAACTGAAAGAGATTTCCATTGCAGCCACACACAAAAATTTACTGCATCCAGCTTCTTAGATGTGAAGATTTGTTTTCTGTTTCCTGTCCTTGTAAACTGCATAAATTGTTTTTTTGGCAATTGACTGTGACTTGATAAATTGTTCTGGATACTTGTGCTTATTTCTTTAAGAGTTCAAACATGAAGGGAAGTAATAGGAGATAAGGAAATAGAGGTGGCCGATATGGCCCTGAGATAATATCACAATATTTTAGGGCAGTGGTTACCAAACTGGGGCACGGGCAATTGATAATAATTGTGTGTTGAACTTTTTCCAGCTTCTGAAGGTGGGGAGGGGGGTTGCCAGAAAAGGTTGGGAACCACTGTTTTAGGGTATTCTGTGATAATGATATTCTTGACGATATGACAAAATACTGAAAATTATTTTTGGTGCAGAACTCACAACAGGAGCTCACAAGGGCTGTCTCCTCGTGGGATTTTTGACTCTCTTTGTACTCAACCGGGTGCTCCTGCTCGGTGGTGAAATTAGTTTATGTGGCCCCCATTTTTGGACGCTTTGGTTGTTACTGTCTTCTCGATCTTTTATAATGAAACCACTTCCACACTACTGAAGTCGCTCACCTTTTTGGAACTGATTTCTGCACCGTGGATCCAGTAGCGATGTTACTTTTACTTTCAGCCGTGTTTCCTGTGTGTTACGGCGTAACATCGTGCTGTCAACAAATCATAATATTGCCATTATCACAGTATGATTTTTTTATTACGAAAAAAGTTTAGCGATATATTGTGAATGGTACAATATGGCACACCCCTATACAGAAAATCATGATTTCAGTTGCATGTTCCACATTCGGTCATGTCTTCAAACAGCTTCTTTTGTTCAAACAACAGTCTGAAATCCAGAGACTCTTCATTCATCGTAAATGTCAAAGTAAAGCAGCATTTTTTTTACATTTAAGAAGCTGTAAGCAGCAAAGGTTTGACATTTTTGCTTGAAAAATAGTTGGAAACTAATTTTCTTTTGATCGACTCCTCTATTAATCGACTAATCGTTGTAGATCTATTTGCTACAGTTTGTACAGCTGCTCTGTGAGGTCACATTTGTGACTGAATGACCAGAGATGCCACTGTATAAGGAAAGCTTTTCCTGGCAACACAAGTTGTGTGCACGCGTGTGTGTGTGGCATGACTGTGTGTTATTAGTGTGTATCAGGGGGATTGAAAGAGATCCTTGTTTGGGTGAGTGGGTGGGTTTGGGTCGTGGAGAACATGTAGGTTTGGTGTGTGTGTGAGACAGAGAGAAGGACAGAGAGCGTGTTAGACACGGGGAGTGAGGGAGGGAAGGAGGGAGGGAGAAAACCGCCTCTAACATCTGGCTCTCCATGTCAGAGGTCCAGACTCACATGCAGAAGTTATGTTGAGACGCTGCGGCTGCACCTTCGCACCGGATGAGTCGGGCTGAGAGGAGCTGGATGAAATGCTGGATGAATTAAATCTTTAGTGGCTCCGCAAGATCCCGCGAACAGGACCTGATTATCCGCCTCCGCTGGTGCAGGAGGGTGACGCAGCGCTGAGGAGCTTTTACACCAGGTGAAGCGGTGACGACCATTGCGGCAGGAAGACGCAGCAGCGGCGGCCGAGGTGGGGGGGGGAGCGCACCGACCCAGGCAGCCGGTGCCGGGAATAAATACAAGAGGAAATACACTGAGGAATAACGGGAGAGCGCTGATTTTTATATTGTCAGGGAATGAATATGAGTCCGGCTGCACCGCAATGACAACCCCGCGAAGGTCTGCCAAGCTACAGCTGCGGCGGTCCATCAGCGAGCAGCTGCGGGACTCCACGTCCAAGGCTTGGGATCTGCTGTGGAGGAATGTCCGGGAGAGACGGCTGGCAGGTCAGAGAAGAGAAACTTATTATAATATGCAGAATACAGTCTGTGCGTCATTTTGACTGATACAAGCCTGTCAAACAGATCTGTAAGAGCCACCTTAAGACATCCCAGAAATTAAATACAGACATATCTTGTACTGAAAATAGATTTCTGATGCATGGGTGAATATTTGTCTCGTGCTTCTCACTGCTTGAGGTCTTAATTTCCCCGCGTTTTTTCCATTTACATAAACTTTCCTGAATGATATGAGAAGCATATGGAAGACAAAAGTTAATGAGCTACACGTATCTTCTGTTTCTGCCTGTAGCGTCATGCGCAGCGCGCTCCGCTCCCTGATATTTTGGGAAGGTCATTGTCAAATATAGAGCTCAAAACAGCGCAGGCATGTACCGTGGACAGAAGTCCAGCGGGGGTTCAGATGCCAGTCACTCAGCGTTTGTTGTTCCAGTCAGCAGAATTGCTTATTTTCCTTATTGCATGTTCAAGAGAGCGAAAGGGAGGATTAAATATTTTGGATTCATCTGCATGGAGACAAATATTCTGTGTGCGCGCCAATGCGCCAAGTTTTTGGAGGCAGGGTCAGTCGGGTTGCTCTATATTTACAGTGGCCTGGATGCACAGAGTTAGATGTCTCTTTCTGTGTCTCAACTGTGCGTCAGAGAGGGAGGAGAGGGAGAAAAGTGAAGGAAGAGGACGAGAGAGATGCAGGGAGTTGCATCTGTCTTCTCGGTTTAATGTAATTACCGAGATGTCTGCCTCTTAAGCAAATTAAACGATGAACATTCCCACATTCACGACCACAGGCCAAGATATTGGTCAAAGCTGCTGTGCCTGCCAGTGCAGAGCAGTTATAAATCACATGTGTGACCAGCAGAAGGCCATTAAGGCATGTGAAAGATCGTTTTCAGCATGGCATGATGGGTAATTAGTAGAGTTGAAGAGCCAAAGAACCAAGGGTGTAGAATCGGGTAGGGATGATCGGAATGTTTCGCCAGTAATAATTTTGATTAAAAAAATTAAAATATAACCACTGTTGCCTGTCAGTGTCTAGTCAATGTTTGTGGGACTCTGTATTGTGACAAAGCACCTGTGCTAATTACAGATGCAAAACGATGTGTTTTCAAGTTTTGACAGATAGTCTTACCCCCCCATTATGTCTCACATTGGTTTGGTCCCCTGCCTACCAACAGCCATGGGTCTCTTTTTACTCTCAACATGTTTAATATGATAATTAAGTGACTAGTGACAAACCTCATGCTTCAAAGAGAGAAATATACACAAATCTATTATTTTGTGATTTTTTTCCCATGCATGCTGTAATCTTAGTCAGCACTCCTCTGGCAGCAGCAGGATGTCTCCCCTCGCACTGTGTGCATCAGGCAGGAGACCAATGTTTGGCAAATTACTGAAATTAAGTGACTAATTACAGTTACTTTTCTCAAACTTGGCTGAATTACTTTACCAATTACTGCATGTAAAAGTAATTAGTTACTTAGGAAAGTAACTTTTGTGTTACTTTTAAATATCTGCTTCAATTCTGTTATTAATGCACACGTTGCTATATTGTTGTAGTGTAGCTATATTATTTTAGTTTAGCTATATCATTTCCATCCAAGGTAGACTTACCACAAGCTATGAGAAACTGTGAAACAATGGTATATACTCCTGTAAAAGCCACGAGTCTGTATCAAATCACTCAAGAAATCAAGCACTACACTACCCACAATCTTAAAGTGTAACAGTGACATCTCTGATTAGCGGAGCTCACTGCGACCATAGAAATGTGTACTGCACCCGCGAATGGGTAGTTCTGCAAGCAGGCTGGCTAGCTAGGTAGCTAACAGCAGCTAACATGAGTCGTACTAATAATGTCGTTATGCCGCGGTGAATACAATTTATATGCACACGTAACACAAACTACAACATATTACAACACTGTTATTAACAATAAAACACTATAATAATGACAAAAGTTACATTTAAGAATAAGCAGTATCATTCACAGTGCTTTATGGGATGTGATGGATAGTTTCTTCACTCTTAAAATAATGATGTACACAGTCTCGTACCTTTGCCTTTTTCACCATTTTTCAATCTTTTTTTTTTCCTCTGAATCAAATGTTTTATGGTTACGATTCATCTTGTAGTTGGTTGGCTTGGTTCCAGGCTTAAAACTCATTATGTAAGGTTTTTTTGTGGAACATCACTGGAATGAATGAGACTAGACAGGGACTGCCCACTTTTTCAAAACCATTTATAAAAGTGGGCAGTCACTGTCTATTCGTCTGCGTCCGACAGACATGTAAGTTGAATGAATGCATGTCTTCCCGTCGCCTAGTTCATTTGTCTAGCATTATACTCAGCATTTGCTAAGTTGCTTAACTAGCAGGTTAATAAATTGTGTGTCTTTTCACCTCAGTTTAACAAATGCTATGCTACAAAATGCTTTACAAGGACGGGATACTCTATATAGTTACAGTAAAGTAGCTCAAGTAAACCCCCAAAATATTCAAGAAACCAGAAACAAGGCCTTGCTTTAATGTGATGTCGTCTTTTTACCCTTTTTAACCTTTTCATTCTTTTTATTCTTTTCATTTATATGTATTTATATTGACAAGATGGCATTATGTGATGTCTTCTTTTACTCATGTTTTTTTTTTCTTAATGCACTTTTTTTCTTGTTTTTATTGTTTGTATCACTTTTATCATTCTGTCTTTTGATTTGTGTTGAATTTTACCTCAGTTTTAGCTTAACTTTTGTTTGTCCTCACTATTTGCCTTTCTGTTTATATTGCTTTTTGGGTGTCCTGCTTTTGCTTTGTCAGTCAATATATAAATAAATATTTAGATAAAGTTGTTATTGTTATTATCACGGTCATTACGGTTACCTAGCTAATATCAGCTCAGCTCAGTGTTTCCACTGGTAACATTTAAACGTGGTAATGTGTTTCACATAACTCAGGAACAGAAGTAGATAAGCAGAATCGGAATCAGAGTTGTTAAAATCCAAACAATACCATCCTGTTAATTACTAGCTATGATTAATATTGCTTCAGTGATGCTTTAATTCACAATAACAGATGAATATCGGTCAAATGGAGCGTCAGAGAACACCTGCTGCTGCCCCAGTAATCCTCTTTACCCCTGGTTTCTCACCCCTTCATCCAGAGCCCAAACCCCCTTACCAAACCCACAGCTCCTCCTCCCCCTCCTCTCACCCCCCTCACCCCCGTCACTCCACTGCTTAACCCATCAGCTCATGAGGCGCACAGTTCACATCTGTCTGGATCAGATTTTAAAGATGGGGAATCCTTAAAATGTGCACATCTGGCCTCTGAGTTATGCTGGTATTCAGCGGTGCATTTTCCACTCTATGAATTAGCCAGGGCAAGAAGTCCATGTCGGCAGTTGGTCAAGTGTTTTCAATTTGAAACTGTAGTGTGTTTGTGAAGGACTGTGGACATCTGAGCTTCAGAAAAAACTGCAAATGAAGCAGAGTTTGCCTACAAAGCTGATTTTATTTTGATGCTCTTGCAACACTATCAAAGTTCTAGTGTGTAAGATTTTAGGGGGATCTATTAGCAGAATGGCAGAAATTGAATATATTCATAAGTATGTTTTCATTAGTGTATAATGACATGAAAATAAGGATAAAATGTTTTCTTACCTTAGAATAAACCATTTATATCTACAGAGGGCGCAGATCCTCCTCCTCTGAGGCTGCCATGTTTCTACTGTCACCCAGAATGGACAAACTAAACACTGGCTCCAGAGAGGGCCTGTCACGCTTTGCGTGAGTTTGGCTGCCACCATAGGTTCTCCTACATGCTTGGAAGGGGAGGGTGAGGCACATACTTGGCAAGCTTGAGACCTCAAAAACAGGGAGGATTTTGAAAATCAAGCTGCATAGACTTTGTTTTAGGGCTGCAACTAATGATTCTTTTCATTATCAGTTAATTCGTCAATCACTTTCTCGATTAATCGATAAGTTGTGTGGTCAGAAAAAATGCCAGAAAATGGTGGAAAATGTTGATTACTGTCTCCCAAAGCCCAAGATGATGTCCTCAAATGTCCTGTTTTGTCCACAACCCAAATATATACAGTTTACTGTCATAGAGGAGTAAAGTAGCCAGAATATGTTTACATTTGAGAAGCTGAAAACAGAATTTGGACATTTCTTCTTAAAAAATTACTCAAAACGATTAATCGATTATCAAAATAGTTGCTGATTATTTTAACAGTCGATTAATAATTGAATAATTGTTGCAGCACTACTTTGTTTCCTGTATTCTGGTGACTTTTAAAGAATGAAAATAAATAATTATAAGTACAGTAAAGTAGCATTTTTATGTGGAATCCTTTTAATTTTACTCTAATTCTACTAATTCTCAGGAAAGAAAAAACATATTAACAAAAACATATTATTAATTGTCAGTTATTGTTATTTGCAGTCCAAATATCATGGAAATTAAGCATCGTAATTCAAGTCTGACTGATTGTTAATGTGATTTTTCTTTTTTTAATTTATGGTTCCATTCAATCATCTGCATGTTTGTGTGTGCGTGTGTGAAATCTGAGAGAACATCTCAGCACCTGGATTTAGCTGTAATCCCACAGATTTTTAGGTTAGCGGTGGGGGTCGGATCTCCCTTTGCATGTGGGATTTGTGGGTCTTAGTTGCTTCAGTGGGAGTGTTGTTGTATGTTTGTGTGTGAAGGATGCAGGTAAATGAGTTTAAAACCTACACCTTGAATCATTTCTTTCCAACAAGTTATCATTCTCACCACATCAGTTTACCAGCTCACCTGCTTACAGCTGTCTTTCACTGCTGTAATGAAAATACTCAGCTGGCTGTGAGTAAAACCCAACAACTGTATAGTTTTTTTATTAGTGGCATTTGAAGACAAAGTCAGCAGCCTGTTTGTGTTTTCATAGATAATCTCAAGGATGTATCAACAAATTGAAGGTTTCACCTTTGGTTCAAGCCTCTAGCAACTTTTCCAAAATGTAAATTTTATTATGTTTTCCCCCAAGAAAATTTTATTTACCTGTTTTAGCAAGCAATTCTCACCATACAGCTCCACAATATACAAGATGCTGCAGTGTAGACACATTTTAACACTTTTATTTTAAATTTAGTTTAGTTTGCTCAGAGTCACATTTAAGGTATTTCTTTTTATCTCATGTGCAGCCAAGGACTGGGGTCTCTTGGCTTTATCCAAGTCAATAGGTTAAAGATTAAAGGTGACCAGGCTTTGACAGTCAGAGCCCTGAAGCTTGGAAATACCCTCACTGTGGAGCGTTAGTGTCAGCTTTTAGATCACTTAAAGTGCAGTAACCGATTCTGGAGAAAGATGGTTGATTGTTGTTGATTGTCAACAATCAAGCATCTTACTGACCTGTGATTGACCAAAGTCTCCCATCGCGGGGTAGATTTTCTAAAGCCTGAAAACAAAACCAAGAAGAGGAACAGAAATCTAGTTTTCTCTCATACTGCTTGAATACTGTCTACCAGCTTTGAAACCCCTGAAAAGGCTTTTTGGGGAATATTTTGTGTTTAAATATTAGATTTAACCATAGACAGTAAACTAGTGGACAGAACCACCATGATGTCACCCACTGGATTATGGACTACGGTTTTGAAGCCTCGAGTTTGGCATTACAGGGCTTGCCGTGTTGGTTCTTTGCAACCAGAGCTCGCACTGTAGTGATAAGAGCCTGGAGCTGGTGGGTGATGTCCTGCAGCCTGGGCGGTGCTCAGTTTTGGCTCATCTGTTCAGCAGGAAATAATGATGGGCTGCCCGATCGCTACGTTTCGCATAATAAACCTGTACAGTGCACTAAAGAAAACATTTTAAGCAAGAAATAGGCAATGTAGTAACAGAATATTGATCTGTATTTATTCTATATCCATACTGTCTACAGATTTAACAAGATATGAGAAATATACAGATGAACTCACACATCCCCTCCCTGTCCCACCCACATGCAAACTAAAGAGGACCTTACTCAAAAGGAGCAAGTATAGTCAATTAAAATTAAAAAAGAAAGAAAAGAAAATTTAGTTAATATATAAATAAATACAACTTAAACTTATGAGAGGTAATGAAAGCACTCCTGGCTTATTAGATGACCTGTGGTGTATCAAGTCTGATAACATTTGTATATAAAGTCTGATATATGCGTTGGCAAGGTGTCCATATAGGTCAAATAGTGCTGCCAAATCTTCAGAATGTGATCTTTTCAAGTGGAATGCAGCTGTTCATTTCCAAAACACATAGAGCTGTGAAGAGATGGGGATCAGACTTCCACGTCACCCCTATACGCTTCCTGGCAATGCATTAAACTGCTTCTAAAATCCATTGTTGAAAGTTTCCCAAAGGTCTTTTTTATAATGAGACCTGTAGCTTTTTTCCTGAAATGGCAAGAATGGTTGTCTGATTGAAAGAAGTTGGACACGTTCAAAACTGGCAGATAAATCAAACTGAAACGTTTTGGAAATGTTAAGAGTGCAGAATAAGAACTGACGAGGACAGAATGAAAGGGATACAGTATTTTATTGATACCAATGCCGTTATCGATTCTGCTAATCGTTCCTATCCTTTGTCATTTCCCTTATTGATTCCTGATCAATTGTAGTAGAGCTGGCAGAAGCCCTATGAGCTAGCTGTAGCAGCAGTCTGTCAGTCATCATATAAAATGGTTGAAATGAGAGAATATTTGTGCAGCATTTGTTTTCATTTAGGTTTTTTTTGTGGTTTTTTTCCTGCGTGAAACTAATGAATGGACTTCAAGCCCATGTTGCACAGAAAGATGTTTCAGCATACATGTGATTGGCGGATCAATCTGTGGTTTGGATATGATTTGTCAAGACCAACTGATCATCGGGTTTATAAAATATTGGGGATTTCCTTAGGATTTTATGCCTTTTATGCCTTTTAATTTATAGGACAGCAGAGGATATGACAGGAAACGGGGGAGAGAGAGATTCCTCTGTCAAGAGATAGTCTACATGGTATCAAATGTAATGTAACAGCCAGTATGCTACGCTTTGTCACTTTTTAAATATTGTTTTTTTCTATGGACACACACCAGACGCTCCAAGTAGGTGGGA
Organism: Lutjanus argentimaculatus; assembly: GCA_034769285.1. Lineage (NCBI taxonomy): Eukaryota > Metazoa > Chordata > Actinopteri > Lutjaniformes > Lutjanidae > Lutjanus > Lutjanus argentimaculatus. The sequence goes on along the minus strand of JAWZSL010000004.1, from coordinate 17,378,122 downwards.
GTGAAGAGAAAAACAAACTGGGAGAACTGGAAGGGTGAGAGAAATAATCAATTGTCTTAAAGGCACAAAATGCAACATCTTCCTAAAAGAACAAATGATCACGATAATATTATCTGAACACACTGATCCATTTTACTTCACGTACTTTAAGGCATGTATTCTCTTTGCTTTGTGGAAACAGCCTCTAGAAGTGTATGATTCATCTTTTTCTTGTGGTCTAGTGTTAAAAAAGCAAACAAAAATCACAATAAATCGTTATATCGACTCGCAGTACCTGTAGAATTGTGAAAGCATCGAATCGAGAGACGAGCCTATCGTCACAGCCTGAGAGAAACGAAGGTTCTGCCTTTGGTTGTGATTATTAAAAATGAAAGCTAATTTTGATCAATTTTTTATTTAATATTGAAAATGTGACACCCCTACACATTATACATTATAACTAGTACTGTTGCCATCTTTCTTTATGAAATGAAGCCACATTTTGGATGCTTTTTTCTCTCCTCCATGCCTCCTTGTTGCAAGTTTCCAGCAGGCTTGATGCATCAGTTTGGTGTCATTGTTTTGTAACTGTCAGAAAAACATGCTGGCACTGACAAAGGGAATTAATAAGCTCAGAGACATATGATGCAGATGATCAGATAAGTTGGAACTGGTTCTCTCAGCGGTTCCGGTTCTTGATTTCCACCCCAATCATGACTTTTGACACAGTCTGAACAAAATCAGTGCATTTTTAGCTTAACACAAAAGGTTATTGTATTTTATTTCTGCATATGTGATTCATCTTTACTGTCACATAGCTGTATCTGTGTTTTCAGTCTCCTCTTTAGTTTGCCTGCTTAGTTTCAGTTCTGTCCTGTCTGGCTGCAACTGAGACAGGAGTGATGGATATTATATTACTGATCGCTTACTACAGTCCCGCCCTGCGCCAATCCATTTACACATATCTATTTAGCTCGCTATCATATTACTGCATCAGCCTGCTGTGCCCTGCATGAGCTGGAAATTTTGCTCAGTGCTCTGCATCATGTTTCAGGTTTATTTTGTCAATTGATCTACAATGACATAAAAAGTTTATTATTCAGAAATTCCTATTTCCCATTTTTCCAGTGAGTAATCTCAAAGATAGATCCTGATTATTTCCCCCAGATCACCTCAAGAGGGCAATCTAATCAAACTGAATCATATTTAAGATTTTACAACTTCACTGACTTTCTCAGCATTAATATGTAACTATATGTGGCTAATTCACTCTTCACTCTCAATTCTCTGTCAGTATGTGATCTGCAGACTAAAAAGCTCTGCTGTACAGTAATTCCTCTCTCTGCCATGAGATCAGGTACCTGTGTGCGCCTGCTGACCTGAGATTGACTTTTCTATGACCTACTTTTCACGTGCGCCCCCATCCCGCTCTTACCCCCTGCCTATGACCTCCCTAAAATGAATTAAAATGACCCCCTATATCCTCGAGTCCTGGCAAATTACTATTCTGACAAACTAGGTCAGAGTATGAACGTCCCTCCTCCTTCGCTGCATTCCTTACATTTATCCACCGACTCGTTCAGTCACACATTTCAGACATTAGCATTTTTTTTACTACAACTGCTAAACAACTGATTTTTGATGGATGTATTGCGATCATGATGGAATGTGTGTGGTGTTCATGTGCTGGATCAGTCAGTGGTGGAAAGGCATTCGCTCAAGTACTGTATTTAAGTACAATTTTGAGGTAATTCCATCCCATGCCATTTCTACTCCACTACAGTTCAGAAGAAAATATTGTACTTTGTACTCTGCTTCATTTACCTGACAGCTGTAGTTGCTACTTACTTTGCAGATTAATATTTCACACAAAAAATAATTAAACTGGTATTTTCCAACCTTTTTGACATGTAACCTCTTACAAAAACCCACCTTTATCATGTGTCAGATGTATATGAATTGTCAGCAGTTACCTTAAAGAGACATTTTCCCTCTAAACAACTTTCATTTCAATAACTGTTAAATGCCCAAAGAGGTAAAATCATACAGCATCTCACAAAAAATCAAAGATTAGAAAGTCTAGAAAATAAATACAGATTTATCTTGGAAACCCCTTTACAACCCCAAGTTTGGGACTAAACTCTCTGTCCGTAAATAAATAACTTAAAACTAGCTCCATCCCGCCCTGCTACAACAGTCAAGTGCTGCGCTCTGATGCATCACAATCATGGGACAGCAGAACCAGTACTTTTGTTTTTGATACTTTAAGTACATTTTGCTGTTATTACCTGTCACAGATATATATTGTATCAGTGTTTATGATGTCCGATATTGAAGCAATATCACACGAGAGGGCGTGCTGATGTACTGAATATCAGCATGGCTGTGATTTGGTCGTAGGCACAAGGCTGCAGTTCTACAAGCACCTGCAACGGACTCCGGTGTGGTTTGTTTGTGGTCTGAAAGCAAACGACCCAATCAGGGTTTTATGTTATGTTATGTTATGTTATTTTGGCCGATTTAAGAAGCTGATAAATCCACCTGCTGATTGCGAAAACTATTCAGGGAAGCTATGTATAGATTATATTTACGTAAATAATTTTGTAGCCGTAAAATGGATGCACATAAGCACAGGTTATTTCCCTGATAAAAAAAGTCAAAAACTGTTGAAACGGTTCTTCCTGTATCCTCCTCGGTGTACTTTGTCAGATTGAAAAGTTAGTGACACTGAATCCCACAGTAATAAGCCCTGAATCATTACTATACAAGGCACCTCGTTTTCATCCTGTCTGTGGTCTCTACCTGTTAGTCATTGTAACGTTAATGTAACGGTTATTAGAACACCAGTAAATTAGATATGCTCACATCTGCTGATAAATTTAGAGGAATCATAAGGAATGTGGTGATGTAGACATGTGCTTCTTGTTCTTGAGAGGCCACTCTGTTTGAATAGTTGTTATTGTTTTAGCGTGGATTTTTGTTTAACATGTTGTATTTGTTGTATTTGTTGTATTTTAATATGCTGCCACTTTGACCAGGTCTCTCATATAAAAGAGGTTTTAAATCTCAATGAGACATCCTGGTTAAATAAACGGAAAATAAAATAAATATAAATTAATAAAAAAGTGAAGTGATACATGTGGTTCAAAGCCCCAGTGATGTTGTGTTCCATATCAGCACTCATGGGATGTCTCTCATCCGGTCACATTACTTGGTCGGATCTAACCGTTGCATAAATAGCGATGTGAACATGACAGAACTTAATGGAGAAAAGATGCTTGGGGTAATTTAGAAATGGTGTCATCGATAGTTTACAGTAGTTTGACAAATCAGTTCACATAGTTTTCACACAGTGCAATGATGATGGTGTTACATATCTAAAGAAAAATCTCCCTCTGCTTCTTCTTAACTTTTTAATATACTTCTCACCATAACTTTGTCTGGGAAAATGACATAGAGGCAATAGAAAGTGAGACTGTTGCATAACCAGTTAAAACCTCTTTGTAGTAGCTTAAAGTAACCAGCGGGATCATTTACGATAACTGTCATGTGGTCTTGAACTTGATGTTTTGGATTTAGGGAACTTTTCTGAATGGCAGTACAGTCCAGCTTCAGTAACAATGGATTTGCTCCTACATACATTCCTGAGCACAGTCTCACACACCCACACGCTCCCTATTGTTCTCCACTTTCCCATTTAATTTTGGGATATAGCTGTTGGGATAGTAACTTCTTCCAGGCCTTTACCCGTTCTCATCACATCTCCCATCCCAGATATCTCACACACGCACATTTGCCCGAGGCATGTACCAAGTTGTGTCTTTGGCACAGCGTCAGGAAGCTGATTTCTCATGCCATTGGCAGCTGGTCACGTGACCAAAGGAAAGACCTTGTGGAAGTTTGCGAGCCTTCCTCCCGTCTCAGCTGAGAAGACAGCGTGTGGGTGTGTTGGGAGAGAGAGAACAGTGTCTGTTATCTGAGTCAGGTGGTGTGATGAAGCTTGTGTGTGTTTGTTCGGCTGTGGTGAGCTGAAGGGAGGAGGGCGGGCGGGTGGGGAGCTGATTTGGCTTCCAGTGAGGGCATGTCAGAGGCAGGAATTCAGCAGGAGTGCGCACACAGCAGTTCATCAGGACGAGAAGGAGGAAGACTCATAGGTTAGTAACGATTAGATTGTTATGTTATGGAGGCCGTGGACAGCAGTATGACCGTTATGGCCGGTGTGGACACTGCAGTGAGTATGGACAGTTTGGCTACCTTCTTTAACACCAGTCTGGACCGTGTGGACACTTCAAACGGAGTAGAATCGGCCAAACATGAGGATGACGGCACAGTTATCAGAAAATATACTCACCCGACGAGTGACAGTGTGGACGGCACGAGGGACGGCGCAGAGAGTGCTGACACCGTGTATACTGAGGACAGCATGGACAGTGCTGACCTCACAGACAGTATGACTGTGGAAATCGATGACCTCGTCAACAGTATGGATCAAACTGTCAAGGACGACAGTAACCTCTGTGAGAGTGACGGTGACAGCAGCAGTGAGGAAACATGTCTGGAGGCCATGACACCTGATGGACATGCCTACTACCTGAGGCTGGGAGACACTCCTCGACGCCGCTCCGCCCTGCGCCTCTCACGCATCATTGCCCGCAAGCAGCTGCTACGAAGGCTGGCACAAGGTAGAAATAGAAAGTTATCAAAAGAAATTTCATTTTCTACAATTACAGAGTGTCTATTTGTACCTGGGTGTGAAAATAGCCACATTGGCTATTTTCACCTGGGTGCAAATAGCATCTGCCGATTGTGCCTGATTTTATAATGTCAGTCAATCTGAATATGATCTGATAAGATAAGACGGGACGGGACAGGACAGGACGGGACAGGACAGGACAATCTCACAATGGGGAAATTTGCCATGTTACAGCAGAAAAAGGGGATAGCACAATAAAAATAAGTATCAATAAATAATGAATAAGTAAACAAGCAGAAAAACTAGGTTTAAAATGTAAATCCACATTTAAAATTAAGCAGTTCTGTTTCACTATTAAAAACTAAACTCAGTTTAGTAAATTCAAGTTTAGTGATGTAAACCAAAATTAAAGGTAGAATCGGTAGGATTTATCTGAGCTGTTCATAAACACACCAGAAAAATTGTTAATTTTTAGGTCTTATTCCCAGGAAATCAGATATCAACGTTTTGGGTTGGTAAAACATCTCAAGCACAGCAAAATAATGAGAAGAAACATAAATTCAGGCAGAGAGTAAGGTGTCTACAGATACAGCCATCACCACCTTCTTCTAGTGGGTAACAAGTGACCATTAAAAAGGGTTTGTGTAATATGAATCTATACTTTACCTTGTTTATTAGCCAGCTAAAAAAGTTAACATAACTTTACATTGTTTGCAAGCTAGCTCAAAGTTTGGTTAGCCTAGTTAGCCTACTGATTATGGCAGATAATCATTTTGCTCAATTTGTCTCAAAAGGGCAGTCATGTTAAAAGTCAAATCTCCTGAAGTTTCAAATTAACACAGGATCACATTTTAAGTTGGAATTTAAAGGTTTGGTGCAACAGCATTAACATTAATTAAAAAATGAGGTTTAATCTTTGTTAATTTTAAGCTGGTGTGGTGGTGCAACATGAATTTGAGTTAAACCATGATGTAATGTGGTTTAAAAACGAGTGCTTATTGGTGCAACCCAGCTTAAGAACAATATAAACTACAAACAGATTCAACAGTAGAATTTTCACACTGCACACGGTGACATATTGAGATTGCACGGTTGACATGATATTATACTTGAAGATAGTGTTCTCGCATGCATTTGTCCCTCAGATTTGCTGTTTTTAAAATAGGGAAATGCCCTTTAGTTTATTTTTTTCTCCTGTGGATAAACTCAACTCAACTCCTTAAATGTTTGTCCATTCAGAGATAGAGAAGAGCGGTGGGTGCAGATTCAAACAATGTCAGCTTTGATCGAGAAAGTGAGTCACTTTTAAAACATATAAAGGGATTCTGTATGCAGCCTTTTCATGTGAGATTCTGTCTTCGTCATTTGGCATTTCTCAGCGTCTGACCTATTCCGCTGATTCTTACGCAACACCAAAAATGAATAGACCTCTTAGACTTCCAGGAGTGGCCCATCTATCTTCTGCTTCAACATGCGTCTTAACTGGCCCACGCATGACAGGTTGCCAATCCTCCCACCTCTATCTGGTTTTAATCAGCTGGACATATGGAGCCACTTCTCCTCCAAAGATGCCTTCAATAAATCTAAAAGAAGTCATAACAAACCCTAAAGGACTGTCGTGTTATTGTTTTTGTCTATGTCCCCTCACTACCCAACTCGTCAGGCTTTGTATTCCATGGTTACTTCCTCAACTTCCTGTCACGTGACACACATTTCCCGGGGAGTAAACAGAGCATCCCGGTGTTCAGTAACAAGAGGCTTTTGTCTGCTGCTCCTGTGGCTATTTTGTAGAGGATGAGTTACTTTCCTCTGTGTCCTGACGTTTTTCCAGGTGTGATGTCTTCTGCTCTGATTCGCTGTAGCATGGCACGTGGCTGTGGTCTTATGAAGGAGCAGAAACTTGTCAGTTCTTGTGTCAAGTGTTTCTTTATCCCCTGGCTGCTGATAAATGTGTCTCTGCGAGCCAAATCTTGTATGAAGCATCAAAGAAAGTGATAGGTGTGAAGGAGAGAGAGATATGACAGCTGTGGTGGATGAGGAATGTAGATGGAGAAGCAAGTTTATGCCTGTGCTAGTTTTGGGTGATGGTATGACTTATTTAACTTCCTGCCTCTTGCATTAGCACACACAACCTTCTCATCTACTGCAATCATACTCTATGTCTTCCTCACACACACTCTCTCTGAAATTTGGCTTCTACTTAAAGTGTCAGACAGACTTAATAAACCAGTCAGGAACAAGTACCTGTCTAGAACCAGTTATCAATACCCATCACCCCCTGCCATTTAGATTTATTTATGAACAGAAACACAAGGGAGACCATTTAAAGTGGCTATAATCAATATTTTATAATAACAGTGTATCAGATGACTCGTTTAACACTAGGTAGGTTACAAGCCACCTGTTTTTCTGTACATTTTCAATTTTAGCATAAAAAAACAAACAAACTTAGACTGGAAAATTAGCATCACCAGCTGTTTATCTCGACAGATCAACTTCTAATTATCGCATAATGGTAGTGGATGGCAAATGTACAATAATGGCTTTTTTTCTTTTGCCGATTTTCTCGAAATACAGATAAAATTTGCACTAGATTTAGATGGAAACGCAGCTACTGTTCCATAATGTTACACATTGTAAAAGGTAGAGACTAGCTAGCTAACATAGTGGAGCAAAAGAGACTGAAAGAAGAGTGAATATCTGACTTAAATTCACCAGGTGGACACAAATACAACTGGAGATGAGCGTTAACATTTCTCTCTGTCTGCTGGATGTGTAAATGACCAAATGTTTGCCAAGAAGTTCACTGTATCAACCTAAAAGTTGATAATGTCAGTCTCTGTAACGGCAAGGTTAAATGAAAAAAACAACATAGACACTGTGTCCTAAATGCAGAAATACAGAATACACTTAGAACAGGATACATACAAAAAAAAACCCTGATTTGCAAGTGTGCTTTTGATCTAGTACAATCTTCTCCCAGAATGCAATGCACAAAGGAAATGGGAGTGCTGCTCACTGCTGGAAAACATTAAAACAAATAGTGGGTGGTGAAAACAGATTTGTGAACACCCCACAAAACAAAAATAACTATTACATCCATGAAAAAAACCTTCTGATGTCTGCTTGTGAAGTTTAATTGGCAGTGACACACCAAAGTCACAGTTTGATTGATTGATGCAGCTGCTTAATGTTTTGTTTAATTTCTCGTTAGTGTAGATTTGAAGTAAGTTTTAGTTGATTTTTATGTGAACTAACTAAGTCTCTGAGCTCTACTGGAGGGATGGAAACCATTCACAAAGATATTGCCTCAGTTGACAATTTGATTATAGTACAGAGTGCTGTGTAACACCTCTGACTACAAGCTCACATTAGTTGTGTTGAAATCTGGCGACTCACATCGTCGTCATACTCATGTTTTCTTTTTATGGAACCACCTGCATTCATTACGTTTTCGCTCTCATTTATTCATAGTTTTTCTCTGAGATCATCACCTGTCTATATTTTCCTTTAGGCACTTGATAAAGGCTGCTTCTAGAGCAATTTACAATTTAATTGGCCTTATTGGAATGATGTTTTGGATTAAAACATGTTGCCAACACAAAAAGTCCAAATAGAATATAAATAGCAAATAATGAAATGAAATAAAGGAAAGGAAAATAAAATAAAGTATCTTACGTTAAAATATACTTTGCTTTGTGACATGCAGTAACATATTGTCTTATAGGTAGTTTTCTTCCTCTTCTAGAGAGGTTTGAATTAGTCTTTTGGGAGAATAACAAAGTATGGGGTTTTATGGTTAAATCTGGGGATGAAATCTTTAATTTAAATGAATTTCTGCCTCAACATCTCCTGTTCTACACTGGGTACAAATTCTCTTCATTTTTTCTAGCCTTTCTCTCTTACGATCTGATCTGTCAGAGTAAAAGTTAGCGATCTATCACTCACCATTATACTCACGATGGCCAAACCACAAGGCTGGACCGACTGCCAATCCAAACTGAGCACTAAAATGGTTTCTTTCTAAATGCTCCACCACTAAATGGCAAAATGGATCAAATGTGGCATGTACATCCCTTTCATGTAATTATAGCCTGAGGCCATTTAATAATTTGGCAGAAATTTAAATGCACTCCTGTAACACGCTACTCTAACACCCTCTGCTGGAGGAAAAGCAGCATAACCAAATTATCACCATCAGTCCTCTTGTCTCATCATATTAATGCTGCACTCATTATAACCTCAGTGCTGTTAACAGTCAAGGTCAACTGCTGCCACTTCTCTCATATTGTGCAGCACATACAGGTGCCAGGAGACCGCTCTGCGTCTGAACCTGCACTGATTTCATGCCAGCGTTGACTCTGTTTTACAGCACATTCCTGAGGGCTCGACATCATCACAGATGAACCATATGGGACAGAACAGACGTATTCCTTTTTGACGTCCCCCCCCGCTCCCTCCCTCTCTCCCATCACTCCTCCTCCTCCTCCTCTGCCTTCTTTGCTACTTTTTTTCTCCTTTGTGACCTTTAAACATGAGGGGCTAAGTGCTTTAGCGTATGTGGGAATATGGCTGCTTTCCAGGCATCCTGTCTGTGCATGTGTGTGTGTGTGTGTAGTTTTGTAGAGGGACTATGACTGCTTAATTCATGCCTATGCAGCCTTTAAGACCTGTAACATATCACTTCTCTGTCTATGATCAGTGTTGTTAATCTCTTCTAATTATGGAATTCACTTAAATCAGTGGATCTCAAACAGGAGTGCGAGGACCCCCAGGGGTCCATGGCACTCTGCCAGAAGGTCCTTGAGAAGTTTTCAGATTGATTCATCTAAATTATAATGACTCAAAAACATATTTATTGATTGATTTATTTAGATACCAAAAGGCTTCAATGAGTAATATTTTAACTTTTAACCCTGTACACCCCCTAGCGTCCCAGAGCACCTGTTTTATGTTTCATTATAGCACTTGGGAGGGCTCATTGTTTTAAATTCAGCATGACGTAGAGTCGACAGGGACAACTGACCGGGTCGCAACTTTTCCGTGCCATTAAGTTCCATTAATTTGGAGAGAATACAGACATGCCATGGCCGATATCTCCAAAACTCTGCAAGTCACACCAAAAAAAAATCAGATGGATTAATAGCACTACAGGCCAGAGGAAAAAATATGTTAAATAAACAGAATTTAAATATAACTTTGTAAAATTAACATTGCATTATACATTTATTTGTACTTTGAAAAATAAAAGTTTTAGTTGACTGAATTTGAGAACACACGTTGAGGTAATTCTGTAATGATTCAAAACAAACTTTTTTTATCAAATAAACTTGATTATTGATATTCAAATGTACTTTAGAGAACATGTTGAATTAGCTTAAGATATTAAGTTGAAACACCTCCTCAGTCACACTGATGACGATTTCAAACAAACTTGATTTTCTTTTTCCATTTTCTCGGTTTGAAGAGTCAGTTCTTCATAGCACACAGATAACTCACAGCTGCAGCTGCTCCCATTGGAGCCACAAAGACAGCATATAAAAAAGACGAGTCTCAGGAGAGTTTTTGGTTGCTAATGTGCTGATCATGTTTCTATAGAAACACAATTTAATGAGTTGACTGAACTCTGTACAGTTCATTCAACTCAACTCATCATTTAAGTCAAAATACTTAATGAGTTCTTAAGTGTTCTGAAATTAAATACTTGAAATGTTAAGTTAAATGAACTTGAATAAATAAAACGTGACTATTTGCATTAAGTTAATAAGAAAGTTTAGTTAATTCCATTAAGTTTCAGTATGATTCTTTTTTTTAATAGTTCTTCTCTGTGTTGTGCGTCGATCTGTCTAACAACGATTCCAGCTGAGTCCTGCTGACATGTTCAGTGCAGGAACTTCCTGTTGCTGTTCTTAGTGCACATGCCGCTCTGGACGCCTGGGAAATTCAGAGCAGGAAATGATGTCATGCAAGGCACTTTAGGGTCCTTGAGACCCGGCACAGTGCAGACATAACGCTGAGAAAAGGCTGTCAGAGAGTCAAGGTTACTGACGCTGGGTAAAAGGAAGGAAATGAAGGATAAAGGAAAGAGAGGCACACTTTGAGAGAAGACATCAGGGTGCTTGTATTCTGTGTATTATGTAACATAGCTGGCACCCTTGTTATGTAAGGAATTACCTTACAGCCCCTTTGTCCCACACATGGACGCCCATGTTCACACACCCACACACAGTCCTACACACATACCATCTGTCCACCTTCCCTGCTGTTGTTCTGGTGGCTCGCTGCCTGTTGTCATATATTCTCCACAGCAGGATCGCAGCAGCATGGAATAGGCTGAGGGAAAAGCACGGTAGGCAGCTCGGATTAGCTCCGTCTGACTGTGTGCATTTGTGTGTTTGTGGCCCACTAATAACATGTTTGTGTGCTAATTAATCTCTTGATTAAATTCTGCACAGATGAATAGCAGTGCTTTGTTCTCACGCTGACAGCAGCTTTGCCACTTGGCACCTTTGTGCACAAACACAAAGAGGCTTTGCCAATACATGCGCAAACACTGGAGGGATGCGTGGTATTTTGTGCTTTTTCCTCATTATATGTGGACACTGCAGTGACTTCATACCTATTGATTACTTTTGATTGAAACACTAGCAAAGTCAGTGTTCAGGCACTTTATAAATTGAGGGTGTTGAAGCTCTTGTGCCGTTCTGTGCAAGAATGCCTCATTTAATTATGCATAGGAACTAAATTGATTATTTCCATTGTGGAGGCAGAATGCTGTACCACAGTAACAGGCAAACCCAAAATGTCAAAGCTTTTACTTGATTGTATTTTAGACAGTATTGAAGAACTCAAACTTTTCATTTGTTATTCTGCATGATCTGTTTGTTGAAAGTTGTTTTGAAAACAAGTTTAAAGCCAGACAGGCACCTCCCCCTGCTGATTTTGAGCGATTATTGTAGAGGCTCTGATTAATAAATGTAAATAAATAATCCCTTGTTTGTGGTGACAGCTGTTTGTTGCCCATTGTGCTCTAGGCACTGAGGATTTTTGATGCGTTTTGTGACTTTGTCTCTTCAATGGACCCACTGGAAATGCATCCTCTCTGTGCGCTGGGACCTCTTGATTTACAAATAAAACACATGACAATATAAATTATCATGTTTTAATGTGAATCTTTTCACACTATATCAAGATAGATATTATATTGTTGTAACAGGAATATTTTCTTGTTATAATGTTTTAAGTTTGTATATCATAATAACTTGAAAATGTCTTAATATAATGTGAATATATTGTATAATGTGAAAAACATCTTGTTATAACAGTAAAAACATGGTATAAAGTGATACTGAATCCATTTTTATTTTTCTGTTGTTGCAGCAATACACTTCATATATACAGGTTTTAAATCTGTAGTTATTTATAATTATTTAAAATGCTGGTTAAAGTTTACTGTTTCAGTGATCTGATATCATTTTGAAATGAAGTTTATTGTAAAACTATAAAATATCCTACTTCATTAGATATTTTTGTCATCTTTGTGTTTGATGAGCACAATTGAGGGATCATTTAATAGACGCTTTTTCCCAGCAGCCATCAGATGTGAAATAGTAAACACAGATCTTACCAGTGGTGCTACTTCTGTTCTGTTTCATTCAGGTCAAACAGAGTCAGGATGCTGCTAGTGTGCATGCAGCCTCTTTAGAAAGGTTCTGTTACTGTAAATGGAATGGGACCTTAATTAGTATCATTGGTAACACCTGTGTTTACCTTACTAATATTTTCTATCAATATGGTTACCATGGAAAAAGGTCTATTACGCCTCCTTGTCGATCACAAATATATAGTTTTTTTTCAAAGGTCTCAGTCATTTCCTAAAACAGTTTCAATTTCTCAAACATGAGTAAATTCTGCATTTGTTGACTATTTTCACGATTTGGTGCACTAGTGAGTTTTTAGGACACCACAACATTGTATGTGCATTGTAATTGCATTACTTTCATAATAAATCGCTCTCTGACTGAATAGTTCGCTTTTTAGATAAAGAACTAAAAGAAGTCATAGAGAGCCTCATTGCTTTTGCCTTTCACACAAAAAGGAGTTGTTTATTTTTACAACAGCTGTAAGGTGCTGGAAAAGCTCAAACATGCACCTTAAAAAGTGCCTGAATTTGACTTTGGAAAAGGTGTAAGAACCCTGAGTATCACCAGACATATCCTGTAACATTTCTTCCTTGTAATGTCTGCTGCTCTTCATCTGCATCTCCTGTTTGTTTAATCTGGTTTCTATAAAAAGAGTCGATAATCTTTCACATCTCACACTCAGTAAATAAGCGGCTGGTGTGGTATGTCTTCCTGCCTGTGGTTTTCCCACAGGGTCTGTCCATCTCGGCTGCCCTCCCCACCCCAGCTGTCTGCCTGTCTCATCCTCTTTGCATTCCCTGACTCACTGGGGGCAACATCTGGACTGGCTAAACATCTACGCTGTGTGTGTGTGTGTGTGTGTGTATCGTATGTGTGTGCGCACACCCTCCGTTCCCCCCACATTGTTCCAGTCTGCACTGCAGCGTTGCACAGTAAGCCAAAAGAAAAGGAGGCTGAGGTCAGAGTCTCCTTGCTGGCCTGCCGGTAGCTTCAGCTGACATGTGAAGTTAGCGTCCACCAGTCGTCAGTCTGTGACCTCAGGGGCTGGCTGATGCAAACGCCAGCTGAAATTAGCCACTTCCTCCGTGGACGTGATGGGGCAACAGCAGCTCTGGTGAAGACAAAGAAGATGTGGAGTTGGTGGCATCGGTAGGAGCAAAGAAGAAGAAAGGATGAGGAGGTGAAAGAAGTGAAGAGGACGGGTGGATGAAGGGAAAGGTGCAAGGGAGTGTTTTTTTTTCAGAGAAAGTTCGTGAGGGGATAAAAGACAGTTAAGAGTGAGACAGAGACAGGAAAAATGCAAAGAATGGGGAAAATTTTGCAATGAAGAAGAGGGCAAAGGTAAGAAACTAAAACAAAAGTGAGGAGAAGAAAGTAGAGCTGTAAAAATAGAGAGATATTGTATGTGGATCCTAACAAAGCAGAAAGTGCGAGAGAGGAGGTTGAGGAGAAAATTAGAGGGAAGAGAAAACCTGCATGGGGCAGGCTGGAAGAGGGAGGCAGAGTTGTAAACACAAGGGTTGGAAGGCAGCGAGGAGGAAAGTACAGAAACGTTGCCACTTGACGGAAAGCTTGACAGCGAGCGGCGGCGAGTGGATGTGACATGGGATGGGAGTGGAAACTTCAGTCCGAGCAAAGGAGAAAGAAATAGAAGCATGTCATCAGCAGCACCATGAGGGCTTCAAGTAAGTTTTCAGCTCTCTGCATTCCCCTGGATTTCCTCAGATTTCCTCACCCAACAGGCTCTCCCTGGTGAAATGCTCCTCACTGCTGGAGTTTCTCCCTCTCTCCGTCTATTTTCAGAGTGTTACCAAAAAAAATATTTTTTCATGATGTGCCCTCGTGTTGCTTCATATGTGATTTAGAGAGATGAGTTATGCTGAGAATGTTGGGAGAGGGATGTAATTGCTGGATTGCGGTGAAGGGATCATTTCCTCTGACCGTTCTCATCTGTGATGGTGAAGACGGAGGCTTTTTATTGCCCCGTGAACTTTGTCCCCTGTGTTTCTGTGGCGTCCTCTCCCCGTTCCCTGCCAGCACCTCTAGATGAGTGAATGAGACAAGTGTGAGTGAATGAGAGGTGTGAAATGAGTGCAGCGACTGCAGAATGATGCAGAGATAAAGTTGCTGTTGGTGGATTTTTTGCGACGAGTATGACATTGAGAGATTAAAGCTTTGTGTGGAAACGTCTATTATTTTTAACCTAAAACTTGTCATATAGTCATTTTCATTGTTTCTTTTGTCTTGTAATCGGAGTTGGTGAAAGTACTCATGTTCTTTACTCAAGTAAAAGGGAAAAAAGGTACAGGCTCTGAAATGTACACAAATAATAAAAATAAAAAGTGTCCCTCTGAAGGACATTTCTATCGACTGTTTCTGTGCAAAGCTAACTGAACTTCACCTTTCTCAGCGTTTGTGTCTCCCTCTCTTGTCTGTTTCATCTTTTGTACAGTCGCCATCTTGTTACGTCAGTCGTCCGTGATATGCACTGATCGATACACCAAGGAATCAGCTTTTCTATGTGTTATTGTCCCGTCCATTTAGGCTGAATCAGTCTTGATGTTGGGAAGGTCAAGCTATAAAAAATAACCCATAATTCCCCTCAAATGCATTAAAACTAAAGTAACATGCCTGTTATGAAAATGTAATAAATAGAAAGATATTTGTGTTGAAATATAGGGGGTAAAGCATGCAGCACACCCCCAGTTTGGAGAAGCAGAGAGGAATATCTGCATAGACGCTAAGTAGTGTACTGCTGTGGACAGGGTCAGCAAAAAAAGGTATTTCAGCCACTTGAAAAAGGTCCACCTAAAATAATCTATATTAGTTTAAGTGTACGCTATCCACTGGACATCCTTTTCTGACATGAAACTGCCATTATAAGAGCCAAATATCGCTCCCTCCAAACCAACCAAACTCCACAGGCAAAATCAGTAATTTTACCCTGCAGAGCACAGGAGTTTCTGGTCTGCTTCAGCCTGGACTGGTTAGTTTTTTTGTGCTGTTGTGTGACTTTGGTGTTTGTAATGGACAGCTCGGACACTGAAGTCACATAATAACACAAAAAAATTAAGGCAGCGGTTGACCAGCAACTCTGGTGTTCTGCAAGGAAAAAATGACTGAGTTCGGTGGTTTAGAGAGAGCAATATTTAGCTTACATAATGGTGGTTTCCTGACAGAAAAGGCTGTCTCATGGCAAAGTAAAGAGGTGAAAATATTCTTAATATAGCGTTCACTTAAACTGGTATTAATTTTAAGAGCTTTGCCATCTCTGCTTGAATGGCCTGTATAGCCCTGTAAGCTTGCTTTATTTATAATTCATGTATTTTGTATTATCTAGCTTTTAGTTTTTAGAAGATGACTTTTGACAAAACTAAGCCTCCATTTCTCTCTGTCCTGTCTCTTCTTTTGTAACATATATGTGTGTATATGGTGTAAATGTGTTTGTGCATATATATATTTTATCTTGTACATTGTTGTGTTTATCGCTGGCACCAAGACCATTCAAATATCTTTGTCAGCACAAAACTCAGAGCGGTTTAATCCATGTCTGCTCATAAAGAAAATGTACACATACGCATACATGCACATGTCAGATGCCAGTTTAGCAGTGTGAGCAATACATATGCTAGCGGAAAAAAGTAGTAAAACAAATGCCTGTAAAACGTTTCGTGGTGCTGGCTGCAGCAGCACCTAATGGGGTGTGGTGCTGTGGTGCAAGGCCCGTTAAATTCATGCATTAACTGCTGAAATCTGACTGCTGCTTTATCTGAGAACAGGATATGTAACATTAAACCGTGTAAACTGTCTCCTTTGTCCTCTAAAGATAACGTGTGTCCCCTCACTGGCTCATGTCCAACTTTTCTAGTCTCATCATTCCAGTGAATTCCCAGAGGAACATTTGATTCCCGGAGATGTTCCTCCACTATATGCTGAAAATGCTGGGATAGGGACGACAGGCAAACACAGTGTGCTGTTCTTGATTTATTTGTGTTTAGCAGATATTTTTAGAGAGCAAATAATTAACACTTGGATGTATAAAAGACATCAATCCACTGGAACTCTCAGAGTAATTCAATAATGTGGGGACTTTCCTTGACAGAAATGATGTGTTATTAGCTCCCATTTCACACAATGTTTTTACTGGAGTGTCTATTTGTACCCTGGTACAATTATCCACATGGCAGCTATTCAGCTATTCACACCCGACCCCCTTATTTTAGCTATAAAGAGTGGCAAAACCACTGCCAAGAGGCTGCGGTGGATGAATATGTTAAGTGCAAGGTTTTCCTGTGGGAGAATAGTTTTTGAATCCTGCCCTGAGAAACTAAGATTTGGCAATAATGTGAAATTATGTGTCAGTGGTACCTGCTATTTATGCTTTGTTTTTTTCAGTTTAGGTTGGGTTTAGGCAACAAAACTACTTGGTTAGGTTATGAAACAAAACCGCTTGGTTAGGTTTAAACAACAAAACTACTTGTTAGATCATAAAACAAAAATACTTGGTTAGGTTTCGGGGAAGATCATGGTTTGTCTCTGACATGTGTATGCAAATAGCCACAATAGCTATTTCCATCCTGGGTGCAAATAGCATTGTTGTCTACAGACGTCTGGGTGCTTGTCTCTTCCATCCTAGGATATAAACACCCGCGTGTAAATAGCCACATTGCCTCTTGATCTAAGGTGCAAATAGCAACAGCAGCTAATCCAGCCTTAATGCAAATAGCATCTGCCATGTTTTTATTACTCTGAATTGTTGCCAAAAACGTCCATATGGTGTGTATGTTGATGTTTGTACTTAACATGTGTTTTTTTTTTCTTCTTTACAGAGATTGAGGCAAAGGAGGCTTGTGATTGGCTTAGAGCAGCAGGATTTCCACAGTACGCCCAGCTGTATGAAGGTAACACACACACACACACACACACACACACACACCAGGCCAGCCAGCATTTACTCAGCAGCCTTATTTTACACAAAGACTTCCCCTTTCAAATCTCTCCCTTTGTTCATTATTGTTCCTGGTTTTCTCTCTCGCTCTTATTTTTCCATCATCGTGTATTTCTCTCTCCTTTTCTTCCATCCCTCCATCCTCGTATCCCCGTCTTCTGGGCCGCTGCGTTCTATTTCCAGGCTTCAGTTCCTGTCCAGAGGGAGGGGTCATGGGAAAGGCCTTGTTATCTCTGCTGGGACTCTCACAGCTTCTTTCTCCCTCTCTCTTCCTTCTTCCACCTTTCTCCCTCTACGCTCTCCTCAGCTCGCCCACCACTTTTCTTCCACTCAGCCTTCCTGTCAAAGCCTGCATTTTTGAATGTCTTTTTCTTTCTGTCTTTCTTTCCTCCTTATTACCTTCCATATTGCCTTCCTTCCACCTTTCCCTGTACAGTGAAATTCTTCCTTTGCCTCCCACTCTGAATGCAGTTAAGAGAGATAAAGAGAAAAGAGCATAAATATGTAGCTGAAAAACACTATGTACAATTACAATATATAGTATCAAAAATACAATATATAATACCAAAAATCTGTGCAAATCTATAAGCAGCATGAATGTAAATGTCAGTGAGTGTGCTTTCATTCATGTCATGATCATCGGGTCTCATATAGAGTTGAGGCACAAACAGGAAATGGCCCCAGTAATCTAAGAAGTAGCTCTTAAAATCCAGCAGTCCTGCTCTAGCTGCACACACACACACACACACAAACACACAAATGTTGGCTTAGGCCACTTTTGGGGACATTACATAGACTTGTATTCAGTTCCTGGAGACTCAGCCTGACACTTACCTTAACCTAACCCACCCTTAACCACTGGCCCAAAAATCAGCGTTTTACTCACTGGGATACAGCTTTTGTCCCCAGTTAACTGGGGCCTTTATTTATAAAACAGACTTACCTAGACTGTAACCTAATGTCCTATAAAAGAAATATTTTTTACTGACTTTATAACGTACATCATTCATTTATAAACTTTACCATGTGGCGATGAAGGTACCTTAAGTTTTTCTCCTTACTTTGGTTGGTCTTTTGAGCAGCGGTAGTATAAGACCAACATAAGGAGAAAATCTTAAATACTTAAGTCAACATTTTAAGGAAATCTTACAGGGGAAACTTTTCATGCAGATGTCCATTCAGTGTTGATGATAAATATAGTCAGTCAAAGCAATAAATTCCTCAGTGTGTGAGTTCTGCTGCAAAATCTGTTCTTCCTGCATCCAGTGATGTCACAATGATGTCATTGGTGTTAAGAAAGAACTACAGGCTACACTTCTGGGTAGTCAGGGTTGTTCTAGATGGGTATTTTTGACACCCAACACTATGTTTTGCTCAACAAAGTAATAGCTATAAGCTTGGTTGGTGATAACACGGCAGCATGGGCATGAGAGTCACAAGCTTGCTCGCAGTGCATTCTGGTACATGTAGGCACTGCTGTATGGCTCTGTGAGCAGGAAAACTCAGTCAATATAGCACACAATGGAGAATTTATTGCTTCAAGTGATTGCATTTACCATCAACATTGACTGGACGTCCACATGCACTAAACTATGGGTGTTGAGTGCAACCGATTTAATTCAAGGAAACCTTAACTCAGACTTAAATGAATATCTTAATTTAAGGTGGTTTTGTGCAACTGGCTCAGGATCTTTAGTCTGAAATGTGTCCCTGAAAGTAGGCTAAGTCATAAACATACACGCACACACACATGCACACACGCACAGACCATGCTTCTCTGAGAACTGCTGTGAGCTCCAGTAATGTCGGGTTATGGATGCCGCTGGCCTCTGGGACTCTGTGGCTGCTCCCATGATGCCTGCAGTCTGCCACCACACACAGAGGATCACCAAAATAAAAGACTTGAGTCATTCTGGCGTTGGCATTGTGGGGAATTTGAGTTATTTTGGGGTTTGAAAACGTGTGTGTGTGTTCTGTAAAGTTCAGATGCAGATGACAGGTGGCGGCAGCAGTTGTGCCACACTTCACACACTTCATTAACGGCAGAGAAAACTGCTGTCTCCTGTCAGTCATGAACTAACAGTGCTCTCTGACCCTCTCTGACAGATTCCCAGTTTCCAATTGATATTTCCTCGGTGAAAAGGGACCACGACTTTTTGGACCGGGATCTGGTGGAGCCTCTATGTCGGTAAGGACACTCAGGCTACATCCACACTACTATGATTTTTTTTTTTGTTTTAAAACAGCACTTTAAAACAAAAATGATCACTATCCAGACACATGTTTTGACACATGTTTTGACACCGTTTCAGATCTACAAAACACCTGAAAAATGCAAAAACTCTCTACACTGAGCATGCGCATGCCAGTGTAAACAGAAAGCAGTCAGATAGCAGGACAACAAGACATAAATGATGAGGCAGGGAAACATGACTGCTCTTCACATAATCCTAGTATGATATGTTTTATGGTTTATTTAATGCTGTTTTTATTAAGACATTGGCAATGACATGTTTTTTTTCTCTTTCCCATCATTATATTTTCATTGTCTAACAGTAGGCTAAGCAGAGCTAGCAGCTAACATAGTAGCCACACTAACACTGATGACATATCATGGTCATTTTATGATTTATTACAGTAAATATATTACATATTTCTCTTTTAAAATAAAAATGTAGTAGTGTGGATGTTGCCTCACTCTCTCCAGTAAAAATCACAGATTCCTTTTCTCTCCTTCCCCCATCCTGGTTCTGAAGTCTGACTTGTCCCTACGGTCTGGTGCTAACTGCTAATCATTAGATGTCTGACCCCGACCCTTAATGAAGTCCCCATCCCTGTCTTGCGCTCAGACACCCAGGCTTTGATCTGGTCACCTCCCCTCCCCTCTGCCACGCTCTGATCTCCCATTCAAAGAGTAGAGACCCTCAGGGGGCAAAAAAAGGAGGGGGGTGGGGGGGTTGAGGGTAACGGGGAAGCAGTGAAGGGGATGCCAGTATATTTCACCAGATGGCTTTGAGAGTATGTGTTTTAAGTCCCTTTGCACACCTCTATGATCTCTCTGTTTCACATCTCCTCTTCTTCTCTTATGAGTGAAGTTTTCCCAGCTTGCACCAGCATACTTGCCCCCTCTTATCTTTTTTTGTCTCCTCTGTTCACCCCCGCCTCTCCCAATTCTCCAATGCCTGTGGTAGAGGAGGGTCTGGTAATTATAGCATTAGTGATTCCTAACAGCTATACTGTGAGAGAATACACTTCAGACCCCCTGAGAACCGTCTCAAGAGCCATAAAACACACTCATAATGAACACTCTCTTGTTGATGCATTGCTAGCTACATAATGTTTTTTCCCCAGAACTGTAATTTTAGATTATATATTCATGCTTACAAGAAAATACAGTGTAGGGAATAGGGTTGGGCGATGTCTACCAAATTGGCATATTACAATGTCCACAGTGAAACATCAAGATGGACAATGACATCATTGTTTTTTGGGGGGGTTGACTATCCCATAGCAGAAAAGTTGATTTGCTCACCAGCTCACCACTGTAATCATGACCGCTTCCCACTGTCGCTCCCCCAGCTGTCTCACTGAGCTGAGAAAACTCTCCAACGAAGAGAGCAGGCAGATCAGCTCTTAGGTCCCTGCCAGGCAAGTGTCCGACATACAATCCTGTGCCAGGTTTAACTTAGTTGTGTTACTTGAAATAAATATACCTCTGAAAAATGCATTATACACTTCCAGGAAGTGGATCAGATCAGTTGTTATGGGTAATTTTCTTTCTACAAAGTACTCTCAAAGTTTTGGAGGCTGACTAGAAAAATAGAGTTCTTAGACAACACTACATCCTCACTGACAGCCCTGTACTCTAATCCAGATTTCCCCCCCTGGTGTAGAGCAGAACTCTTTTTTTTTGTGTGTGGTCTGATGAAGGCATTAAGACGCTGGGAGACATTGTAGAAAACCGTTCAATTTTGATTTTTGATCAGTTAAACAACTGACCAGGTCGAATTACCGGTTATTACCCAGAATAACCGGATCGAATATTGGGGGAATGAAAAAGTATATTTGGATACTATTCATTAGCCTAAATTATCACATAAATGTTTAACTAAACGTTGAGCGGCATGCCGTAAAGAGAGACTTGTCACGTGAACAGTAGCTAGAACATGAGTGAGATCTGTTAGGAGTGCTGTCATCATGTCAGCTGTGTTATTTTAAGCTCAAGGAAGAAAAAAAGCAAAACAGCCAAGTGCAATTTATGCAATTTATTTAAATTTCAGAGTGAAGTGAGTGGTGTTGACCAATCAAAAATGCTGCTCGAAGTTCTGTGTGTGACAGAGTTTAGATTAAAAAAAGCAGCAGTATCTTATTTCATGGTTTATTAGATGGCTAGGTTAAGTTAAATGCATCCATACTAAAGCTGCACAATCATAATGCAATATTATCGAAATTGCAATGTGGCAGAGTGCAATATCCAAATCACAGAACCAGAACCAAAAAACTTAATTTTTTGAAAGAGGAAAAGCATGTAAGAAAACAGCTTTATAATGAAGTACTGCAGTGCTGCAGAGAAGCCCTGGCCTAAAAATGTTGTTCTCGAGATGACAGAAAAAATGTTTGCTTGGCACAACAAATATCACAACATCTCAATTTTAATCTTTTTGTTTTTTAATAAAAATGAAAATTGTAATTCCTGTTAATTATATTGCATGTCGCAATTGCAATTTCAGTCAAAATAGTAGCAATATGATTTTTTTTACCATATCGTTGAGCCTTTATTCATGTATACAATTATATCAATTGTATCAATTATATTATTATATATTATCTAATGTATTATTAACAGCTTACAACTGCAGTAGGAAATATAGAAATCTAGATCTTATGAATTTATGTGCCTTCAACCAGGACGAATTGTTTGCACCATCCTGCATCTGAAATACAGGGTGTGGAGACTACAGCTCCCCGTGTATATTTTTGGATGTTTACTT
The DNA here is from genome assembly GCA_034769285.1 of Lutjanus argentimaculatus. Classification (NCBI taxonomy): domain Eukaryota; kingdom Metazoa; phylum Chordata; class Actinopteri; order Lutjaniformes; family Lutjanidae; genus Lutjanus; species Lutjanus argentimaculatus. The sequence goes on along the minus strand of JAWZSL010000004.1, from coordinate 17,355,868 downwards.
TGAGCAGTTGATATAACAGCTTGCTGCTTCCTATTGGTATTTTTCTGGTTTATATGTAGCAACAAGCAATCAATTGTCTGCCTGTTTGTATGACAGGACAGAGAAAGTAAACAACAAACAAAGGAGGATTTCCCACTGTGCTATTAGAGGCTCAAATGACAGAAGTCATGAGCCCCAAAACATGTTTTTATAATGAGCCTATCTTGAAAGGCACCAGCACAGACACCACCCTCCTAACTAGGCGCTGTTCACAAACCCTGAGCTACAGAAGAAAGTGGGTGGATGGACGGGTGCAGAAGAGGTTGCCCCCAGCACATCCACAGAGCATAGAAGTGGAAAGGGGGTGGGGGGGGGGGGTGACAGATGAAGGGAGTCGGGGGTAGAGGGGAGGAGCTGGCTGTGTTTGAGGGTGAGTATCAGTCCCAGTGGAGAATGATGCCAGAGAAGGAGAGGAGAGGAATAAGAGGAGAAAGGGATAGACAGAGTCAGAATAGAAGATCAAAGAGGAAAATGAAGAGGGGAGGGAGGGAAGGGAAGACAATGGAAGTCAGGAACGAGAGATAAGAGAGTGAAAGTGAGTGAGTGTTACGGTGCGGAAGGAAACATACACACAGTAACATACCAGCTCTAGTACGTTTCACTGACTGTGTGTTAATGTGTGTGTTGCAGACGTCTAAATACTCTGAACAAATGTGCCTCCATGAAACTGGATGTCAGCCACCCCAAGAAGAAAGTAAGACAATTTTTCAATTGTTTGCTGCTGTTGTTTGTTTTTTTGCTGATGAATTTTGTCTAGTCATCTAGTCATCTAAAACCTTCCTCAGAGGTGATTTCACATTTGACTCTCGTGCTTTCACATTCAATCCAGTTGATTTATGGCAGGTGAGATTCAAACCAACTCAATGAAGAGAGAAACAGACTCCAAACCACAAACTGGTTTAAACCCCAGGTGGATCTTTGTTAACTCAACATGCCCACATACCATACATATGGCTCTCTGATGACAGGTGTGGTTATTTCAAAACAGTCAACAATTAAGGAAGTACACAATGAAAACATCAATCTGTACCCCCAATTGGTGGTAGAGACAAAATAATTCATAAAATATATCAAGTACATCACAAATATCTCAGATATACCAATAATATCCAAATAGTTGTAAGTTACATGAAATAAGAAAAGAAGAAAAGTAATCCCAGCACACTCGCTCCGTACCACAAGTTTCAGGTCAGAATGTTTGAACAATAGAGACCACACCCTCCTTTAGAGGAGCGTTGATACCCAGTTTCTGTACATGAATTTAAGATTTTTTCCTCTTTTTCCATCTTTCTATTGCAATGTATTTTTGTACGGTCATGTAGATTTTAATATCTGGGATGATGAATTTGATTTACATAAGGGCTCAACAGTAAAATTTCCAGCTTGCCCAGGGCAAGTAAAATGCAATGTTAGGCAAGTAAATCTGACAACTCACTTGCCCAACTGGGAAAGTGGCAAAAAAGAGTTCTCTATTTCAATTATAGATTGCTTGGATAAAATCCAGCTGCAGTGTCGACTAATGCTCATGTACAGATAGAACTGTGTGAGCTCTTTATGAGCTCGAGAGACAATAAAACCTCAGCGTGACTAAAGTGGACTTATGTGTCCATTTTGTCCGTTTCTAATGTCAAAAGTTTGGTCGGGAAGACTTGAATCTCAGTTTTGTCTTTAGTATTTATGCTATTATGTTTAAGTCCAGATTGACTAAAGTAAATATAAGCATAATCATGTATGGAATTTATGTATGAACACAACTAAAGGATTTAGTTACTACCACCTAATGCATCCTTCATTCTTCCACAGGGTGATGACTCTGATGAAGATGACCCATTGGCCATCAGTAAAAGGTGGACCTTCGAGTGGAGCAGCCGGCGCTGGTCTCGCCTACAAGACTTCCTGTTGGACAGCACCAATGAGAGCAGCCCGACAGGTCAGGGGGAGGGTCTGCACAGCACAGTGAGCAGCGAGAGCGTGCTGACTGACCTGAGCGAGCAGGAGATCACAGAGATCTCCTCGCTGCACAGTGAGGACTCTGCCTCCGCCATGCCTGACTCCATATCTATGGCGTCTCTCTCCGCCTCCTACCAGCCGCCCAGGGAACTTCCGCACTACAACTCCCTGCCGATCAAGAGCAGCCGCCACGGGGGGCGGAGTAAAGCCAAAGAGTTTCTGCGTCGCATGGAAATAATGCGCACGTGGGGGCCGTCAACAAGGCGGAAAAGCTCAAATCGCAGGCCACCGCTGGTAATCAGTGGGCCGGTATTACAGGGGGAGGAGCCTCAGGCGCTGCAGATGCTCCAGTGTACCCCCATCAGCCAATTAGAACAAGGCGCTAAACACAACAACTATGAAACTGATGGTAACACCTCTTCTGTCTCTCCTACCAATGATTGTAAAGACCAACCCAAGGTGAGTGTGAGTCCCACCAGGGAGACGGTGGCACCCAGTGTGAAGGAGCCCGCATGTTCAAAACCCCGCACTGCCAGCAAGAGGAGCAGCAGGTATCTGGAGGACATGGAGCTGCCTTCTCAGGGTAAGAGGACTGAAGGACACAGCCAGTTTGGCAGGAACCAGTTTCGCTCGTATGAAAACCTCCTGGTTCACATCCCCAAAGACCACAAACCAGGCACCTTTCCAAAAGCTCTGTCCATAGAGAGCCTGGCGCCTTCCCCCGATGACAGGAACAACGGCCCCAAGACACAAACTTCCCCACCCAGCAACGGCCTGGGCGAGCCTTGGTCGGGTAAACCTCTGACGAAGCCCCCTTGTCCCGGAGCTCCCCGGGGCAGCAGGGTGAGTGTTTACGACAACGTGCCGGGTTCCCACCTCTACGCCAGCACAGGAGACCTGCTGGACTTAGAGAAAGAGGACAATCTGTTCCCTCACCTAGACGACATCATCCAGCACGTCAGCGGTTTGCAACAAATAGTGGACCACTGGAGCCGCAGCGTGCTGCCTGAGGGTGAGACAGGGGAGGGGGAAGAAGAGGGGGAGGGCAGGACCACCCCCAGTGAAGGCGAGAGAGATGGGGTCTCCTTGAACGACACTGATTCAACAGGGACCAGTCGGGAGAGGCGGGACTCTGGAGTCGGGGCCTCACTGACACGACCACGGTGAGTAGCTGTTTAGGCATTTAAACGACCATTTGGGTTTATTTCATCTTGGAGCTTGTTTTTGTAGTTTTGCCCATCATTTTAATTGGTTATGATAATACTGTACTCACCAGAGTCATGCATGGATAAGATTTTGTAACACGCCAACATCACAGCAATGTGAGAACCGAGCTGTCAGACAGTCAGGCAGGTTGTAAACAAGCCTGATCATCAAAAACACTTTATTTTAAAACTGAATGTGAGGGAACCCAAACTGTCAAGAAAAACTGTGTTGCGGAAGGTCAAAGGTGAACCAGGAAGTTGGTTTATAAACTATGATGGATGTTAACAAGGAACAGTTTGGGTAATTTTTGGTAAGTTTGGCACTGTTGATTTTTTTTGCAGTCTTTCCACATTCCCACATCTCAGCAATCACCGTGTTTGAGTGTAATGTTAAAGCCTTACATGTTACGTAGAGCTTTTACAAGGTGAAACTTTAATGCAACTTGTTGCTGGTTGCACATTGCATGAAACATAATTTCTATGCAACTTGACAGCTGCATTAAACAATTCAAAAATAATCCCATGCAACACAATGTAACAGTTAATTTCACTAAGATTAACTAGCTAGATCATTAAACTGTTGCTGCTGAGTTTCAGAAAAAAATTTCAAGTGTGTTGCAGAGGGTTTTGTGCCAAGTATTTCAACTGCAATGTAGTTTCATCTAAGTTTCAACCAAGTGAAGCTGTGTGAAAGTTTCACCGCGTAAAGCCAGTTTATGCAGTGTAAAACAACGATAATGAGACACACGTGGTAAGAAATAAGAACTGTCCTTTAAAGGTGAAATATGTAACACCCTGGCATTCAAAAATGGGTGCTACAGTGCAAATTCCAAATATTGGAGTGAGTTACCCACTGTGGCCAAAACAAAAACTGACATTCTGCTGTGGAACAGACATTATGAAGGAGAACACGCTGGCCGAAACGTTGTTGTAAGAGAACCCAGTATTTCAACTTAGTGTGTTTCCTTAATCTCTCATCAGATATGGTAATTTTATGATTTAGTACAGTAAATATATTACATATTTCCCCTTTAAATTGACCTGATAAAGCCTCTACACTGACTGCATACTGTAACTCTGTGTCTCTCAATCTTTACTGATATTTTCTACTCATTTCCAGTCTACGATGGCCCAGTTTCAGAACCTCTGATCATCTCAACCAACCGGTGTCTTCACTGCAGATCAGCAGCCAATCAGCAGGCCAGCTCAGCCTGCTGCAGAAGTTCTCTTTGCTCCGCCTCACTGCCATCATGGAGAAATACTCAATGTCTAATAAACATGGCTGGACATGGTGGGTGTACATGCTGCTACAGACATGTAGATTGTATAATTTCTTCGTCCACATATCTCCCTCTTCTCTTCAATGTGGCTCTTAGCTCATATTTTATGCATGAATTCATAATTCAGGGGATGCAGAAGATGTATTGTCAGGCTGATGGACATGGAGAGTGTCTGAAACATTTAGACCAGAGATTTAAAATCTCTGGTTTAGATTTGTCTCCCTTTTGTTCATTTCTCCTTATATACAAAAACATAAAGTGATAGGATTATTTTAAGCTAAACAATGTATTGCTGTGATCAGCAACAAAAAGTGTTTTGGCCAATGTGTTCACCTCTTTACTTTGCTGTCAGTCTTTTCTGATGGGAAACTGCTGTTATACAAGCCAAATATTGTTCTCACCAAACCAACCAAACTCCACAGGCAAAATCAGTCATTTTACCTCGCAGAACACAGGAGTTGCTGGTCTACTGCTGCCTAAAAATGTTAGGGTTTTTTTTGTGTTATTATGTGACTTAAGTGTTTTGAAAGGATAGTTCAGATTCAGAGAAGTCACACAATAACTCAAACAAACATCAAATCAAGACAGTGATAGTCCAGCAACTCCTGTGTTCTTTGAGGTAAAATTGGTGATTTTGCCTATAGAGTTTGGCTGGTTTGGAAAGAACAATATTTGGCTTATATTAAGACAGTTTCCTGCCAGAAAAGGCTGTCTGATACCGAGTTTAACTGTTGAAACTATTCTGAATGCAGTGTACAGATAAACTTATATTGATTTTTTGTGGATGGACCTTTTTTTAACTGGCTAAAATACCTTTCCTTGCTGACCCTGTCCACAGCAGTACATTGCTTAGCCTCTGTGCTGGTACTGCGCTCTGGTTCTCCAAACTGGATCGTGACAACCACCATCTACTGTAGATTATACACTGACTATTGATAAGTGCCTCATACAACCCCACTTCAAATAATCCAAACTATCCCTTTAACAAAATTTCTATTGTGCTCTTAATGCCTGATTATTGCCAGCTGATGAAGATATGCTCTGTGTTTGACAGCGTCTTTCAACTTCTCAACATCAGACCTCAAACAGGAGGATGATATAAACAATCAACACCTTCAGACAAGTTTTAAGAACCATGACTTCATCTACGGCACTGATACTGGTTGTTACAATGTGTCTGTTCATGATTAAGTCAGTAAAGGTTCCAGTGTTGCTCAAAAACTGCCTTTTGATTCTCAGCCACACACCACAAGCCAACAGTCTCCACAACCTGCAAACAAACACATCCTTGTTGTTTAACAATCAGTCCTGTTCACTTTTATTGTCCCCAAGAGGGAAATCCTGTTGACCAGCATCTACGCGAAGAGAGAGATAATGAAAGCATAGGCCGCTCTTAACTCACACACACTTCCCTAATTGTTTTCTGTCTATCGCTCGCAGGTCTGTGCCCAAGTTTATGAAGCGCATGAAGGTGCCAGACTACAAAGAGAAGAGTGTGTTTGGTGTTCCCCTCATCATTCATGTCCAGCGCTGTGGGTTTCCGCTCCCTCTGTGTTTACAGCAGGCCCTCAGCCACCTCCGAACACACTGTCTGGACCAGGTTAGACAGCTTTTACAAGACTCAATTACAGTCTGTGCATTTCCTCTCACTACAGTGCTAAATGTTGTTTTTTACATTTAAAATATATTTCTGTCTTCCCCCACAGTCCTAGAAATAAAAGTGCTAACTAGAACCATAATGGGTTCTTTGGCTTGTCCCCATAGGAGAACCCTTTTCAGTTCCTGGTAGAACCTTTTATAAAGGTTCCATTTAGATTATTTTCCAAGAGTTCTCCCTAAAGGGTTGTACATACAACCATTTGTAAAGGTTTCCCACAAAACCCCGTATGAGAGGTTCTACAGAGCACCTTTCTATGATGTAATGGTTCCACCTTGAACCCTCTCAGGGGGTTGTACCAAGAACCCATTTATATTCAAAGGTTTTATCTAGAACCCACCCCGGGGGGTTCAACTGAGAACCCATTTATATTCCAAAGGTTTTATCTAGAACCCACCCTGGATGGTCAAGTGAGAACCCTTTTATATTCTAAAGGTTTAATCTAGAAACCACCAAGGGTATTATATTGACAACTTTTTTTTCCCCAAAGGTTTTTATCTAGAACCCATCCAGGGTATGTTACTGAGAACATTTTTCTCCCAAAGTTTTCATGTAGAACCGACCTAGCGGGTTCTACCGAGAACCTGGTATCCCCTTCAGAGAGTTTTTCCTAGAAGCCGAAATAAAGAGTTATACATAGAACCATTTTTGAAGGATTTCCCACATAACCTCTTATGAGAGGTTCTACAAAGAAAATTTCTATGATGTAATGGTTCTACCTACAGCCCACTCTGGGGGTTCTATCAAGAACCTTTCCACCCTCTGGGTGCAAACAAGAAACCACCCAAGGGATTCTATGGAGAACCCTTTTATATTCTAAAGGTTTTTCTTTTGCACCACCAAGTGGGTTCTACCAAGAACCCTTTTATATTTCAAAGATTTTATCTAGAACCTACCCAGGGTGTTCTACTGAGTACTTTCCCCCACAAAGGTTTTATTTAGAACCCAGCCAGGGGGTTCTACCTAAAGCCTTTTTATATTCTAAAGATATTAACTAGAATACACTCAGGGGCTTCTACTGAGAATCTTTTTATATTCTCAAGGTTTTGTCTAGAACTCACCAGGTTTTTTATATTATGGTACACAGAACCCTTGATGAAAAAGTTCTTCAAGGATATCAGCAATCCTTAAGAAATCTTTCTTTCAAAAAGGGTTTTATGAATGAAAAGGGTTCTTCGTGGAACCTTCAGTCTTGCAAAGAACCCTTGATGAACCCTGTCTTCAACAAAGGGTTCTTCAGAGGCAAATGGTTCTGGTTAGAACCTCAGCCCTTCATGAAGAACCCTTTTAGAACCCTTATTTCGTCTGACTCTTCTCTCCTTGCTGTCTCAGGTGGGATTGTTCCGTAAGTCCGGCGTGAAGTCTCGTATTCAGGCTCTGAGGCAGCAGTGTGAGCTGTCTCCGGACTCTGTGAACTACGAGGACCAGTCAGCGTACGACGTGGCCGACATGGTCAAACAGTTCTTCAGAGACTTACCGGAGCCTCTGCTAACCAGCAAGCTGGGGGAAACGTTCCTGCACATTTACCAGTGTAAGTCTCCTGAGGTCGTCTGCCTCAGAGGATGTGACTATAAATGGTTTAAAATGTGATTATTTGAATGTGGATTGGTACAGCCAACCAGTTAATATTAAGGCCATATGCTGAAATTTCTAGCAGTGTACATGTACTCAAAAATCAATATAAGTTACAAACGAATAGCTTTAATATATTGATTGACAATAATCGACCCATCCTAAGCCTTGCCCCTTTTTGCTTTGTTTCCTAATGACAACTAAGCAAGCTTGGTATCTCGGCCAACTTTCTCCTGTCTTATTTTTTGTAGTTTGAAATGCTGTCTGCCAGGCTTGTTTATGCTGAACCGATAACAAAGTTTTGAGGATGGTTCAAAGATATTGCTGGGAGATCTATAAAAGCGACATTGACATTTTAAATTCGCCAATGTTAGCAAAACACTAGCTATCGTTAGTTAGCATTTTGCTAACATTAGCAAAGTTAAAAAGTCAATTGCGCAGCCCCAGTAAGATCCTACATCAAAGATTGGATGTTGGTAACTATAACCTATTTTTTGACCTCCTCACTTTTCCTTGTCGTTTGTCTTTAGATGTCCCTAAGGAGCAGAGGCTACAGGCTGTCAGGGCGGCCATTTTGTTGATGCCAGACGAAAACAGGGAGGTTCTACAGACGTTGCTCTACTTCCTGCGTGACGTCACCTCCTTAGTGGAGGAGAACCAGATGACGCCGATGAACCTGGCTGTTTGTCTGGGACCTTCGCTCTTCCACCTCAGCATACTGAAGAATGAGACGCTGTCGCCAAGGTGCACACACAAAACTGATGAACACACTGATGCAAAGATTAGAATTAGGTTAAATTGCAAAGTAGGTTTACACATACAAGGTATTTGCTTTGATCAATGATCAAAGTATGTTGTTATTATGAACAAATGTGTTAACCCTACGACACAAACCCTTTGATCATTGTTATTTTAAAAATATCAATAGCAGCTCTGAAGACATCTGTCACCTTTGTGACCTATAGTATTTGGCCCTACTGTGGTGTTAACACTGGTTTCTACTCTGAAAGTATAAGCTAGCTAACTGGGCCAAGTAGTTTTGACTGTTAAAATGAAAACTAGCTAGCCTAGCTTGTTTATGTTATTGCACTTGCAAAATCATCTGCACAATCAGTTGTTAAGATAGGATAAAATATTCCTTTATTAGTCTCACCACGTCGAAATTTGCAGTGTCACTGCAGCAAAGGGAATATAACAAATAGAGAGAGTATCAATAAATAAAAAGGCATTATAAACGGGTGGAAATATAAAAATAGTAACAATATAAACAAGAGGAAATATTAAAAAAATAGAAGCAATATCAACAAGAAGAAATATTGCACATAGGACACAGGGATGGCATATATTACACAGCAGAAATAGTAACACTTGGGTGAGAGATATTGCACAAATGTGTGAAATTTCTCTGAGTGAAATATGGTCAGTCCATGTGTTTGCCTCTTGCAAAAATGAATTTTAACTAGAAAATGTATGTTTCTACAGACAATGCAATGGGAATGCTGAAGCATTGCTGGAAATGCAGAAATTTGAAATTAATTGTCTGAAAAATCTTAAAGCTAAAATGCATTGCACTGCGCTGGTTAAAAACCGGAAGCTGTTTCAGTCAGTGAAATCCTGGTTCTCCCATGTTATTTTGATTAATTTGGCTGCTAAACATATCAGCGCTTGCATAAAGGCTTGCACATATTCTCCCTCTGTGTAAATGCTCACATTATTTATATTCCATATAATCTCTATTCCTCCAGGTCGATCCAGAGGAAGTACACCACGGGCCGCCCCGATCAGAAGGACCTGAATGAGAACCTGGCTGCCACCCAGGGCCTGGCACACATGATCACTGAGTGCCAGCGTCTCTTTCAGGTCAGGATTTACAGTAGTATTTGATTGCCTCTATATTATCCTTATGTGATGGATTGACTGCTACTTTTAGGATCGTTTACAGAGAGTGAAGAGCGAAATGATAAATTACTGACTGATGTTGTCCAATTCACTGTGCTGACTAAGAAATAATGCACGACCACGTCTTTATATATGAAATTAACAGACAAAAATAATGGACTATATAAAGCAGAGTGATGTTTCCATTCTGAGTTGTTATTATCCGACGCTACAGTATAATTGTGTGTAATGAGCTCATTTCTAAAACTGTGTATCATCATTACCTTGAGTCTGTCAGTGTGTACAGTATGCTGCTGCTGTCAGTGAAAACCTTTTCAGGAACTAAGAGAAACCAGCTTGATTACTATGAAATTTTGAGTTTAATGTGGTTTTAAGAGTCTTCATAAGAGGAAAAATGTTTTTTTTCAGGAGGAAGAAAGCTTTATGGGGTACAATGAGCTGGCAACATCAGGAAATATGAGTACATTTGATTTATTGTTTTATGTTAGTCCCTGTATCAGATGACCTGTCAGTCAGTATCATCTTTGGAATTGTAATATTGAGGCGGCCATTATCTTTACATTTAGATTACAGGTGTGATGTGACATAAACAGTTTTACTGTAAAGGCAGTCATCAACTCTTTACAGGTGGTAGCAATTACCTGCACAAAGGCTTTAAAAAGTACTTGCACACTGCTGGTTATACTTGCCAATTAATTCTACACGGACATGACGGACAAGTGTTTTGACCACAAACAGTCTTCTGCAGATAAAGCTGAAGGTGTGAGTGCACATATAGAAAATCTGTGATGATATCGCGCAGCACAGAAGTTCTAATGTGACATGATTTAATAGTTTGGAAAATGAATCCTTGTTGGTGCAACCCAGCCTTAGTGATTAATCGTGTCTGCTCTATGTCACAAGCTAACAAATGAACAAAAAACAAACATGCAAGAAATGTTTTATGACCACATTAAAGTAATGAAATGAAAATGTAAAACAGTTACAAGCATCCCGTGCTGTCCTAGATAATTGTAGATATCCCAAAAACAAAGAAACAAACTTTAACCAAATTTTGAGCCAGCGCTCCAAGAGAGTCTTTGTGGCTGGGTGGGCTTTTAGAGTCTGTTTTATTAAGAGCAGGAATGATTGGATCTTCGTAACCCACAGAGGATAGTGTAATTCTTCCAAAACATGAATGTGACCAGTGTTGGTGTTAAAAGGTTTTCTTAGGCTGACAATATTTGAAAGGCAGAGGACACAAGATATTAAAATGTTCCTCTTTTGTACCAAAATATACCAGGAGCCGGTATGATGTATTTAAGTATCTCCTATCTCACAGGCTATTGCTCGAGCAAATGGACAACCCCGTCAAACTGCACTTTGTTTAAGTTATCAAGATCTATTTGTTGCTTCAGATATGGCAGTTATTTAGGCCCGAGCTCATGTGATGTGGCGCACATCCTCCGTCTCTTCCCCAGATCCCCGAGGAGATGGTGACCCAGTCTCGCAACTCCTACATGGAGGCTGAGCTGATGGTGCCCCCGCTGGACGAGCTGTGCAAGGCTCACGAGGAGGAAGTAGATGTGGACGAGGAAGAGGAGGATGAGGAAGGATCCTACCATGCACATCTAGAAAGGCTGGTCCAGAACCTGCTGGAAGAGGCCAAAGACAAGAGCAAAGGCTGGGTGTCTCGCTCAACTATCGACCACACAGAACTGGCATTTAAAAAGGTGTGTTGTCATTGAACTTCTGGTATATCATGGTACTATGACAGAAGTCGTCAAGAAAATCTGATTCGTATCCCTGTACATCTATAAAATAAATCTATAATCTATAAAATAATCTTTGAACCATTTCACAGCCTTAGGACCAAACTGTGCACATTTATATGATACATGATCAGATAAGGTATAAAGCTCTTCTGTCCTGATGTGTTTGTGTGTAAGGTGGGAGATGGGAACCCTCTAAGACGGTGGCGAGTGTCTGTCGAGGTGTCGGCCACTCCCACTGAGGTGCTGCACCGGCTGCTGAGAGAGCGCCCCCTGTGGCAGACTGAGCTACAGCAGGAGAAGGTTCTGGAGACGCTGGACAAACAGACGGATGTGTACCAGTACTCCTGCTGCAACATGGCACCTCAACCCAGCTGTGACTACGTGGTACTAAGGTCAGGATTAATCCGTTTAAATTTGTGCATGTTTTGTGTGATTTCTAAAGAGTTATTCATTATTGAACAGTAAATAGCTTTTCAGGTACCATTAGATATGTAAGGGATAATGTACAGTGAGCATATCTTTATTGCAAAGTAATGACTCACTCACAATACTCACTGTACATTATCCTGATTATTATACAGCCACTTACTTAAAAAAAATTAGAATTTGACGCATAATATGAATCTAAAATGATTTTATTGCTTCACCAGAGTCTATGATCAGAGCTGCATCTGTACCAGCGGTTCATTATCAGAATTGAGTATTCTGATTGGTCAGTTGCTTCTGTGTTTGTTTATATCACAATAATGACCTGCTCACTGTACATTATCCTGCTTATTACACAGTTTTTGAGGAACTGTCTTGTTGTCCACAAAATAAAATAATAATACTTTGACACAACTGAGATATGCTGAACTAATAGTAAAATAATTTTGTGCAATAACTCCACTGTGCAATAATATTTGTGCAATAATAATTCACCTATGCAGTACTGGTATATACTGGCATCTATTGTGCATTTATACTGTCCATTATATTTATAATTATTTATAACTTATTTACAATATTTTTGCATTTTAAAACACTTATTTATTGACCCAATTTTTCAGCATGACCATCAAAATTTAGTTTCTTAGTTTGAATTTTTTCTGTATCTTTTTGTTATATATTAATATAATATAATGCACATTTTTACAGGCTTCTTATTTATATTTTCTTCTTGAATGGAAGCAGCTATAACGTAACACAATTTCCCCACTAAAGTAATTCTGATTTCTGATTGTGATTCTGAAAAAGTAGAGCTACAGCGATGAGTCAACTGGAAGACAATTAACTGGCAATTGAGACGATCAATCGTTTAAAGCAAAAACACCAAACATAAGAATTTGCTGCTTGTCTTGGTCTTGCATAATAATAAATATAATATTCCCTGGTTTTGGACTTTCCGTCAGACAAAACAGGACATTTGATGACATCAATTTGTGCTCTGTGCATTTTTCAGTGTTTTTTTGATGTTTGATAGACAGACAATTTATCAGTTAATCAAGAGAATAATCTAAGAATTTGTCCAGGGGTTCCCAAACCTTTACTAGATCACGGGCGCTCAATTTGAGAGAATTATGTCGTAAGGAATCCTTTCTGATTATTTCTGTAATTTTTTGGTTGGGAAATAATCAAGTCTTCATAGTCAATCAATGAACAAACTGGGTCACTATAAATTATAATCAATCAAAACCCTATTCTTCTCTTGTTGTTCATACTTCCACAAAATGTGATAAAAGTTCAAATATTCTATCCCTACTTTTCTTGAGGAACCTCTACAACCCACTCAAAGACCCCTGCTGATCCAAGGGCCCCAGTTTGAATACCACTGGATTAGCCAATAATGAAAATAATTATTAGTTGCAGTCCTAATAAAGGAAAATAACTCACATTCCCACACTAAATGCCCGACTAAACTCGCTGCTTTTCTCTTCTTTGTCTCTCCGCCTCCTCAGGTCATGGCGCATAGACCTGTGTAAAGGCTCCTGCGCGCTGGTGTGTGTGTCCGTCGAACACGAAGACAGCCCACGCATGGGAGCGGTGAGGGGGGTGGTGCTAGAGTCACAATACCTCCTCGAGCCCTGTGGCACTGGGAGGACCAGGCTCACGCACATCTCCAGAGTGGACCTCAGGTGTGGGCGGACTTCAAGTGTTCTCACAGTTGAGGCTGGAGCCATCAGTGCAATTTTTAAAGTGCATTATTTGCTATTCTTTGTTACAGGGGGAGGTCACCAGAATGGTACAACAAGGCTTTCGGTCACCTGTGTGTTAATGAAGCCCAGATGATCCGCTCCTCTTTTCACCCGCTGGATCAGACGAGCACTGAGGCCAAGATCTGAACCCCAAGAATCAAAGCTTTGTCTTGGGTGACACTTCCAGAGCAGCTGGTGCTGAGAACCAGTGACCCAGGATGAGAATCATCCAGGCAGATTTGGAGATTTGGTGTCTTTTCTGGCTGCTGAACCACGCTGAGCTTTACTGTACCATACTGTACTGAGTTACAGTCATTCAAACACACACAGAAGGGAAGGGAAGAGTGTTTTTGTTATGTAATCCTGTCATTCTGCATAGGGCGTCTTTAAAACAATGCATCACTAATTATTTATCTCATAAATTATGCTTTTCCAAGCACATGACACTACTAATTTGATACTGTTTGAATAGCCATTGATGTTTCATACAACTGACCCTTCCCAGCCCAGCTGAGCAAGCCTCGGTCAACTTTCTCCGTTCCTGTTTCCTGTTTTACATATGCTATGTGCAGGGTCGTCTTTATTGAAAAGAAAGACAAATACTGAAGATTGTTAGAAGATGTTTCTGGGAGACCGGTAAAAGCAACATATGGTTACATCTTAAGTTATCAAATGTTATCAAAAATGCTAGCTAACCAGCAGCTAACGATTGATGATGATTAGCTAGCTAGTAAGTCAGTGTCTTGCTAACATTAATTTTGTGATGTAACTGACCATCTAATGATTTATGTAGATTAGCTACCTAGTAGCTAGAATTTTGCTACAGAATAAAACACTAACTAACTATCTAGCTAACAATGGATGTACAGTAGATTAGCTATATAGTTAGCCAGCATTAGCTATCTAATGATTTAGACTGTTCGGCCCACTCCCGCTCTACTGTGTTGTGATTGGCTATAACCACTGTGCTCTAATTGGCTGTGACTGCGAGCATAGACTGGCTGTTTAAAAGACGTTTAGCAAGTGTGAATGAGGAAGTTCAGAGATCCAGTTTTCTAGATTACACTTTTTTCCAGTTGTGCCCTCAATTTAAAAGAAAGTATCTTTTACTATAGTTCACATTAAGTACTTTGCAACAACTTAATTTGATATCACTTTAATAGTTATTGTAATAGAGCATCTACCTGAGCAAAAGCATACAAGTTACTCGTGCTTAAAGTAGAATAATTGTATTTGTATTGATTAATTTGGGAAATCTATCCAATCTATCTTTATTATGTCACATGGTCTGCAGGTGGAATAATTTGATCGAAATAATTGTCCTCTCAGATGTATTATTGATGGAAGATCTGATTATAGACCAGAGACAGAACATTCAGCCCTGATCAGTTTTTATTACAGTCAATCAGAAATAACAGACAACTCTGGCAATATCTGACACTGACACCTTATTCTTATGAATTATTATGTAATACCCACGAGTTTTAATGAATTTGTTAACCTGTAAACTAATGCAATCTGGGTCAGCTTTTTTACCCTTCTAAAAAATATGTAAACTTATCATTTATACACATTTATAAATGCACTTAATTAGAATAGAGCCTTTTACAGCTAAAAATGCATAAATCTCAGTGCTCCCTGTCAACAGGAATGACCAGGATCAGTACAATATGGGTACATGTCAGCATTACATTGTGAAAAGTGCACTAGTTCAGGAAAAAAACAGTTTATAATAAACATCATTAATAAATGGTAAATTTATATTAAATTAAACATTAGTTAAAACAATTAAATGCTCATTATTAATGTTTACTAAATATTAGTAATGCAGTAATTTTTAATAAGATCTGTACTAATCATTGACATGAATAAAGATGGATGCAGTTTCTCCTCCTCCCACTATGTGAGCTGTCAATCATGATGTGAAAACCCCTTTTTATAGCATCTGATAACTAATTAAAACCAAACTGATCAGAAAAATTAACACTTAAAATACACCAGTGTGATGAAAACTACCTAAAATGACAGAAACGGTCTTTGGGAAAAATTTATCTGACGTGTGCTTTGATATTTTAATTTTGCCGATGTCCCATCTGCTTACATGGAGGTGGGGCGGGGTTTATGACCTATACTGCAGCCAGCCACTGGGGGGCGATCAAGATGTTTTGGCTTCACTTTTGAGGAACTGTCTTGTTGTCTAGTTATCTATGTCAGTGGAGCTGATGTAATTGTTGTCATCTCTTATAAACTATGATACAATATATAGTTTATAAGAATCACGTAATATTAGGCCAAAATAACAATAAAATAACTAATAATAAAAATATAGCTGCTAATAATTCGGAAAAGATTATTAACATAAATAATATAATTTAATAATAATATAATTTAATTGTTAACAGTAAAATAACTATTAAGTTACGTTTAATTACCTATCAGTTTTCCGTTTATTCGTGATGTTTATTTTAAATTGTTACTGAAAACACAAGTACATGAGGGATCTGCATCACAGAAAGGGGAAACACTCATCGGGTCCATAAAATGTGTTGTTATGGAAACATGTTGGATATCACTGTTGATTTAGTCACTATTTTCAGTGTTAACCTTATCTAAATGTTATTTTAAAGTTATTATTGTCATTATATCAATGTATATGGTATCACTTTTGCTTGTTTTTTTGTTGTTGTTTTTTTTGCTGTCATGTTATACAATGTCTAAGACATGTGACCATTTCACTGCTTCTGGGAAGCATGTTTGAAATTGTGTGAGCGTGAATGTGTGTGTGTGTGCATGGATGTGCCCGTGTATCTGCATTTTAGATATACGTCCAGCCTGTTACTGTAAATATATATGACGCTTTCTGTGCCAGCAGATCAAACATCATAGCTTTTCAGGGTCTTCCTATCATATTGATATACGCTGAAATGTGAACTTTCCACACGCCATCCTACTAAAGCAATAGCAGACTAAAGCTTACTCTGCCATGGCACCTGCCTTGGCTTTTTTTTTTTTTAGGCTGTAGGCAGCGTTGCTATGGTGTTGCTATGATACAAAATCTCTACAGTGCCACCAAAATCCTGCGTGGATGCTGTTTGCTGGGGAGTAGTGGCATGTGTGTATGTGTGTGTGTGTGTGTGTGTGTGTAAATATGTGTGTATGAGAGAGACAAAAAGACAAAGAGTGAGTGAGTGACTCTGACGTGAGCCCTCGGCTGTGGTGGTGGAGGCTCCAAACCTAGCTCAGTAGCTGAGACCAGGGTGATTTCTGCTTGGTTATTTCTGACAAAGTGACAGAAAACTGAACTATTGTTTCTAAACGAGAGAATAAAAGAATTCAACAAAAACATTGTCTTCTGTGGGAACGTTCTTCTGTCGGGGAGTCCTGGGGCTGTATTACAGAAACTTGCTGTCTTATGTCTTAAGAGTCTATGATAGGAATGTTTCCAATTTGATATTACAGAAGCAAATCTCAACTAACTTTAGTAATCCTCTCTTATCTTTCTTTATCCTATTTTATCTTAGAAAATCCTAAATACTAAATCCCGCATCGCTCACCAACTTTTATGTCTGTTGCCTAGCAACCAATACCACTTTTCTCATGTAGCCGAGCTAAACAACTTTTTAACTGTTGTTTTTTTTTTTTAAACATACTGAAACATACATTGAAACATGAAAAAAATTCAGCTAAACCAACAATGGACGATTAACAAGACAGTTGAATTTGCAGTGTTGGTTATATCTGTAGAGGAATTAAGGCCTGTAACAATGCTAACTTGTGAGATAGAGGAAACAGAGTGGGCTAAGGCAGCACAATCTCCGTCGTATCCGACATCCCTGAGCAGTGAAGCACATCAAACATATTGGCTAACATTGCCGTTAGCTATTGTTAATAAACACGAGTGTTAGCTACTGTTAGCGAACACTGCTATTAGTCACTGTGTGCTAACACTACCATAGCTACTGTTAGCAAATACTACATTTAGCTACCGTTAGCTAGTTAGTAAGCTGCAGGTGGAAAAGTAAAAGTTAGGGAAGCTTTGCGGATATCCTAAAGTTAGGAGAGTTTATTTAAGATTTTGGGAAGTTCTTGTGTAATACATCTTATCTATCTTAAGTTAGGATAGAAATATTGACTGAACTTAGGAAGTCTAATAAAATCACTTTAACTACTATGGTTACCAAACACTCAAGAGCTGCTATTTGGGAAGTTCTGGTTGACAGCAGATGTTGGTTGGTTATTTTCTTGTCCTATGAAGGTCACAGAAACAAGTGTAACATCAAAAGGTTTGTCTTCTTCAAATCCACTCAAATGCTAATACATCGAAAAGTCGATAACGTTTTTGGTGACGGGTAACATCTCAGATTTATAGTATCAAAAGGAAAAAAAAGTGGTTTGAGCCTGATTCTGTTGCCTGCTAACAGTGACCGTTAGCTACTTTAGCAGCAAAGCTCGAGCTATCTGTCCATCAGGAAGCTCTGCAATGAAATCACGGAGAGCTGAAGCTGATCAGCTGGAGGACACCAGGAAACCAGAGAATATTTTCTCCATAAAATGTGATCCAGTTTCACCCAAACAGGTGAAGAACTCAATAAAGTTGTGCTTTAGTAAAGTGAGGCTCAGGCCCAGACACACCAGTCCGCTCTGGTGAACACATGTATTTTCCTTCTATGCTCCACTGTGTGCAAAGAAGAGTTTCATTGGTTGCAAATTTAGTGTACGCCCCTCAGTGCAGGATGAGTCATCAAACTCCAAAACAGTACCCGATTACATCTACAAAGCTACTGTTTTTTTTTTAAATCATTGTTGGGCCATGTACTGGCATAGTAGTAATAGGTGATAAAAACAAAACATTGATTTTGACTTTATGGGAAATTTAAGCAATTCTTCAACAGGGATGTCTAATCTTATAATTAATTGGATTAAGTGATGAATATGAACTTGTAACTGGCAATATACTGTATATATTGTTAAGTTTTTTTTTTAAATTTTTGAATAGTTATTGGTAAAAAAAAATAATTAGACATGCCTTCTGATTAATTGCTTAAAAAATGTTTGGTCATAAAATGGGCAGATAGTCTATTAACCTTAACCTTTTAATTTTCTTACAAGAAAACTACAGCAGAGAGTGAAAAGTCTGGCTCCCTTATCTGATATAAAATTGTTTTAATAGTGTAAGGCATGAAAATCGCAGTCACATGCAGGTCACACATTATATTGTCCTTGTTATGTGCTCTTGTGTCCATTGAGTGGTGCTGTTGCCCTGCTGCAGTCTGAAGGTCATGAATGAATCTGGAAAGTGTGCCATGGAAAATGTTTTCAGATAACTGAGTGAATGAAGAGTCATCAAAGCGTCAGAGGGGGGGTTCTCCCCGAGGACATCCTCACTGTGTCCTTCTTTCAAAGGGATGGATGTAGGAAACTAAACCTGCACAGCTTGGATCAATACTCAATCACATTTACCTACTTTAGCCGTGTTAGACGGGGACTCTCGCAGAGGACGATGAAGGCGTTTGAACACTCTCCCCAGCCTCTCCCTGTAAGCCTAGTTTTGTAACAACACAGAAATGAGTGAAACGTTGCTTCATTAACTTCTACCTCATTTAACATGTCAGTGATTTTATCTAGAAAGTAGGGCACACTGTTACAGCTCCTGAATGTCAATGATCCTCTGCACTGTGGGTGTACCTTAGCTGCACCACCTCATGGGCTCTGACAGATGAGGAACATCATGTTGCAAATTACACTATGAAAAAAAAACAAAAAAAACTGACAAGGTGAATCAAGCAGTGACTTTCCCAAATGAATCCACTTTATTTAGAGCCAAGGGGGTCTGAGCAGATGTTGAAATTATGAAGACGTGGACCGTGCAGAAGAAAGTGTAATTTGATGAGACAGTGCAGTCTCTCAATATGCAGAGATTAAATACAGAGGGAGTTGAAGGATCATCAATATTCTTGCTCACAGGATGACCCTGCACAAGGATTTGAGGGTGACCTCCACTGGAGAAAACAGGCAGTGCATGTCCAGCTGCCACACCTGTTCAAGACGTCTTTACAGCAGTTTTAAATCTTTGTTTCTTTGGCCATTTATCTCAAAACAACCATATTTGTCCAAAACAGCACAGGGAAGTATATTAATGGATAGTGAAGAAATATAATAACTATGACAATGGGATTATAAGCCTTAGTAACGTTAAAGAAATGTTGTTACTTAAGTTCAACGTGAAAATGTTAATTCTTTTATTTGTATTTGGGTGACAATCATGGGTTTTTGGTGGATGTAAACGGAAGAACGTAATGTTGCCATGGAGTCAGTTAGCTAGTTAGCTAGCTAACTGACTACTTTTTTTAGTCTATATTTTGGACACATTTTCGCCAAATTGGCACCTTCAAAAGTATGCCGAATTATCTATTAAGACTTCCTGTTTGCAGTGTATACATGAACGTACAGACAACTATCACTGCAGTAGTTTAATACTGAAAAAAACATAAAAATAATACGATTCTCAGGCAAGTTCTGGATTCATGAGGAGCGCTTTTTTTATATATGATTTCTGAGCGGATTTTTGGATTTGTATTCGTAATGGATGACGGACAATGATATCATTGGTAAGTGTAGTCACGCTGAATCTAAAAATATGTGTATCATGTGTCCGTGTTCAGATTTGATTAATTTATGAGTATGACAAATTGCTGCGTAGGCCCAGTGGTGGAAGAAGTACTCAGATGATTTACTTAAGTAAAAGTAGCTACTTTGAAGATGGACTCTTTTTTTTTCAAGAGTACCTACCTGCAGTCAAGATGGCGGACATATATCCAATCCATGCCGGAAATCACAACCGGAAGTTGGTCTTCCTTCGTGTATTTTTTTTTTAAACTTTAAACTTTTTAAACTTTATTTAACATGTAACATTACAAGAACAATGACATACATTAGTAGATCGGGTTAGGGTTAGGGTTAGGGTTAGCGTTAGGGTTAGGGTTAGGGAAGACCAACTTCCGGTTGTGACTTCCGGCATGGATTGGATGTATGTCCACCATCTTGACTGCAGATGGGTCCCTCTCTTTTTTTTTGACATTTATAGACGAAACAACTAATCATTTAATCAAGAAAATAATCACCACATGAATCAACAATGAAAATTCCTTACTTGCATCCCTAACATAGGATAAAACTACTCCATTACAAGTAAAAGTACTTAAAGTATTGAAAGTAAGGGCTACTCATGCAGAATGGCTCCTTTCAGCCTGTTCTAAAATATTGTTTTCTTTCTTTATTTGTTTGTTTTGTTTTTAATCACTGAGAAATACATTTTAATGGTGTAGTTTGTCAATGTGGAGCCAATTTTAGACACTTTACACTTGGTAGATTAGTAGTATAGTACTGCACTGTATCATATAAAAATGTATAGAAGTATTAGACAGTAGCATATAATGGAAATACTCAAGAAAAGTTAAAGTATATCAAAATTATACTTGTAGTTTCATTGCAATACAGTATAGGCCTCACTGTGGATCACCAAATTTAAATATTTTGTTGGTTGTTTCTTCTAAGTGTACTGTCTCAAAAAGTTGATAAAAATCACTTGAGATATCACAAACCTAATCGGTTTTTGTTCTTCCTTTACTTTCATTTTCCATATGTTCTCTCCTCCATCACAGATAAAGTAAAATTATATTTTGTAGGAGAGCTGGCTAATCTTTAACTCAGCCTCATTTATGTAAGAGAACAGAATAACAGGATTTGAAAACATCTCTTATCTCCCATCTTTAAAGACGCCAGCATCATTCACACTAATCTGAAAAACTCAGCTGATGTTTGTGGTGATGGGCCGTGGATGTTGTTTAATGTTGTTCCTCTTTATCTTCATCACGTTCACATTATGGAAGCTGAGCAGGAGAGAGAGAGAGGAGAGAGAGAGAGAGAGAGAGAAGAGAGGCGGGGGGAAGCAGATGTATCTCCTCTGAGACTGGTTAATCCACTGTCTTCTTCCAGACAATCATGATAAGGTCATTAATGAATAAATTATCCAATGAATGAATTATTGATGAGACCATGTTGGCAGTTGTGTGTACAGTATCCTTGAGCGTGTGCCCTGGTATTGGCATGCTATGGCTAAAACTATGTACAATTAATTAGAAAAATTAGTGAGGCTTGTGTTAAATGCTTCAAAAGAAGATATTTGCCACTTCATTTATAGTAATACTACTACTACTACTAAATAAAAATAATAATAAATTTGCCTTCAGTTTCACAGTTTGGTTAAAGAACACATCCCATTAAATTACAATAACAACAGTAATACACAATAATAACAGCACATGCACAGTGCAGACAACAATAATGGTTCCAGTCTGATTGATGTTTATAAGTTTAGCAAAGTTATCGCATTTGGTAAGAAAGAAAGACAGTCACTAAAATGTTCTTGCTTATATTGTATAACTTCAATTTTCTGATTGGATAGAAGTGCTGCATTGCTTTTTAAAAAATATATTCTGTGTTGACTGTAAAACTTAAAGTACAATAAAAAAAAAGGTTCCTAAACAGTTAAACTTCTCCACCTCCTCAACAGGCTGCTCATTAATCACAACAGGTGGAAAACAGTGGCAGTCAGCGTGCTGAGTTGCAGTAACCAGCTCCTTAGTCTTACTTTCATTAATAAAACGGGCGCTGTCTTCACACCATTTAGTAAGCTCACCAGTATAATAAAATATATAGACTGATTAATTTTGTCACCTGTCTGCATAAGATCAATTAACACCATATTCATACAACTGGCACGTTGAATTCATAATTTGCATTTCATTAGTGTATAAAGAAAACAAAACTGGTGAAAGCAAACATTGTTGAGGTGCTCCTGTATCCACAATAACTGTATCAGAGGTAAGGTCAACGTTTGGAGCTTGTTCTATTAATTAAAGGGACAGTTCACGTCAAAATCAAAAAGACATGTTTTGTCTCCTGCCTGTAGTGCTATTTGTCAACCTAGATTGTTCTGGTGTTTTGGAATTTTGTAGATATTGGCCATAGTGATGTCTGCCTTCTCTTAAATATAATAGAACTTGATGGCACTCGGCTTATGGTGCTCAAAGTGGCAGTTGGGGCATTTATGAAAATATGTTGATTTGCATAACGTAACCAAAAATGTGTTACTATTTTGTGAAAGCACGAATAGTCCTCCCATCAACATTATCTCAAAGTTGATATCAAGGTATTTTGTAAAAATTGTGATATTTGACATTGATTTGATTGCCCAGCCCTCACAGTATGTTATTGTAGAGAAAAATTATTTATAAGGCATATCGCCCAGCCCTAAATGAGCAGAATGTGTTTCTGTTAGTATTAGCCACTCAAAATTGATTTTCTAAATGTTTCTTTGTTGTTCCTGTGTTAAAGGTAATTCCTGTAACGCTGCTGTTAGCGTAATGTTACACCATGCATCATCTTACATTGCTTTTCAGCTGTTTTATATTTTTGGCTCACTTTAACAGCCATATATGAGTGATAAATTGGCATAAACTTGCATGACAGAGTTTTGTTACAGTCTTTGATTAGTTTCAGTTATTTTCCTTGCCCCACACAGATGGAAAAAGTACATATATAAAAGTATATATATATATACATACATACATTTATATATATATATTATATATTCATTTGAGGATCGGTATTTTTCTGATCAGGCACCTGACAAACAGGCTCTATTAATTTTTTAAAATATGGCACTATCATCATTACTCTTATGTTTTTGATATTTATTTTGGGTAATGTTATGGCCTAAATACAAAAAGGTAAGGTAAGGTAAATTAAGGCTCAAGTGGGAGGCTGCAACAAAGGATGCCAGACAAAAGGTAACAGTTAACCCACAAGCTTTATTTTTTTTATTTTTTTAATTAACCCAAAGTTTTCAACAAAACACAAACATAAACAAAGGGAAAACAAAAGGGGCTGGAGACCCCGGCCAAAATGAACAAAAGGAGGGAAGACGCTGGGCTAATGAGGCAGTGGGCTGTCGCTCCCAGCGTCTCCCCCTAAACTACCTAAAAAACAAAGACTAAACCCTAAGCAAACAAAAGAGACAAATAACTAGACTATTGGTAACCTCAAACTAACACAGTAAACTAAAACAACAAAACCCCAGCACCTAAGTTTACAAAGTTTACATCCCACACTGTCACAAGCCTCTCGCCCATGAGTAGATGCAAGCTTCATTTTGCTCAGTGATCCGGTTGGTGGGTGTAATTTGGTAGAAAGAAAATAGTTCCTACATGAACTTGCTCAAAACCAGGTCTGTGGATTATCTCGAGTAACTGGGTCATGATTTCTGGAAGGAGGCTGTTGAATTTTTTAAAATGTATTTTTTGGGTCTATGAGCACCACAAGCCGAGGGACATCTAATTCCTTTATATTAAAGAGAACTAAGCAACTCACTCCAAAACAATCTAGATGGATAAATAGTACCTTAGGTAAGTGGAAAAATATGTATTTTTGATTTTGGGCTGAACTGTCCCTTTAGGCCAAGCATTTATGACTGACTGTGTAAAAAAAACCCTGACCAAATTTTATGCCGTATTAGGCACAAATAACCATGCATATGTAGAATACACTAAATACTTTGTTTGTAATATTTCATGGACTTAGTTACTGGAAGTCCTTGATCACATTTTTTCATAAATAAGATAAGATAATCCTTTGTTAGTCCCACGACGGAGAAATTTGCAATGGCAAACAAGTTGAGCATGACCATGGAAAATTGATTATAGAAGTGTCAAATCGTGGAGTTCAATATTTTAAACCAGAAACCAGTGTCTTTTCAAGCCTTGCTGGTTTAGAAATGTTGCAATATTCGATGTACATCAGTATGGAACCTTCAGAGCAAGAAGAGCTGCATGTGTATGGCGATTCTTATCCTTTCCCCTCATATCGCCAGTTAAATTAACAAGAACAAAGTTAGTGAATTACTGCTCATATTAATACTTTTGGTTGGACTTGAGTTCAATAGAAATGACCAGAATATGGAGCTACACTGAACAGGTGAGCACATGGTACACTTCTGCAGATGTACAATATACTGTAGCCCTGCAGTGCACACTTTTGTCCAAATTAACTAACTGAATGCTTAGCAAAGGTGCCCACATTGAGAATAAACTGATTTGTTAAGGCACTTGATAGAGTGTTTTTTCACAGCAGGAAGGGCAGACATTTTGATTCAATATGGCAGTGCAACTAATAACATCATTGATGGCTTTGCTCCTTTTAGGCATGCCAATGAACCTGCACACTCAATATGAGGGCCTGGAACAGGAACAGCTAATATAAATAAATCTATTATCCATATTACATCTGTTTCTGACAAGTTAATATGCTGTGAGAAAGGTCTCTTGAATGTTCTAACAACATTATCTTCCTTTCTAAGACTCAGTGGCACAGGTGGCTCACCTACAAACACTTTAGTTTGTTTATTTTGAGCAGTCAAGAGCAGAGTTATCCCCAGTTTGTGCTTCTCATGTATTCCTTTACATTTGAGTCACAGAGCAGAACATCCTGATTTTCTGAGAAATAATTACCTAGTGATCTTTGAAAAACCCAGAAGGTTGTTTTGCAACACTTACTGCTGTTTCTGAAGGTTGAATCCTCAAAGATTCAAAGTTAACCATCCTTATAAAAAATATTCTTTCAGCTTTTTTTATATAAAAAAAACAGCTGCCTGCTGCCGCAGAGGAAGTTGTGGGCCGGACAGCTAAACAGTAAGCTGAAATTCACTGCAAAGCTCTGTAACGTTGAGGGGAGCTGCAGGTTCAGATCATAATTCTATTGATTATTGGCCCTTTAAGGCCAATTTTGATACTTGTTACTTATTAAATACAGACAGTTAGTTACTGGTGACAGTTGATTGGATGTGGCGTTCGCTACATGTCGTAATTGACTGCACTTTCACCTTCTGCTCCACACAGTTTGTACCAGGGGTCGACCAAATATCGGCCTGACTGCTTATCGGCTCTGATATTAAGCATATTTTATTGGCATTGTTCTTCTTTTTTTAAAAATCTGGATGCCGATAAAATGGATTAATTGAAAATGCTTTTCCTTGATTCAGCCTCCTCCCTCTGTCTGTCTCGCTCAGTGTCCCGCACACCGCAGGATGTGTTAATTAGGGTACTTTTTTGCTGGGTAGCTTAATCTATAATAATACATCAGAAATTGTCGATTTTTGTTCAGCAAGATAACCTTCACAAACGAACATGACTTTAATGAGTTTTAAAGCATAAATGCAATCCCCAAAGGTAAAAGGCTAACATTAGACTATAAACAACCTACAGTATGATTACATGATTTCACCATCACCACCACTAAGTGACTCGTGTTTGGTGTGTTGATCTTTAATGTCCCTGACTACCTCTGTAGTGTGAGTATGAGTGCAGCATTAATTGACGCATTTTAAGTCATAGAACAAAACATAAAAATCTCTCAAGCTTGTGTAACCACATAATTTGTGCAGCACTCTATATTGGTTCATTTCATAGACATATATGTGTTGACTAAAGCTGCAATCAATTAATCGGTTTGAGTCATTTTTTAAGGAAAAAAGGTCAAAACTCTCTTTTTAAATGTGACTTTTTTTCTGGTTTCTTTATTCCTTTATGACCATAAGCTGAATATCTTTGGGTTGTGGGCACATTTGAGGAAGTCATCTTAAGCTTTGGGAAACACTGATCAACAATTTTTACAATTTTCTGACATTTTATAGACCAAACAACTACTTGATTGACAAAATGATCAACAGGCTATGAAAATAATAATTGACAATGAAAATAATCGTTAGCTGCAGCCCTAGCATAGACTCTGCGTTGACTGCTTTGGCTGTTGCTGTGTTACATCAAGCCAATGTGGCATCTACATATGTCATCTACGAGTCCTGACTGGAGGTCTAATCAGACCATTAGTTAAAACTGGGGCTGCAACTAACAGTTATTTTCATCATCAGTGTTTCATTAAAACCCAAGATGACGTCCTCAAATGTCTTGTTTTGTCTAAAAACCCAAAGACATTCAGCTTAATGTCATAAAGGAATAAAGATATGAGAAAATATTCACATTTAAGAAGCTGAAGTCAGAGAATTTTCCCTTTTAACACAAAAAAATACTCAGAGTGGGTTAATCAATTATCTAAATAGTTGTTGATTAATTTAATAATTGATTAATCGATTAATTGTAGGAGTTGTAGTAAAAATACCTGTGTAGACGTGCTATGTGTTCAGGGGCTTCAACTCTTTTCTTTTAATTTATTAATATCCCCTATACATAGCTTTGAATAAAGAACACATTTCTCACGCTGTTCAGAAATGACAGATGTTAGGTTTGATTTAATTCCACTGCCTCTAAAGTTATTTCCCACTTTTATATTGAGTAAAATGTCTATAAACTCAGTATGCTTTTATTTTATCCTCACATTGTAAATTCTGGTTGTGTTGCGAATCTGGCTTTGCACAGTAACTCAACATGACAGATTTGATATCTTTGGCAATGTTGGGTCCTTGAGTAGAATTTTTAATAAAGTTCTGTGAGTCTGAACCATGCCTGGCTGCATAATAATTGACTCATCGGGGGGTTGAGGGTCCGTGGGGTTGAAGCGATGGAACCGTACTGGATCACTGTCACGTATACTGGCAACAGAAGTGCAGATGCTGCTAACAAGCAGATGTGTTTGGACATTGTTCACCGTTCTCTGGTGCACAGATTTTCAGAGCTGGCCTTGCCAACTCAGTAGCCTTGAGGGCCACTTACTGTACGTAAGCTTTTCCATCAAACTCAAGTGCATGTTTCATCTCAGCCGGGTTATTCATGGCCACCACGACAGCTCAGGAGCCTCGTGTTCCAGCCCAGTCAAAGAGGCGCGAGTCCTTGATCCCATGTCTTGACCCCTGTCAAAGAACTGGATCCTTCATCCCTGGTGACAGCATTCCACACCAAAGGGAGTGTTGACACAAACCAATGCCTCTGCCGTTTGGAAAATGAAAATGAGGAACCCTGACATAGGCTGATCAGAAGAAAATATTTGCTATTGGAAGATTTTGTTCTTTCTCCAAACATTTTTTCTTTGACTGAGACAAAAGAGGCTTGTTTGAACCTTCGTTTTTGCACAGTCCTGAGTTCATCTAAAGGGTTTTTGAAAGTGATTCATAAGAGCAAAGATGGTCTAATCTTCTTACCCCATAGAGGAGTGTGTAATCCTTAAAACACGACAATGACCGATATTGAGGTTATGAGATTTTAGCAGGATGACATTTTTTTTTTTCTCATGCGCGCTTTCCCTCTGACTGACACAGCTTTTTATCTTTAAAACTTTAATAAGCTACTTTCTGGTGTCCTTTGAGGATTGTCCTCTGCAGTTCCACCAGTATTAGAGTCTCTGAGTGAGTGCGACAGGGAATATGACCTGCTTGTTCAGAGCATTTGGTCCCAAGATTGAAGGAGATCTAAGTAAAGGAGCCAATAAGAAAACTTGTCTAATGCCTTCAGAGTCTGGACTTTAGGTCTTTCAGTCTATTACCGAGTCTCATTTTCAGTAAAGAAGTGAAAGAAAACCCCAGTAGGGAGAGATTTTAACACCATGCTTTTAATAGAAATTATGGTTCAATGGTTTTCTTGATTTCTGCACAATGAATTGCTTCATTCTGCTCTACTTTAATATACAGACAGTAATGTCAAGAAAATTCTCTAACAAATTAAACTGCACTGGGACACCACTGGCTTAATGTTTTTTAAAGGGCAAATTTTTAAAGGCTGAATTTGACACTAAATAAAAGATTGATGATTTGGTACTGTAAAGAAAGGGAAATGATACAAAAAACTAGAGTGCAGATGTCCACCAGTCAACAGAGGGTGAAGCACCTACTGCAATGTCAATGCAACTGCCAGATGCAACCAACAGATTTGCAAGGTTTTGAATAAAGTGTATTCGTATAGTGTAGAACAGTTTTAGTTTTCCTGTATAGATTCGTGCAAAGTTTTTCACAAAGTTTTTAGTATAGCCTCAGTTCTGATTGTGCTGTAACCAAGTGTTGTCTTGGCTTCATCTGAATGTTTAAACTTTATGAGCAAGTAAGCAAAACTTTAATTTATATAGCATATTTCATTCCAGGTGGACGCACAATGTGCTGCACAAAGCGCGAGCCACGAAAGTTGCAGCCACAAGAACTATGTAGATAATCTGAAATAATCACAGTGAAAACAGATACATTCAAAAAAAAAAAAAAAAAACCTAAAAAAACAACTGGGATTAAAAATAAATAAATTAACAGCAACTGACCAGTAAAAATAATAAGACATGAGAATTAAAAACATTGACCATTGACCAATAAAAATATAGTTGAAAGAAGTTGAGCACGGAAATAAAATTGTGAATAATGAAATAAAATAATAAGGAAACAATAAATGGGACAATAAGTTATAAGACAGAGTAATAAGATAAGTTATTTATTTAGAACATTCCAAGCAACCACGTGGCTTTACAAAATATTAGATATAGTAATCTGTATTTTTGGAGAAACTCATAAAAGCTTTTTACAAAATTCTAAATAATTTACACTTGATGTTGTCTATTCATATGTGCCTGCATGTCCCAGTGGAAGATGTGTCTATTCAGGTTAATGTTTTGACATACAGCTGATTAGATCATCCCCAGGAATTAATTTAATTCCAACAAGTTAGCACCAACAGGTTAATTTTGTTACGTTTATAACAAACCAGATTAATTGAAAATTGGTTTAGAATTTAGCAAGTTACAGTCAGTTTTGTAGTAAAGTCTTCATTTCTCATTTGTTTACTAGTGGACCTTGAAGAATCCAATATGGTGGCAGCACAGATGCATAGTGGAGATGCCTTCTTTGAAGCTAACAAAACAGGGATTTATTCATCTGGCATCATGCCTAACTTTATTGGATTATATCTAATCAGGTATGGAATTAATCTGCAGATGCTCCAGTTTAAGATGAAACAAAACTTTTCTATGGCTGTCAGTTTTTAAAGTCACAACAAAGACTAAAATGTTGGCCGCAACAGACTAGGTAAGCCTTGTTTTTAGCCTAGCAGTTGTTGATGACTTGCGGCCCCTTCCGGCCAAAGTGAGGAGTCAGCATTTGGTATAAAACACAGCAGGCAATAAAATAGGCATTTCAAGGTTTTTCAGAAAATGTGAATCACAGCAACCATGAGTATACGGTCATTAATGTGCACAGAAAATATCAGGCTGATGGATCCAGTAGTCTGTGACATGATCTGCAGACAAGCTCCAACCCCGTTGGTCACGTACGCATACACACACGCACGTACACAACCTATTGCACAATCTTAACCAAGCTTATGCCCGGCAGATATAATAAGATGGCAGGGGACATTACTGACATAAAATTATTATAAATGATTACCTTGTTTAGAACCATCATAATAATATGATAACCATGTGTCTGTACTACTTGAAAAGCAGTTGTAAACAGAGGGAAATGATTCAGAAACTGACAAAGTTAACGACAGGGGGAAAAAAGGATTGGATTGAGCCTAATTTAGCTCATTAGTCTTTTAATCAAAAGTTTCTTCTCAGTAAATCTTGGTGGAAAAACATTTGATCCATTCCCTGAAGCGATATGAAATTGATTAATTGATGAATTGCATGTAAAAGAGACAGCAGCAAGCTGCTGTGTCGTGCCAGCTCTGTAATCAGTTTCTTTCCATCTCCTGTCTCCATCACTCTATCCCTTATGCACACAAACATGGACACACACACACACAGGAGTGCACACAGACGTCTTAATGATGACTCACATCCGTCTGTGAAAACAGGAAGTTATTACCTGTGTTTCTATCGCTGTCTGAGGTCAGCCCTTTGTACATCAACAAGGCAATTGTCTCTAAATGATCAGTGGGAAGCAGAAAAACCAAAGTAACATGTTTTATTCTAAATTTTAACACCAAAACATAACAACAGCTGATTGTACATTTCAGAAATAACGGTGTTAACCTTTTATGAAGGTTCCACTTAAAATTAAAGTGAATTCTACCAAGGACCCAACATAGAAGGTTATACCTAGAACCATCTGTGAAAAGTTTCACTTAGAACTTCCTATGACAGACCTTTTCCACCAACATGGAACCAGCCATGCCCCAGTTCAGGTGCCTCATTTTGAACTGTTCCAACAATTTCCACCAAAAATAAACTGGTTCAGAACTGAAAAGTTGGCTTCCAGTTGGAAACAAACAAAAAAAAAGTCATATTTTACAGATTAAACTGTTCCTCTCAAAAGTGATGGAAATGTCGCTGGTTCGCTACAGATAGTACAAGGTTCCAAGGATCTTGAACAGAACTGGTCCTTCTATGGTGTAATGGTTCCACTCAGAACCCTGTCTAGGGGAATTTTCAAGCCAATGAAACCCCAACCCTTCTATACGTTTTGTGTAGGACCCTCCCAGAGGGTTCTATAGAAATCCCTTTTATATTACGAGGAACCCTTGAGGAACCCACGATAAAAGAGTTCAAGGATTTCAACAATCCTTAAAGAACTCTTTATTCTAAAAAAATTTGGATTATGCGGGTTTCTTTATGGAACCCTTAGCTTACAACATTGAACCCAAGAACCCTTGACAAACTGCTTCTTTAAAAAGGGTTTTATCTAAAACACACTCAGGGGGTTCTAACAAGAACATTTTTATATTCCAGGAGTTTTATCTAGAACCCACCCAGGAGGTTCTACCAAGAACCCTTTTATATGCCAAGGCATTTAGCTAGAACACACTCAGAGGGTTCTACCAAAAACCTTTTTATATTCCAAGGATTTTATCTAAAACATACTCATGGAGTTCCACTGAGAACCTTTCTATATTCCAAGGGTTTTATTTAGAACCCATCAAGAGGGATCTACCAAGAACCTTTTTATATCAAGGGTTTTATCTAGAACACATTTGGGGGGTTCTACCAAGAACCTTTTTATATTACAAAGGTTTTATCTAGCAAACTGAGGGGGTTCTACAGAGAACCTTTCTATATTCCAAGGGTTTTATCTAGAACCCACCCAGGAGGTTCTACCAAGAACCTTTTT
The DNA here is from genome assembly GCA_034769285.1 of Lutjanus argentimaculatus. Lineage (NCBI taxonomy): Eukaryota > Metazoa > Chordata > Actinopteri > Lutjaniformes > Lutjanidae > Lutjanus > Lutjanus argentimaculatus. Next base: position 17,324,247 of record JAWZSL010000004.1, on the reverse strand, counting down.
ATATCAAGGGTTTTATCTAGAACCCATTTAGGGGGCTCTACGGACAACCTTTTTATATTACAAGGGTTTATCTAAAACACACTGAGGGGGTTCTACCAAGAACCCTATATAAGTGACGAAAGACTTTAAGGATTTCAACAATCCTTAAAGAACTCTTTCTTCTAAATTTGTTTTTTTTTCCACCCAGAACCCTGTCTATGGGATCTATTCAGAGCCTTTCCACTTTCTAAGAGTGCCAAGTGGAACCCACCAAAGGGGTTCTACCAAGAATCTTTTTATAATTTGGTACAAAAAACCCTTGATGGACCATTGATGAAAGAGTTCTTGAAGGATTTCAGCGATCCTTGAAGAACCTCATCCCTCAGGGAGAACCCTTCTGAACCCTCATTTCTACGACTGTAGATATCTGTCAAACTAAATCTAACCACAGCCACTACACAGAGAGAAAAATTGCCCAGAAAACAGACGGCGTTTTCTGATCAAACCTTCTCTGACAGAAATCACCTCTGCTGCTCTCCCTCTGCCTGATCCTCACTGAGTCCCGATCCCCTCTGAAGCTCCGGCACTCTGATCATCAGCCCACACAAGACACTGGCACTACCTCCACACAGCTCTACAAAGCTGCAGCGGAACAGAGAGGTAAATGACTGCCTGGCCGCAGCTACTGCTCCTCTACGGGAGGTGAGGGAGGAGGAAAAGAGAAAGATGAAGTGGAGGAGAGATAAGAGAGAGAGAGAGGGAAAGAGCAGGACTGTTGGAGCTGTTTTAGCCAATCACCAACCAGATCCCGGTTAAGACCTCTGTTTCTGCTAAAGAAGTCTTTTGTGGAGTCATGACAAAGCTGCAGAAGCAAGCCTTTGTCTGAAAACAAAGAAGAGTGTGTTTGTGTGCGAGAAAGAGCCTGCCATTGTGGTTTTGTCTGTGTGTGTGTGTGTGTGTGTGTGGTGTGTGTGTGTGAACCCAAGTGTGTGCACATCCGAGAGCAAGATAGCATGTGTTAGTTTGAGAAATTACTTCTCTGACTGTGAGGGAAGTGTGTAACAGATGCAGCCGTGCTTCTGAAAGAGTGTGAGTGTGATTGTCTCCTTCATTTCCTTTGTACTGAAGATTGGGCTGAGGAAAAAAAAAAGAAAAGGGAAAAAAAAGACGAGATGGCCTCTGCTCATCTGTAAAATTCTCTAATGATCTCACGTGTGCACATGCACGTGCGCCAAAGAGAGCTAGAAAATGTCACTGCCATGTCACCCCCACCTTGTCAACCTCTGTCAGCGGTCAGCGTCTCCGGAAAATGAGAAGCGAAACATGGACAAGACCGCCATCGCTGCCTATGTGAAAAACACTCAGACAGACACGCACACACAGAAGAGACATGCACAGACAGAGTGACAAATCAGCCTCTGTAGCCACCGCGCTAATGGAAATCCTACCCAGCAGATGTGCCCTGTTGGAAGAACACATGGAGTGTGAAACAGGCTTATGTATGCATACAGGTAGTGAGCTAGTAGCCACCAGAAGATACTGATGGTGTGTGTGTAAGTGAATGAGTGTGTGTGAGAACTCGGGCTGGACCTGTGAGACTCAGATGTGAGGATGGTAACATAAAATTTAAAGAAAAACATCCATTACATGGAGTTTACTTGTAAACACAGATACGCACACAGCCAGTGGTTGAACCAGTCTTCAGACACTTCAATAAAAACAGGCTACTAATACCATACTGTGAAAATACTCCCCTAAAAGTTAAAGATAAGCTTTCAAAACATTATGTAATAAAGGTATTATCAACAAAATTTACTTAAAGTATCAAAAGTAAAAATACTAATATTATTAGGGTGTCACATTAAAACTACAATTAAATTGAAAATCGATTGCGTGAGCTTTCAGTTTCAATAATCCAATCAAAATGGTAGAATCGGCAATTCCTCCAGTATATACTTTTTTTTCCATCCTTACTACTTGTACATAGTGTCTGGCATGTGTTTGAATAAAAAAAAACAACACTTCAAAGACAACAGAATGTAGCTAACCGGCTGTTATCAAATCAAAACTTGATAGTCTAACAATGGCCTAGCCGTCAAAGCTAAAAAAAAATCAGATTGAAGCTTGGATTTGGAAAATCATGACACCCTTACCCATTGTGCAGTAAAATGGTCCCTGTCGGTCAGGGTTTTGCTATTATATATGATGTTTTTGGATTAATATTACTGCTGCATTAAGGCCCAGCTACACTTGCATGAATTAGCGTCCTGTCTTCATGTCAAGTGCAACTTTGGCAAAAACGTGTGTGTATGTCGTTCGCCTCTGCAGGCGATGGCCAGTCCCCTGTATTTGTGTATGCATGGCTATGGCCTTGTTGCATTTTACTGTTGTAGATGATTGTAGTTGTGCAAATTGCAACTACTTTTATATACTATTAGATAGTTTAAGATGTACTGTGAGAACCATGCAAAATAATCTTTCTATTAATTTTATTATTAATGGCTTGATTTCACGAGGTACGTCTTTGTCGCAGTATGGCTGCACCACGTCCACCTGAGCTGATCGCTGCCATTTTACACAATGCTTGTAATCTCACCAGCAGCGCTGTAGTGTGTTTCTAAAGCGGCCCTCAAGTTTACTTTTGACAGATGCCACGTCAATCAGCACAGAGCAGATGGAGTAATCAGGAAGTGTGACACAGAAACAGCATAGAGAATCTGGTCAATTTTCAAAATAAAAGACCCCCTGCGGACTCACAATCATATTAGCAGACAAAATAGAAACTACGTAGCCTACTTACCCATGGTAGTGACACAAAAAGCATGGAAAGAGGACCAAATCAACAAAATCTGAGCAAGTAAACATAATCAGGCGGGCATAACACTCTGCTTCTGAAATGCTGCTGGTGGGGCACACAGCTGCGTGGAGGATGAGTCAAAACTGTGGCGCAGATGTGCTGTGCCCTGTGGAACTAATGGGTTAGCCTTTTGGGGGCAACTGCCAATGTTTTGTGGCTTCCAGTGTAGCCAGCGGATATCCGGGCCAAGACTTCCTTTACCGGAGATATCTGTTTATATCTGTTTCATGAGCTCAGAGAATCAGCCTTGTTTTCAGCTTTGTGACAATGTGTTTTCCAGCCAATCCAAAAATCAAAAATACAATTACAACTAAAAATACAATACAGTTTTTCCTCTTACCTGTAGTGCTATTTATTCATCTAGATTGATTCATCATGATGCATGATTGATACTTGATTCATGAACGTTTCTGATTCATCTAGGTATCAGCTGTAGTGGTGTTCGCCTCGAATATAATGGAACTAGATGGCACTCGACTTGCTTTCCTTTTTTCCAGAAGTCACGACTCGGGTACTCAATATAATCCACAGACCTTGTTATGAGCAGTTCTAGCAATGAACTACACCTGCCAGCTGTATCACTCTGCAGAAGGAAGTGTGCATCTACTCATGGATGAGAGGTTACAGCTCAGCTGAGGAGGACATCATTAGTGTTTACATCCTGTGCTGTCACGAGCATGAGCCTCTCGTCTGTAAGTAGCTTCCATATGTGCAGCAATATGGTTTACATTCAGTAGGAATAAAGTAGTTCCTACGTTATCTTGAGTAACTGTGTTATGCTTTCTGAAAAGAGACTTTGCTGGGTTTTTTTTTTTTTTTTTTTTGTGGCTTTTTTAGCACCACAAGCTGAGTGTCATCTAGTTCCATTATGTTCGAGAGAAAGCTAGAACATCTACAAAACTCTGCAAATCAGACACAAAAAAAATCTGGATGGATAAATTTCACTACAGGTAAAAGGAAAATGTGTTTTTTTGGGGGGTGAACTGCCTTAGTTACATTCCTCCACTGTACACAGCAACCATTTGCATACATACTGTATGTGCTTGTGTGCCGCTGGCTTTCAGCCTGAAGGCATGTTTGCTAAAAGCGCCCTCCTTTTTCCTGTCATACAAAGACACACAGAATTATTTAGGGTAATATATTCTACTTTAGGGCCTGTAGGAAACGGGAACAGTGCTTTGTGAAACAGAGAGCATGAGGAGGATGTAGTGAAGAAATGTAGTGAGGTAAAAAGGTGTGAAAAAAGTGAAACTGATGAGGGCTGCAACTAATGACTGTTTTCATTAATAATTAATCTGTTGATCATTTTCTTGATTTATCAATTAGATGTGTGGTCCATAAATTGTCAGAAAACTATTATTTATTACTATTTCCCAAAGCCCTAGATGGCATCCTCAATTATGTTGTTTTGTCCACAACTCAAAGGAGAGAAGCAAAGAAAAGAACCAAAAAAATTCTCATTTGATATGCTGAAATCAGAGAATTCTGACATTTTTCTTGAAAAATTACCAATAACGATTAATCAATTATCAAAATAGTTGTATTAGTTTGTATTTTAATTGTTTTTTAAAAAAAAAGATATTTCGCTTTTAATTTTTCTTTTTCAATTCACTGTTTTTGAGTTGGTTTCCAGAATGGGATTGCTTGTTTCAGTGTAGTTTTTATTGTTTAAAAATGTGCAGTTTTAGTTTAGGTATTAGGTTTTTGTTGTTTTAATATGTATTTTTTTGTGAGGGTCAAGATTTAAAACTTCAGAATAGGTATCAAAATACAAACACAACATTTTGTGAAGGCAACTGACTCACAGTCATGTAGACATCCCAATCTCAATTTACAGTATATTCACACCGATGCCTCCTCATGCTTGTTTTGTTTGATAAATCTGACCAAATTGACAAAAACAGACAGACATTTTCTGCACATTTTTCTATTTTATTTTAGTCATTTTTCTAAGTTGATACAATTGTTTCAGGTTTGTTTTTTGAAAGTGTAGTTCTTATTTTTATTTCAATTCAATGAAATGCTTCAGACTCCTAGTTTTAGTTTTTAGTGTGGTTTTAGTTGTAGGACATTGGAGGAGGAGGAGGGTAAGTAAGAAAAATCATACTAGCGGAGATGAGTGTCAAGAGAGCAATCGTGTGATGCTTAATGAGGAAACAAAGGTACCTGAGTCAAACAAGGGACAGCAGTAAGTGGGACAGATGGATGGTCTCTGAATATATAAACAGCCTCCGTCTGGAAGCCAGACTCCCTAAACTGCATGAACCCACTCTGAGTTGCCCCTGAACTGCACCCACAATATGCCCACCAGTATTTAACATCACAGCATTCAGCTCCTCTCCAGTACTCCACATTTACATACCCATAGTCATTAAATATTAAAAACACACACAATAACACAACTGAAAGTGGTACACAGAGTTCAACTTAGTGATGCTAGAAAAGATTTCGGCAAAAGATTCAACCAGACGTGAACCCTGATGTAGAGGCCTGCCAGTCCAAATCTCTACTATTTGTGGATAAGTGTTTTTAAAGCTTTGAGTAGCGAGATGTTTGTAACCCGGTTTGACCTGACCCAGTCTGTACCCTCTTTAGTTTATCATCAAAAGAATCCCATGACCTTTTGCCAAATAAAGCCTCTGTGGTCATATGCTTTCAGTACACTCCCTGCAAGATGTTTGATCCTTTTAAAATGGAAGCAACATGCTCTCCTGTCCTTCACTCATCAGGTCAAAGACATTATGTATTTCTTAAAGCAAGGAAAAAAATGATCAAATCTTTACTAAGATACAGAGGCACTTCCTGGACTTTACTGACTCTCTACAGGAGCGCTAGGAAAAAGTGTAAGGTGGTGGAACCTATGAATGAATTGGACAAATCTATAATTTCAATGCTTCCTAACTGATCACCTGAAAAGACAACGGATAGTGAAAATCTGGAGGGACATCAGCCACATTTCAAGTTTAAACAACATATTTGGTGACCCATTATCTACTGTTACACAACAGCTAACATTAGCATTCAGCCACTTCCTAGCTAACGTTGCAGTTTTTGATAGCATTACATGATATGATTGGAAAGACAAATTAATTCTGAAATGTCATTGCACATCTTGGACAAATTTATTTAAGCATGGAAATAAAACGCACTGGATCAAGCTTGTAACTTATGCTAACGTTGGCTAACTGTCCTGCTATCTCTTCACCAAGCTCAGAAATGTTCTGGTTAAGTCAGTAATGTTATGTGACATTATGCTCACTGCAACCCAAATTTCTGTGTATGTTCATACAGATTACATCCTACAAAAAGATTAATCAGTAAAAATGTGAGCTCAGACTGTTATTTTGTTCTAAGTTAACACACCGGTAACTCTGTTTTAGCTGCTTGGCTTACATACTTGGACAAGAAAATAGTTAAAATCACATTGCAAGCTTGGTTATGTCCAGTGTGTTTTACTTCCTGGCTTAAATAAATGTGTCCAAGATGTGTTGATATTTCAGAATTAATTTATGCCTTTCCTATCGTGTTGTGTAACACTATCAAACAGTAACGTTAGCTAGGGAGTGGCTAAATGCTAATGTTAGCTGTTGTCTCATGTTAGCCAATGTGTTATGACCCCATGTCCCTCCAGCGTTTCATTATTCATTGTCTTTTCAATTGCTGATCAATCCAGAAGCAATGATATGATAACAATTTGCTAGATTCTCTACGTTTATAGAGGAAAATGGCTGCCATGTGAATATGGTGAATTGCCTTCTTTTGTTTTTCTTTCTAGACACCAAAGCAGCCTTTTTCCAAAGACTGCTGGTGATAAGGAACACAAATTAAAGTTAACAGTGATTTTGCATGTCTCATAGGATGACTAGGTGTCCCAGTTTAAGTGTGACCGCACAGCATTTTTATCCCTTCTCCCACGTCCCTCAAATTGATCGGCTCTAGTTTTCATATCCAAAGTCAAACCACTGACAAAGACAAATGCTTTTCTAAAATCTGTCTTTTATCCAATGGCTGTGAAGAAAGCAGGGAGGGTCATCACAGGGCTGTGTTTGATGTCAATCAAACTGCACAGCACATGGGTCAGGTGCAGGTTGACCATCTTTCCTACCTGCACCCACCGGGGAAAATTGTGAGTCACTGCAAAGTCACAGATTATTCAGGTTTAGGTGGAATATGATGGAAATACCACAAAGAGAAGGAAATACAGCTACGATAAAGACTGGGAAACAACTCATCTATTTTATAAAGCTTATTTTTTGATATACAATATTGGTAACATGTCCCACATTGTCCCAAACGAAATAATCTTTGTCCCATATTTGGTCTGTTGGAATCACACTACTGTCATGTGACTGACTGATATTTAGCCAAAGGCTGTGATTAGGTCATACTTTCCTCCTGGGGTCACAGTTCTTCCATATTTCTCTCAATGTACGACTTAAAAAAAAAAAACAAAAAAACTTTTTCCTTTTCATCACCACAACCTGTGTCTGGCACTGTATGTCTGTAAGCCCTGCAACTATAAAAGTCTATTGTTTCCACCCGGATAACAATATAGATCACCAAATGTTTTGTGATGAGGGAAGGAGCTGCCTCCAACTGACCTTCAACTAGCATGAGGTTGAGTAGATAATGACTGAATTTTAATTTTTGGGTTAACTATCCCTTTAGAATAAACTACTGAATTTGTCATTTTATTCTCAAATAAGACACCTTTTTTATCTGCAGTTTTTTTAATCTGCAGAGAAAAAAAATGCAACAATCAGCCTAATCCATACTTGCAAACCTTGAGACCTCAGAAATAAGGAGGATTTGAAAATCAGAGCATGGAAAAAGTTTTAATTTCATAGTGATTTTTAAAGGATGGAAACAAGTACACACTTTTTCCACAAACAAATGCCTGCAGCTGACCTATAACTGCCACTAATAAGCTGGAAAACTCACAAATCATAGTATTTACCTTACCTAGTCCAACTTCAAATTTGATTGCATTATGTATTTTAGTTAGGCTGCTCTACGAAACATGAATTCTTCTCTCCAGGATGTCAGAAATTTGCTTGAGTATTTTCCTCTCCATCTCTCATTCACTAAGGAGGACAAGGCGTCACAAACCGACATTCGGTTGTGTTTTTCACATTTGAAAACTGGTCACTTCTCACTTAAAGATATAATGTGCAACATTTTCCTTAAAAAAAAAAAAAAAAAAAAAAAAAAATTGTAGACTCATATTACATAATCCCTTTCAATCATCACTCATGATCCAGTAGAAGTGTGTGGTGGTGGCTTTATCTGCAGAGACTCTGCACTCTGCCTGTATTTTCTCATTTTCACTCATTGTTTGGCTGTGCTCCGGACATGTGCTCTGGTATTTAGGAACAGCTCTGACAAATCCCACCAACTCCACCTATGAATTATTTGTTAAATTACCGGTATGTCTTTTGAGCTGTACGGAGTTACACTTTTCCAGGAAACTCCAGTAGTGTCCTGTGGACTTAAAAAACAAACCTGACCTTCAGTCCGCTTGAGGGTGAATAGTTAACTGACTGAACTTTCATCATTGGGTAAAGTATTCCTTTAAGTATTTCAAATACACAAATACAAGATCTCTACATATTTGTTACAAATTACATCTTATTTTTTACCGTCCAGCAAAATAACCATTATAAAACATACTTAAAAAATAGTTAAATATGTATGTTAAATCAATTTAATAAAAGTACTCAACATTTCTGACAAAATCAAAACAAAAAAATCAGCCAGTTGTTGAGGTGCTGCTGTGCTCTGTATGAACCCATGCATGGATGGCTCCATGTTATTCTGCTTCAGCACCCCTACTAGAAAGCTCCTGACTGCGCATGCGTGGACAGAGCGCGGTGCCGCAGACAGGGGGCGTCAACATGGCGTTCTTTCTCTTCTCGACGACCGCACTGACTGCAACCTGCCAATGAGAGAGAGACAGAGAGGAGAGAGAGAAGCGTAGGAGACCATTCTGTCAACCCTCCATCCCTTTTCTGCCAGCCTTATGAATCCCTACACATTTTCAGGAGGATAGGGCGAATTCAGAGGATTTTTTAACGCACCGCTATCCGTTGTTTTTCTCCTGCGCAGTGGATGGTTTTTGCGCGGCCGCAGACGCAGCTTGTAGAGCAGGTGTGAGAGACAGCGGCGACCGCTCCTCTCCTCCCTGTTTCCAAGGGGAAATGTCGAGCGAGAAGCCGGTTTCAGCACCACCGGGCTCTGCTTCTTCGCTCACGGACACAGACCGAGACTCTCACCCGCCTGCTGCTCCACCTCAGCCGGGCTCTTCTGTCCAGCAGAGCCGCCGCCGCCGCCGCCGCCGCAGCAGCAGCAGGTCGCCGCGGGCGCTGGCTCGGGCGCCACCGGGGAAAGGATGGTGTCTGCAGCCGGCTCTATGGTCCTCCCGGCCGGGGTGATCAACCCCGCTGTCCCGATCAGGAATATCCAGATGAAATTCGCCGTGCTGGTGGGCCTGATCCAGGTCGGGGAGGTTAGCAACAGGGACATCGTGGAGACGGTGCTGAACCTGGTGAGTGGATGCAGCCATAGAAGACAGTAGAATCGCACAGTAGAGCCCTATGTTTTATTTACGATGCCTCCTTCACTCCCATGTTGTGTGGCTTTCGGAGGATGATGTCATTTGTTTGTTCGGAGATAGATGGATGCATGTGGGGTTTTTCTTTCCCTGCACATATAATAAAAAAAAAAGAGCACACATGAGGCTGTATGTGAGGGGATAAATAAGCTGAAGCTGTATTATTGTAGCTGAATGAAGCATGTGACCCCACCAAGGCATGGAGGGTATAATCACCAGCCATTGTTGACTAAATGACCCGTTTGCGCTGCACACAAGGAGACAGAAATTTGCAAACTGAAGAGGATGAAGCGGGGTAAAGAAAGTGCATGTATGCAAGCTATTCTGCATCTCCTGACCCCGATATGTACCCTGAAGTGATGCATAGGCAGGCTGTAGCTACCAAACTGGGAATGGGCACAATGTTGCGCACAAACACCGATTCGGTTTCCTTCCTAATTCGAGCGAAATCCTGCAGGTCGAGCCCCGAAACCAAATCAATCCAGCACGGACAAAGGCCGACTAGCATTATGCTACCCATCGACATATGTGTGTGCATGAGAATGGCTCAAAATTATGCATGGGCCTATTGTTGGAGGCAGGGCCCTGCATCCTCCTGTGCGCAGAGGAGTGATGTATAGGTAGCTGTGGAACGATTAGTGCTCTATATTGAGGCGATTATTTTATTGATGGATCAGATATAGGTTTCCAACCCCCTCCTCTTTCTTCCATCTTTGCCCCCCTCTCCATCTATCCGAGGCTGTGTCGGGATGTTGGCTGGGCCTAACCCCTACACATCAGAGGATTTAATCCAGCTGACATGACTGGTGTTTCCCGTTATGAAACAGATGAGCAAAATGTACAGCAGACGTAGGGTCTGGGAGACTAATGCGTTAGGAGGATATAGGACGTGTGTGTGTGTGCTGGATGCTGCCAGGCTGTTTTCCCTCCTCCTCCATGCATCAGGCGATGGCGTGTGCTGCATGATATTACATATCTGCCTCTGATCATTATTCATTCTCTTCTGAGGGAGAAGTAGAATAATGTGGACATAATTTATAACCTGGTTTCACAGCAGGATGACTATTTCAGGGTTTCATGTAGCCAGTGGCCTATTTACTCACTGGATGCTCGGAGCAGGACAGCCTACAGCTGGGCTAAACCATTTTCCTCTCAGTCAGACTGGATTCAGGTCGCCTCTCATCTCCCAATCGATTATTGGTACAACATGGGAGAACAGGGGGTCCTCGCTGGCTTACTCCGACCTTGTCTCCTTCCCTTTACAACCCCCCCACCACCTCTCCTCGGCTTGCACACAGGCTGATCATCCATCCTGTTCCACGGCCTCCTCCTTCACTCTGCCTGAGAGGAGTGATGCTGCCTGCATAGACTGGCCTGGCAGGGCAACGCCATGCATTTAAAAGCAGGTGGAGAGGAGGAGGAGGAGGAGGAGGAGAGGGGGGTTGAGGGAGGGTGGGGGAGGAGAAGAGAGAGAGTGGAGGAGGAGGAGGATGAGGTGGTAGGATGCTGCAGTGGCTATGTGCTTAGAAATCACCAGCTGATGCAGCGGGAGAGGGAAGAAGGACTCTGGATTGGTCCACATCAGTGGAAGCTCATCAGAGCATTCAACTGAAATGGACTCTATTTTACATAAATACCTGCATTTAGACCTTGCTTTTAATTTTGAATGTTGGTCTGATGCATTAACACACAAAGGCCTGACACCCCTGACAAATTACAGCAGTATGTGTTAGCCATACAGAGCTTTACTTGCTAAATCCTGAATTGAACAATCAGTTCTGGTTGCGAGGCTGCCAATAGCTAAGCCTGTTAGGGAATTCTGTTGCCCAGCTCCTTAATTAAAAGAGTTGAGACAAAGAGGTGTGGAGGCAGGAACCTCAGTGGTCATGCTGCTGGTACAATGAGTCCACTGTGACCCAAAAGCTGATCCATTATTCCAGTCAATGTGGGAGACCACAGCAGCCACATTCTCCGTCCACCCTGGCCGTATTGATCAGATCCCACTGCGGCTCGGGTGAACAGATGGCTTGTCTGCTGGATCAGATATGCTCCCTGTTCTATACGCCGCGATGCTGCTGGCCCTTTGGCGAGTGATGAACTGTAGTGTCTCTGGAAAGAAAGGGAAGAAAAGGAGGGAGAAGACAATAAAAATCAGCTTGGGCCAGAATGCTGGCTGCACTGACGCTGATACAGTGACAAACAACAGAGCAGAATCAGTTTATCAGCCAGGAACATACTGGGCTTTGTTATTGTTTATAATAATGTATTAATATTGATTTTGAAGTAAAGTGAGTGTGCAGATACAGTACATGCTGCACACACACACATATAGAAATGCGTACGTTTGTGTGTGTGTGTGTGTGTGGGCTGCTGGCGGCGAGGTGCTCAGCTATTATCATCAACAAGGCATCACAGTTGTCAAGGCAACACTGCTCTTTGACTGCCTGCCTCCAGACGCTCGACCACCTGGTGTTGCTTTTCACTTCCGGACTTCTGTCACAGTACTCTGCCACAGCATCTCTCTCCATCTCTCACGCTCTGTCTTTGTCTGTTTGTCTGTCGGTCCCCTGTTATGTGCTAATATTGAGGAACTCTGGAATAAACAGCAACAACAAGCTAAACAGAGGTGTATAACTGAGAAAACGGCTAATTTTTACTGTAATCATCAGAGAATAAGAATGGTTCACATATAGTTGGGTGATAAATTAAAGGAAAAAGCAATATCAGGTGTTTTAAGAGGTGATGAGTCACCAGACGAAGGTTGGGCAATATGCTAAAACTTTCCAACCAGCCACCACCAGCCCAGCAACCAGTGACTGCTGCTGTATTCACAAATAGGGCTGGGAATGGGTACTTAATACCTTAAAGGTATCAATAGAAATTATCCAGCACCAAGTAGTATCAAAACTTGTCCAGTCAAAGGATGCCTGCATTCAATCCTTATGATACAGAGATCTAGAAAAAATCGACTTTTTATATGGTTTTGCTCACAGTCTTGCAAGCGTTCTTCAAGAAGAACCTTCAAAAACATATTCAGTGATGTACTCCATCGGTATCAGTATCACCTTAAGGGTATTGGTGATTGGCACTGGTAGCGTAATTAACGGTAGGCACCAAATGGGTCTGTGATTGTATGGATTTAAGCAGAATATACCTGTGGGATGGTGGTTTACCACAACTGCCTTAATATTTATGTTTTATTGGACTTTATCAAAGGATACTGCCGTAAGTGTAGCCTAGCTGTTTAAGGAGTAGGGCAGTGTGTAAGTGTGTACAGTGTGCAAGTGAAAGACAGCGAGTGGCAGAGTGCCAGTGCTGCTCATAGTGGAGCAGAAACTCAAACTTAGCAGGGTTAAGTTGTCAATGTTGCAGTAAATGTACAGTACAGGTTACAGTGTGTTAGTTAACAAAACATTGCAGCTTCTCAAGACCAGGAAAAGTCTTGTCTGTTGTGTCCTAACTGCTGGAAAAAGTGACAGGGTTAGCCCTGAAGTAATTTGAGCAGAAAAGGCTAAAGTTTAACTAATGCTAATGCTAGCTTTGTACCTTTACAATGTTGGTTTCGGAGTGATCGTATCCCTTTCAGAAGCTTGATTATCCAGTCTTGAACTGCAGCGTCCTCTTGGAGACGTGGTAAAATAAATCCATAATGATAAATCCAACATCCTATGTCTTCTGTAGTTATTTATCCATTTTTCTGTCTTGAAAACAGTTGTTGTTAGTATGTTGTTAGCCGCCCACCAGTGATCTCAAGATGCTTTTGGTTGTGTCTGTCGACCAGTCAGACGCTGTGTTCCTGACTTTTGTCTGGCTGTGCTGATCCATAAATGTATAAACGGATCCATGTGCTGATGTCAACATGAGATTGACCCTTCACAGGGTGCGGTAATGCGGTTCTCGTCACAGCTGTCTAATGGTACATGTCGTAAAGGCCTGCAGGAAAAATCTACGTTACACTCAGAGTCAGGGATCTTAGTTTTGTTTTTTTAGTTTTTCCTCTTAAATTGAGTAATTGAACTGTAATGTGTTATGTACTTTTCTTTTTGTTAAAGCAGATTTGGAAAAAAAAGTATTGTTCAGGAACTGGTATCGAAGCAAAGGTATTAGCACTGGTATCAAAAACTTTTTAATGATATCCAGTCCTATACGCTACATTTGGTACATGCAATAAATAAATAAATAAAGAAAATGAACTCACGAAATGTCAAGAAAGGGAACATTCTTGCACCCGTTTTCTTAATTAACCAGAAAAATGCAACCATACACCTCCTGAATTCAAGTTTCTTTCTTTTACCAAATCAAGACAAACTTACTGTAATTTTCTTGACTCATCGTAAAACACACTTAATTCAAACTCAACAGAAAAACAAAATAAAACTCACCAAAAGTCGCTTGGTCAGTCTTTCCATTGTTACAACAATCACCAACTGTGGTTTGGTCAAAATGAATCCTTAATTCACCGTGCCAGATGTGAAAATATTCTGACTCCACAGGCTGTTTTCCTCTCACTCGTTCTTGTGCTCAGTGGGTTTGTGGCCTATTGCGCTACTAAATCAGAGTCTCTGAACACTGTCTGTCGCTCCTTCTTCATAGGCAGACTGTTAGAAAAATAAAATCACAAAAATTGGCCAAAAGTTGACTCAAAAAACAACAGGTGATGGACTCGCTGACAGATGATATATTCGTCCAATTGTCCAACCCTACTGTGAAGGACATAGCACATAATTCACATAATTTTCATACTCATCAAACCATTCGGTCAGTCCACCATGGAATCAGCTGCATTTGTGAGGTTTGTCTTCTCATTTATTCAGTGTTTTCTCCTTTAATTTGACACCTGTCTGTACATTGAAGTATATGGATGGCACATCAGGGAGGGGAGAGCAGAAAAACACTTACTTTATCAGATGTTGCTCTAATCTTTGTTTTTTTACTTGATAATGATTGAATAGTATAATAATTCGGATGAAACAGGGAAACAAACCTCTTTTTGGTTACGCTACTCATGACCCATAGCAGGGCTGATCGAATACCAGTATGAGAAAGGCCTCTCATACTGCCTAAAATGCTGGATCAGGTATTGGCAGTTCTAAGGGCATCATAATTTCAAAATTAAATCCAAAATCGATCAAAATGAGCTTCCAAATGTAATAATCTAGTCGAAACGGCAGAACTGTCTATGTTCCTAGTATTTTTTTCTCTCTCCATGCCAGGCTAATTGTGGCATCCTGTAGAAAAAAAACACTTCAAACATGATGTATTATTTTATAATGTAACATATCTTTTTTTTAAAGAATTTGAAAATGTTAATCACAGTTGTAGGACATAAAACCAAAGATCTGTTAATGTTTACAAATCAAGGTTATGTAGTCCAACGATTGCATAACTGTCAGTGCAAAAAAACCCTCCAAAAACAGAAAAGCAAATTGTGACCTTTAAAATCAAAAGCCTGATCGAAATGTGTATTTGGAGAATCATGACACTTTTTGACTGGCTGGCTCGAGTGAAATAACCCAGTACCACGTAGAAGTGAAACCTCTCCTGTCAAACAATACCTGAATTTTTTTGTACCCAGCTCTATTAAAAAAAATACTATTTGCATGGTTTTCCTTGCAGCCAATCATCAGTCAATCAGTTCAGTCCGACTATGATTGATCACAGCAGTTACAACCCTTCAGTCTGTGGTCTGGTGAAGTTGAGCGCTGTGAATTTGATGAAGTTGGCAGTTGACTGTATAGTGAGGCTATACTGCACACCTGTGGCATCTGATAAAAAAATAATGCTTCAAATGTGGGAGGATTATTTCAGAAATGCTACCATTCACATGATGAGTACCAAAAGAAGGACTCTATTGGTATCAGTATCACTTTAAAAGTACTGGTATTGGTATCATAACTTTTTAAATGATAACCAGCCTTGGCCAAACCAGGACCCTGTTATTTATCAGCAACGTCTCGTATTCCAGATTGTTTTTCAACCTGAGCCATGCCATACATCAATGACAGCAATCGCATCACGTCTATTAAACTATTTAAAAAGAATACATTGGTCAAAAATAAAGATCGCCCACTTGTAAATCTGGTAACTCATTTGGCCAACCAGGCAGTTTGTAAAAAATAAAACAATTTGATAATGGATTAATGCGTGAAGTAATTTTTCATGCAAAAATAGCAGAAAACGCTGCTTTTACCTCTTAAATATGTATTTTCTTTATTAAACTGAACATCTGCCATGTGACATTTAAAAAACATCACCTTGGACTTTGAAAAACTGTGATGGACACTTTTTACTATTTTCTGACATTTTATAGACATTGCAGCCCTCGATTAAACATGACAATTAACTTTGGTCTTTGCTGTGATTTGATAGCTGCTAATACAACAGTTTGTAAGGGGGCAAGTAAAAATGACCATCTTACCCAACCTGACCTGACGTGATGAAAATATTAATGTTGAACCCTGTAATATACATATTTTAATGCACTGGTATTGTATTGGTAGGTACAGAAAGTTCAGGTGTCGGGAAGGAAAAAATATCACCGCAACATTTCTAACCACATATTCATCTGTGCTTTCTGTGTGGTCATAGGCCACAAAGGTTGTCCACCAGGATTATAGATGACACTCTAGTGCAGGATACTTTATGGTGCTGTGATGGACCCATTTACAGGTTGTGTCACCCCTTTGGAGGACATTGCTTTCTTTTCTGTCACTGCGGCAGTGATTCTGTGGATGGAAACCTCAAATTTTCTCTCGTTAATGGTCGGCCACTTCCACCCCAGGCTGTGGTTATTTGCTCTGACATGTTGTGATGTTATATATCGGAGGAAGAGAGGTGAGGAGCGATGTTTGTTGGCAGAACGAAGAGGTCTGACATGTGATCTCTGTATCTGAACTGTACTGTCATATCTGTTCTTTATTTCAAATATTTTGAGAGTTATATTTCAAATGCATCCACAGGTGCAGGTACTGTCAGTCTTGCCTGAGTACAGCACCAGCTGTGCTTATTTATAGCCAGCTTTATCTAGTTGTAATGCTTTTTTTGGGACCAGAACGGCGTGTATGTCTGGCATAGAAAAAGATTGGTGACACTCGCTCCAGCTCACTTTTGGTCTTCACGCTTGTTCTTTGCTTTTCATTCCGTCTTTCACCTTCCTCCTTGGTCGGATGCAATATCTTCTGGCAGTGTCAATCCCCACCTGAGCCCCTTTAGCGGTCCCACTGAGTCTCTGTTAGCAAACGTCTCATTATTCTTGTCCACACACTCCACAATCGCCAAGGTCACCTGATACCGAGTCCACCGCCGGTAGAGCCAGAGTCAGCACAACACACCGAGTCTGACACATGAAAAACTGCTCAAAAATACACATGCACTCTCTCAGATGTTGACATTCAAGCACAAATACCGACACGCAGGCGCACAGTCATTTGCAACCCATTCATGTTGCTCTTTACTGAAGGATAAACGAAAAAAAAATTCAAGTGAAGACGAGGAAAAGGAAGGAAGGGAGGAAAAATGAGGACAGCGTCAGAAAAGCAAGCGTTTCTTTGGTTTGTCATGTGTTTAACACTGCTTGACCCTCTGTCCGGAGTGCAGTGACACTGGCGTGCTGATTTATACGGCACGGAGTTGGGAGTAGGTCACGCTGTTTCAAAACATATTATGTGATGTGCTATTTTGGCCCGAGATGGTTTGAAACGGCGGAACAAAATTCAGTTTAATTTAAACAGTTTTCCAAGTTTGCCCAGTGGCTGCACTCTCAGGGCAGAGGCTAACCGTTTCCCTGCAGCACTGTAATCTGCTTGCATGGCCATGCAGGGGAATAACAATGCGTCATCGTTCGTGAGCTCACACAGCCATGCGGATGACTGTCATAGTAACAAACAACTCTCGCTTGTGTGTGTAAAAAATGATTTTCGATGGACTTTTGCATAAATACAAGAGATCTTTATGTGAAATAAGCTATTTTATAGAATATTCTTCTTAGGTTTCCCTGTTGTGGGACATAGAGTTCAGTGTCTGTTGTACTGTAGCTATAGCACACAGCTACAGGTACTATACAGCATCACCATTTTATTATCAAATAAATTGTGGTGGTGGCTTTGTATTGTTGCCATCGATTAATGAGACCGTGAGCCGTCAAGATGACAGGCTCTGTGTATTTCTGAATCTATAGGAGCACTTCTCCCCTTAACTGCCAGTATGCAAAGAGTGTTGCTCTTCATGCATTTTGATAAACATGAGTTTTTGCCTTTGTCTCTCTTTGTGTGGGAGCTGCGGTGGCTTTTTTCATGTTTGTTTGTCCAGGCAGTGTGCTTTTTGCTGTAAAGTGACTCAACTGATTCACGTGAAATCTGATTCAGTGTAAAATAGTGAAGAAGCCAGTCGTGGTTGTAAATAAGCTCAGCAGTGGTCTCATCTGTTGTGTTTAGGGCTGCACTATAACCTAACGATTATTTTTTTAAACGATTAAACTATTGATTATTTTTTCATTATTCAATTCTATAACAATTAAATACATATCAATAACTTGTCTCATTAATATTTTAATATTTTATTCAGATCATAATCCTGAAAACCTGACTCATAAAGCACATTAGAATAATAATAATAATAGTGGCAAATTTCCATCCCATTTAATAGACTCCATGTCTGATATTACTGATCAGAAAATTTGGACCTCAAATCAAAAGGATTTATGATAATATTCATTTAATAACTAATCACTGTCAACCCTTCCCTGAACTGAAAAATCAGTATTTTGACTTAAAACTTAAACTGGTTCTGACATGGAGTTATTCCATCAGTCATATGCAGATAAGATGATCACTGGCAGTGTATTTTTTCATCAGTGTGGGCCAAAGGAAATACTTTAAATCATTTTCAACACAGGGGTCATGAAGAGACTTCTAGAAATCTATTTAAAGTGAGTTCTACAAACAGAAACGTGTTTCACGTGTTGATAATCCACACATATTGTGTTTGGGTGGTGACAGAAAGTAAACGGGACGATGCTGCTGCTGCAGGATTTGGACAGGTGCTTCACTTCCAGCGTGCGTGCGGAGCAGTTTGTTCTGCTGTGATAAGTCACGTCCAGTTTGTGGAGCAAAAGAGAGCCAAACTGTTGTATCTCTGTCTAAAATACTCCCACACTTTAGATCATCGTGGCGAGTCTTGCTCTCTGCCGCTTGTCCGCCAGGTGAATCCGTGGTCTGACCGGGTGCAGCAGTTTGTAACAACGCATCGACACATGATATGCAAATTGACGTATTTTCGTAATCAATTATGTTATGTTGATACCCAGCCATAGTTGTGCTGTCACGGTTCTGGAATTTCTAATTTTGATATGTGACTCCTTTTTACTGTGTGCACATGGGTAGCCTGTTAGCAGTTCTTGTTTAATCTCCATCAGTTGGAAAATCAACAAATTAAATTACGATAGGAAAGTAGAAACTAAAAAGGTCTCGAGTTGTTTCAGTTTTGTTCGGCTGCAAGAAAGGTTTCAAATTTAAAAATTATACTGGCTTCAAAATGAAGTGACAGCATTTTGCTAGGCTGCTAGTATTGTGCTGGAAATGACTATATGATATTCTATAATGACATTATCAAGCATGTACTGACATCTAACAGACGTCTTCGGTGCCTGGATAACAAAATTGCTCCGCATTTGGGACAGTAATTTAGGGTATGGATAGAGTACTTGGGTAATGAAGTTTAGAATTGTAGTGTGTTAATTATATTCTTTGTGAGCTCTCAAGGTCCTCATAAAATGAGGTCTGGGGCCAGATTTGGGCTGCAGCCTTTGAGTTTGACAGATGTTGAAGTAAACAATTTATTGCTCCATCTAATCGTTTGTTATTGTTATCAAAAATAGTGAACATTACAGAGATGCAACAATGAATAATTGATTAGTTGCAAACTATTAGGTTAGCCTAAATTAACTGCCAACTATTTTGATCAATTAATCAATTTCAGGTTTTTGAAAGAAAAAAGTCAAATTTCTGAGGTGCTCAGAGGTATATTTTCTTTTTCTTTACTTTTCTTTGCCAGTAAACTGAATATCTTTGGGTTGTGGACAAAACAAGATATTTGAGGACGTCATCTTGGGCTTTGGGAAACACTGACTTTTTTTAGACCAAACAATGATCAGTCGAGAAAATGATCAGCAGATTAATTGACATTGAAAATAAGCGTAGTTGATAGCAAATATCTGCAGCTGAGCAGCTGAAACGGGAAGTTTTAATTGCTTAACCAACTAATCGTTTCAGCGCTTAATGTCAGTTGTATTTTACCTGGATTCTGAATTAATGTGTGCACATCAGAGCTGCTGCTGTATCCTGTCTTCATGAAGGGGAGGGAACATTGGCCTCGGGCTAATGCTGCAGTAAAGGGAAGACAACCCTGAAATTTCAACGAAAAAAGAGGATGCACATTTTGTTGTGTAATGCGTCTTCACTGAGTGTTTCGCCGGCCTCTGTGAGATGATGTTGGAGGTTATTTTTGGGAAAGATTAGCTGCCATAAAGCTGCGGAGAAGCTTAGTCAGTTTGTGTCTGGGGGCTACAGCCAGTTAGCAGCGTTAGCTTACGGTGACAGCTGTGTCGGTGCTGACCCAAGGAACAAAAAAACAAGTCAGAATGTTTTTATATGGGGTGACCTGCCTCTTTAACTGCACACACACACTCTGTGCCTGTTTCTCGATCTCTCTCTCGCTCTCACACACACACATGCACACGTGCTGAGGAAGAGGTGGAGGACAGAGGGTGTGGCTTCCACTGCAAGGTCGTGAATGACTTTGCGATCTATCACACAGCTGGGTTTTCTTGACCCCCGCATGAGCCGGAGAGAGGCACAGAGAGCGCGAAAAAGAGAGGAGGAGGAAGAAGATGAAGAGGGGAGGATGCTCATCTTTACTGTAGAGGGAGTGACAGAGGGAGAAAGATGGTAAAAACTAAAGGGAGAGAAATGATGAGGAGAGAGTCAGAGGCCTGTGATTGTCCTTCAGGTGCTCTTTTCTTCTTGAGTGTAATGTAGGTCCAGCTGTATGGCGTTCTGTAGGGGTCTGATGAGTTCCGGACCCCTGTGGGGCCTCATCACGCTGTGTGTATCACGACCCCCCCCCCCCCCTCGTCTGCTCCTGGTGGTGTTAGAGGAGTGAAATACAGTAGTGGGAGTGCCACAGACCCGGGTGAACAGGAGAATCTGCACACTTTTTGTAGCCTGTTAGAGATACCTTGACATTTTTAGTTTTAATTGGCTATTTTTCATCATCAGTCACATGTCACATTGCGCGATTAGCCTCTACTGGCTTGTTAGCATGGTTAGTGCTCCTCTGTAAGAGCGAGGACTGTAAAAAAAAAAAAAAAAATGAACTCATAACTTCAAGACTGCTGCCTTCACTAGATTTTTGGGTTTTGAATCAAACTCTTAAAGGAGCGATACAAAGCAATTCTGCATCCAAAAACTGCAGTTCAAATGGCGAGTTGGAACCAGTATTCAATATCCATATATGATCTCTGGTTGAAGTGAGTCGTTTCCTCACACCCAAAGCTCAGAGAGGCTGCAGGAGCACTGCAGGAGTGCAAGACGAGCACAATTTGACAGTAACAAGCGACGATAAGTCCTACGCTGTAAGTAAGCTGATTATAACGTCAATGTTATACGTTATATATGTTATATGTTCTATGTCAATTGTCTGTCAATATAAAGTTAAGCCTGTTATCCTGAAAACAAAAGCCCACACTCTGGAGTTTGAGTTCAGTGACTGCCTGCCAGACCTCATTAATATATTGCTCAATTTAACTGTTATAAACATCTACTCCTTCTACAAGATTATTAATGATTTCCAGCAACTCATAAACAGACACTAACTCGTTCAGCGAACTTTCAGCATTAATTTTAACTCTCATTAGAGGGAAATGGGCAAACAAAAACAATTATTTCAGCCTAGAATAGAAATTTCAAAGGAGGATGTAACATTGTTGTCAGAAGCGAGTATTTCAACTTAGCATGTTTCCTTCATCTCTGATGACATATTATGATCATTTTATGATTTATGTCAGTAAATATATTACAGATTTCTCCTTTCATTATAAAATTAAACTAATCAAGGTTCTGGCAACATATAGTCTTTTGTTGAGATTACTTTACTTCTGTAGAAGCTGTGAAACTGATCTGTCATTATTTGGGTGCTTGAAAATTAAATGGCTGCAATTGAAAATACTAGATTATAATCTATTATCCGCTTTCACTTCCATGAGTTTATGCAACAATTTTTGAAATACAATTTTTGGGTTTCTAAAACTCAAGGATTCAAGTTTTTTTTTTTAAAGGATAAAAGTAAATTACCACAACACAACATTATTTGTTTGTAAAACTTAGGTAGAATCAATAAGATTTGTCTGAGCTGCTTGTAAACACACCACAAAGATATTTGATTATTGATACTCATTACTTTTTCATTTTTACAGTGTAGCGTCCATGATCTGAGGCATGCTAGACAAATCTAGAAACCATTTCCACTTCTACAAATATGTGGGGAAAGAAAAAACAAAAAACGTTGCAAATCTAAATGTTAAGTTGTCCCTTAAACGACAAACCCCGTCGCTCCCAAATCCTCTTACTAGAGAGCTTCTCCATAATGATCCGCTCCAGAGCCAAAATGAATCGTTTTAAGGTGTGATTCTTCCAGGTTTCATTATAATTTCTTTTTCAGCCCTTTTTGGCTTAAATTATAACCCGATTTGTGTTAAATTCTCACCGGTTCTGATTTGTATGTGAGTGGAAGTATGAGGCGTTAAGCATCCAGGCTAAACCGCTCACCTCTCCGTGTTTCAGAGCGCCTCAATTCTGCTCCACTTCTCTAAATTCCTCCTCATCCTCTGTTGGCTGCTATTTCCAGATGCTGGGATTTTTTTTTTTTTTTTTCTGAGGGATAAGCCATGTCAGATTTTGGATGAGGGCACCTTCTGGGAATGAGGAGAACACAGGAAAAAAGTCCCATCCTTGCTTAACGACACCTTTTGTTACTTCTCCGTCGCTTCCCCCGTGTCTCCATTCTTTATCTGCTCGGAGCACATCCATCTCCCAAACCCTCCGGTGTAATCTTGTCCCTCGCTCCCTGACTCCCTGGTTGGGTGAAGCGGCTGGTGGATGAATGTGGATGATCCCCATTGTGAGGAGGTAATGGAGCTGTCTGTAGTGCCATTCCTCCCTGGTTCCTTAACCCTTCTTACTGTCTCCTTCCACTCATCTTTGCTACATTTCGAGTTAAGAAAACCCAGAGGGAGACTATTTTCAGTTAACCAAATGTCTGTCGTCTCTTCTTAACCCTCTGTAGTTAGGCTTTTGTAAGTGCGGATGTAGAGCTGAAGAGAAGGATTGAGGGAGATAAGAGAGGTGGAGGGAAATGAGCAAGGATTTTTAAGTATTTTATTTCCTGGATTCTTGTTTATTTGTTATTTCTGAAGGCAGTGACAGAAATAAATAGTAGTGCAGTTGCGGCATTGAGTCTTTTTTAAGCCCTAAGTTGTAGTGCTGAGTGAGATAGCTGAAAAATGTATCACAGTTAAACGTTTTATTTCAGTATATCAATAATTATGGATCATTTTTAGCACTGTAACTAACAATTATTTCCATGAATATCAATAACGGGGTTCTTAGAGGTGCTGGAAATCATTGAAATCCCTGAAAACGCTTGGATTTTAATGTGGTGTTTTCAGGGTTTGAAAAGAGCTTGGACTTCGGAGCTTTAAGCTGCATAGAAATAATTGTAATTGCATTACTTACTCACTGCATTAATTCACTTTCTAGACAAAGGAACAGAATAAGTCAGAGGAAAGGAGGTTTCAGTGTTTGCTTTAGTGGTGTTTCAATGAGCCTTGGCTTAAAAATGAAAAGACTTTTATTGAAATTTAAGTTATTTGTCTAGTAATTGTTATAGTGATCGTTTTATATCGGCTCAGCCAGATTATCAAGATGTCAAATCTTCTTTCAGGCAGATGACACTTTCTGAAACATAAAACTTTGTAATGTTTTCCCTTGATTTCTCACCTTTCTGTAGAATTATTTATGCAAGGACATTATTGTGAAATAAATCGTGACATTGACGCAGGACCAGGACGTGAAGCGGAGGGTCTTTAATCATTCTGAAGGGGTTTATTTCACAATAATGACCTGCTCACTGTATTATATGGTTACTTACTAAAAAGAAATCAATAATTTGACACAAAACATTAATTTCTAACAATAATTAACGTGATTTTATGGATTTAAAAATGACTTTATTGCTCCTCTTGGGTCCATGATCATAACTGCATCCATTGCAACGATCTGTTCTTTAGAACAACACCTGAGAATGTTGTAATTGACCAATCAGTATCAAGTATGAAAAAAAAGCCATGTAATAAAGCATAATAACATTTGATTTAACGTGATGAAGACGTGAAATAGGGCCTAATTCATTTTGAGCATATACAAATATGTCATTTACCACAGCTGCAGGGTGCTACAAAAGCTTGAAAATGCTTGAAAAGTGCTTAGATTTGACTTTGGAAAAAATTTAGGAACCCTGCAATAATCTGCTGATTATTTTCATGATTTATCGATTTATCATTAGTCTATAAAATGCGAAAAATCTTACAGTCCAGACTCTACATTTACTATCATAAATGATAAAGCAGCAAATCCTCACATTCAAGAAACTGGAACCAGCAAAAGTTTGACATTTTCGCTTGAGAAATGATTTTGATTGACTAATCAATGAACTGGCCTATTGTCGTAGCTCTAATTGATATTTATTGATGATTAAAGTGATATAATCTTTTTGTGCCCTTTTTTTCTTTTTGTAGTCGTATCATAAGAGGTATTGAGTATTGTTTTTTTTATGCTAGTATTGTATCGTAGTTTAAAATTCTGGTATCGTGACAGCTCTAGTTGCTGCAGTGACTTTTTGAAGGTCTGCATTGTCATATGAATATACTTGATTGTATTTTTGACCACACACGCAAAGGATCGTTCCTAATGGTGCTGTAACAATTCACTTTGCATTGACACAGAAATCATCATCTGACGTCAGAAATCTATTATAAATAAATTGCACTGGTCTGAGATATTATGAATTAAACATGAATTTCACATGCAAAGCGTGAGCTCACTGCCAGCTACAGAGCTTTAAATTTAATCACAGTTAAACCAAACATTCAAACCCCTGCTTGTTAAATTCTTTAGGGCTTTCTTTTTCAATTGCAGGGATTTCATTATCGATTTTAATTATTGTTTAATTAAACTTGTAATACTCACTGTATATTCATTGGTTTGGGTTTTATTAATTCACACTGAAAACTACTTGCATATTTAATCTAGATAAGTTTAAACTGATCCAGCCTTCTGAAAGACAACACTGTTAAAAGTCCTCTGGTGGTGAGGACTGGCCAGAATATACTTCAGCTAATATAAAGTGAAGAAACACACAAGGTTCAAAGGATTTCAATCATGCTGCAGATGAGTCAGCGTTCCTGAAACAGGATATTTCACCTGCATGTGATTTTGCCTTGGACCTTTTTTTAATATTAATGTTTTTTGTTCTGTTTCCCTAGGGGTTACATACCCAAAATGATGAGAATACATTTCTAGATTGTTCTTTGAAACCAAAACCTAAAATGTGGAGCCCCCATTAATAACTTACCATAGAGCATGTATAAAGAAATAAAACGAAAGGTGTCTGGGGGCCAAAGTAATTGCTTCATCTAAGAGTTAGGGCTGCATGATATTGTAAAAAAAAAAAATCATATTTATATTTAACATATTATTTTTAGTTTGACAGAGATTCATGATTAGTGGGAATTAGGGGTGTCTCAACTGCAATATTAAAGCTGCTGCAAGGTGTTTTTAACTGGTTATGAAACAGTCTCAATTTAATACTAATACCTCTATAATGACCTACATGAGTTAACGAGACCATCAGTGAGAACATCGGCTATTTGTGTGTAGTTGTTCTTGTTGTCGCAGTCTTCTTGAAATTAGATGAAATGAGCCTGTGCTTACATCAGCCAGTTAAAAAGAAGCAGGAGTAGATTTTTATTTAGATGTTTTTTATTTTTGATGTTATATTTTGACATTATTACGATGGAAACACTGCTGCTTTTCACCACAGGGGCCTTCAAAATCAACAAAATATGAAAATTCCTTGTAGTAGTTTTAAATAAAAAATAAATCGAAATGAGCTTACTAGCTGTTATATCACACTTAATAAGATAAGAAGAAAAGAAAAAATACAAACAAGCATCCATAAAAAAACTATAAATAATAAATAAGTAAACAAGCATTATAAAAAAAGAGAAAATATAAAAAATGAGAACAATTTAAACAAGAGGACATATTAAAAGATAGACAACATAAATGATTACATAGAGACTTTGAAACTTTAAATGATGACTGTCAGGGCATAAAAACAATGATCTGTTCATCTTTACAGATCAGTCTGTCAGTGCTAAAACAAATATGTTTAAAACGAAAAATCAAATCGAACTGTAAACTTGAAATGAAAAGTCAGATCGATTTGTGGATTTGATGATGATGAAATGACATTTGTTGGTCTCTGTACCAAATAAATATGTTTCCTTACATCTGGAGAACAAGATTTGTAGGCCAGGACATCTCTGCAGCACTACAGTGTTTAACTGTAATGCTGTTTTGTCATGACATTTTTTCCTTTAGTAAAAAATTGCAGCCTCTGTGATTTGAACATTGCACTTTTGATAATAGTTCAATTAATTGTGCAGCCCTGCTATCAGTGAACACTCAAAGCACTCATCTATAATGATATGAACAAGTCTCTCTTTGCATTTGTGAAACTGTAACCAGCTGGTCATTGATATTTTGAACTAAAGCTATAAAGTGGCTATCAAAGAGTTACATGATTAATTTTCTGTTATTTTACTAGCCCTAATAAATTATTAATTTCTGCATTAATGCTGCTACAGAGGCTACAGGAAGCTTGTGTTCTGAGTTATTGTTGTTTTCCTCCTCGGTGCTCCTTGTTTCCACACTATTGTGTCTGGATGCTTCATGCTATTGTGTCTGGCTCTTTGTGTGTTTCTTCTTTTTCTGAAATGTGTGCTATGGAGGGGAGGGTGGGGGGTGTGGGTGTCACTGCTATACAGCACATTTGGATCAAAAACCCTGGTGAAGCACGGTTTTGTTGCTACGAGTGCATCTGTGTGTGTATGTTTGAGTCTGGCACCCCTACAATGCACTAATCTTCACATTCTAACAAGCTGCTTTGTTTGAATTACCTGGTGTTTGTATGTGCGTGTGTGTGTGTGTGTGTGTGTGTGTGTGTGTGTGTGTGTGTGTGTGTGTGTGTGTGTGAACCCCAACATCCCAGAGAGTTGATAAATGAGTGTTCCTACAAACCCTTTGCTTTAGTCTCCCACACCTTCATCTGCACATGCATACACACACACACACACACACACACACACACACACTGCTCTCTTCCTTCTTGTAGCCCACACATCATTGCCTGGCAGGGGTGATTTTATATTCATGCTGGCCTACTTCGCCTTTCTCCCTTGGCTCCTCACACACACAACACACACACACACACACAAACACATCTGCTTCACTGTGAAGTATAGCTAACTGTGTAGCTATTCATCATGCTGCATACTGCAGTGGCCGAAGGTTGATTATAGCAAACTTTGTAGTGTTTGTGTGAGTGTAACTTCAGTATTCAAGAGCTTCTACTGATGTTATTTTATACCTTAGACACCGAGCATCTCCCTGCTCTGCCCATACATCCCCTGCAGCATGAAAAACACCGTCGCTAGTCGTAGCAAGTCATTTAACACCACATTAGATTGGTTTAGCAGTAGATCTACACTCGCTATCAAACCAAAAACATCTTCTACGTGAGTTTCTACTGACTTCCATCTGTATTCTGCAGTGTATCAGGACAGCATGTTCTCCCTATGAACTAGACTTTAACTCGTGAATGCAGATGAGAGCTATGATCCCTAAAGGATTTCATCTAATAAATCCAGTTCAGTGATGCCGTAGATGAAGGGGAGGGTTAAACAAGGAGTTTTTGCTTTCAGCCAGGGATTTTTCAGTTTGATAAAGAGAACGAGACCTTGGTAATATTCTGTACACTCTAAAGAGAGCTAGTTAAACAGACCAGACAGTGGCACAATGTGCTCCTTTTATTGTGTTCCTGTTTCGGTGGATGTGAGTGATAGAGCCGGAGCCGGCACTGCAGCCCCTTTGATTTTAGCACACACAATAAAGTCAGGTCTGTGTGCTCGGCTCCATGTCAGCGAGGGAAATAAGACCAGTGTCCTCATCTACTGAGACTTAATTCAACAATAACAATCTGTATGAGGCCCGACTGTCATTCAGGAGTGTCGACCACCAAAAATTGTGCCTCTGTTTGGTGCCATATTAATTTTTACGCAGTCTATTGCTTTTATTTGCACATATTAAGATCCTACATTGTCTTTCATCCAGTAAGCACACCTGTTTTAAAAATCCAAAAGAACTGCTGACTGGGACATTAGATAACTACTTACCAGGGGCAGGAAAAACAAACATATTCACACTTTCACCTCTCGCTATGTGAATGAAATGTCACCAAAACAATGTCAGAGAAACACTCAAAATCCACCTAAAGCTCATAGCAACAGCGTGCAGACCAGGATGGGAAATTAACTTTTTAAAACCAGCCATTCAGTAGTTAATCATTATTTTGTGTCTGAGACCTAACGGCCGGCAGTATCTGGCTGCTACTGACGTCCCACCCTGATGCAGACTGCCGACCAATGCGAATGGCACCAGTTAAAGATGCGGTAGGTAGTTTATTTTTTGTGTCATCAGGCTAAAATTCCATAATAACCTGTCAGTATATTCTCGCTGTGGGGCAGAAACCTTGTTTGTCCAAAGCTCTTACTTTTCAGGAAATTAAAAAAGAAAACTGTTAGTCAAAGTTAGTAGCACTTTTTAATAATTTTCAACGGTTAAATATCTGCAAAACCCACAGAGAGATGTAAAGAGTGACGAGCGACGATATTGTAATTCATGTGGTCTTAGAGAAAAGCAGAATTTAGCTCCACCTCTTTCTTCTGTTTTCTAGGGATGTAACACTACATCAGTCTGGATCAATATATCAATTCAATAGTCAACAATCCAGTATGATGGTACAAAGTGAAAATAGCAATCTACTGTATATCGTCATGTTTTAAGATCCACCTTTATTTTGAAATTCCCTTGGCATATTTATTTATTTATTTATTTTCATTCTGTTTATTTATTAATCAGGGGCAGAGCATATTAATGGGCATCAGTGTGTAATACGTGATGTAAATATGCCAGAGTTAGCAAAAATGCTAATTTACATCTGTAGTCCCTCGGCAGGTAACAGTGCCTTGGCAAAATTTTAGATCTGTTGATGGCACTAGAGCAGCGATTCTCAACCCCCCTGCTGGTGTGGCATAGAGCCAGTGCAGGGGGTGGAAGTTGAATAAATATGATTTGTGTGGGGAAAATACAAGAGTTTGCTGATTGAACTGACTTTTATTACACTAAGATTCAACTTGGATAATTTTTTATTAGTTGCTTCCCCTGATTGATTGAAAATTGTAGGGTGGGGGGGCATGAACTTTTTTCGTTTTCGGGGGGGGGGGCATGCCAGACACATTTTGAGAACCTCTGCTGTAGAGGAAGAGTCAGGGGATAGTCAAAGGTATTACAAATCCTCCTGAGGGGGGACGTGAGTGTCTCCACCAATTAACATGACAATCCATCCAATAATTGTTGAGACTTTTCAATCAGAATCACAAAATTGAACCTGCCGGTTATGCCAGAGGAAAATTCAGGGGATCAGTCATTAGGATTCTTCCTCTGAGGTCCATTGGTATCTAATTTCATGGCTATCAATCAGATGTTTAAGATATTTCAGTCTGGACCAAACCTGTGCCTTAGAGCAATGCTACTGACAAAAAAAGGCTGTTTCGAAAAAGAAAAGATATTTCTTTGTTAGTCCCACAATGGGGAAATTTACAGTATTACAGCAGCACTGTGGATAGCAAAAATAAAAAGAAGCATCAATAAAAAATATAAAAGTATCAGCGAGAAGAAATATAAACAAAGGAATATAAAAATAGGAACACTACAAACAGGGGAAATATAAAAATAGGACCAGCAGACACAATATAAGGAGACTCGGTAGTATTGCACGGAGTGAATATTCATATTGCACATAAAATGATGATAATACAGCTGATTAATGTGCATTGGAATTAAAAATTCACCTGTGTGAAACATTGATACTGCACACTGAATGATAATACACCTGAGTAAAGTATTGAGTATTGCACACTGAAATTAAAAATTAAATAAAAAATTCACCTGCGTGAAGTATTGCACAGAATGAGGTGACATTACACCCAAAAATAAGCACTAATATTGCATGGGTAGTCATACATGGTAGTGCAGACCAATTGTCAGATTTAGTGAGTGGCTGCTTTTGAGCCTTTCAGACATTTCTTTCTTACAAAGATTGGGGGCGGCAGTAGCTCAGTCTGTAAGGACTTGGCTTGGGAACCGAAGGGTCGCCGGTTTTAAGTCCCACACAGACCAAAAGTACGGAGCGTGGACTGGTAGCTGGAGAGGTGCCAGTTCACCTCCTGGGCACTGCCGAGGTGCCCTTGAGCAAGGCACCGAACCCCTAACTGCTCGGGGCGCACCTGACTATATGTATGTGTGTGCAGCCCCCTCGCTCTGACACCTCTCCCTGATGCATGTCTATAGGTCCTGTTTGTGCATGTGCGTGTGTATTTCGGGCCTGTGTGTATGTAGAGAAAAAAAATGACAACAGAGTGAAAAAAAAACTGTAATTTCCCCTTGGGGATTAATAAAGTATGACTTAAACTTAAACTTAAACTTAAACTTAAATTGAAGGCAGAAAATTAATTGCAAATACTTTTATTGTTTTGAGGCAAGCAGCATATAACACAAACCTTACCATCCTTAACATTACCATTAGGTTTTTTTTTTTTTTTAAATAAAGTGCAAAACGGTAAAGCTTACCTACAGTAACGTACAAATGTTTTACTCAACATCTTTGGTAAACAAACAATAAAAAAACAACTGCAAAAGAATGAGGTATTTTGTGTGGGGCAAGGAGCATAAGAACAATATTAACAAATTCACAAGCCCCTACAACTTGGAGTCCCTCTTAATACTCCCAATTCTTATGATGTTTAAGTTCTGTGATTTCTGACTGACTGTGAATGTGTATGGTACGGGCAGGTAGGCTATGTGGTTGGATGAGAAACTGAGGGGGCGGGGTGAGAGTGAGGAAAACAGGGTCCTGTGTGTGTGTGTGTGTGTGTGTGTTGTTGTAGTTACGTCGGGTCGGACGCCACATTATCAATAAAAACGTGTGTTTAACATAGATGTTGGACCCCCCCCCAACAAACTGGACGCGAAATATCTGCTAGAGAGATGAACCACGGTCTCACTCCCTATGCGTCAACAGCCTGACGAATGGTCAGGGTCCCTCATCGTCACATACCGACTCATTAGGTACCCGTTTCTCATCGTTTTTCGACGAGTTGGGTGACCCGACAGATTTACATAGAAATCCTACACATACACATACCCACAGACACACAGCTGAGGGGCTGAGGGGCAGAGGCGCTTGCCGACTGGCACAGAGAAATGCACGTCTGCGTGCCCCCCAGTGGGTGCTCAACCAGGTCAGTGGGTGGTCGAGGGGTAAAGGCCGTCGGCTCGCGGTGTGTGGGGGGCTTTACTGACACGGCTAATGTGTGTAGCTAGGCTAATAGCTGATGGCTTATTCTCACTTTAGCTTGCATACGTAGGTAGTGCTTACACGCAACATAAACAGATAACTCGGCATGACCGAGACCACAGCGAGGCACATCGTGACGGGGAACTTATTGACTTATTGTTTATTTCACAAACTAGTTATATTTACCTTTGATGCAGACCGCTCGGCTCTGCATGTGCGTTCCAGCCGCTGCCGGCTCCAGGTCACTCTGCTGTGAGGTGGTTAGTGGAGTGTGTCATGAAGTCGGTGCGCCCTCTACCGGTCGGATAAATAATATTGGGGAATCTTTGGGAATATCAAGTCTTTTTCCCTGCAGTTATAATCGGCCATAATCTGCGAATTTTGGCCGATTACGGATTATTCTCAAATGGGCTATAATCGACCGATTTAATCGGTCGGGCCCTAGTTATCTGCACCGGTATCATTTCTCTATCAGGATTGATGCCCTTTAGCAGTGTGCCAGGTTCTGCCTCACCCCTCCTGCGAGTGCTTTTCACACTCAGAGTAATGCTGGTAGATGGAGGTGGAGGAAGACGTTTTGCAGCCAACACCTGGCGGCGGTGACTCACTGCATCACCCACCGGCTCTCTCCATCACACTGCTCCCCTCCTCCCCTCCTTTTCCCTCCCTGTCTCGATCCTCACCCTGCCTCTCACCCCCCCCATCCCCCTGCTACGTTCAGGCTCTGGTTCCAGTAAAACTATTAGGTATTAGGTTGGAGTACAGAATTTGAATGCAGGGAAACACTCTTATAATCAAGCTAATGTATGGATCCAAAACGGTCTTGCTTAGAGTCTGTTAGCTCGTGTAACCACAGCGGCCACATATGGAAATTTTAGTGCAGTTACACAATAAACTAAATCAGTGTTTGACTAATTTTGATCATGCACACCTATTATTTGTATTTTTTTTTTTTTTTTTACTTTATAGCAGTGGCTTCTTTACACATTATTGCGTTGCTTGCCTCAGGGTTAGATTTGCACAGTTTTTTTTTTACTTCCAAACTTAATATTTATGATTTATGAACTGTCTCTATTTGTTTTTCAAAATTGACTCATGCGCCCTCCTGCCTCATCCCCAGAGCCGTTTCTCCTCCTGATATTATTTTACAAAAGCACTTGAAGTTTAAAAAATAAAATCTTAATCTTACAATTCTTTTTAAACCGGAGGTTTATTTTCTTTACCAAGTGTTTGGCCTTCTCGAGGAAGAGTGTGAGCTCTCAAGGTTGTGAGTGTATGCTGTGCTGGCAATGGGCTGTGATATTTGAGAATGGATTTTGTGTTGATATGACCTTTTGATAGGAAATGGATTTTTTTTTGTGAGTGAATTTGACATTTGACATCTGCATCTGAGCAGCTTGAAGAAGTGTCTTGATAATATTCTGCACTTAATTCTGTATTTAATATGATACAGCTGAAGTAATTTGTGTTGTTCTGAAATGTAATTTTATTTCAGTGAAATTAGACTGGAACTGGCGTTTTTCTGCCTAGTGTCCACTGGGTCATTGAGCTCTGTTAGCTAGTGAAAATTAAACATCATATAACCAGGGACTCTATTACAGAAATGTCCTAACTTACAGATCCTATCCTAACTATTTTGTAACCATAGTAATTAGGGTAAGGACCTGATTTAGGAGAAAAGCCATTACAGATGAACCGTTCCGAAGTTCCTGTCCTAACTGAAGTTAAGAAAAGTGTATTACACAAACATGCCAACTCCCCAAAATCTTAAATAAACTCTCCTAGCTTTAGCATAACTATTAAGCTGTCCTAATATTCACTTTTCCACCTGTAGTAGTAACTAACTTACCAACTAGCTAACGGTGGTGTTCCCTAACAGTAACTAATGTTAGTGTTAGCTGAGGTTAGTTTTTGTTACCAATAGTTAACTGTAGTGTTTGCTTACAGTAGTCAGTGGAAGTGTTCGCTAACAGTAGCTAGCGATAGTGTCCGCTAAGAGTAGCTAACTGTTGTATTTGCTAACAGTAGCAAATTATAGTATTTGCTAATAGTAGCTAATGGGAGTGTTCACTTACAGTAGCTAACGGCAGTGTTTGCTAACTGTAGTGTTTGCTAACAGTAGGAAATCATAGTATTTGTTCATAGTAGCTAATGGTAGTGTTTTCTAACAGTAGCTAGTGGTTGTATTAGCTCACAGTAGTATTATTGCTTTTACCCAATGGATGCTGGATACAGTGGAGACTGTGTGTCTGTTATCTTAGTCCAGGCTCTTTCATTTATCTCCCATTGCTGCTTTTGCTCCATTTTTGAATGTCTCAGTGTATGCTTCTGTATCAATGACACATAATCAATGAATACAGAGTTGTTAAGAATGGCGAGCTCAGGTTGCTAGGTAACAGACATAAAAGTTGATAAGTGATGCTGGATTGAGTATTCAGGATTTCCTAACCTGAGATAAGAAGGATAAGATGGGATTCCTAAAGTGAGTTAGGATTTGCCTCCTCCGACCTTTGACTCTTCCCATCTGAACTTAAGACTTAACATAGGAAGCCCAAGAAATCTGCTTCTTAAGTCACTCATCTGCCTTATGAATAATAGATATACGTTGCAGATTTGAAGCACTTGAAACTTAACTTGAAATTCTCATCATTCAGAGTTTCATACTTCATTGCAGTTGCAGCTAAGTTTGAAAGTCTTACTTAGTTTGCTCATATGTATTAGCTATCCATTACTGTCCATGACAACATCTTCCAAGATGATGGCACTGTTTGTAAATTATTCCGTCGTAATGGAAGCAAGATAAAGTATTAATGTAGTAGATCCCCCCAGGGCATGCAAATAAGGCAAACATCCCAGAGAAGGAGCTGATGTGAAAAATATGGTTTATGTAAAAATGTAGCATTGGTCAAAATATGCACAGGATTCGAATCTTAGTTGATCACCACAAATGCAAACTTCAAATGGTTCCCTCTCAAGGTTTTTATTTCAGAAGGACTCGCCTCTGACAACTGCTGCACTGTTAGTGCTGTGTCTGCTCCACTTCAAACAACAAGAGCTTCAAACGACTCCACCGCTGTCCAGTGTGGAGGACAAGTCTGTAGTAAAACTGATGCACTGACAGGCCTGAAGCACGGAAACACTTGACAGGGAAGCAGCTGAAGCTGGTGCTGCAAACTTTTCATTAAATACTGGGTTTTTTTTTAATAATCCAACCCAATTCCAAAAAAGTTTGGATGTTGTGTAAATATAAATAAAAACATAATATCGTGCCTGAACTCTTTTACTATGACGCCACGCTGTTGTAACGTGTAGAATGTGTCTTGTCCTTGTCTTGCTGAAATAAAGATCTGGATGGCAGCAAAAAAACTGTATGTACCTTTGAGCATTAATGGGACCTTCACATGTGTGACAGTTACCCATGATGTCATGGGCACTAAAACACCCTGACACCATCACAGATGCAGGCTTTTGAAGTTAGTGCTGTTACACTCTTAGAAATAAAGGTGCTAACTAGAACTAGAGCGGGTTCTTTGGCTTCCTGGTAGAACCTTTTTATGAAAGTTTCACTTGGCGCCCTCTCTGAGGGTTCTACCTTGAACCTAACTTGAAGGGTTATACCTAGAACCATCTGTGAGAGGTTTCCCTTTTATGGTGTAATGGTTCCACCTAGAACCCCCTCCATCTTTTCCATGTTCTAACAAGAGCCCACCCAGGGGATTCTACCGAAACCCTTTTTAAATTCCAAGGGTTTTGTCAAGAATCCACCAAGGGGTTTGTACCGTGAACCTTTTAATATTTCAAGAGTTTTATCCAGAACATGCTTAGGAGGTTCTACTGAGAACCTTTTATATTCCAAGAGTTTTATCAAGAACCCATCCAGAGGGTTCTACTGAGAATCTTTTAATATTTCAAGGCTTTTTTTTTAAAACACTCAGGGAGTTCTTCTGAGAACTTTTTATAATCCAACGATTTTGACTAGATCCGGGAGGGTTCTACTGAAAAACTCTTTATATTCCACCACCTGTCAAAGAATCTTGAAATGTGGACTCGTCAGACCACAGCTCATTTTTACACTTCAGTCCATCTCGGATGAGCTCGGGCCTCAGAAAAGTCTGCAGCGTGTCTGGATGTTGTTGATTTGTGGCTTTTTGTTCAACTTGCATTTGTAGATCCAGTGACAAACTGTGTTTACGGACAACGGTTTTCCAAAGTGTTCCCGAGCCCCTGTACTATATTTACATTTTACACAACATCCCAGCATTTTTGGAATTCGGGTTGTATTTTGAGAGGCAATTTCAGGATTCTGGGTTTCTGTGCATTTCCTCTTCTCAGAATTACATTATCTGGTTGTCTAACTTGACTTATGATTATCTTGTGTTTACTGTGTGTGTGTGTGTGTGTGTGTGTGTTTGTGTGCACTGTGTGTGGTCTTTTTGCATAACATACAGTACATCATGCTCCACTAACCCTTCCAACCCTACTTTAGTTTGTGTGTGTGTGCATGTGTGTCATTTCCAACCCTGTCTTATGATGATGGATTACTGAGACTCATTGGAGCTGCTTGCTGCCTCTCTTATCCTCCATCAGCTGTGGCTCAACGGAACAGTACTCTCCATTGTTTCAGGGCGCGTGCACAAGTGTGTGTGACTGTGTGTGTTTTTGAGTGCTTACACACATGCATGCACACATCATTTCTGCTGCAGCACACACACTCAACCAAACCAAACAAACAGATTAGTGATCCTGAATTGCCACCAGCCTGGTCTGAGTCAGGTCTGCAGGGCTTATCTGCTGACCTTCGAACTTAGCATCAGCTAGTCTACACCTGCCTCAACTCACAGGCACACACACACACACAACACACACACACACACACACACACACACTCAGATGCATTCAATGAAAAGACTGTTGTCAGTCATAAATGGATGAAACAGTAGACCACATTTTGGCACTGTAAGTTCACACTGCAAGCCTTTTAGTGCTCACACTGTTTTTTAACTGTGGCCAGTATCAGATTCCAGTGTGAACTGGACACGGTCCTGAAATGACCCAAATGTGCAAAAGAACTTCATGCTGTTGTATGGAAGTAAACATGTAGGCTACTGAAGTCAGTGTTTACGTTTTCATTAATAAACTGATGTGCAGAGGAGGATAATGAAGACGAGGAGAAAGAGAGACATTTTTAATTGTGGCTTTTTGTTGAGCAGTGGTTGCTAATTCTGGTATGTGTGGATGCGTAATCAGAGCCAGGAGTCGGGTTGGGTATCGTCTGGGTTTTTTCTGATACTGGTGCTAAAACGATACTTTTAAAATGGTACCGCTGCGTACACGGTCCTTGAAAAGTACTTTAAAACAAAAAAGAAGCACAAGATGACAGTCAATGATATTAAAGAATGGATTTTTTAAAATTATTAAGGCAACTTTGAACTTGATATTTAACAGTGGATTAACTGTTAGCAGTTCAAGTATACTTAAATATATAAATATAAATCAATACAAAACAAATTCACACAATAAATAAAACCTAACCCAACTACAATAACTTAACAGTAAATAATAGTTATAGTACTGATGACAGAAAAATACATTTTGAGTTGATATTCTTGGTATTATACAAGCTTCAGCAATACTTTTGCAGAAATATGATCATATTTGTTAACCTGAAGAAAGATCGCTGTCAGCATCATAGAAAAATATAATATGTTATAAATCTACATCATAGATACAAATGGCAAGTACACCTTTCATCTAGTGTTTTATATTTATGCACCCCAGTGCCAGGTCATTTATTTCAAAAGCTCTATTAAATATGTACGTTGAATTGCATATTTTATTTCTAGATAATTTATTAAGGAGACAACTTCATGTTTTTCAGAAGCTGAGGTGGACATGTCCCCTCCAGGCCCCTCGGGATCTGTGCTCAAGCATTTTTTTTTAAATTGATGTTTACTTATTTGGATCCCCATTAGCCATTACGAAGGTAGCAAGCAACTACTCTTCCAGGGGTTCACACCAGTAAACATTTCACCATAATGCAAAATACATGACCAAGAAAGTTCCTCATTAATGATCATTAGTCAGATACTATGCAGCAAAACATGTCCTATTTGAAGAGGCGCTGGTGCTCTGTGTCAGGGAATATTTAAACTCTTTTTAAAAACAGTTTTACTTGTTAAATGTGACATTTCTGCTGATAAACCATTCTACTACTGTATGAAAATTGATTGTGCAGGACATTCAGGATTTGAAATAAAGATTTTTTTTTTTTAAAAAACAGAGCAAAGAAATATCTGTCCCATCCTCACCAGTGACCCAACTGATGTTAGCTCTTCTGTCACAGTTCAGAGCAAGTTGTGCGGCTCCATTGTGTGGCACCAAAATGAGGCGCCACGTGGTAATCTGCCTTGTGATTTTGGAATTAAATTATTAATTCAGCTTGTGAAAAGAGTGCAAAGAGCCTAACTCTGCAGGCTGTTTATGTCTCACTCCTCACCTACCTCACAGCACTCGTTGTCCGGCTGAGTGGGTGTGTACTGTGCCGCTGGATGAGAGCGCTTTGCTTAGCTGCTGCTGTCACTCTGCAGACCATTACATTAGCAAAATAAAATGACACATGTTGCCCCAAGAAAATCACCCAAAAAACCGACTGGCGATGGATTCAGCACATTGCCAATAGGTGATATATTCATCCAACCCTAGTATGTACTCGTCATGTCAGAAACGGTGCCATCCTGGCATCTGCCAGGACCACATCAGAATTAAAAAAACTCATATTAGATGTGAGCATATGAGCAAAAAAAATCGTATTTGGGCTACTTGTGCCTGAACGTGATACACCAGACAGCTACAACAGTGCTCTTATCAACTGTTCCTTGTAGGTGCACAGAAAGAAGAGTCCATAGTGACTTGTATCTCTCAGTTAGCCTCTCTTGTCTCTATTTTCATCTCTGCTCAGGCCAGTGAGATGTAAGCAACATGCAGGATGCCCTGTAGGACTTCACTTCCTGTCAGCCTCTCTGAAGCGAGCCCATTTGAGTCGAGTCAGGAGACGAGGTGCAAAGACCTTGTTAAAGCACCGATTCTCAGCCTTGAGTCCTTCCTTTCCAAGGCTCCCGTGACATAACATACAACACAAGGATGCCCTTGTTACTGCCTGTCTTGAGGAAAAATTGAAAAGAGAGGAAAATTGAGTTGCCTCTTGTCCTCGACAGAATCTTCTTTTTCCAAGGAGAAGAAGTGGGGAAAAAAACTCTAAAAGACAACACTATAACACCCCCCTCCCACACCTCACCACTCAACTCCTCTCTGCTCTCTCTCTCTCTCTCTCTCTCTCTCTCTCTCTGTCTGGTAGAATTCAATAGCATGTCTCATTTGTTTCATGCTGTCCTTTCAGTGGTACCCTCTCAATCACCACCTCTCCTTGATGCTATTTTTTGCTCTTCCTCTTAGTTTTTTCTCTTTGCTCTTTCTTATTCTTCTCTCTCTGGGCCTTGGCTCTTTCAGTGTTTTCTTTCCCTTGCCCTCCTATCCTCTAGACCTCTTAGTCCCCTGGTTAGAGAAGTTGGCTTTAGTCCCTTTCCATTAAAATCTTGAGGTCTTAACACACACAGTTTGTGCTCTTGGAAGGCCATGACAGAGGGCAGGTGTTCTTCTTGCTACCATGGCTTTTAGTTTATGACGGATGGACAGATGAAATGAGGCTGTGTTTACATTTTCACAGGTTACAAGTTACTGTGACTAGCATATTAGCCAGTAAAAGAAGCAGGAGGACATTTTTCTCTTGGTAATTTATTTTTGACAATATATTTTGTGGCTATTATGGTGGAAACACCATTTCTGTCCACACTGGCCTCCAAAATCAACAAAATATGAAAGTTCCTTGTAGAAGCTTTAATTACAGTATCAGTTTCAAGTGTTGAATTAATAAAACTTTTTAAAGATTTTTATTTTGTTGATACCCTCTGTAGCAAGTAGTGATACTGGAGTATTTTTAAATAATAAGTACTAGCACTAGTTGTGTAGGTTTTGGTTTGATTTTCAGTAGATGAAGTCTGAAGTTGCTTTCTGCAAGAGATATAAAAATATATTTAATACTGCAATAAAAATGTCTTGATACTGTACCAAACTGTGACAATAGCTACCATTATATTAAATGTTTAATTATTTTCTGCAAATGTGAAGGGGGTTAGTCTGACGTAAGCAGAGCAGGAAAGGCTAAAGTTAATGCTAACGCTAGCGTTGTACCTTTACAACGTTGGCTCCAGAACGATCGTGTCCCTTTCAGAGGCTTTGCAATCCACCCTTGAACTGTAGTGTCTTTTTCTGAAGACTGGGTAAAAAAAAATCTGAATAATAAATTGAGCACTGAATGTCCCCTGTAGTTAGTTATCCATTTTTCCATCTTGAAAACTGCTGTTGTTGTTAGCATGCTGTCAGCTGCACACTGGCAATCCCAAGATGTCTGAGTTTGGGTCTGGCCAATCAGTGGATGTGTTCCTGATTTCTGTATGACAAAAATTGTGACAAAATATCATATCATGGACTTTTTATTGTGGCATTATTATACCTTGAGGTTTTGGTATTGTTACATCCCTCCTTCCTGCAGATTTCAGTATTTCTGGTGTTATCTGATCAACCATTGTGGCTGTCATTACTGATGCTTAAGTGTCCCATCATTCTTTATACATTTATTCCTTACAGTTCTGTGTATTGCTCTCTATTTTATTCTTTTCCTGGGAAGGATCCAACTAACACCAGCTGACACTGGATGAACTGCAAATACTCAACTGAAAAGACTATAGCTTGAATTGGTATTGTGTTCTATAAAGAAAGATGGAAATTTATTCATGAGAAAGTGCAGTGGATTATTATTTTAGCCAGGAGGCATGATTCTTTGCAATTCTCCAACACTGTTAGTTTCAAGCACATACTTTCTGTCATTAAATTGAAATGGTAAATTGCTTCTTTTGCAGAGAATATATAGACAAATCTTCAGCCCTCTCATGGTTTAAAAAAATGGCAGTAAGTGGCAAACATTTCAAATCCAGCTCACTCCAGAAAAGTTAATAAATTGTTCACAGCAAGTGTATCCTTCAGAGTTAATAGAAATGTAGATATTGTTTCAGATGTACTGCTGACAGACAAAGAGACAAAAACACGACCTTCTTGGTGGAGATAAGAAATTAACTTTGAATGTGCTATACATGGTCATATTTGTTTGTGCACGTGGCAGGGGTGGATAACAAGTTTCATCACAATACAATAGTATATACATAGATTCTTTCGACAATGATACGATATTTGCTGATATCACAAAGTCTGAAGATCAATACGAGGCAATATCATATATTATCATATATCATATATCCATCTAATGCAACCTGCAAAAACCTTTCTTTTCTGATTTTGGCCATAGAAGAAAAAAACAACACATAAATAATTGTAAATAATTCTAACTGGTAAGTGCAGTAAAAATTACTCTCCACTAACACGTATAAACCATGACTTGGAACCAGAAAAATGTAACAAAAAGTATAAACTCGTCTCAGTGATAATCTTCAAGGTTTAGACACAAAGCAGTTGTTTTTTGCTAATCACCATGATTAGCTTCATGTTAAGCCTATGGCATTTTACATTGCATGAATTAGCAGCTGCCAAACTTTTCCTCTATCCATAGCTTAACAAATTGCATGTATTATTTATACTTTTTCTTACTCACAAGTGGTTTATGTCACTGCTTCTCCTGACATAAAACCACGGTTGAATTTCAGCTCGCATGCAGGTTTTTTTGTTTTTTTTTTTTCAGCCAAACTCGAATGGAAATGGAGCAGCTAACATTGCCGTAGCGAGAACAGCAAGTTAGATCACTGAGACACGTGAGATGTGGCTGCCTTGTGCTTTGTCTGTTGACCTGTCTTTTCCCCTAAATCCCAAATATTTCTGCACTGCTGATTTATTATATGTCATGGTCTTTTTCTTGGCTACTTTCATTATTAGGGCTCAGAAGTAAGGATTGCCTGGGGCAAGTAAAATGGCATGTCAGGCTAGTAAATCTAGCAACTCACTTGCCCGACCAGGCAAGTGGTTAAAAGAAAAGGAATGAAACAATTAAACTATTTTGATGATTGATCAATGGCTAAAGTAGTTTCTTATGCAAAATTGGCAGAAAAGTCTGCTTTCAGTCTCTCAAAGATGTAGATATCCTATTTTTCTCTGTTTATTATCATATTAAATTGAAAAACTGGGTTTTGGACTGACAAAACAAGACTTTGAAAGACATCAGCTTGGACTCTTAGAAACTGGGATGGACATTTTTCACTACTTTTGACAGTTTATAGTGTTGCAGCCCTAGATTAAACATGAGTTTAATCTAGGGCTGCAACACAGGTAATAATAGTCTTTGTTGTTTTTTGGTAATTGCTAATAAATAAAAAACTTCAGATCCACTTCTCCAACCAGGCGAGTGAAGAAAACATTAATGTTGAACCCTGCATTATCTGCTTGGTGCGAGCAGTGTTTGAATGTTTAGGTAGGAGGTGCACTTGGAAAGGAATGGTGACATAGACATGCTATAGGAATTTATAATAAAGGCTTATCTTAAAGATGATGATATGGATCGATGTTGATGATCGATAGATCCAGATTGATGCAAATTTTGTGGATTGTTTTTAACTGTTCCTTGAACAATTAGCAGCACATTAGTTATGTGAAACATTAATTCAGTAAGCACAAACAATTTAAGAATAATGAAGCAAAAAAGGCTCTCACTCAAATGCCTGCTCTTGTCCATCTGTCTTTATTGAACAAATGTCTCTGCCAAACAAAACAATTTCAAATGAGACTTAATTACTGCCATTTCTAGACAAACAAAGCAGACCAAACTAGGGCTGCAAATTTGGTGCATTTTTTTAACTGATAGTTGGAAACGCTAACAATCAATTAATCATCAAGAATTAATAAGGTACAAAACATGTTTTTTTTTTTTTTTTTTCAGATTTAATTTTTTTCTTTTGTTTTATTTTCCTAATTTTAAGTTTCCTTACTCAGTAAATGACTATGCCAGACAAAACAAAGTCATTTGAGGATTTTACCCTGTTTCTAGGCTATCGATTGTTTATCAGTTAAAACATTTTAATGAGTCAAATTCTAAACAGCGATGAATAAATAATACATAACACTCAACAACAGTTGAAGTCCATTACTTTTTTTCATATGTCCGACCACCTTTTAACTGCGGTATCTTCTTTCAAACTGGCCAATATAAAAAAATAAGTAAATCATCATAAAATATGGATTTTTATGTACAACTAAACAACAGTGTAATAATGTGTGTGTGAGTATCACGTGCTGTTCTGCAAGACAAAAAGGAAAAAAAAATGTTTTATTTGTTGCCCAATAGCATGTGACAAGGCTTATTGCTAGATCCGTTACTAAGCCTCTTTGGCCAATCAGGTGGCAGACATTTTAAACTGCGGTTGGATGAAGTCAGAGTTGTGATCACTTGGCTGCGATCCTCAGTCTTTGTACTGGTGTGTGTGTGTGTGTGTGTGTGTGTGTGGTGTGCGTGTGCGTGTGCGTGTGTGCGTGTGTGCGTGTGTTCGACCTGGATTTTTTCTCTGAGAATATCAGCTGTGAAACAGTAACGGTTCAAACAGTGGAGCTCTCACAGCTTTGGATTTCATGTCAGAGTCATATTTTGCTGTCACAGACTTCCAGTTCTTGAAATTATTGACGGGATTAATGCAGCAATTAGTACAGTTGCAGTTTCAGCTGTTTGTCAATGAGTTTTGCAGCCGTAGTGAAGGATTTCTACTGTAGCTTCCCTCCGTCAGTGTATCTGTCAGCAGAGAGAGCAGGAGCTGTCCATTGTGCTGAAAAGACTCTGCTGTCT
The DNA here is from genome assembly GCA_034769285.1 of Lutjanus argentimaculatus. Classification (NCBI taxonomy): domain Eukaryota; kingdom Metazoa; phylum Chordata; class Actinopteri; order Lutjaniformes; family Lutjanidae; genus Lutjanus; species Lutjanus argentimaculatus. The sequence continues at coordinate 17,281,098 of JAWZSL010000004.1, read as the reverse complement.
GCTCTCTTTATCTGTCGTTTCCCTCTGCTTTCCCAAGCAAACATTCACACATTACTGTTGCTGCGCATTTCCTTTCTGCCCTGTTTATGACGTCTGACCCCACTCTCCTGCTCCCGCCACCCTCTCCTCTCTTGATCTCTTCCTCTTTGCCGTTCCTCTGTTCTCTTCCTCCTCTTCTGTGCTCTTTTTAAAGCTCCCTCGCCTCCCACTCCAGTAAACAGACTTTTGAAAAATTAGATTTTTTCTTTCTTTGCAAGCTGCTCATATGCTAATGAAATGGCGCCTCATTATTATTGAATTATTTTGGGAAGCTTCTGTATCCCTCCAGTTCTCTTGCTCGTCCTCCATCCCCACTCCTTCCCCTCTCTGCGTGGACTCCTGCTGTCATTCATGTAAATCGCTGCTGCTGCAGCTCTTGAGTGGACGTATGAGTGTGTTAGTGACGAACTGGGAGTGTTTTGTGCGAATGACTAAGACCTACAAGACTTTTTTGCTATGAATTGTTTAAAAGGCTGTTGCCCTTTGAACGCTGAGTATGTGTGTGTTTTGGCAGAGTTCGTCATCTGTGTGTGTGTGTTGCGTTTGTCTGCATGTGTGCATACAGTATGTTTTAAGTTTGCACTTGACAAGCTTTGAGTCAGATGTTGGAGGAGGGAAAAGGCACACTGAACTGGTCTGCAGTGAGCTGTAGACTTTCTCCAGGCTTTCATAAAGACAGATCTCAGCAGGTATTACTGTGTTATCTCCCCCTCCTCTCGCTCCTCTTTTATGCAGCGCTCCCTCTTTGGTTTCTGGCAGCGTTAATAGAAGCTGACAAGCCAATACATGGGAACGCTCAATAGCTTTGCTTCTCTTTGATGTACATACAGAAGCACATTCGTGGTTATTTTTGTGGAAAATATGCCCAGGGTACAGCTCTTGGCACTGAGAACACAAATGTCTATGTTTTAATCTAATGGAACTGTAAAGCGTGCACTTATTTGCTAAATTGGAGTTAGCAGTCGCTTGATTGGAATTTGTCACCTTCCCCGCACAGCGCCCTTGACAGGAACTGAACTGATTGGAAACAAGAATTCTTTGCCCCTTGGACGTAAATGTTTATGCATACATGACTTTAACCATATGCCAAATTAAGCCATGAAATGGTGCAGACCCACATAGCAAATTTTTCATTCAGTGCATCGTGGCTCATACATAACAAGTATTTTTAGCACATCATCCGACTCTATTCTACATCAAATGTTCAATTTAAATTGTCAGTGCAAGTCGGTTCCTATTTAGTTTCCCCAAAAGCTAAAGAATGTATGAAGAAATGTATGCCAATGATTGCCAACTATGATGATTATTTCATTTATTTGCAGATTTACTGTATTTCTTATTTGATCTTTTATTTTATGTATTAATGTGAAACGCAATTATCCATGCATTCTTAGGATTCAAATTTAATGGGGTTTTTTTGTTTTTTTTTCACTTGCCAGCCCGGCAAGTGGGTCAGAAATCTACTTGCCAGAAGTCTCTTAAAAAAGTCAGAGAATAGTGAATCCCATTTCAGTTTTTCAAAGTCCAAAGTGATGTCTTTACATGTCTTTTGTCAGTCCAAACCCCAAAGATATTCAGCTTTATTTGATAATAAAGAGAGCAAAGCAGCAAATCTCCATATTTGAGAGGCTGAAAAACAGCATTTTCTGCCATTTCCACCTGAAAAATTACTTTAATGATTAATTAATTATCAAAATAATTTAATAGTTAAATACTTTTTTACCACTTGCTCAGTCAGTCATTACTTGCCTGATATGGCACTTTACTTGCCCTGGGCAAGTGGGCAACCTTATTGTTGAGTCCTGCCTTTAAAAAGTCTTAATAGGTCTAAAATCCAATACCCTGATTTCAGGCCTTAAAGCAGAAATCTGTACTATATTTACTGTAATAAATCATAAAATTACCAACTTATTTAATATACCATATATGGCTCCAACTCGCTATTTGGACTGCAGTTACTCATTTTTTGATTGCGCAATTGCTACATTTTGCTCCTTTGTCTTAAATACGATTTTGAAAGGTCTTTAAAACTGATTTATGATGTTAAAGATACTTCAGTCTTGCTTTTAAACGTGTTTTGGGGGAAAAAATGAAGGCTATTGATCACACTGTAGCAGCTACAAAATGAAACCAGCATTGAACCAGTAGCCACTAATGCAACTGTCATGGACTATTTTGCCAGTATGGATGTGAAATAGGTTTTAAATTACATTCATAATGGTCTTAAAAAGTCTTAAATTTAACTTGCTGAAACCTGCAGAAACCCTGGTTTTCCACCATAGTAGCATGTAGTTATTGGTAGGAAAAAAATGCTAATCTTGATCCAGGAGTACCACAGATAAGTACTCTAAACCAAACCTTTATTTTTTCCCATTTCTTCTGTATTGGCTCCGTGATTGGATGACTTATGTGTGAGACGAATGAGAACAGTGTTGATGTCAAAGATGGAGGTGTGGTCGCTGCACAGAGCTGCTGTATGTGGTCGACCTATCAGCTTGTGATGAAGTGTCATCTGCATTAAAAACTGCATGTAGGCACTTAATTAGACAACAAGAGTCCAAGAGAGAGATAGCCATTCTAGCAGCTCTTTGAGGCGGCACTTAGGCACAGCATTGTTCTGAGCTAAATGCTAAGGTTAACATGCTAACTCAAAATACTAACATACTGACCTTTATCAGATATTTTTTTAACTTTGTTCACAACGGTCTTAGTTTGTTAGCATGCTGATATATGCTAAGTGGCACTAAATAAAGCTGGGGTTGATGGGAATATTACTTGTTTTTCATGTATTTGGGCACATTTAAAAAAGTTAAGAAAAAAGTTTTTTGATCATTTTCAGTTTACTGTCATGGTTTGGCTAGTTTTAGATAACAAACCTCCTTGGCTGGTTTAAGGAGAAGATCACAGTTTTCTGTCTTTCTCTCTGGCAGAAAGCCCTGATCAACTTCTTCCACTTAAACTAGTGTTGGCCAAATTCTGACCTAATTAGACTCCAACTGAATACTAGATTTTTGGGGCTGATGCCAATTTAGGGAGGGGGAAAAAACATCTGATATTGATATATAGGCCAGTACTTTATATATGTACAGAATATAATGAACAGAATACATAAACACACATTTTATGCAGTGATCATTCAAATGTTGCCGTCAAACACTCAGGACAAAGATATGTAATAGAAGAAGGATTTTTACAGTTAAACAATAAACTTTATTATCCAAAATGATATCAGGACCCTGAGACAGTAAACCTTTTCTGGTATTTTTAATAACTATAGATAACTATAAATAAAAAAAAATACATAAACAAACCAAAATAAACCAAACATTATTACAATTCATCTTATGCCAAATTTCAAGGATATGCATCTAAACCATGAACCAAAAATGTTGACGTGTTGGCGGCGCTGGATTAAAAGTCAGCGGATCAAAGTCACCAGGGTTCGTCTTCTGGCGAACATGAATGACTGTGCCAAGTTTCATGGCAACTCATCAAACAGTTACGTAGATATTTCAGTCTGGAGCGACATTCCCATCCTTAACCCCACAGCTACCGTGGCTAATAAAAACTAAGCAGTGCATCATCTGGACATACTGCACACATGTAATACTGCTCATTGTAGTTATTGCAGACTTCCTGCAAATCTTAAACAGCACTGCGGTTGGCGTATTATCAGATTTTTGCTAAATCAAATCACATCCATGTCACAGAGGAGACTTTGCTGCCTTTAGGGTTATGTATCATCATCACTGTTGTTTTGTAGTGTGTCTGTCAGACTCATGACATGTGCCTCTGTCACTGCAGGTTAATGTTGTTAAATAGCCAGCGAGTTCACAGAAGGGACTGAGAGATTACACATTCACCCACGTTATGACATAAAATCTGGATTCCGTAATTAATAAAGCATCTGAGCATTGTTTAGAAACAGAGTTTACTCTTAATATATTCATCACCATCCATAATGTAACTTAGCATGCAGTATGGATTCTCCCGTGATGCTCTGTACACTGGAAATCGTACTCTCTGTCCTTTTGCAATTTTTATGACGGTGAGCGTTTGCGGTCTACATCAAACATTCCCTATGAAGTTCTGATATTACATATTATCGACCCTCACTGCTACCACACACACACACGCACAAACCTGCCTTGCTTGTGCTGGCCTAAACCACCCTTATATCCCCAGTGTGGATTTACGTAATCACTGGTGTATTTTTTGCGGGTGTGTGTGTGTGTGTGTGTGTTGAAACCTTGTTTTTTTTTTTTCCTCTGCATGCTTCCTAAAGCTGCTCCGCTGTGATTTCTGCAGCGTTCTCGATTCTCTCCTCCTCTCTGTTATTATTGTCTACAGTGAAAACCCCTCACTTCATGTAGAGCAGTATCATGTAGATATCACGTACACTCACGGCCGGTACACTCTGAAAAATAAGGGTTCCAAAAGTACAAACCTTGTTTTAAGAAAAGGATTTATCAAGGGTTCTTTGTAAGGGTTCCATTAGAAATCTTTTTTTATCCAAAGAACCCTTTTTGGAAGAAAGAGCTCTTCAAAGATTGTTGAAATCCTTGAAGAACCTGTTTTTCAAGGGTTCATCCAGGGTATTTGTACGATAGCATAAAAAGAGTAGAAGGTGGGTAGGTGGATTCTAGATAGAACCCGTGGAATATAAATAGGTTCTCAATAGAGCTCTCTTGGTGTGTTCTAGATAAAACTCCTGGATATAAAAGTGTTTTTCCAGTAGAAACCCTTATATGGGAACCAGGATAAAACTCTTGGAATACAAGAAGGTTCTTGGTAGAACCTCCTGATTGTGTTCTAGGTAACACCGTTGGAATATAAAAAGGTTTATTGTTAGAACCCCTGTGGTGGGTTCTAGATAAAAGCCCTTGGACGATAAAAAGGTTCTCCATAGAAAACCCCTCTATGGGTTCTAGATAAAACCATTGGAATTACAAGATTCTTGGTAGACCCCCCTGAGCAGGTTCTAGATAAAATCCTTGGAATGTAAAAAGGTTCTTGGCAGAGCCCAACAAGAAGGTTTTCAGTAGTTTTTTATCACCTCTAGGCGGAAAGGTTCTGGATAGGACCCTGAGAGAGGGTTCTGGGTGGAACTACCATAGAAGGGCTTTCTCTAGAACCTCTGTAGGGCGTTCTAGGTGAAACCTTTCACAGATGGTTCTACGTATAAGCCTTTCTGCTGTGTTCTAGGTAGAACTCTGCAAGTGTTACAAGTAGAACCTTTATAAAAGGTTCTGACAGGAGCCAAAACGGGTCCTATGGGGACAAACTGAAGAACTCTTTATGGTTCTAGTTAGCACCTTTATTTTTAAGAGTGTTGGTGTATTTTGCTGACTTGTGTGTGTGTGTGTGTGTGTGTGTGTGTGTGTGTGTGTGTGTGTGTGTGTGTGTGTGTGTGTGCGTGTGTGTGTGGTGTGTGTGTGTGTGTGAGATTGTGAGGCTGTTGCTCTGAATCAGGGTTTCATGGCTCGTCCCATCTGCCATCTGTGCATACACTGGTACAAAGGCCCATGGGAAATGCAGTCCAGGGGGCGCCCCCCTCCTTCCTCTGTGTCTGGAGGCTACAGTCAGTCAACATGTCAGTGTTGATCACAATCACAGAGGGAGAGTCAGAGACACAAACACTACCATTTTACATCCCAGCTCTCCCTTTTTCTCCTCGTCTCCACTTTCTATCACATTAACATTCTCAACAGTTTTCCAGAGTTACTAACCTAAGGCTCCAACTAATCATTTTTTTGTTGGGCTGTTATCCATTTATCTAATGATTCTTTTTTGGGGATTATTCAATTATTAATTTAGTTTAGAAAACGTTAAAAGATAATAAAAAACACTGTGACGCCCCAGAGCCCAATATGATGTCCTCAGATTGCTTATTTTGTCTCCCACAAAACCCAAACATATTCAGTGAACAATAATACCAAACAAAGAAAAGCAAAAATCGTCACATTTGAGAAGCTCTGAAGCTCTAAGAGGACATATTCAAAATGCTAATTTGTCTGACCACCAGTGCAAAACCCAGACATATTCAATTCAGGCTGCATAATTCAAAAATGTTATTAAATTTGAAATATGGCCAAGTGCAATATCCATACCGCAGAAGCTGGGGTTTTTTTGGAAAATTGTGAAAAATGTCAGCCAATGCTTCCCAAAGTGATATCCTCAAATGATATTCTGTTTATTGTCATAAAGGAGCAATGAAACTAGAAAATATTCACATTTAAGAAGCTTAAGAGAGACAGAATTTTGACTTTTTACCTAAATAATTACTCTAAAACACGACACTACGCTAAAATTAATACAAATCTGATTCTCCAGATGTCAGAAAACATGGATATTTGGTACAACACATGTCACATGATCATGATTTGAATTGATTTTTCGGGAAAATGAAAATTGCGATGCAAAAATGATCAATCCCATTAATCGTGAATCATATTGCAATAACTGCCAAAATAATCTCAGTATGATTTTCTTTACCATATTGTGCCGCTCTTATTCAATTAAAGGAGCAATATGTCTCAATAATTATTAATACCTCACCAGATAATACACTAAAGAACCCACATTTCTGAATGTGACATGTATGTTGCCTGAAATATGACCAGTGTTTTGACATTAGCCGAAGTTATACCTTAAAAACAACTTGTCAGTGTCCCGGGATTCATGGGAGAATGTGCTTCTTTTCCCGGGATAGAAAAATATTAGGCTAATCCCTCATCAGCTGTTTAACTGTCAGTCGTCTGTCAGTCTAAAGTTCAGCCTGTTATCCTGAAAACAAAAGCCCACTGCCCTGAAAATACACACTCTGGAGTTTGAGTTCAGTGACAGCCTGTCTCACTGTCTGCCAAACTCCATTAACATATTGCTCAATTTAACTGCCATGAACATCTGTGCCTTCTCACAGTTTACTAATGCTAAACACTTTTAGGCACTTACTCATTCAGCGAACATTCAGCCTTAATTAACATGAAATTAATGTGAAATGGGCAAAATAAAAAAGTTATTCCAGCTCAGAATGGACATTTCAAAGGCAGACGCCGCTGCTGTAGTGTTGTTGTTGTTGTTAGACAAGCGATCATTTCAACTGAGCATGTTTCCTTAAGCTCTGATGGACATATAACGTTCATTTCATGATACATTTCACATTTCTCCTTATAAAACAAAGGAAAGCAAAAGTTCTCACATTTGAGGAGCTGTGAAGCCTGAGATGACCTTTTCAAAACCCTTGTTGACGTTGAGTCCAAAGGCCAAAGATATTCAGATTAGTATCATGTGATGCAATGAAATTAAACAAATCCTCACTTATGGCTGTAAGAAGCTGGACCCAGAACATTTGTGGCTGTTTTTGCGTAACAAATAACTTAAGCTATTATTTGATTATTAAATCTTCTGTGGATCAACTAATCAGTCATTTCAGAGCCTGGATGACTCACTGTAACAATATTTCTAATTTCTTTTTTCTTTTTTTTTTTTTTTTTCTGGCTCTAAATATTCTTGTCACCCTTGTTGCTGAAGCCAGAGAGCCCAGACAGATCCTCAGCCTAAAGCCTCCGAAAACCAAGATTATGAAGAAGTTTATCCCGAATCTGAATCTGAGCCAGTGATAAAATTAACCGCTGCTCTTCTCTTATCAATGCTGTTTATGGAAAAATGAGGTCATGCAGAAAACAGAATGTGGATTATTGAGTGTTTAGTGGCCAGTTTAGCCCCAGTGTAATCCATATCTTTGTAGAGATTTGCCATGGTCATCATCGAAGCACTAAACCCTCCATTGCACATTGTAAGGCTGTGGGCAATAAAATCGCTCTGCCGTCCTGATAAGAAAGCACAATAGCGCTCAGCCGCCCTCATTTTCTTTTTCGCTCCATCTCTCCTGTTCGCTCTCTCAAACACACACACACACACACTTTCCTCATCGCCGTTTCTCTCCTCTGTCCAATCTGCTTCCTCCTGCTCCCTTTTGCAGTTCATTCTACTGTTTGCTTTTCTCCCTTTCGGCTCCGTGTTTTTTTCCTCTCCTCTCCTTCAATTTTGCTCTCCTGCGCTCCGTTGAGCCCTCTTGGCGAAGCGTTAAGTGTATAATCTGTGATCTCATGTCTAGATGGGCCTCTCGTCTCCTCACTCGCTCAGCGCACAAAGGGAGTGAATGGCCGCGGCTCACTCAGGGGACACAAATGAGTAATGAGCCGCACACACAACACACACACACATACACACACAGCAAACAAACACACACACATCCCCGCACCTCTCCTGCACACTCCCAGGGGCTTTGAAGTTGCATATTGATGATGCCAGCTCCAAAGGCTCAATTGAATGTGCAGAGGCAGAGGAGGTGGCTATTGACCGTCCACTCGCCTCTCTGACCTGTCATCTCTGACAGCCGTAATGAGCAACAGGTGCCTCTTTTTGCCAGCTTTGGCCTTGAGAGTCATCCAATATTCAACAGTCAGTCGTAGTAATCAGCCGGCGTAATGGCTCGTTTGATGTGCCATCGCAGCACTACATAATGGGCTGATGTGGGTCTGTGAGAGATCGTTTTCAGTTAAATAATCATAGTTTTAATGAATGTAGCACCTTTCATAATACCACTGAGAACGTGATGTTTAAAGGCTCAAACTAATGAGGTTAAAATCAGCAGGGTATATAAAAGGCAAGAGATAATTTAAAGAAGCAGAAATAAATATAGAACCAATGATAAAACACTATGGTAAAATATATATTTTAGCATATGGCAAGGTTGTCTTTCATATAAGAGATAATCAAGGTGTCAGTGTGAGAAGACATTTTAAAGTTTTTCAAATGGAAACTCCCACTCAGCCGTTAGCAAAATGTGGTGACATTAGGGCTAGGTACCAAACTTTAGTACTTAAATGGCTCTGAGTGAACACCTCGTCATTAGGTGCCAAAGTTCGATACCTGAGGAGAAAATCTCGTCAGTGTCAGGGAGCAAATATGCACAGATGCATGCTTGTACCAAGATTTAATAATGCTGGTGATTGGGTGGCTAATGTTACGCATCGCAGAAGCATGTAAGAAAAACAAGACATTAGACAAAGCGATGGGGCTCATCGTTTGCTTGTTTGTTTTACTGCACGTTACTGTTCTGCATCAGTGATCTGTACTAATAACTCAGTGAGCTAAGGGCTGCTTTTTAAATAGGCAGTGCAGCTAACCTGCTAGCTCGACAGAGAGTCTGTTTACCACAACGTCCCGCGCATATCCTCTCCTGGCCAGTGCTGGAATGGAAAAGTTGGAGACCGTTTTATGGCAAGCATGATGTTGCTTACAGACCAACAGGTAAAAGTAGAGAAACACCTGAAGATGACAGGGAAGTCTTACTTTACTGTAGTGATATAAAATGCTTGTTCACTGTCACAATGTCATGATTTACTGGGACTCTTGATTAGAAGTGAGACATTGTTGATTTTTTTGAGTAAAACCTGTCTTTCCTTTTCTTTTAAGGTTGAAAATGTTTATGTAATGTGACAAGTTACCGAGTAAACACCCCCTTTCTGCTAAAAAATAAACATGAGTATTTGTCAAAAATATAATGTCTGCATGGCTGTATTTTTAGCATAGGAAGACCTGAGGGAACATTCAGTCCCAGTGAATTGCTCTACTTTTTCAGCCACACAACGGAAACTGAAAATGTCAGCAATGGTTGTTTGTTCAAATGCTAAAAATGATCAGTGTTTACTTGTGTTTTGACAATCAATATGTTGTGTTCTTAAATAATGTTTGTCCTCTCGCTGAAGCAAATGCATAAGTAGGGTCATGTTGTTGTAGTGCTTTAAAAACCTCTCAGAGAGAACGTGAGTGTTCATAGTGATGAACTTACTGAAAATTATCACCTCAATCTGCAGCTCCCCTTGGCTTCACAGAGCTTTATAGAGAGTTTGATTGCTCACTGATAGATAGAGCTCATTGTTTAGCTGTTCAGTCAGCAACTTTGCTGTTTTTGGTTCACTCTCAACACTCTCATAGTGTCGCTTTTGGCCACAGCAGGCAGCTGTTTTCAGTAAAAAAAAAAACCTCTATGAAAACCCATTGTATGCTCTCTTCTCGCACAGAAAGAAGTTAGCAACTAGCTGTTGCTATGTGGCAGTGGTTTGTACTGCCTCTTAGTCAAGCAGGATAAACAGGAGAACGGACCCAAATGCCGACTTACATCAACAGTAGGTGAAGTTAAATGTTAACTGAGAGTTAATCATGGGTGTGAAACGCAAGTAGAGTTAAGCAGAAACAAAAGGAAGAAGAACTGCAAACAAAACAGCATAAGCTATAAATGTCAGTCTTGTGTCAGTCGTTTGCTGCCTCAGTGGCAAAAATCTGTTATTGCATTTTACCCATTTTTTCCGAAAAATGGTTTTGATGTTAGGTAGTTCTTATCACGCTGATGTATATTCAAATGATAATTTTTCCTGAAAAAGTTTGGTTTTAATTACACTCTTAGAAATAAAAGAGCTGACTAGAACCATCTCCAGAATCTTTCCACCTTCTAAGGGCGCTAACAAGAACCCTTGACACAACCTTTTCTTCATTAAAGGGTTCTTTAAGAATCAAATGGATCTGGGTAAAACCTCAGTGCTTCTAAGAAAAGGGGATTTCACGTTGATCTGACAGCTGAACTCTGCACATGACTGAGTCAGCCGCAGCTCCATCCTCGATCGCTACTGTGCAAAATGATGTCACCAGCCCAAGATGGCAGCGCTCGTATCTGCGATATGTTGGCTTTGTTTTTTGTACAGTGGGAGGAAGAGGGGAGGCGTTATCCATCTTTATTTACAGTCAACCACATTTTAGGTGGCACATTATAAAACACCCATATGAATTATTTTTATAGCAGCTATATAGGTCAATTTTGAAGTCGATGACGAATTACCTGTTTTGTTTTTTAGGTATAAATAATTGTTGGGCTAACAAAACATGGAATAGACCTATTTTCACAGCATATTTTGATTTGGCACAGGTGTTACTAATAACATTAACGAGGGCTCTGTTTTATTCAAGTGTCCCAATAAGCCGTGACAGTGAGCCAGCGCGCACAATACCCTGAAACTGAAGCAGCTCAGTGGAATTCAAACCATCTTTAATTTTATTATTCACACCTGTGCTTTTCTTACCGTGAAATATCAAAATGTCTAAAGTGAAAAAGGCCCGTGGCTCTTGGAGCAGCTCAGGACTGTTTCTGAGCAGTGCGGCTCGGTGAGAAAGGGTGAGACGGACAGAGGGAGTGTTTGTTTTACCAACCTCTTATGAGAGCTGGTTTTGGCTGGTCGAGGTGCCTGCTCATATAAGCTCTTTGTGGTGTGAAGACGGTCCTGGCACTGACCCCCCTACCCTCCACAAACACCCACCTCCCCGACGCAGCCAGAGTGATGCCAAGCTGAGTGCCAGCTTCCCTCCGGCTCTGAATGGGCAGCACTGCAGCGCTGGTCAGGGCAGAATTAGAAGTGTGGGAAGACGGAGGGAAAAGTCCACTCTTACAGTGAAAGATGCCAACTAGAACCATAAAGGGTTCTTTGGGTTGTCCCATAGGAGAGCCCTCCGGTAGAACCGTTTATAACTGTTTGAGTTGGAGCCCTTTTCAGAGAGTTCTTTCTTGAACCCAACATAAAGGGTTATACCTAGAACCATCTATGAGAGGTTTCATTCAGAATCCACTATAAGGTTCTACAGAGAACCCTTCTATGGTGTAATGGTTCCACCCACAGCTCTGTCTGGGGGTTCTATCCAGAACCTTTTAATATTTCAGGGCTTTTACCTGGAACCTACCAAGGGGGTTCTTCAAAGAGCCCTTTGATATTACAAGGATGTTATCTAGAACCCACTCAGGGTTCTACTGTGAAAACTTAATGTTTTACCAAAAACTCACCAAGGGGGTTTTACAGAGAACATTTTTATATTCCAAGGGTTTTATTTAGAACCCTCCCAAAGGGGATCTACAAAGAACCCTTTTATGTTACGAGGGTGTTATCTAGAACCCACCAAGGGAGTTCTACCGTGAACCCTTTTATATTCGAAGGGTTTTACCGATAATCCACCAAGAGGGTTGTGAATAGAACCGGTTTGTATTCCAAGGGTTTTATCTAGAACCCACTCGGGGTTCTTAGTGGAATACTTAGTCTTACAAAGAAAACCTGACAAGCTATTTCTTCAAAAAAAGGTTCTATAGAAGAACCTGTGAATCAATGTGGTTTCACCCAGAACTCGGTTCTACAGAGAACCTTTTACAGTCTAAGGCTTCCACCCAGAACCCTCTCTGGGGGTCCAAGGGTTTTATCCAGAAAAAAAAATGCTCAGGGGGGTTCTGCTGAGAACCTTTTATTTTCTTAGGGTTTTATCTAGAACTCACCAAGAAGCATCTACCATGAACCTTTTTATATTCTAAGGACTTTATCTAGAACACACTAGGGGTTCAACTAGAACCTCTTAATAGAACTGTTGGTCTTCTAAAGAACACTTGACAACCCGTGTCTTCAAAAAAGCATTAGAAGCTTCAGAAGCAGATGCCTTCACTAAGAACCCTTATTTCTCAGAGTGCAGAACTAAAATTTCACATAAATGAGAGATTTTTAAAAAAAAAAAGAACTACAACATTTTTACAGTAATAACTAGAATTGAGAGAGTAAAAAATGAGAAAGAGTGGAGTCTGGCACACAGACAGACTCTAAAACCCATAAATACTCCACAATATGAGGAGATTAGTCATCAGTGATGAGTCCACTGGGAGATATTCTTACATTTCAGACGGTTACTGAAAGTGTTTCAAGGTTAAACATAACAAACTCAATGCTATGAAGCAAAAAAATAAAATGTTCTCTGTAGTCGTAACACAGGGAGAATATTATATTTAAATGTTGTGCAGTCTTCTGGAATATGTTTTGTTTATTTCCTGTGCATATTCTGTATACAGCGGGCCAGGCAGGCATCAGCACAAAACACAATCCAGCCTCAAGTATCTACCTGTCAAATGCTTATAAGACCTCCTGGAGCATCGATGATAGGAAAGAGGCTGTCACTTCCTTAGCAACTGCTTGACGACGGGTGATTTGACTCACCCACTGGTTTCCTTGCTGGTTTTTTTTTTTTTTTTTTTTTTTTGTGAATGGAACATGAGCGGTGCACTTGGGGAACAATCATTGCCATAATGCTGCCAAAACAAACGTCCTCGACCAGTTGCCAAGAAGACAGTGAGGTCAGCGCCCACATTGCCTCGGGGGATGGAAGGGGTGGCACTGCCAAGCCCCTTTATCCCGCGGCGTGTGGCATAATGTGGCTCCCTGTTTATGTGTGCGCGTCCTTTAACCACCAGGGTACAGCGTGCCGGGGTGGTGAAGGCCTCTTGTGCGTGTTCATTGATGTGATTACTCGTCCCTTTGTGGAAACTTTTTTCCCGACACAAAGACGAGGGGTGGGAGCTGACACTGTGGACATGCAGGATGGAGTGAAGGAAGAGATCGAAGGTTACGACTGTTTATGCAAAAGAGGCATGTTCCCTCATAAAACTAATTAGTCATCTTTTGTCCGTGTGCACGGTGGCGATGATGATGGTGCTTGAGTGCGCTCGAGTGTGCTCAAGCTGCTCGTGATCAAACTTATTGCCATCTAGGCGGCGTGTTTATTTATACATCCATTAAAAAGCCCTACTCGAGCAAATAACGGGCGTGGAAATACTCAAGCATCTATCTTTTTTACAGGAGCCACGTGAAATGGAGAATATATATTTGATGAGAGCGTTTTCTTATTGAAGACTATTTTCTCCCACGCTCTTTCTCATTCTTTTTTCCATCTCTCTTTCTGAACATCCTACCCTTTTTCATGTCACCTGATGTTCTTGGTCCAGGCCAGGGTCACACGAATCGTAAAAAAAAAAAATCATGATTTTGATTCACAGATCTATGCAATCTCATTTTAAATGACGACTATTACGACCTAAAACTAGGACTGGGTATCAGTACTTAAAAGTCCACCTCCAGTGATTTTTTTTAAAGAATATAAAATGTCCTGCAAGAAGTAATTTGTTGTGTCTGGTATGTTTCTATCTTTTGCAAATTAAGTTCAAATAGTTTGTTAAAATGACTTACGTATAGCTCTACACCTTGCCTTCATTTAGTATTCAAGGAGTCATGAATATGCAAATAGTCCCCGCCGTCTCCACACACCCCATACACTCCAACCCACACCCTTGTCACTCAGTAGCTGCACCTGGCTTTTCCTCTGTTTTCCTTGCTAATCACAGTGACTGGCTCCAGCCAGCTTCTCCTGTGGACTGGCCATTGCTGCTAATGATATGTGTAGCCCCACCCCCTCGAATATTGGGATTGGTTCCTTAGGTGTATGATGTCATATACCCAGTCTGACTGATTCCATTTTTTCGAGACTGCCTTGTTCACTGCAGTTTCAAAGCAAGAAATGCTCAGACATGGCGTTAACTGCTTATTTCGCTCCGTGTATGTCTTGTAACGTGAAAAACACCACATGAACATGTTAACAAGGTTAAAACACAATTTTCGCTGGAGGGAGTCTTTAAGGACTGAAATAACCCAGTTAGGACTGCAACTAACGGTTATTTTCCTTGTTGATTAATCTGTCATTTATTTTCGTTTAGTTGTTTGGTCCATAAAATGTCATAAAATGTTGATGAAAATGGTGAAAAATGTCCCCAAAACCCCAGGATGATGTCCTCAAATGTCCTGTTTTGTCCATAACCAAAAGACATTCAGTTTACTGTCATGGAGGAATCAGGAAAACTGAAGCTTAAATCAGAGATTTTGTACATTTTTAATGAAAATAATCAAAATACTCAGAACGATTATTAGATTATCAAAACAGTTGGTGATTAATTTAATAGTTGATCAGTAATCAATTAATCGTTGCAGCTCTAAACCCAGTACCAAGTAGTATCAAAACTTTTCCTGTCAAACGATACATTGCATTTGGTCCTTTTTGTACCCAGATGTAGAAAAATATGACTATTTGTATGGTTTTTGATGAAGAAAAACTTGTTGTTCTGGTCACTTGTCACTTTGATGACAAAAAGAATAAACATGTGGGGCCTAAATTGTTGCTGAATATCTTCGCTGTCAGGCGCAAAACTAGTAACACCATATTTATTTATTTATTTATTTATTTATTTTCCATAAATCAACGCTATTGGTCACCCTTTACGTCTGTTTACAAATATTTAATTCAGTTTAAAAACATGAACATGTAACGTTTCTGCCCGACAGCGATGATATTATGAGTTTAATATCAGACTTGTCTGTTGACAGAGAAGCAGCGTGTACACGTGAGCTTTAGGATACAGTTGAAACACTCAGTTTTACACAGTATATTTTGCATCATACAGAGTCACGTATTATCAGGACATTAGACAGGAGGGCGCTACATAACATAAGCAGCAACATCAATGTCACAAAAGCTGTCAGGACTTTATCCAAGGCTCAAGATATGTGTGCACCAGACAGGCTGGCGCTCCTAAGACAAAACATGAAATATTCCAAACTGAAGGGCACTGAGGCCTTGTCCTTATTAAACTTATTAAAAGTTGTCTTTACTCATTAATTCTCCAGCAGTTTTGCTCGAAGCCAATAGCAACATGTGATTGGCCCACCACTGCAGCAGCCACAACCTTTGGAAGTTCAGCAAGCTGAGATGACACCAAAATGTTTGAAAGTATGGCTGTGTTACATGCCTGTGGTGTCTGATCAAAAATAAATGCATAAAATGTGGATGGATGATTTCAGGAATGCTTTCATTCCCATGATGGGTGATGAAGTAGAAAAGAAGTATCAAATGAAGTACGCTGTTACAGTAGTATTGATATCACTTTAAGAGTACTGGTTTCAATACTGGTATCATATTTTTTAAGAATCCAGTTCATCTCAGATTCAAAGATTCATTATTTTTCCCCTGGCCCGTAGTGCTTTTTATCCATCCAGATTTTTTGGTGGAGAGTTTTTCAGAAACCAGCCATAGAGATTGTCTGCCTTCTCTCCAATATAATGGGACTAAATAGCACTTGTGGTGCTCATACGACCAAAAAAAATACATTTGAAAAATTCAGAACCAGCGTCTCTTTCCAAAAATCGTGACCTGGTTACTCAAGATAATTTGAATTTTTCACGTGTTTTTTTTTTTGCTTTTAGCACCACAAGCCGAGTGCCATT
Source organism: Lutjanus argentimaculatus (assembly GCA_034769285.1). Lineage (NCBI taxonomy): Eukaryota > Metazoa > Chordata > Actinopteri > Lutjaniformes > Lutjanidae > Lutjanus > Lutjanus argentimaculatus. The sequence continues at coordinate 17,264,866 of JAWZSL010000004.1, read as the reverse complement.
TAGTTCCATTACACTGGAGAGGAGGCAGACATCTCCACGGCCGATATCTCCAAACCTTTTCAAGTCACACCAAAAAAATCTAGATGGATAAGTAGCACTACAAGCCGAGGGAAAACTATGTATTGTTAATTTCTGGGTGAAGTGTCCCTCTTAAACGATACCCAGCTCTACCTAAAACCAAAGATAGACATGTCGATCTCAAACCAGTGGAGTCAGAGCTCGCCAGCCTCTCCCCCTCAATCCCCTCAAAGTGTTTTGCGACTCAACGCACGTCTGCCCAAAGTTTTAAACGTCTTTGTGTTCAGCTCTCAGTACTTTCTTAGCTTCTAACTGTGCTCTGAAGGTTAGTTTCTCTTCTTCGTCTCTGTTTTTACTTTCAGGTATCTGCTTTATTTATCGTTTCATGTTCACTTTCAGCTGATAAGAGTTGTGTTAAGTTACTGCCAATGAAAACCCCAACTTTCCTGATTTTACTGTTTAATAATATAAAAAAATATCTCTGCACACCTTGATTGTGTGACTGGTGCGTCGGAGGAGGATGCAATTCAAAGACAATTAGAAAAACTCCCTCACACTGTCATGCTTTCTGCTGATATATTTATTAAATATCGATGTTTTGGTCTAAACGACCTTCATCAGGTATGCTGACAGCATCCAAGCACTTCCACAAACATAGAGACTGCCTCAGTTTTCAATCACTCAATCAGAGGACTGCTGAGATTGATCAACACCTGAACATGATTAATCATCATCAGCCAGACAATAGACTTGAAACAATTCACAATAAATCATAAACATTCATGCAACCTTATATATCCTGCAAGCCAACAAATTGAAAAAAGCAAATATTATCATGTATCATCATAAGCATCATCCTACAATAAATACTTATATCCCGAAAGCCAACAAATGGTCACCAGACATGAATATTATGAATAAATGTCAATACTTAGGTTAACATCCATATAGTTTAAATAGTAACAGGGAATTTTTAAGGCTAGGGTTAAAATCTAATAGCTTGTTAAATCGAAACATTCTTCAAAAATTAGATAAAAAATGTGGAAAAGTCAACTTTGATGCTTTTAATCAAGGATTTGAAGAAAAGGGGAAATTAATTTATGTTATTTAAGAGATACCCGGCTCCAGAATGCATCAGCTAGGGGGGTATATATCTAATACATTGTGCCTTCCATATGACTAGCCTTTTTAGAAAAAAATAAAAAATATGTATATTCAACAATATAATTTATAACATTAAGTAGAACATTAAGTAGAAGTTTGTCACTGACCCCTTTTGGAGCCAGAGTCTGTAACATGAATATCCAGAAAGCCTCCCTTCTTTACAGCTTTTTCATGATAAAAGCTTTTGAATAACAAAACTTTAATTGTGGAGAATTTATGGGAAATGAAACATCCATGTGAAACATCCATGTCCAACATCTAAAGCTGTAACTTTCTATTTTCTGTTCTTTCACTTTGATGTTCTAACGTAAGAGAGGAACAGAGATTTGCTTTTTTACTTGAGCATCTGAGAGTGCAATCAATGTTTTTGTCGAAAAAAATCTTACGGCCCTGGTCCAGGTGGCTCTTTTTGGTAGTGTCACCCAGATTTTAGTCGCCCTTCCAGATGTTGCTTCTGGTGGAGGGGAGATAATAATTATCTGGGCAATTCCTTGTTTTTCTCCTCCTGTGTCCCCCTGCGCTCGCCCTCCTTTTAATTTTCTCCGTATTGTTGGTCACGAGACTCAATTTGTTGCCGTTGTTTGCATCACCCCTCTCATCTTGCTGTGATGTTGGAAGTGTGAGCGTAGAGAGATTACTCTCGTGCTGTACATGTGTAGGTATGCCGGGGGGTGCTTGAGTTTCCGTGTTCATGTTGCTGTGTATTTGCGAGCGAGTTTCTACAAAGACTCTCTGCGCTGTCTACCCTTAAGCTTCCGTTGCGTGGTATATCGAGCATCGTCAGACTGGCAGGTTGTATAGATGTTGTAGGACTCAGAGGTCCCCAGTGAGCGCTATAATTGGGAACCTCAGATGAGGGGGGAAAATTCGATGTGGGATGAATTAATTCTTCCTCCTTTTATTCCATTCCTTGTTCAGGGGTCCTCTCTAATCTGTGCTAGAGCGTCTGCAGAGTGCACTGGATCAATTCACTTAACTGAGAGAGAAAGGGGCCGAATGAGAGTGAGAAATGAGAGGCAGTTAGTCCATCTGAAGAGAAGGAGGGGATGAGAAAGAAGTGGAAAAACATGGATGTGGTACTCTTGAATAGTAGCTGTTTTAATGGTGGAGCTCCAGGTCTAGAACCTGATCAATGCACAAGATGACTTCAGTGAAACTTCAAGTAAGGAAGGAGCCTCAGCTTACAAGGCCTAACCCTTAATCCTAAAGCTTTCAGGGGTGCTGAGATCCAGTCTGTCGATGGGCCAACATGTAATGAATGTTGGTGTTCCTAATTATCGCTGCAGCTAATGTTCCGTTTTATGTCAATATTATACACGGCCACATCGAAGAGACTCTCCCCTGCTGCCCTTGATCTTCTTTGTTTTGGTGCTCCAGCATGTGTCAGGGTTGTGGTCAGTTCAGTTTCAATTAATTCAGCTTTCTTTAAAGCAAAAACATAGTCAGGTTTCCGTCCACATGTTGTGCAATTTTTAAGCAAATACCAAAATAAAATACAAATTAATGTGCCATTTCATCCACTACTGTCGTGCAAATATTAGGAGGTTGAACACATTAAGATAAACAGCTGGTGGTGCTGATTCTCCAATTGGGTGCCGTTAAATTGTTAAATTGCAGAAGAGTGCGCAAAGAGGTGACATAATTAAGAGCGCTTCAGTCAAACCTCAAACAGTGGGAAGCCATGTACAACCCCAATTCCAAAAATTTGGATGTTGTGGAAATATAAATAAAAACAGACACAAGAAAAAAATTTCAACCTATTTACTTAAAAACATTATAATGACAAGATATTTAATGTTCAAACAGATTAACCTTAATGTTTTCCGTGAACCTACACTCATTGTGAATTTGATGCCTGCCGCATGTTCCAGAAAAGTTGTGACAGGAGCATGTTTACTGCTGTGATATATCACCTTTTCTTTTAACAGCACTCAGTGTTAGGAAACTGAGAACACTAATTGTTGATGCTTTGAAAATGAAATTCTTTCTCATTCTTGCTTGATATATGATTTCTAGTACTTGACAGTCTGGGGTCTCTGTTGTCATATTTTCTGCTTCATAATGTGCCACACGTTTTCACGTTTCACACTGTTGGAACACATGTAGAATGTGTGTTGGAATTGTCTTGATGAAATAAGCAGGGACGTCTCTGAAAAAGATGTCGTCTGGATGGCAGCATATGTTGCTCCAAAACCTGTATGTACCTTTCAGCATTAATGGTGCCTTCACAGATGTGACAGCTACCCGTGATTCCATGGGCACTAACACACTCTCATACCATCACAGATGCTGGCTTTTGAAGTTAGCGCTGGGCCAGGGCTAGCTTGTTAGCATACTAACTTCAGTAGATATGTCTGTAACATTATAAATAAATGTCTTTAATTTCAATTTTTTTTTTTTCACATTCATCATTTTGCTTCATTTTTGAATGTTGAAGTGTGAACGTGTATATACCGAAATTGCAAATTGTAAAATGGATTTCAGAATTGATTCTACCAATTATTGTCAACTGAATGAAATTACTAGTTTTTTTTTTCCACAACTTTCAGCCACATCTCAGTCATCTAATCTCAGTTTGCTCAGTTGTCATGGAGATGGTTTGGTTGTTGATGCTCAAGCTAGCAATCTGTCCACTATTGTACAATAAATTAGAAAAAGAAATTCTCACAACAAAAATGACAGTTCATTTTGTTTTGTTTCTTAATTATACAAAACAAAACTTAGAAAACAATTTTGTAAGAAGAAAACATGGCATTAATGATCTTATTAAAATACCAGAGTGCACGGGCAATAATACTGGATTAATTCTCAGCCTGAATAGTTTTTTATTTAAAGGTTATTTAACCGTGAACCACAATAATAGAGTAAACCTTTTATTAAACAAAAAAGCAGAGCAGAGCATTTTCATTTTTGACCCTGAGTCTGTCATTCACTGGCACCAACACCTCTCTCTCCTCCTCATTGTGAAACACGCCGAAAGTACTTGAGTTCAACATTATTAGCGTTCCCTCTGTCTGCAAAGCCCACAGTCACCGCCGTGTTGATCCTGATCTTTGTTTTCATTTCTGTCTTCAATCTTTTTGTCTGCTGCTACCTTCTCATGACTTACTGCATGTTTCTGTTCCGTCAGATTTAATAACCTCAGTGGTGCGCTCTCTCTTTCTCTCTTTTTCTCTCTGTCCTCTCTCTCTCTTTCCCTCTCTCTCTCTTAGCTTGTTGGTTGCCATGGCGACCATTTCCTGGATAGTGTAGTATAGCTGAGGATGAACTGCGTGGGTATGCTTGTGCTCATGTGGTGCATGAGTGTGTGTGCTAGTGTGTGTGTGAGTGTGTGAGTCAGAGTGATATGAAGGCAGTACTATCACAAGTAATTATAGTGCACCAGCCATTAAGAGACAGAACATTTGCACTCGATTTTGAAAGTATGGTGTCCTCTGACTAATGCTATCTGAGAGGACAACGGCTGAAATGTGTATTAATCAGTGTCTGCGTGTATGTTTGCATTGTTATGTATGTGCATCTGAGGCAGTAGAGGGGGCCATTTTTACGCCTGCTGTATTTTGAGAGTGATTGTGGTTCACAGAGGAGAGTGCTGCGCTGCTCACATTAGAGACAGAGCAGAGGAGATGATGGCATTGTGTGTGTGTATGTGTGTACGTGTGTGTACGTGTGTGTGCACAGATGAAGGACATTTATTTGTTGCAGTATGTGCGGCCCCCGGCAGAAGAAATGCTTCTCTGACCATAATCAGCATCCATCAGAAGCCAGACTTACCTCTCCTACAGACAAAAGGTTAAATGCTTCACTAAATCATTCTCTCTTTTTGTTCTCTCTCCTCCCACTTGCTTCATCACCTCTCCACCCTTTTTCCCCCCATCCTAACACTTCCACTCTCCGCCTTCCTTAACATTGGGCTCTTTCCTAACTCCCAAACCATGCCCCTCCTCCTCTTCCTGTCTTCCTCCTCCTCCTCCTCCTCCTCCTCCTCCTCCAGCTGGTGGGCGGCGAGTTTGACCTGGAGATGAACTTCATCATCCAGGAGGCGGAGAGCATCGGCTGCATGGTGGAGCTGCTGTCCCACTGCGAGGTGACGTGCCAGGCCGAGATCTGGAGCATGTTCACCGCCATCCTCCGCAAGAGCGTGCGCAACCTGCAGACCAGCACCGAGGTCGGCCTCATCCAGCAGGTGCTGCTCAAGATGAGCACTGTGGACGACATGATCGCAGGTAACTGTGCACTAATCAGCACGAGTGTGATATACATGAAGGGACAATTACAGAAGAAGGAAGAAGGGATCAGATATTGAAATCAGTATCACAATAACTTTCTAGTGTATACTCTGTAGTGGGATATGAGATATGACTAATTAATCTGTTGATTATTTTATTAATTTTTTTTAAATTTATTTATTTCAATTAATCGATTTGTTATTTTGTCCATAAAATGTTGGAAAATGGTCAAAAATATCCCCAAAAGCTCCAGGTTGACACCCTCAAATGTCTTGTTTTTTCTACAACTGAGTTTAATGTCAAAGAGGAGTAAAGAAACCAGAAAATATTCACATTTAAGAAGCCGGAATAATAAGACGGACATTTATTTTGAAATTCCCATGGCAAGTCTGTGTCACAAGCAAATTTAAAAAAAAAAAAAAAGAGTCCGGTCATAAAATTGTTGAATCATAATTTAGTTGCTTTTTGTGAGTTGACATAATTGTAACTGAATGTGTTAAATGAAGCAAATCAAAATCATCTTGTGGCAGACATGATATCTCCAAATATTGTATTGTTGTCCAAAGAACTGATATAATATTTTGATGAAACTTGTGATTTACACCCCGATTACACAATTGTGAAATAATGTACTATCTGTCTTACAGTGTAGAAATGAGTAAATCTACTGCTTTTTAGCGTTTCTACTTTTCTACGCTTTTCCATGACATAACACCACAACACAGTTCCCCCGAAACTAGATAAATGATGATTACTGCCAAAGACAAACACGTTAAGAGTTAGCCTTGTTGATCTTCATACGTCTTCAGTTTCAGTAAAATGTTAAATAATTAATCTTATTATTTAGTTTTATGTTGTAATATTATTTTGTACAGTATTTTAATATATTATTGAACCAAAAATAGAACGTCGATCACAGTTTTACTGCACTGCAAATGCTGAATTCATTCCTAGAGGGCCAGAAATGCAGTACATGCATAGAAACACAAAAAGACTCACTTTTACTCTCACATGTGCGCTTCGACATGTCCTCACTCTGTCTTATATTATCCACCTGTGATGCAAAGAGGGTACAAAAGTGTTCCCAAGTTTGTGCGGTGTTGCGCTTTTTAATCTCGCTTTTACCACTTATCTGCAACATGCTTGGCCTAGGTAGTGATTTTCCCACAAGTGCCTTTCAAAAATCACACAAAGAGCTCCTGCATTCAGCAGTGGGTTGAATGTGTAGGTGGAAAAAACAATTGTAACACCATAGAAAGGAGAGAGTGAAAGCCACATGCCATGTTGAAAATATAGCATGTCTTGAGACTGCACTGTCGTGTATTAAAGCAGAGGAATAGTTATCTCTTGCTTTTCTGACATTGAGCTGACAATATATTGTTTACTTTGCACAATATTTCCTTGGGAGTAAGAAGAACGCTGAATTTTTGTTGTATTTTTTTCTCGAAATTCAGAACCAATAGTTGAAGATTTCCTTCACTGACCTCTGATTTTTTTCTCGACAGCAGTGTGCAGTGTATATTTGTCCTGCGGTCACACATCCATAACAAGCCGCTGGTGCAGCAGAAGCAGAGTAATGACCTCAGTATGTTTCTGAGTGTGCTGCGATTTGTATGGAGGGCTTGATTACAAAACAACACATCCACAGCCATCTCTATGCATGATCATAATGACCTTGACTTCCCTTTTAATGATGCCTCGGAGTGCGTGTCCTGTCCTTCCCTCCCCCCAGTGTCCTCTCTGTCCTACCTACTGCCGCAGGATAATGCGCTTTATAACTTCTGTGACTTATTACTGCCCACCGCAGAGTACACGCTGCTTAAATCAATTTAATGCCAATTCTCACAGACTCCTTTTCTGAAGCATGAGTCTTAACACTTTTTAAAAAACACAATCTAAAATGACCTACATGGATTGATCGTACCAAAAACAGAGCTGAGGGCTTTTGAATCTAGGACATTGTGTATTGCGTTTTCCTCTCATACCAAGCACCTCAGTGGGCTAGCCTCCTGCTTTATTCCCTATTGCTGAGCTCTGGCTAATGAAATATTGTGGGAAGACTCTATTCATATCTAGCAGGCCTAATGGGAAAGAAGAGCCTTTGTAAGCAGATTGCCTCACTCTGAGAGGGCTGTGCTGTACCTCTGCCATATCCTCGCTGATCTGTTGTGGCTGTGTGAAGTGAAAGTCAATGAGGCAGGAAGGTCATTTTGACTAAACAAATGTCTTTTAACACAATGTACTTTTTATGCCTCCACGCTGGCAATAGCCATGGCCGGAGGCATTATGTTTTCTAAGCTGTCCGTCCGTCCCATTCTTGTGAATGCGATACCTCAAGAACGCCTTGGCACAGATGTTCACTTGGACTGAAAGATAAACTGATTTGATTTTGGTAGTTAAAGGTGAAAGGTCTAGGTCATGGTTTGTCCTAGCTTTGTCTTATCTCAAGAACACCCTGACAGAATATCTTCAATTTGGTACAAATGATCAATTGGACTCAAGGATGAACTGATTAGATTTTGTTTGTCAAAGGTCAAGGTCATTGTGACCTCACATCCATCCCATTCTGTGAATACGATGCCTCAGGAACACCTGAAAGCAATTTTTGAAAATTTGGTGCAAACTTCCACTTGCACTCAAGGATGAACTGATTAGATTTTGGTGGTTAAAGGTCAAAGGTCACAAGACATGCCCCAGTCTTGTGGACACAGTATTTCAAGAATGCCTTGATTAAATTTCTTCAACTCTGGTAAAGGTTCCACTTGCACTCAAGGATGAACTATTTTGATTTCGATTGTTAAAGGTCAAAGGTCAAGATCAGTCTGACCTCATGTTTGTCCCATTCTTGTGAGCACAATATCTCAAGAATGTAATTTCTCCAATCTTTGCACAAATGACCAAAGGTCAAGGTTTTTGTGACCTCACACCCGTCCTATTCTTGTGAACACAATACATTAAGAACGGCTTGACAAAACTTCTTCAAACTTGGCACAAACGTCCACTTTCACGGATGCACTGAGTAGAATTTGAAGGTCAGAGGTCAAGGGCACTGTGACCACATGTCCGTTCCATTTCCTGTGAATGTGATATCTCAGGAACACCTGAACAGAGTTTCTTCAAATTTGGTACAAACATCCACTTAGACTCACAGATGAACTGATTTTCACTAAAAATGTTTTTGGCAGTAACTCAGTTCATACACTAATTATGACAAAATTTCACACAGATGTCTAATAGAATAAAATTATGAAGTGATGACATTTTAAATCTAAAAATCCTAAATGAACTATGACATCATCATGTCCAGCTCTCTATCAGTCCTCGGTACTCCTCTGTAAAAATAGTCTTGTGAAGTGAGGACAGCATGTTTCTCACTTGAGATTATTCACTGGAATCATACATATCAGTATAGTGGTAACCTCAGTTTTGCCAAAAATACGCTTAATACACTTTGTACCTTTTAGTAAATTCCTTCAAAATCTTCACTACACCTCACTAATATGTGTCAGGAGAGACATGTATGTAAACTGCAACTTGACTGGTTGGCAGAGGCATACAGCTGCGAGGTGTAATTCCAGTTAATTATGTGCTTCAACATTCAAAGGGAAATGTTTCTGAAGCCTTGTTTTTGTCACTTTTGTGACATGTCGTCATGAGTTCTTTTTGCAGCATTAGTGAGGCTGTTGACAGGTTGTTATTGCCTGTTAAAATGTGAACAAATTAAATGAATAGTTTGACATTTTGGGAAAAACACTTGTTCGCTTTCTTGCTGAGAGTTAGATGAGAAGATTGGGACCACTTTTAACGTGTGTATTCTGAATGTGAAGGAGGAGGCAGCAGGTGATTAGCTTAGCTTAGCTTAGCTTAGCATGAAGACTAGAATAGACATTTTTCACTGCAGCCATTTTGACATTAAATAGTGGAAACACAGGTGTGATCAATGATGCTAATTAAGGTTTCATTACATTCTGGTCAAACAGAGTCATTAGTAGCACCTGTCTTTACCCTACTAGTTCATATCAGTAAGGTTGCTGTGACAAAGGTCTGTCAGGGGGAAACAGTCACTGGCCTGGCCAAGAAATGTCTTTTTATTGTACATTAGTGTTTGTGTAGAATCTGCTGGTAGGTAGACTTTCTTTTAGCTGTCTCTTCCTGTTTCCAGTCCTTCTGCTATGCTAAGCTAAGCTAAGCTAATCACCTGCTGGTAAATCTTCATATTTAGTGTGCATTACATACGAAGGGTATAGGTTTAGTTTAGTTTATTGATTTGATTTGTATCAGGGGCCGCGTACTAAATACATAAGTCTTAAAAAGGAGAAGAGATGCTTTGTATCAGATTGAGTTTGCTAGCTTATTTCCATCTGTAGTCCCTGGGCAGGCGAAATAAAACAATAAAACACAGAAAAAAACAAAATTATCTCCACGCACACAGACACATAGATTTAATACAAAGAAACACAGAGCACAATACAAATCTTAAAATCTGATATGCATATGTCCAAAGTTATAAATCAGGTGATCAACATGTCAAACGGATGACAAGACTGGTCTCTCAAAATCCATTTTTTTATCTGTTTGGAAGAAAATATGATCTGTGCAGGTTTTCAGATTGACAGGGGAACTTATTCCAGTCTTCCAGTTTATTGATGAAGTGTATAATAATAAATCAACACTCATTAACAAGCCTCATGTACACTATATGCGAGCATGTCGCTGAATCAGTGACAGCACAGTTAATTGAAATATTGTTGAAATCATAATATCGCCAAACATATGAATCGCAGAAGCTGCAATTTTTTGAGAAAAGAAAATAGAGCTGCAACAATTGATTGATTTAGAATAGATTATTAAATAAATCACCAACTATTTAATAATTGATTAATTGGTTTAAGTAATTTTTTAAGAAAAAAGCCAAACTTCTGTGATTCCAGTTTCTTAAATATGAATATCTAATTGTTTGTTTACTTCTTTTTGACAGTAAATTGAATATCTTTGGGTTGTGGGCAAAACAAGACATTTGATGTCATCTTGGTCTTTGGGAAACACTGATCAGCATTTGTCAATATTTTCGAACATTTCATAGACCAGACCACGAATCAGTAAATCTAGAAAATAATTCAGATTAATTGACAATGACAAAAAAACAAAAAAAGATCTTGTTCTCCAGATGTAAGAAAACATTTTTGTTTGGCATGGACCCCAACAAATGTCACTCCATCATCATTTTAATACTATTTTTTCAGTCAAAAAACACTATGATGCAAAAATCTGTCAAAAATAATGGCAATATGATTATTTTTTACCATATTGTGCAGCCCTATCACTGATGCAGATATTAGTGAAAGCAGTGCATAGCTCTTTGCTTGTTCAGGGTAGTAGCTGAGAGTTCTTGAACACTGTCTCAGCGTGTTTTGCCTCATTATCTGATGCATTAAGATCAATACTAACGTGACAATGTGGTGTACACATTCACTGTATTACACAATGCAGTGCGCAGCAACTCTGCTCGAGTTTCAAGGTTGTTTTGTAAATAGTGGAGTAGCTCTGACGACTTGGATGCAGCAAACTTGAGCTTCTTTTAATGACCTCACCATATCTTATCAGAGAAAAGTGTCAGTGGAGGAACTTTCAGATGCTGACTCACAGACGCACACAAACACACACAATTGCTCTCTCTCTTGCGCTCATTTTCCTTCTGTGTTTGTGTGTTCTCAGACCTCCTGGTGGACATGCTGGGGGTCATGGCCAGCTACAGCATCACAGTCAAGGAGCTGAAGCTGCTCTTCAGTATGCTGAGGGGAGACAACGGCATCTGGGTAAGTACGAACTCTGACGCAAGTGAATGGAGTTTTAGATTGTGTGTCTGTCTGTGTTTGTGTATCAGTGGGTGTTGTCAGTGTTATGACTGCAGTAATGTTTTTACTTAAAAACCTCATGAATCTTATACACTCAGCCTTTGTCACCTTAATGAGCTGTCTATATCTACAGAGGGCGGGTCTTCTTCCACAGAGTCCACCATGTTGCACCACCATGTTTCTGCACCCTTAAAAATAAAAGTACTAACTTGAACCATATAGGGTTCTCAGACTTGTTGCCATAAGAGAACCTTTTATGTTTCCTGGTGGAATCAGTTCTAAAGGTTCCACTTGTAACCCTTTCAGAGGGTTCCACCGAGAACCCAACATAAAGGGTTAAACCTAGAATAATCTGTGAAAAGTTCCACCTAAAATGCCCTGTCTGGCCTTTTCCACCAACATGGAACTGGCCCATTCTGGTTTAAGCACCTAATTTGGAACCATTGGGAGCATTTCCACCCAAACAGAAATGGTTCAGAACCAGAAAGGTTGGTTCCCAGCTGGAACCAAAAAATAGCAGGTTTTCCTTGAGAATCGAAGTGAGCGTGTCATGTTCTACAGGTTGCTGTGCATTATGCAACATCCTCTGTTGATGTCATCACTGATAACAACGTTCACTAGATAGCACCAAGGTTCCAGTGATCTTAAACAGAACCAGTTCAGAGTTTATTTGGAGAGTTTATTTGGTGTAAAAGGGCCCTTTGAGAGGTTCTACAAAGAGCCTTTCTGTGTTGTAGTAATTCTGCCCAGAACCCTCTCTGGGGTTCCATAGGGTGTTCTACAGACAACCCATTTAAATTCCAAGGAGTTCATCCAGAACCCACTTAGGGTTTTTTTGCCGAGATCCCTTTTAAATTTTGAAGGTTTAATCTAGAACCCGCCCAGAAGTTTCTACAGAGATCCCTTTTAAATTCCAAAGGTTTCTTCTTGAACCCACCAAAGGAGTTCTACCAGGAACCCTTTTATATTCCAAAGGATTCAGCTAGAAACTCACCAATGTGGATCTAACAATATATTTAAGGGTTTCGCCTATAACCCTTGTGTTTTCAAAGGGTTCTGTGGAGAACTATGTTGTGTTCTACAAATGAGACAGATTTTAACGATCTACGTTACAGTCACCAAATTGAGAAAACATCTTTTAACACCCACGCTTTCAACAATTCTTTCTTCAATGAACAGTGTCCTTAATGGATCTCATAACCTTTTACAAAGAACCCTTGACATACCTTATTTTCAAAAAAGGTTCTTCACAAGCAAATGGTTCTGGGTAGAACTTCAACCCTTAAAGAAGAACCTTTTAGGAACCCATAATTCTAAGAGCGTACAGTAGCCCAGAATGGACAAACCAAACGCTGGCTCTTGAAAGGGCCTGTTCTGTTTTTTTGCAGGTTTCACAGCCACCGTAGGTTCTCATATACGACTGGAAAGGAAGGATGAGGCGGTGTGTTTTCAAAAAGTAGTAAAAATAAGATCATAGCTATTATATATTGTTTTTATGTCATAAATTTGTCTGTTATTTTAACACTGACTGACATCATGGACAGGAAATTAGCTTAATGACTGAAAATCTCTTATGCTACGCTACATTTTTGGAAGTCTGTCCACTCCAATGGGACAATGAACTTCAATCCAAACCCCCTCGGTGGCTCTGATGGCAGCAGATTAGCAGATACATTAGAAAACTCAAATTTTTTGATGTTTCTGGCCTGTTTTGACTTTGTTAAGCAGAGCTGGTGTTCATGATTGAATTCAGTAGCTATTCTAATTTCCTCTAATGGCACAATGCCGTATTAAAAGCAACATTTCACTCGAGATTAATTCAGGAGAAATGCCTAAATTGATGATTATTGTGTAGCTATAACTGTGTGTATGTTCTTGTTTTTAAAATCAAAAGAGACTCAGGAGTTCACACTGACTATTTGTTTCTGAAAAAGATAAAAAAAAAAAAAAATCTGATATGCTACCTTAGTTTTCTTCAATTAATAGCCTCGGAAGCTATATTTATATTGTAGTGGATTAATTATACAGCTTGAGTTTGTTTGTGTGTCATTAGTCTGGATGTCACTTAATGGGATGGTTGAGCTAATAGACCAGAATAATAGAGGATGGGTGTGTATCTGTGTTTAAATTGATTTGTGAGTGTGTATGTCAAGACAAAGGCAATTTAGCTTATGTTTAACAGTTTTTTTTTTTTGTAATCAACGTTATTAATGCAACAGAGGTTTGGCTGTGTTATTTTTGTAAGCGTAATGGAACCACGATGGGAGGAAGAAAAAAAAAGCGACAGCCTGATCAGCTGTGAAGGTTAAACACTCATTAAATAAGCTGTGAATTCAGTATGTGTATCTCCAGGTGAACCCATTTCAACAACACTCTGCCGCATACTCCCACTCTATATACATTTATACAGTGGTCTCGGTGAATACTTGATTATGATTGGTTGCAGGGTGTCCATTAATTCCTGATAATGGACACCTACTAAGTTGTTCCAGTGAAACTGTCTGTTCACAGTTTTAAATTAATGCACTGGAATGAGTGAGCAACAGGGATGCAGTCAAAGCCTCCGTTTATAATTTATTGCAATATGTTAACAAGCTAACATATAATTATGACAGTAAGTGACTTCAGCATATTTTTTCAACCTATTTGGAGAGTATGATGACTTTGACGATTGGGATGGAGCTGAAGAAAGGGAAATAGAAAAAGGAGAAACAGCAACAGCACAGACTTTAGTGTCTCGTCCTCAGAACATCACTGGATGATGACAGTAACATACAAGCTGCACAAGTACTCTGCCCATCTGAATTTACTGATACTTTCTATCTCATAAGTGATCATCAATACCTGCCAACACTTTCCCTAGTTTCTCTTTTCACTTTCACTTTATTTAGGCCTGGTTCAGGGTGCAACAGCATGCATTGCACCTTCAGTTTTATATTTTGTACCCTCAGTTGAAATTTGGTAATAAATGCCAAATGCAAGGTGGTTGGTTTGAGGCGCACTGACTGCTAGCTAGTCTTGTTGTAAAGTATACTGTCAAATTACATTTACTGTTTGTCAACCGTACACAGTGTTATTGGATTCTAATCTTGCTAGCATAGTGTTAGCTTTCTGGCTAATAGCTGACCCAAAGAGTCCTGTAAGCTGAGCAGACTAGAAATATCTCCCATTGCCAGGTTGGTAGTAGTTGAGTAGTAGTAGTTTATTCCAGCCCTAGTTAACACTTTCACAGAAAGATAAATAAGTAACAATTGACTGAAAAGGTATAGGCTGAAGCAGTAGCTTATTATACTCACCCTTTTTACATAACATGTTAACTTTTTGCATAACACGCCTCAGTTTTAAGGTGTACAAAACCAAACAAAAGACAAATGGAATACAAACAAAAGGAGCTGAAAACCACCACAGAGACTGAAACAAGGTTCCAAACATTTCATACGCAATAATGTTCACACCTCATTCTTATACTGGTCTACCACCTTATTCTATTTTTTATTTTTTTTACTTGAACTTTGAACACATTCTTGATTCCTCGTCAAAACTGTTCCACGTTTACCTCTTTGACAGATACACATCTTCTTTATATCTGCACGTCAGCAAACATATTTTATGTCAGCTCTGTCTAATTTCAGCAGCTTCTTTATACAGTCTGGAAGTAAATTTTTTCCTGTTTACTGCAGTGGTGAACAGTGTTTCCATTACATAAGAACCTTATGGGATGTTAATGATTCTTCCAGATATTAGTCTAACCCTCTGGTGTTACCACGGAGTTGTGGCTTGTGAAAAACTTTATTTTGATTTCAAAACACACAAAAACAAAAATTAATGGTCTTAATTTTCCTTTCTTTGGCCCGTGACCATGGTATAAATGGTATAATGCCCTTTAAGGTCTCCATAATAAGGAATTAATGGATGATACAGAGGCCAGAACCGTCCGATGTGCAGTGGAGGGCTTTATCTCTTACATAACCACCATCTTCTCTTACTAACCACCAGGCAGCTCCGCTGGAGTAAATGCATCGCTTAAGGGCTCATTTGTTTCTTATTCCCTTCTGTCAGACTTCTTCTCATCTCTAACTTTTTCTCCATGCACAACCAGCCCAGAAACTTTTCTTATTGTGTGCTGCCAACTATAATAAACTTTAATTGTTGTTATTGTCGTTGTGTGTGAAGGCAATTGATTGGAAAATATTTGTTTATACGTTTTGTTCTTCACTTAAACATCAACACGCTCTTACGCCTGACTGATTCAGGCTGGCAAACTGAAAATATATAACGTGACAGTGTTTATTAGTGCTGCTCCTGACTGAACATTTTCCTCGTCGACTACAAGTCATTAGTTAAAGCCAATGGTCGATTTGTCATAGCGTGTTTATGATATTAGTTTAATCGTTTAAATATATATTTTTGGCCCGCTAAGCAAGACACCTGTTCAATGCTTTAAGTTTACTCATATATCACCGCCAATAAACAAAACAAATTGTGCAGCCAAGTTAAATAGTGACGACGCGCAAGTAGATTTCTGACCTGCTTCATGCTTCTTTTCCCCACCTGAACCTGCTGCGTCTTAATCGTCTCCAGAGTCATCGTCCTGTACTTCACCTTGATAATGTTACTATATTCCCGGTTGTCACACTGGCCTCTGTTGATCTCGCCGGCTGTGTCCCAGTCTAACAGTGCTGCTAACTGAGCTAACTAGATAATTTTTACAGTTAACAGCCGTGTGCAGGTGACTACAGTGTTACATGTTATATGGATGTAGCATGATACACGTTTTTGTACATAATCTTACATTTCATATTTGTGATTTCTATTTCTTCTTATATTTTCCATATATTGCTGCTTTTAAATTTATATTGCTATTATATTGTAGAAGACGGCACATATTTCTTTTAGAGCTGTGTAATTGATTATCAATTAATTATTAAATTAATCAGCAACTATTTTGATAATTGATTAATCTGTTTGAGTTTTTTTCTTAGGAAACAAAGTAAAAATTTCCTGATTTCAGTTTCTCAAATGTGAATATTTTTTGTTTTTTCTTACAGTTTATGACTGTAAATTGCATATCTTTTGGTTGTGAGTAAAACAAGACATGTTAGCATGTCATCTTAGCCTTTTTTCACCGTTTTCTGGCATTTTAAAACAGACAACTACTAATCAATTAATTGAGAAAATAATCGACTGATTAATCAACTATGAAAATAAGCATAATTTCTTTACATGCTTCTTATTGCATATATATTATTTGTTTTTATATAGCTCTTTTTACATACTTCTTATTTTCTAGTTTCTATTCTTATAATTGTTCTGTGCTTATATATTTTTCTGCTTTTGAATGTGAGCAACTTATTTCTAATTCTGATTCTGACATGAGAAAAGGTCCGTGCTGCAACAATCCCTCAGGCCTCACAGCAAGGTGCAGCTCCAGAATGAAATTTGAGCGTGTGTGTGTGTGTGTGTGTGTGTGTGTGTGTGTGTGTTTTTTTTTCTGCATCCAACGTTTCATTTAATTTCTTTATCATTACACAGGAAAAGTAACATAATGAAATAAGTTACAACTGAACAGACCTGACTGAGTTAAAACTGATTGACAGCAGGTTTCTGTTCTGCAGCTCATGAAAGACAAAATCACATCACAAAACAGAGACGGTCAACAAAAACAAACAGCAACATGGACATTCAGAAAGGCGAGGACTTAAATGAAGTGGGCAGATATTATGGGTTAAATCGGTGGTTGCAAGTGTGTCCTTCCATCAGGTAGCGCTTTTATGCCTGTTTGAAATGTGTAGCAGAGGTTATTGTTCTAATATAATATGGGATTTCATTCCAGAGTTTGGTGTATGTGTGAAAAAAATTATTTCTGACCATAGCTGTTTTTATAAGCTGGTACTGGGATAAGTGCACGGGCTGATCTGGTGATAGAATGAAAACATGACAAGACTCTTCTCACTGATTAACTGCTTAATAGACTTTCAGGGGGCCGCCTTACTGTTCATTGTAGAATTTTGTCTAAATTATCCCATGAAATTGGTTTCTGAAACAAAATGAGGGGAAAAATACAGCGTGCATTGTTGATTCATGCTCGCTTTTAGAGCTACAATGCCAAGTTTAGTTCAAGCACCTGTTAATGAGATTAATTGAGGAGTTGAGAGTCGGGGCTGCTTAGGACAGATTCCTCTCACAGTGCTACTTGTCCTCATCATCTTAACCGCTCCCCTGTAGCTTGCTGATTGGCTCGCTTGCGTCACTGGGTCTTGTTGACTCAAAGTGGATGCTTTAAATCAGAATTGTGAACATTTAGGACGGTTTTGTGAGGCTTCTCCTCTGCACTCCTCGCTCGCTGTAGTTAGAGACGGTGTGCGATACCTTAGTGGCCACTAGCTAAGTCAATACACCCTCGTCCCTTCTCGTCAATCTCCCCCCTACTCAGGCTCCAGGACAACCGCCATCAACAATCCCTGGTCACTGATCACTGGTCCACAGCAGCACCACCATCCATCCCCTTAGCCCTCTGTCCGTACCTGCTCCGTCCAATAACTATCACCAGCTCATCCACCTCGCCCCTATTTCCCTGTCTTCCCTCCAATCTCTCCTCCCCCAGCAGCCCTCTCCAGAGACAGATCGATTAAGGGTTGCCATGGTATTGATGAGGTGTTGTCGGGGGAGGGCGGAGGTGATTGAAGAGTTATTGATCCAGCGGGTTGTGGTAGAGATGTGATGTCACACCATGGTTTTTTTTTTTGATAGAGTCTCTCCCCTGTGTGCCTCTGATTGTCGGCATCTGTCACATAATAATGATCATGCTTCTCTCTCTCCTCCCTCTCCTTCCTCTCTCTCCCTCTCCTCCCCTCCCTTCCTCTCCTCCTCCCCCCTCCCTCTCTCTCCTCTCCTCTCCTCTCCTCTCCTCTCCTCTCAGCCGAGACATGCTATCAAGCTCTTGTCGGTGTTGAACCAGATGCCTCAGAGACATGGTCCTGATACCTTCTTCAACTTTCCAGGACGCAGTGCAGCGGTGAGACTCACAAATACACAAACACACACACAGGTTTACTTATGTCATGTCATTTTTTGGGACATTGCACAGGGTGACTACTGGTCCTTAAAAAGTCTTAAATTCACATTTATGAATTAGATTAGTCTGCCTCTTAAAAAATGACAGTAGTATTTATATATTTCTCATTTTATTGAAGCACCAATCATAAAAGTTATCATTCGATACTTTTTAATTGCAGGTTTAAATGTCTTTATAATCCAAGTGTCCCAACCAAACAATATTGAACAGTTGGCTTTAAAATTGATTAGTAATTCATAAGGTCCAATTAAGACATAAGGAAATTTAAAATAGTAGATTTCCATTGTGAAAACAGCTGACCTGTGGCTAAATGAGTCATGATGGTAATTACCTATCATAACAAAGCCCTATAAAACTGACAACAACAGAAACACCCACAACAACATACATATTCGAAAAATTCGTCTTTTCAGCCATATGTAAAGTCTGGAATTCTACGTTGCCATTAATGCTCCACTCTGGCTGTAGGACATTTGGTGAACTAGCCAGTTATTGTCATTTTGCACTTACTTATAATTGTAAATGACAGTATTTGTATTCACTCAGTATTCAACTCAATTTTATTTGTATAGCACCAGATCATGACAAAGTTATCTCAGGGTACTTTTCAAATAGTGCAGGTTTAAACTGTACTCTTTATAAATCCAATTGTTCCCACCAAGAGCAAGCACTGAACCGAGTCTGCCTTTATTTTCACATCTGATGTTTAGTTTAATTGCAAAATTGGCATTAAATGACATTAAAAAATCTTAAAAATCAGCCTCAGAAATCAGCCTTTCCCAGTTGTGGACCAGCTTTTATTCCCAATTGGTCTGAAATGTGTCTAGAGAGTAGATTGACAACACACACACACACACCACACACACACACCACACACACACACACACACACACACACACACACACCTGAGCATCATTCTCCAAAAATTCGTCTTTGTGCACCCAAATTGCTAAACAGTCCTTCACGGCATCCTTCGATGCAGTCAGCACATCTTAATTGGCACTTTGCTCCGACAGTGCGAGGAGTTGAATGATGAAAAGGAGGTAATGACTGACTGACTAACATATGATCACTACAAACATTGGCAAGAGATGATCTGATGTGTGTATCCTCCCCCAGGCCATTGCATTGCCGCCAATTGCCAAATGGCCTTACCAGAACGGATTCACTATCAACACCTGGTTCAGACAGGATCCACTCAACAACATCAACGTGGATAAAGACAAACCGTACCTTTATTGGTAAGTAGAACACCTTTTATCTGGTCTATTACATAATAAAAAACAATTCCTGGTATTAGGATGCTGGGACTGAAAACATCACCACGTCATAAAACATGAAAGTACTTTTTTTGATCCTCTCTTCAATACTTCAGCGCTATGAGAATCTTTCTATTGGCCATAAATCTTTCGTTTCTTTGATCGTTCTGTTGGCCTGATGGCATCACGTCGATATTTTTGCCAGCGCCGTTACAGAGGCGTTTAATAGAAGAAAAGGAATAAAAAAAACATCAGTGGTAAACATCTGTTTTTTTTGTCAGTCCCTCAGGATCACAGAGGAATGCTTTCTTTGTAGACTCTCCATTTTCAAAACGTCACAGAGAAAAGCTTGTAAAAGATGCAGCTTCTCTACTGGAAGTAGTCCTTAATGCAGCACAGCTATAAGAACATTTTTTTCTAAGAAGTGAGATTTACTTCTTGTTGACTATACAAAGTGTCTCTCTTGCTTCTGTTTTTACTATTGATCCAAGAAAAAAAAAAAAAGCACAGAGCTGAAAAAAGCAGGTTCAGGCCGGTTTCTTCTGCGTGTCAAAAGGTATTCTGGTTAAAGCAAAAAGAAACTAACTGAAGTGAACATGAATGAAGCAGGTTGAAGGAGAGTGCACTGTGCTTAATGAGAATGTAAGAGAAAGCACTCAGTAGACTGCAGGCTTCTGCTCAGGCCTAATAATTTCCCACATTACTTGTCAACACTGTGCAGGGAAAGTGATAGAATACCTATGTACAGGTGAGCGAGGTTTGGTCTGCTGAATGAATTCTAGGGTTGCCATGATCAAAAGGGTTGTTTCTTTTAGGCAATTTTAGGTGTTGGTTTTTTATGATATAAATAAAGCCAAGGTCAGAGCATCAGAACCATGAACAACTGCAGCGTTGCTTTGTCTGTCAATTACTTTTTCTTGTGAAACAATAGTAGTTTACCCCATCAAATGTCAGAAAATAGTCAATCAAGCCCACGACAAAAGCCAAAAGTGATGTTTTCAAATTGTCAAGAGTCCAAAACCCAAAGACTGTCACTTTACAATGATGTAAAACAAAGAAAAGCAGCAAATTCTCACATTTGAAAAGCTCTAACCAGATCATGCCTGGCATTTTTAGTTGATAAATGAATTAAGCACCAATTTCGAGGCTGAAAATCTAAGCCAGCTTGTAAGTCCCAAAAGTTGCAGTTCCTAAACAGGCCACTTGAGGCAGTCTCCATAGACCACCTTATTAAAATGCCAACTTCACAGCAGAGATAAACATGTTTATAGTCTGGAACAAAACTGTTTTGGTTTCTATAGCTAATATCCCCTTCATGACAGCTGTACTGGGGCTGATTTTTTTCCCCCACAGTTTTGTTTATTGTGAATTTCAGGGCATACATAAAACAATATTTAATAATAATAGAAATGATGATGGCCTGGGGCTGAATTTTTGTAAAACTCATCCATTTAAGTTATATGAAAGCTTAAGCATTATGCAGTAATAAAGCTACTATAAGGAACTTTAATATTTTGTTGATTTTCGAGGCCCCTGTGGACAAAAGTGGTAGTGTTTCTGCTGCCATAACCAAAACTCAAAATATAACATCAAAAATAAAACGATCTGAATAAAAATCTCTTCCTGCTTTATTGTAACTGGCTAACATACAACTCATTGTAACTTTGCCTGGGAAAATGTAAACACGGGCTCGTTTCAGACTCATTTAGCCGATCTTCTCATGGAAGGTCTCTTAAACTTTTGTAGGTCATACAGAGGCATCGGACTGTTTCATAACCAGTTAAAATCTCCTTGTAGTAGTTTTAAGGGCCTTTCTGCTTTGACTGACAAGTGGGTGCTGTCACAGATGGCTAGCCACCAGGTTGCAGCTTTATTTGTTTGCCTCAGCTCCACCCACGCTCCAGATCTTTGCCCATTTTTGGATTAGCCGGGAGTTAACTGGAGTCAGGCACTGCCTTTTTTGTTTCCATTACTAAGATGTTTTTGTCATACTTAAAAAAAATGCAAACAACAGTTCTGCAATTATTGGACACAAACCCTGTAATAATACCCCTGATGAAAACTGTATGTGGTGAAAACTTGAGCTTTGTCACGTAACTGATAATAAATGTCCCTTGAGAACTCGTCAGTCTGCTCTACTGTGTTTACCAAGAGTGAAATATTGTTGAACAAGTTAGTCTTTTCTGGATGAGGAATATCAGTGAATTGCAACATATAATCCTTCACAAATACACACATACAATACATTTCTTTAAATAGGATTGTGCTTTTATTTCATAAAAAAAAAAATTAGATAAAATAATTTTGCGGGCTGGATTATGCCCGAAATGGCCGCTTGGGCCGCCACTTTGAAACCTCTTCTTCAAAAACTGTTTTTCTGATTTAAAGTGATCTAAATCCAGTTCGAGTTCTGTAGGTAAGAAAATCCACATGCTTTTTATGGAAAGAGCTGGTGTAAAATGCAGTAATTCAGCTAAAAGTAAGAAAAAGAAGAATTTCTGAACCAGTCTTCTCTTTTCTGCAGCTTCACTCTGAACAAAAAAAAATCAGCTTTATTTTTATTCAGAATTTACAGAAGTTTTTTTTTTTTTTATAGAGGATCACCAGATGATAAACATATAACTCATCAGGCTGAATGACACGGACAGGAAGTTAATAAATAAACAGATAATGAATTAGAACATAACTTTAAATGTCAAGGCACTCCATTATGAGTGTACTGCTGGGTGGATTCTTTCTCTTCGTGCAGCTCTGGACCTCACTGGCCTCGACGTTAGTGTTGTAAGTGCATGCCGTTAGCCACTATGAAGCTTCATTAGCTATGACCTTTTCTTTAATTGAACTCCTTTACTCCTCTGCTTGTCTTCCTCCCTCCACCTCTTCACTCCGAACAGAAAGGTTTTGCTGAAGAATTAGGGAGCTAGTCGTCGACAGAAAGGATGACATACACTCGTACATTCTCCGGATACCATCGCAGAGACAAGCTCTGATCAGGAAAAGTGTCAGGATGTAATCCTGTTGCCTTAGTAACCGTTTGTCAGGTTGTCATGGCAAGTGAGGAGCGAGAGAGGGAGGGGGGTACCCTCCTCTCCTCTGGCCCGGGTCTTATCATCCTCCCCCAGATGCAGCTGCTACTCCAGCCGCCTGTCTGATAGAGGCCTCCACAGCTGCAGTAAGGCCGCGATAACACACTGTGTGCACTCCTGAGGTGTAGCAGGGATTCACTCGAGACGGATTTATATCTGCTTTCTGGCTCTGCTGTGTGTGTGAACCTTCTGGGCCTGTTTGAGGAGTGAAATGTGTCTTGTTGTTTTGTGAAGAAGCTTAACTGTTGGACTGTTTTTTTTTTTCTGTGGAGGTTATGAGTGCAGGAAGACAAAAATGATGGGAGAAAAATGGAGGAAAGGGGATTAGTCATGTTTTTCCACAAACCTGTGATCTGAGATTCCTGTCTGCTTCTGAAAATCCTACTTTTTATGACTGGTAACGCCTTAAATAATGTTAAATGTGAGTGTGAAATGTGCCCTGCTTGTGGTGGTGGAAAGTAACTAACTACATTTACTCAAGTGCAGTACTTTAGTACAATTTGAGGTAGCTGCACTTAATTTGAGTACTTTAATTTTATGCTGCTTTATACTTCCACTCCACCACATTTCAGAAGGAAATATTGAACTTTCTACTCCACCACATTTATTTGACAGTTAGAGTTAGGAGTTATGTTTAAGATTAATACTTTACACAAGAGATATTAATGATTAATCATAAAAAATGTATTAATTTATAATTAACCTATAGTCTAGAAATGGCTGTAATCACGCCCTATTTGACATTGTTTTTAGAGAGAAAGAAAAGAAAACAAAGAGAAAAATCTGACAGTGAGTGTTCTAATTGAATGTTACCATTTTTCGGTAAAGAAAAATGCTCAAAATTTGCAATCCTGCTTTACATACTGCATAATATAACAAGCTCAGGGTTCAACTATAAGGATTGCCTACTTGACCGGTGCGAGTAGAATGCCATGTCAGGCAAGTAAATCTGGCAACTCAACTTGCCTGACCTCTCAGGAAAAAAAAGAATTAAACTATTAGATTATTTTGACAGTCAGTTAATCATTTAAGCTTTTTTTCATGCAGAAAAAGCTGTTTTCAGACTCTCACGTGGAGATTTCTCATGTTTTTTTGTTTATTATCACATCAAAGTGAATATCTTTGGGTTTTAGACTGATAAAACAAGATATTTAAAGACATCACCACTGACTTTGAGAAACTGAGTCATTTTTCACTATTTTCTGACATTGTATAGACATTGTTGCCCACATGACGATTAACTTTTAAGTTTAGTCTTTCTTTAAAAAATGACTTTCGGCATTTGGGCAAGTGAAAAAAACAAAACAAAACACTGAATTAACACTGAACCCTGAAGCTTTACAGTATACCAGTGGTTTCAAACCACCAAATAGGCGTTTTTTCCCTCTCAATGTTTCACATGGTTTTATTTCAATAAATGTACAAATTATCTAATATCTCACCAAAAACATGAGAGGAAAAAGTCCTAAATGTAACAGATTTGTGTATCACACCTTTGGTTTTCAATTATTTCCTCTCTCATTAACCATCTCATGACCCCTGTATATAAAACTGAGTATATAAAGTATTTCAAACTAGCTTCACCTCCAGCAGCTGAAACAGTAACATGTTACTTTGATATTGATGCTTCAGCATTAATATGTCATCATCTAATGATGACATATATAATAATGTATCAGCTACAGGGGTCAAGTCAGTACTTGTATTTAATACTTTAATTACACTTTGCTGCTACTTATGTACTTTTACTGAAGAAGGATTTTTCATGCAGGACTTTTACTTGCACCAGAGTATTTTTTCATTGCTGCACTGGTACTTTTATTTAAGTGAAGGATCTAAATACTTCTTCCAGCACTTCCTGCTTGTATTTTGATTTCTTTTTTGCACAATTTTATCTGTGAAAAATGGCTGACTTCCTTTGGTGTAGTTGACCTTTTGAAGTGTCCCTGGTAGCTTGCAGAAAGAAAAACATTGAATTGTTTACAATGAAGCTGATCTGACAAATCAAACCAGACAACATGAAATGTAAATTATTTGACAGATGTTTTCTTTTACTTTTAAATATTTTTTTTGTTTTACTGGTTCAAAAACATTAAGTCATTTACTTTCACTGAAACCTAATCAAACATGTGTAATGGAATATGTATAATTTATTCGCATAATTTATTCATAACTCAAATGTTGTTCCATTCATTAAGATTTGCCATAATTGACTTTAATTTAGAGCTCTCATTTTATAACATAACAAACTGAAATGAGTTACTTTTTCTGATTCTCTTGCAGTTTTCGCACCAGTAAAGGAATTGGTTACTCCGCTCACTTTGTGGGAAACTGTCTCATCGTGACATCGTTGAAGTCAAAAGGAAAAGGCTTCCAGCACTGTGTGAAATATGATTTCCAACCTCGCAAGGTAAAAAAAAAAAAAACAAAAAAAAAACCCCACACACAAACACACAGCATGCAACCAAATAACTGAATAATTTGTAGTCAGTGCAGAGTTTGGTAAATCTGTGCCACTTGTTAGATGAGACAGCATCAGGAGTGTTGCTGCTCTCTTCTCCTATCTTGCACTCGCTCAGAGTGTTGATGAGTGTAGATAAGGTCTGTCAATTAAGTCCTGCACACTGCCGCTCTCCCGCACCGTCAGCATTCTGCTGCTGTCCTCAACACAAACGCAAACCCTTGCATGCACACATAAACACACACACATTCACTTGATGAGATGGCCTTCCACAGATTTTGCTGACCCAGTGGAATCCCTGCACTGCCTAACAAAGTTCCCAGTGGTTCCATTTGATCAATTTATAAGTCACCATGTCTCACAACATTTTGTCCACCGTGCGCATGTGTTAAGATGTGCGTGAGTGTGTGTGTGTGTGTGTGTGTGCCCTTGCGTGCACATGTGGTATTGTCCACCAGTATGCATACTCCAGCAAAAATTCTAGCTTCACCACCTAACAGCAGCCCAACTCCCCATTTAAGTCTCTCCACCAGGGAACCTGTGTATAATCTTCATTTCACCTAAAGAAGAAGAGAAAAAAAAAAAAAAAGTCGGACCCATACGCGTTAGACAGAAGACAGCAGTCAAAATCACAAGGTCTTTACAAGGATGGAGGCAGACATACAAATTAACTTCGTTTCTCTGGAACAAAACAGACAGAGGCAAGGCTCTAAAAAGGCTAAAAAGACTGAGCAACAAAAATCAGGGCTCTAAATTCAAGGCTAAACAAGAGTGGGTTCAGGTGTTGCTGGGGCGACTTCTCCATCCTCTGTGCTGCTTGTTAGCTCCACTGTCTGCTGCTACCCTCTGTTCAGGCTGACCCATGACCCCCCCCCCCCCCCCAACCCCAATCTGTGGGTGGCTCTAGACACCCAAAAGCTGATCAGGGTGGTGTCTACAAAAGTCTTTGATGAGTCTGGGATCCAAAATGTCATAAAACTCAGACTACCCATTGCACTTGGAAGTACAAGCCTATGGGTTACCAGATGGATGCATTTATTAATCCCTGGTGTTGTGGAAGTCACATTTGTCCAGCTTCAATGCAAGATGTTGGTGCTTCAGCCTCTGGGGCAACATCCAGACGGCATACACATGTTCCTCAAAATTCCTGGACCCAGATGTTATCAAGGTAGACAAGCACAAATCTATTAAGCATATCTCTGAGAATATTATTAACAATGCCTTGTGAGACAGGCGGGGCATTTGGCAATCTCAAAGCCATAATCAGATACTCACAATGGCCACTTGGCGTATTAAAGGCCATTTTATCCTCATCAAGTTATATGGATTGTGCAACTCCATCATAGTGAAACAAGAGGTAAAGGGTAGAGATGCACCAATTCCAATTTTCTTGGCCGATTCCAATGTCTGATTTTTTCCGAATTTGGCCGATTCTGATTTTTAGTCTTTCTAAGAAATATAATTGACAGCATTCATAAACATTTTTGCAACTTTTCCTGTAAAATTAAATTGGATGTTCATAATGAAACACTGACTATTAAATAACTTATATATTTTCTCCAAAAGTGGTCCAGATTACAGCCAGGCTTTATTATATTATTATGTTAATATTATCTACTAGAGGGAACGCGATCCCATGAGATTTTGCAGACGGGATTTCACGTGATCTCGTGTAAAAGCAGATGTAAACAAACCAGAGACTGACGCAGTGCAACAGTTTGCTGTAGTAAAAGACTGACCAGTGAGAAAAACAGAAGCAGAATTAAAATGAATCTGAATGAGAAAATGTTTGAGGAGATCAACACAGGTTCTTTATTCTTCAGTCCTAAAAGAAAATGACTGGAGTTGAAAAACTATAGAACACTGAGTCAGAAGGCCTCTGTACGCAGACCTGGATCGTACTGCTGGGGAGCTGGAATCTGGGGTTTGCAAAATGGAGGATTGTTTGTGGCACCAGGTATAAAAGAAGCATCTAGCAGCCACAATAGTGGTGTGTCTCCAGGAGAAGAGCCTGTAGGTGCAGGTTGAGATGCTCTTAAAGTCTCTAAAACAGTTGTTGTACTGTTCATTTCACTCAAAAGAAGAAGTTGGACCCATATACAGGAGACAGAAGAAGGATGTCAAAATCACAAGGTCTTTCCTTGAAAAGAATGGAGGCAGACGTACAAATTAGTTGAACTTCTCAGGAGCAAAGTAAACAAGGGCAAGGCTCTAAAAACTAAAGAGGCTAGAGAGTACTTGAGAAATTAAGTGATGCAGTTCCCCCATGCAGAATCAAAAAGAAGCACTGAGCAACAAAAACTATTGTTGGGCTTCCATTATCTATGATTTAGGGGATCTGTGTAGTTCCAGGATGTTTCTGTATGAAAACTTTTGAGAATTTTAAAGTTGTAGTACAATTTTGCATCTGGCAAAACTGGCAACTGTATTCTTCAGTGTTCAAGCAGCTACCTTGCGTTAGAAGTTCAGAGGCGATCGGCGGGCGGGGAGATCTCTGATTCCCTGTTATCGTGAAACTTAAGTCCTACACACTCGCCCTTTAACAAGATTGGGTTCAGGTGTTATGTGGACATCTCCTCCATCCTCTGTGCTGCTGGTTAGCTCCACCCTTTCCTGCCCCCTCTGTTCTGGCTGATCCATGACAATGTATATTGTCACCAGGAAAGCTGCTTTCTGATCAACACACACATGAACGTTATTAAGGGTGTGTTAAGGTGAGCAAAGATTTGGAAGAGAATTCTGGCAAATGAATTGAGGTTAACACAGTGTAATCTTCCATGGTAGCAAGCCCTCTTATAGAGAGCTAATGCTGTTAGCAAGCATTCTCAGTATCTAAGTCCTGAATTTTAATTAAGCCAGAAAAAAAACATCTTGATACAACCATGGTAGCTGACTGAAAAAAATCAAAAATGAATCATTGCACAGCAGGAGGCTTGTATCATTGATCTTTGAGTGTTTGAGTTTATGAAATAACAAATTCAAAGGCTTCAGTGGGTCTGCCTTACAGTAGTCTAGTCAATATAATGAATTTGGCTACCAACAGTGCTATGTACAAAATGATAT
Organism: Lutjanus argentimaculatus; assembly: GCA_034769285.1. Lineage (NCBI taxonomy): Eukaryota > Metazoa > Chordata > Actinopteri > Lutjaniformes > Lutjanidae > Lutjanus > Lutjanus argentimaculatus. The sequence goes on along the minus strand of JAWZSL010000004.1, from coordinate 17,236,656 downwards.
ATAAGTATCACTGACAGTTGATACTTTTGCACAGGCAAGGCAAGGCAACACCTTTTACCTTTCAGTCTTGATGTTTGAGTATATTTAGATGGTTAGTTTCGGTACCTTGTATAGCAGCTTCTGTCATTAGTGTGCGTGTGTGTGTGTTGTGAATGGGTGAATGTGTTGTAAAGTGCTTTGAAGGGTCGCAAAACTAGAAAAGTGCTATGTAAATGAAGTCCATTTACCATCATCTTGTCTCTTTTTGTGTTTTTCAGTGGTACATGATCAGCATCGTCCACATTTACAACCGCTGGAGGAACTCCGAGATCCGTTGCTATGTCAACGGTCAGCTGGTCTCCTATGGTGATATGGCGTGGCACGTCAACACCAATGATGTAAGTACACCAATAGAGGCATTGTGTTATTATGCACTGATCTTTATTAAAAACATCTGACCCTTCCTAAGTCTTGACCCTTTTTGGTCCGTTTGTGGTACCAAGGTCAACTTTCTCCTTTCCTGTTCTTAGGTGTTCTTGGTATGTCTATGCCGAAAAGAAAAACAAATTTTTAAGATAGTTTAAAGATGTTGCTTGGGGACCTGTAAAAGTGACATATAGGTTATATAGTCACATGCAAGTTGCTAATGTTAGCCAAATACAAGTAACTTGCTAAGTAATGATTGATGTAGATTAACTAGCAAGTGTTTGCTAACATTAGGTACCAGATATAACTAGCTAGCAAACAATTAATGCAGATTGGCTAGCTAGATGACTAGTGTGTTGCTACAGAGGAAAAACACCAGCTAACTAGCTAGCTAACAACTGATGTAGATCAACTAGTTAACCAGCGTTTTGCTAACGCTAACATAAGACGTTACTACATATATGTCGCTTTACACGTCCCCCAGCAACATCTTTTAAACATCTTCATCCATTCCATCAAAATTTGGTTTTCTTTTCAAGATAGACAAGTCTAGCACACAGAATGTCTAATTACAGGAAACAGGAAAGAAGAAATTTGAGAGAGGATCCAAAAGGCACAGGACATTACATTAAAGAATTCAGAAAAACACACTTTAGGTAATTAAGAAACTGTCATAAATGTAGAAGACAGTGGTACAAGTTATTCAACTGCTTCTCATTAAGACAAGCTTTACTCTCGCTTTATGTTTTCTTTAAATCATATGCTGCTATCAGAAGTTTTGCTCCCAACCTCAGAAATCCAGTATTGGTTTGGCTCTGCTTACACTTCCCTCCTGTCGTGATATTGGCAAACATTTGAGGTTTGCCCTCTGTATTCGTCAGCTGGGGCAGAGTTGCCCTTGGGCCGCGTTCCAGCACAGCTCGCCCAAACTCCAACTTCAAACTTTTCCATTTAGCAGGGGACAGGTAGCCTGACCTCTCAGTGGCAGCCGAGCCTTCATTACACTTCCTTTCTGGGTGGCTCTTGACATTGCTGCAATTACCAGGAGCTGGTGTTATTCTCCGTAAGAAATACCTCGGCCTTGAGGTAAAATGTCTCATAGTTCACACACCTCAGGCTTGTATAAGACTTGTGTAAGCAGAGGAACATCCAGTGAACGAGTGAAAGAACAGGTCTCAAAATGTGCCGATGCTATCAGGGTTTGTTTTGTCCCGAAGGCTGAAGATAAAACTTATTTCATCACTTTGAAGAAGCAGAGGAGTAAAGATTTCATTGTGATAAAGCGTATCAGAGGGATGGTGTAGATGAAAGGCGAGTGGACAGAGAGAATGTAATAGCAGGTGATGGCAAAGTTGTAACAGCGAGTAGAAATAAGCAGTTATCAAAAGTTCATCTCTTCTTCTCTATGCACTGTTCATTACTGCAGAACACCATGAACCCATGAGCAGAGATGGAAAATTAATTATTAATTAACTCTTGAGACAATCAACAAGATTTCCTAATGTGTACTGACACTGAAAAAAACACAATCTTTAAAAGAGGAATTGTGGCCGGTTCAACAAAGCCAGACTAATGTTTTAAGGTGAAAACAGAAAAGGACGCTTTTGTCCTCCTCGCTGAATCATGTTTAAATGACTCATGTTAAACATTTCAGTTTCATGAGTTACCAATCCCTCTGTGTAATAAAGATCTAAAATGTGAAATGTTTGATATGATAGCTAACTTTTCTTGTGTTCTGCCTTTTTTCAGAGCTATGACAAGTGTTTCCTGGGCTCATCAGAGACAGCGGACGCTAACAGGGTGTTTTGTGGTCAGTTGGGAGCCATTTACGTATTCAGTGAAGCTCTCAACCCAGCTCAGATCTTTGCCATTCACCAACTCGGCCCAGGATACAAGGTGAGACAGCTCCCACATAGTACCTTATCGCCCACTGTACTGAATATTCTCTGTGTGTTTTACGGCGCATCGATGTCATGCACTGCTTGGCAGGCAGAATATCCTGTCAACCTGAGGATTGCATTCACAGTGTTACTTAATGCTGTCTTTGCCCGTTCACATTGTCAGCTAGAAGTAGTTGCGGCCATCGATCATTCTTGTGCTGTCATTTGCAAAAATAGCTCATATATGGTGCCAGGAAGCCCTTGTGGTATAAAGAGTGAGGTTTTTATTGTTAGTTAATGTATACCATAGGTTTCACATCCCGTGGGCCCTCTCTTCAAGAGCATTAATGCAGTTAGAATGAAGTCTGCACACTTGGAGTGGCAGAAGCCAGACTTTTCAAACATATATCCAGCACTTTTATCTAAACCATTTATCCTTTACTGTTAGATAAATATATCGCTGTTTATCCATTGTTTTTTTTTTTTATTTAGCTATCTATTGCAACCATTTATCCCTTATTTTTAGCTACATAGTAATATATCAGGCTTTATATGTTACTTTCAGCTCTTTCACCATTTGGCCAACATATAATTCAACTTTTTATCTACTGTTAGCTAACTATTTCATCATGCATCCTTTACTTTTAGTAGGATTAGGAAGATACACTTATTTCCCGGTTCAGTATTATCACTGATTTGATATATGTTGTGATTTTGAGTATTGCAATTCTACAAGTATTGTGATTTGATATTATGATTTAGTGTGATTTTTTCATTGCTGTTATTGTTGTTGCTTTTGTGCCACTAGACCATGTGAAATTGTTGAATCATACACCTCTAATGACTTTATATTATGGGTCATATTTCCAAAAACAATGCACATCACATGTCAGTCAATCTTAGAGTTTTATCATTATATTATTTATTCTATTTGTAAATAAAATGGATCTCTTTGTTAAGATAATATTATTGTAATCACAATGCTAATTTCCTTTAGCTCCTTAATAGGAGTTCCCATTATGTGTTAGCATCAAGCTAATGGACCAAACGGCTAGTACTTATATAAAGGATAAATCAATTCAGCAACCCAAAAATTGATTCAGGAGTCGTTAAAGAAAAGAATCACACTGCTTAAGACTTATTTTTTTCTTTTACAACCGTTTATCCACTGTTAGCTAAATATTTTAAACATTTCATTCCTTACTTTTAGCTATCCATCACTTTTAGCTAACTATTACTTAATCCTGACTAGGGACTGTAAACTTGATCATTCAGCCGGCACTCGTCAGGTCATGCTTTTATCTGTGTTTAGAATGTACATGAGACAGCCTGTATCCATGACAACTGTCTCACTTCACTTGTCGCCAGTCAACTAGCTTGCAAATGAAAAAGAAGAAGTTATTAATTGTGACTGCTGAGGAGAGAAATCCCCACCTTTTTGGGAAGTTTCTTTCTAATTATCAGCCCAGGAAAAAGATTTGAATGAACGTAGCACGTCGATCAAATTTAAAATGAATCATTTTGGCAGTTGTTACATACCAATTAATACATGGTGAGGGAAATTTAAAGTGCCATCATATGGTTACTCTTTCAATCATAATATTTCAGTGTTCATGTTGGTCCCCTGTCTTTACGTTCACCATCATTGTGCCATACAGTCCTAACAACAGTGGTGTTGCCATTTTTGGCTATTATTTAGAATTTCGGACAGGGTATATGCCAGAGTTACTCAACTTGCTTTTCTTTGTGGGCAAAGTGACAATAACATTATCAGATAAAATGAATAAACATTAAAAGGCCCATAACTATTTTTTCTTCGAAAAACTTTTTTTTTTTGCAGACTACACTTAATAATTTATTAAGAAAACTGACTCTATTTAGATGAAAGCACAGCAAGCGATCAGTTGGAACCTCTTCTATCATGCAGTCACTGAAATTTGTGAATGATTAATAGAAAAATGATAAAACATTAACTGCTCCTAACAGGGACAGAAGCTCTTTTAGTATGAAATACAAATTTATAGGATCAGAATTATCCTTGTGTCTGTGTAACTTTTGCTCCTCTTCAGCTAATAGTTGTCTCCTGCTGCGTAGCCTCCCTAATTTAGGATTCTTCAGTCAGGATGCTGCTGTAATTGCTAAATTCTTTTCTAAAAAAAGAGTGTATGTGTGAAACATGGCTGTGATAACAAAAATCCTAAATGTCATCGTAACTGATTTAAGATTTCAGACTGAGGAAGTTTCTGTAATGAGGCCCCTGTTCCATTTAGTGTAACATTTAGTGTGTCTTTCCAGTGAACCAGCACGCAAAATAGCAGCATCCTGACTCTGTTTGACCTGAATGGAACAGAAGCTTAATTATTATCATTTGTAACACCTGTGTTTACCCCACTATTTCATGTCAAAATGGCTTACTGGCTACACCCACTTAAATAGCACACTCAAACTTTTTCTAAAGTTCACACGCAGTTTCTCAGGAGGTTAGAGAAACACATTCCTGCAAATAAATAAAAACGCCATATAAAGCTAAAATAGATGAAGCGGATTGAGATTAAAGGGGCACAATGAAAAGTAAATTACTGCACTGTCACTAAATGCCCTTCGGGAAATCACAGATTGATGTTTGGAATTTGCAGTTCGGAAGTTTGCACGGGTGTATTTTGCCTTTAAACCCAGAGTCTAGACGCAGAACTTTGTGTTCCTGTGGTAATAAAAATTATTCAAATGAGGCTTCACAATGTTGGGTGTTGAGCACTGATAGCTTTAGAAATCACCATCTCTGCCTTTTGGCCTGGCTATCGGTGACAGCTGAGATGTCGCAACACCTTGCCAGCTGTCTGCTTCTTGTTTTGGCAGACTTGTGCGCCTCGGGCTACTTACAGCTTGTTTATGAAGGTGTCCAAAGCTGTCAAGATTTCCGCACTATGAGGCTGCACAGATATCTGAGGCTGCTGATGTGTGTGAACAGCTGCTGGTATTTCAGCAGCTCCTTAGAAAATAGGGTGCATACTGAGTCAGAAATGTGTTTTTTGCTACCAAGACTACACTCTTAGAAATAATGGTTCCACGGGGATTCCTCCTAAAGGCTTGAGGCTCTACCCAGAACCATTTGCTTATGAAGACCCTTTTTTAAGAAACGGTTTGTCAGTGGTCTTTTGTATGACTAAGGGTTCCACTAAGAACCATTTTTATCTGGAGAACCCTTCTTGAAAGAAAGTGTTGTTCAAGGACTGTTAAAATCCTTGAAGAACATTTCCATCAAGCATTCTTTGTGCCATTATATACAAGGGTTCTTGGCAAAACCCCCTTGATGGATTTGAAACAAAACCCTTGGAAGGTAAAGGGGTTCTTGGTAGAACCCCCTGAGTGATTTCTAGATAAAACAATTGAAATATAAAAGGTTCATGGTAAATCCCCCTGAGTGACTCCTTGATGAAACCCTTGGAATTTAAAGCAGTTCTAAGTAGAACCCCCTGAGTGGGTTCTAGACAAAACCATTGGAATATAAAAAGGTTCTCAGTAGAATCTCCTGAATAGTTTTTAGATAAAACCCTTGGAAAGTAAAGGGGTTCCCTGTAGAATCCGCTGGGTGGGCACAAAATGAAACCCTTGGAATATAAAAAGGTTTTCGGTAGAATTCCCTGATTGGGCTCTAATTAAAGGCCTTGGAAGATAAAAGGCTCTCGGTAGAGCCCCCTGGGTGGACACCCTAACAAGGTGGGAAAGGTTCTAGATAGCACCCCCAGAGAGGGTTCTGTGTGGAGCCATTTTACCACAGAAGAGTTCTCCTTTAGAACTTCTTATAGGGGGTCCTGGGTGAAACTTCTTACATATGGTTCTAGGTATAACCCTTTATTTTGGGCTCTAGGTAGAACTCGCTGAAAAGGTTCTAAGTGCAACCTTTTTAAAAGGTTCTACTATGAACCAAATAGGGTTCTCGTATGGGGACAAGGCAAAGAGCTCTTCATGGTTCTAGTAAGCACCTTGTTTTCTAAGCGTGTAAGGTGTGACTGGTGGAGAAACATATTGGCAACATGCAGAGAGCACGCAGATTGCATGAGGTGAAGATTTGTCTCACATATGAGCTCTGAATCATACATCTGAGTTTCACGCTTTTCTCTCAATGTCCCTCAAACTGTTTTTCTCACATCATATAGCATGAGGCACGTTTTCGTCAACAGTTCTCACTCCTAATGATCACATGCTTCGGGTTTGCGGTTTTCTCGACCATGAATACTGATTCGTCTCTCTGACACAGCCCACAGTTTCTTGGGGCTGATCAGTCAGATGATTGCCTCTCTGCATGGCACAGAATGGGCTTCTCGGATGCCCAGAAGAGACCATTAAATGGCTCAGTTGTTTCAAAGCCGCAGGCCCCGGTGCTGGTATTGTAATGATGAGTGCGCTGGTTTTTTTCGGTCGGCTAAAGTAAGGACGCCAGCGGGACTCAGCTTGTGTCACACAGCTTCCTGTCTTAATGTGAAAATAGGCCGGCCCTTCTTCTCATGACTTCACTCAGATGCTGATGTGTAAAGATGACAAGCTGCTCCTGGGCTACTGCCTAATCGCCGTTGAACAGAGCTGTATCTATGTACAGTATGATGTACAGTGTGTATATGTGTGTGTGTGTGTGTGCGTAGCCTCTTGGTCTCAGCCATTGTCAGTGTTACTGTTCGGTAATGAGGAGCAAAAAGCAGACAGACACTCTGCTCGCTCTGCTAAACAAGCCTTCAGCACAGTGAGAGTGTTCAAGGTCTTCTCGCTCGACGTGCCTCATGATGGCCGACATGCTGCGTGTACTGAATGTCTGTATGTGTGTGCAGTTCAGTTCTTCCATGCTCATGTAATGACAGGAAGAAGATGGAACATAACATCTTGTTTTTCTGTGTGGGGTACGGTGGAAAGAAAGCTCCAGTATTTGTTTTTTGTTTTTTTTGTCTTTGTGTGTGTGTGAGTGTGTGTTCTGTGTGTGTCCTATCACTCACATGTTGTTGAGTGTGTCGCTGGTTGCTCATCAGGAGTCCAGATGTCCTCATTGCAGAGCACTGCCAACAATCTGGCCACAACGTAATTAATGGACCGTGTGAGCTTAGCTGGACACCTGTATTGTCATGTCTCAGTGTGAGTGCGTGCTTTTGTGTGCGTGTGTTCCAGAATAGTTTCATTGATGTTTTTTTGTGCATTTCAGAATTGAACTTTGGAGGAATTATATTGCGTATGGCCCAGCACTTGAAATGCGACCTTGTCCCGAGGACCCTTAAAATAGCACCTGGGACACAAACATATGGTGTCTGGGACCATTCTCCTCATGCTTGTGCTCCCAATGTCAACTTCTTCCTGTGAGTGTGTATTAGAGAAGTATATTTAATATGTAAAATGAAAAAAAACCTTCAATTTGGGACAATGGTTGTTTAAGACTGGAACAGCTGAAAGTAGAATTCTGGACAGTTGTGAGGCACTGAGGGAAAAAGTTCAATTCAAGCCCTGGTCAGTCCACTTTACGTGCACCTGGGCTGAAGCGTTACTAATTTTGGAGCAAACCACCTTCACCAGGTGGGAGCAAGATGCAGGACCTTGCTTTTGCTTTTGAGGAGTTATAGCATTTATTCACCGGCAAATATCCTAAACTGTACACACAGCTCACTGCTTTGTTCATACTCATCATCACACACTCTCTCTCTGGACTGCACGTTTCACACACAACCTGCACACTGAGGTGTTCCTTAAAGTGGTTCACTTCATGTATAACACATTGTATTTTTTAAATCTTAAAAATGCATTTTTAAAATCCCTGATGCCTAGGCCTGGTGGGGAATCAACTTAAGCTTGGTGGAGTGATAGTCTTGCAGTTCACTGGTAGAAACCCTCAGGACTTGAACGTTGGTACCGAATATCCTGTAATGATATTTGTTTAAAAGCTTAATTTTTCATGTTGTTTACTTATTATGTGATCAATCTCAGATTTTATTTAGGCAACATTCCTGCATTGAGGTTTGGTATCAGCACTGAAATTTGATGTTTTAAAATCTGTATTGTATATTGTATTTAGTACTGAAAAAAATCAAATGATACTCAACCCTAGATTTGTATTTAAGCTTGTCATGATAACGACCCTCATTGGACAATATGTTTTTCGAGAATTAATTTTGACAAACGATATTGTCATTTTAAGACCATTTTAGGCCAAGTGAAACTCAGACAACAAGAGGACACAAACCACAACAGCAAGATGTGTCTCAGATAATTTGTTTTTACTCTTCGTTCAGCATAGACCATGACTCAACAATATGGATTATCCGCTTGCTTAAGTAAAATGTCATGTCAGGCAAATAAATCTGGCAACTCACTTGTCCAACTGGGCAAGTGGTAAAAAAGAATTAAACTATTTTGATAATCACTTAATCATCAAGTTGTTTTTTGAGAAAAACATGGATTTTTTTTTTTTTTTTTTTCTGTTTATTAACATATTAAACCCGTTATCTTTGGTTTTTGACTGACAAAACAAGACTTTTAAAGAAATCACCTCAGACTTTGAAAAACTGGGATGGACATGTTTCACTATTTTCTGTAATTTTATATACATTGCCCTAGATTGCTAACTTAAGTCTTTGTTGTTATTTGATAACCACTAATAAATAAAACAATTTGTACCTGAATGTTGTTGAATGTTGCACTGACTGGTCTAGCATTTTAATTTCGTTGTACATGTTACAATGACAATAAAGATTCTATTATCTATTATTATCTATTATATTATGTATAGGGGCAAGTAAAAATTGACTTCAGGCAAGAAGATTTCTGACCCACTTGCCTGATCTGACCGATGAAAAAGTGCATTAACTTTAAACCCTGCTGAGGCACTGTGAAAGAAAAAATGCTCATGTGCTGCACTGATGTCTGATAATGGCATCATGTTGGCTGAAATGTTGGTGACATTCTTATATAAACTTTTTTTTTTTAAATTTTGTATAAAAAAACACAACAGGGGGCGGCCCTGTAGCTCAGTTGGTAGAGCATCTGCCCCATGTATGGAGGCTATCAGTCCTCTGCATTGGCCGCTGGCTTGACTCCTGCCTTCGGCCCTTTGCTGCATGTCATCCCCTCTCTCTTCACCTCATTTCCTGTCTACTCTTCAGCTGTCCTATATAATAAAGGCAAAAAGCCCGAAAACATAACTTAAAACAAAAAAAACAACACAACAGGCAATATCGAGATCAGCAGAAAATGCCCATATATTGTACAGTAAGTTGTAATTAATGTAGCAGGCCTGTTTGTGTTTATTAAGATATTTATTTTGCTAATAACCTAAATAATTTGCCAAGTTTTGCAAAAATTTAGTCATATATAAATCATCATGTAGAATGATGTTAATCAGCTCAGTCCTTGTCAGTGTTTAAAGAACATCAGAGAAACACTTTTTGCATTAGTTAAGGTTTATGGTTTTTGAGTTATTTGTTTATTTTGATATGGTTCTTTGGCGAGATGTATTTTTCTTTGTTGTGTGGGAGGGTTGTTTCTGTTGTTTCATTTTTCCTCACTTCTTTTGTTTTATTTTTTTTTTCTCCATTATATCTTTTCATATTACAGTACCTAACCATGTGAGACGTATGCAATTTAAAAAAAAGTGATTATAGGTTTTGAATCTACAACATGTTGATTTAAAATCATTATCAGCTGTTGTAATCGCATTTTGGTTTGCTCAAATTTATAACTGGAGCACACCCATGATAAACACTTGCAGACTTTTGGCCCCCCTGCATATTTTTGTTATTATTTATATTGTTTTGTTTATGTATTTGTATATGTGCTAAATCAAATTAAATCAAATATGCTGGAGAACTCATTCTGAAGAGCTGCAGACAGTGTGGAGATGCTTGGAGGCCCATGCTGAGCTGAATGGATGTGTGTGTAGATGTTTGTGCTGCAGGCCAGTGTCGTATCTGCAGCTGTCAGGTGTGAGTTGTTACTTTCTTTCCTCTGTGTGTGTGTGTGTGTGTGTGTAAGCAGGTGAGGGACATGTGTTTCAGTGCAGCTGTGTAAAGCTTTATGTAAAAATGTTGCCTCCTCTTCACTCCTGCATGTCTCTCCTGCTGCCTGTCGAATGCCTCCGTACATCCCTCAGTACTTTAAAGAGTCAGCAAAGCTCTTTTACACTTTCAGTTACCTGCCTCTATCGTTTAGTGCGGCAACGTAAATACAAGCTCACATCTATACATATGCACAAGTACACACACTCACGCTTCCACAATAAATGAGCTTACATCGCAAAAAATGTGCATCTTAATAAGTGTATTAATTTTCACATTCAGGCTATTCAGTCTTTTTTGCATGCGGAGGACCCACTAACCTTCAAAACAAACCGGAGAGCAATTTATTTGTGTTTGTGATTGATTATCCTTGCATATGGCTGCAGTATTCTGGGTTACTTTTAATGGATAGGCTTTTAACACAGCTGTTTATTAGATATGCTTTGTAACACTGGGTTATCAGCTCTTATATTTCAATAAAGTAATATATTCAGAAAATATAAACATAGACATGCGGTCCTTCCATGTAATTACCATTAATTATTCTTTGAAATAATGTTTTGCATACAAGAATGTGTTTAAAGTGTGCCTTACATTCAAATTATAGGTTACAAGTGAGCTTTTTGTGTCACAAGTGATTCTGATAATTGGAAGGAAGGAGACAATTAAGACTAAGACAGTGCTAGAAAACTGCAGATTTGTATTCAGCCCCTTGGACGGAGATAAGGATGTTACACAGTTTTCTCCAGACGCCTCCATTGTGCAGCGTGCTCTTCACTTCAGTGTGAAATTTTGTGCTGCATGGTTAAAACTGCTCAGGGCACATTTTCTACCTCAGACGTCAGATGAAAGGTTCAGAACAAGACGGGCCTGCAGGTCTGTTAGCAGCCCGGGGCTTTCCTGCGCAGTCGGGCTGAGCAAGGCACCTGGGGACCCCGCCGCTCGGAGGGGAGAGCGCCCCTTGCCTTGAGCTGCTGCAAAAGGGTGGCAGAGCAACTCGCTGGCCTTTCATCTGCAGGGCTTCATGTGTGTATCAGCACTGCTGCAGGATATGTGGACCCACACAGACCTGTGCTGACAGACAGATATAGACATAGATGCAGACACACACACACAAAGTGCAAGCTCCTACAATATCTGCATGGAACAAACACATTTATTGTTATTGATTGTTCTTCCTTAAAGTAGCAGAGAAGAAGAGGATGCCTGTGTCTGTTTAAACATGCCTTACATACAAAACAAATTCTAAGCAGAATTTATACATTATTTAACACACATAACTTGACCAGTATGGACTCTCTTTAAAATACAGTAAATGGCAAGCAGACCAAGATGAAATAATGCCAGAGGCAATCTGGCAAAAAAAAAAAAAAAAATATACAAACATACTCCTCCTCACATGTCCTATACACACTGTTGTTCAGTTTAAAACAGGGCTGTAACTAATGATTATTTACATTGTTGATTAATCTGTCAAGTGTTTTCTTGATTAATCAATTAGTTATTTTTATGTACTTTCTTTTATGCACAGTATGTTGGATGTATGTAATAGGTCAGAGTTTCTTCTAGTCATTACATTATCAATAATTTAATCTTTTTTTCCTAAAAGTGAAATGTTCTCAGTTAAATATGCAGGACAGGGGTTGATAACACTATAACTATTAAGAATTATTTGCAAAGATATGTGTAGCGCTCTGGGATGGCATAATAGTGGGACTCCTAACTTTTTGAGATTTATGTTCCTAGGAGAGATGGGAAGACTTCTCTCTGTATGTAAGGCTTTAAAATCACCATGTTACAATGGTATGTCTTTTTTGTCCAAAACTACAATATATTCAGTTTATTGTCATAGACGAGTAAAGGAAACTGAAATATTCACATTTAAGAAGCCAGAATCAGAGGATTTTGACTTTCATTTTCTTAAAAAAATGACTCAAACTAATGAATTGATCATCAAAATAGTTGACGAGTAATTTTAACAGTTGACAACTAATCAGTTATTCAGTTAATCACTGCATCTCTTGTTTAAAATGATGCATTGTTTTAATTGGTAAATAAATTAGATAAAGATGAATTATCTCAAATTAAGATGGCTTTGACCCTACACGTGATCAATGCAAGCAAGCTTGTGCCACATCTTGCATGTGTTTCGGTCATGTCCCAAGCTGTACAGATTCAGTATCAGTATTTGAAACCCTTTTCTAAAATATGTGGGAAAAGAGTAGACACATCTTAATTAATTTCACTGTTTGGTGTATGGGGGTGGACAGAGACTTGACTCAACTGTTCTGTGTTAAAGTTGTATGTCTTTTGTGATATATATGAAAAATAAAAAAGACCATGGTTAATAAAAACAACACTATAACACACAACTTAAATCCAACCTGGACTCTCAGCATCTTAGGGACAAGGTCATTTTATTTATTGATTGATTTTTTATTTTTTTATTTTTATTTTTATTTTTGAGGGCAGAAAGACAATAAGTAGTCATTATTTTGAGATAATAAGTCATTATTTGAGATAATAAGTCATTACTTTGAGATACAAACACATTGTTGTGAGATATTAACTCATTATAATACAATATTTTAAGTAAGTTTCTCATTATGACTGACATGATCTTTTTTTCCCATCACATTGGTGTAAAAGGGCTTCCATAGAGAGACAGGCCATCCAGCAGCTTAGTGAAGAGGAGACAAGTGTATATAGCACAGATCTAGCAGTTTGTAACGGTTGACAAAGACTCTAGTCTGCAGTGAAAACCACCAAATTTTATCATAACATTCAGGCCTCTGTCCATAGTCTGAGGCTCCCTTTTCTCGTGCTCGTTCTGAGTGCTCTGTCTGCACTGCACGTCATCACAGATAACCAGCCCAGTGGTTTTCAGCGGTTCGTTGCAGGCTTGAAATCTAACCCATCACTGGTTATGTGCTCAGCGTTTCACTTACCCAATCGGAACAAAAGACACCGGTGTGTATTGGCAGGAGAGAGGCAGAGGAGAAAACAAAATGAGCTGGGGCAGTGCAGGTTGAGCATCAAGGCCACTGTGGCTCCAGGGTATATCATTTTTTGCAGGGCATAAGACCAATATCAGGGGGGAGGGGGGCTATGTTGTTCAATTCCTGCTCTGCCTTACATGCATTTTAGTGCAAATGCGTGAGTTTATTTTTCAGTATTACTGCATGAAAAACTAATATCCTGTCGAGGATGAAAATTACAAGGAAAATAGCCAATGATAATGACATTTCATCAGTAAAGATAACGGCTTAGGAGTGCGTGGAAGAGGTTAAAGTTGTTGCTGTGTGCATGAGAAATGTAACATGCGAAAATTGAATAACACAAATGTGTCTGTTTGTGTCAGTATTCTTGTGTTTTTTTGTTGGTGGACTATAAAGAGAGAAGATAAATTTGGAGCTCTGAGTGCCTCTCTCCTACACATCCGCTCCCCCTCTCCATCTCTTATTCTGGGCTAATTGAATTAGTGCCCGGGTTAGCGCTGTGTTCATTAAGCTAATGCTGTGTTGTTTACACGCGGCTCATGCTGCAATTAAGCAGACTCCATTTTGGGTGTTGAACTTGTACACACAGACACAGACTCAGACTTCTCCTGTCATTTGTCTCTGATTCAAAGTTTTGTTTTGTTTTTTCACGCAACCTTTGACTTCTTCTCTTTCCACCTCTGCAGAGCACTTTCAAGTTCAAGTCAGAGAGCGACATCCACCTGGCTGAGCACCACAAGCAGGTGCTGTATGATGGCAAGCTGGCCAGTTCCATCTCCTTCACCTACAACGCCAAAGCGACGGATGCCCAGCTCTGCCTTGAGTCGTCGCCCAGGGAAAACCCCTCCATCTTTGTCCACTCGCCACATGCACTCATGCTGCAGGTCAGTCTGGACAGATTCTTAATCACTAGCCCCGTAACAGACCTCTGAGTCACTGCCACATCCCTTGATTTGCTCACCAGCTCACACATGAATGATTGAAGTGAAATGAAATGGCAGTTCAGTCTGATTATCATACTAGTTTGTCACCGGCTGACTCACACTCGCCTCATTTGTGCATTTGTGAAAAATCTGCAGTATTTATCCTGCTTGAGTACTGTAGACATGGGGTTTACCACAGAAGGACAAGTTAAAAAAAGAAAATACAAAATGCACCTTGTGAAAACAATTGGCTCTGTACCCTGCAATAAAAAACAAATGTCTTGAAGCTTGCAATTTTTTAAAATTTTTGGTGAGACTCTGCTGTTAATTTAACTCACTCTTTTGAGGATATTGCTTGTACAGTATTTGAGCTAATATCTTTCCAAGTGTCCTTCATTCAAGGTTGATCAGGCTCTGCTTTGCTAACGGTCCTTCTTTCTATCTCTTTGTAAAAATTCCTCGTTTGCTCATTGTACAATAATGGACCAGCAATTCAGACAATAATTACACATTTGAAAGTAAGCGAGTGAGTCAAATTTTATTATTTTTGTACAGTTATTTCAATTTAGTAAGGTCAGTGAGTTAAGACAGCTTACAGAGTTACACAGGTGCATACTTGCCAACCTTGACACCTCGAAAATAGGGAGGATTTTCGAAACCAAAGCACATTTGTGTTTCATGAGTTTGTTGAGTTTGTTTCCTTGCATTCTGGTGACTTTTAAAGAATGACAATAACAAAATAATAAGTACACATTTTTTGCAAACAGCAGATGAACTGTGACAGAAAATTTATATTTTATTTGATTTATTTATTTATTTTACACTGTGTGGCCAAACACATAGATTCCTGCAGTTTAACCATTTCTTTTTTAATACGTGGTTATGTCCTTACCTTCAGGGCAGGTCTGTTTAGTAAATTAACATTACATTCAGCAGCAACATAAACACACACACATAGCTGCAACAAGGACAGAGCAGAAACAGCCGACCTCCGTACAATACCACAGCTAACACAGCTTGTGCTGCAGTATAAACTCCCACAAAATGCAACATGAACACAGTTACTGCATCCAACCGACTACTGCTGTTATTTAGTTGGCTTCAAATTCACATACGTTCACACAGTTTCTCGTAAGTGTCCCTCAATATTACAACATCAGTCCAACATTATACCAGCCTGTTGGAATAGTCAGATAAGCAACAGGATGCTAACACCAAATTCAACAGGATAACCAACAAAATAAACACTAAAACAAAAAACACTACAAAACTTACAGCTTTCAATTTTGAGCTTTGGTCACTAACAGCTGGTATTTATCCATGAGCTTGAGCTTGAAATGTTATTGGCAGACACTGAACTAAAATCCACACACATTTTGTCATCAAAAATAAATCTTTATCCTCTCATGTCTTCTGTCCTCTGAGGCTAGGGGCTGATTTAGCAATTTGTGCTGCTTCTCTGAAATGGTATCAATTAGTCTGGAGCCAGTAAATGATAAGTAAATAGCATGTTACTCAGAAATAAAATAAATCAGATCTACATACGTCTCGCCCCCAGCAATATGAATTAAGAAGTGCTTCTCTCCTTGTTTAAGTAGCACTAGCGACTGTGCGACCAGCGAGAATTAGGTCAGGCAAGAGCATAATGACCAACTGACTACAAGGCTTTAACTTTTTCTGAAATTTTAAAATCTGTCATAAATCAGGAGAAATACGGGAGAACTATGACCCCGGGAAGGCAATAATAAACAGAAGAGTCCTGGGAAAATCGGGAAGGTTGACAAGTATGCATGGCTGCCATAAACGGAGTTTGGAAGATTTGAGTTTTGGAATAATTCATGCTTAATACTTCAACATTAAGAAAATGTCTCGTTTGTTCTTTTAAACTTCAAATAGATAAAAATCAGGAACAGCATTCTTAGAAGTACTGGAAATCCTTGAAAACACTTGAATTTTAATGTTTTCAAGGAAGTGCTAGGAAAAATTGTTCTGACTGAATAGTTTTGGTTGTTTTATTGTACAATAACATTTGATTTAATGTGATGAAGAAATTAAAAAGGGCCTAATTATTTTGAGCATATATATATATGTAAGTCAGCGTGCTGGAAAAGCTTAAAAACGCACCTCAAAATTGCTTGAAAAGTGCTTGAATTTGACTTTGGAGAACCATTTGGTTTCTGAGCTTTAATTACCGTTCAAATTGTAGAAATGTTGCATTTGAGACCAGCGGTTGATGTTCTGCTGTATGTCTGCAAATGAAAGTTTAATTTTTAATGGCAGTGAGTGAGTGTGTGATTTTATCTGTACGTCTCTGTGTGTGCATGTATGTACAGTATGTGCCTCTGTTTGCACTAACAGTCCATTTCCGTCCCACAGGATGTGAAGGCCATTGTTACCCACTCCATCCACAGTGCCATCCACTCTATAGGAGGCATCCAGGTCCTGTTCCCTCTCTTCGCTCAGCTGGACTACAAACAGCTCAATGACAGCAGCGTGGACACCACAGTCTGGTGAGTGGTCCACAGATATAAACCCAGTGGTGATATAAACACTTAAAATTATTACTAGTACAGTAAATGGGTGCAAGCATCCAAAAGTGCATGTTTTGTTGTTGAATAAACAACATTTACTGTTGCTGAGTCTGGAGTGGACTCAGAAACAAAGGAGGGAAAGGGAAAAGATTTGAGGCAAAAAAGAGCTTGAGATTAGATTAAGAGAATCTTGTATGTATGAGAATCATCTTCCATTTGAAAGACCAACCTTAGACAATTATGCTGCAGGCTAGAAATAACTGATTATGGGAGCAGGTCATGTAAGTGTGAAAGGAAGAAGAGTTATGCGGTTCTCCCTGGGGCAATGAGTGGCTTTTAGAAAGTCGGAGTGTCTCTGCTCTTCTTGCTCTGCAATCGTCCTGATGCTGCCTTCATCACCTCAGCCTCCAGTGTTTAAAATTTACAGGGATTCATTTGCAAAATTTATGACAGAAATTGTATATAATATGCGTGTGTGTAATCACCTGAAAATAAGAATTGTGTTTTCATATCCTGAGGCTGGCTTTACACTGTGAAACTTTCACGTAACTTTATTTGGTTGAAACTTAGATGAGTTTCATGGTGTAAAACCGTCTGTGACGCACTGAAACTTGAACTTGAAACAGCTGAAAAGTTCTCAACTTTGTGAAACTAGTTTCATGCAACAGCCAATCAAAATGCTGGTAACATATCACATGATGAAATCAAGCTATGATACAGTATCATTCCAACTGATTTTAACCAACAATGGCTTATTATGACTGAAATGTACAAAATAATAAAACAGAAGATGATCTCAAACCTGCCAATACACGTTTTTCCCGAGTTTCTCCCATATTTCATGGCCTTCTCCCAGCGCACGCCCATTTTGTTGTTTCTCCTGGGGAAACTCCTGTAATTTGCATGGCCCTCAAACTTTATTATAAATAATGGTCATACATGGGTCTGTAAGTTTTGTGTGTTTGCCTGACACAGACCCGATGCAGGCTGCAAAAGCATGCATTGTACCCTTAGTTTAGTATTTTGTACTCTCATTAGAAATTTGAATAATAAATGCCTCGCAGAAACTGGTTGGTCTGCCTCATGCACACCAGAAACTGCTGTGCTAGTCGTGGTTAAAAATGACACAGCGTCACGACATGAACACACATCACGACAAATCTGCACCTAAAGACAGATGAGCGTAATTTTCCATCAGGGAGTAACGATCAAATTAAAAATAATGGTGTTTTTTTCAGGTGACTTAATGATGGTAAACACAGTGAACAGCCGTCCGTAACAGCGCTGCACTCTGACATGGCCCTTCTCAGAGGCTGTGGATTTATAAACGCATCAGTCGTGCTACCTTCAGAGATTTCATGAACTGAAGGCGGTTCATCAGAAAGCAACTGTGGACAGCAGATACGCCCAGTACCTGACCCTGTTACTGAAGATAATCCACAAACCTTGTTGTGAGCACTTTCATGCTAGTGGAATGAAAATAGTTCAGTAGATTCTACCATAGACAGAAAGTAGTTCCAACATGAAACTGCTCACAACAAGGTCTGTGGATTGTCTTGAGTAACTGGGTCATTCTTTCTGGAAAGAGACATTGCTGTTGAGTTTTTCAAATGTATTTTTTGGTGCTTTGAGCACCACAAGCCAAGTGCCATCTATGTAATATTCAAGAGAAGGCAGACATCTCTATCTCCAAAACTTGGCAACTCACACCAAAAACTACCAATGTAATTTTTTTTTTGTTGTTTTGTTCTTCTTCTTCCATCTCAGTTTTATATTTTGAACCCCACTGATCACACTGAAGTTGTTACAAGTATAGTGAAACGTGTATTATTGCAGTTTGTTGTATTTAATCTTTTCTTGTTATACTTTATTTTATCTATCATCCTTTTATTTAGTTATTTTCTTGGGGGAGCACATATTTCTCACTTTAAAACGCAATAAACAGTTAAAAACAAAGATGTCCACGCAGCATCACTGCAACATGTGTGTCTGTTGCAGTGCCACTCTGCTGGCGTTCCTGGTGGAGCTGTTGAAGAGCTCAGTGGCCATGCAGGAGCAAATGCTTGGAGGGAAGGGCTTCCTGGTGATTGGATACCTGCTTGAGAAGGTCAGTAAAATGCCTCCACAGTGAATTGTTTGTGTTTACATGTTTGTCTGCATGTTGTTTGGGGAGCAAGGAGGGCAGCCTTGATTTTGTACCCTGACCTCCACTAAACACGTTTATAAAATGGCTCTGGGTTTATAATGCTTATGCAACTACATAGCTTTTTTATACTAGATACATTACATTTTAATCGCCTTTATGCTCATGTTTGTCTGCGGTACATTCAGTGCTATTTATTAGGTGCCACCAATGACGTCTAATACAAATAGTCCTGCCATAAATCCAACCTTCATGACAGTTGTAATGGTTGAAACGGTTGTTGATTCAATTTTATGATCATTCTGGAGGCTGCAGTTTGTGGTGCTCTTGAACTGTATTGCCTTATGGTAATAGGTGTTTCTCCTCTCTGCAATAAACGATCATTTTCATTCTCCATTAATCAGATTATTTTCACAATTAATCAATTAATTGTTCAGTCTATAAAATGTAAAAAAAAAAAAAGGTGAAAAAATGCTCATCACAATTTCCTAGAACCCAAAGTGATGTCAAATTGCTTCTTTTGTCCAATCAGCTGTTCAAAACCCAAACATTCTTCATTTACTATCATAAATTTTTAAAAAAAGCAGCAAGTCCTGACATTGAAAAAGCTGGAACAGCAAATAATTGACATTTTTGCCTGAAAAATGACTGAAGTGATTAATTATCAAAATAGTTAATAATAGCTAATTTTCTTTCATTCAACTCAATTAATCAACTAATTGTTGCAGCTCTAGTTTCTATTATTTTGTCTGCCCTATTTATATGAGGGTAGGCAAAATAACAGGAACAAATATTTTGATTAAGGAAATTTATATAAAGAAGCAACACACACACGCACACACACCAGCGAGGATCACAGAACAAAATCGATTTCTGTATAACAACAAAGTTAATGCTAGCTGTGCTAACATAGTGTGAAGTACACAGTTAACTTCAACAAAAAGCGCAATGAAAAGGCAGTTACTACTTTGGTTATTTAGTAGCTTCAAATGAGGCTTAACATTTACACAGTTTCTCTTGACCGTCCCTCATTATTACAACATTAGTCCAACATCACCCCTGCCTGTGGTAATAGCCACATTAGCAACATGCTAGTGCCAAATTCAAAAGGATAACTTACAAAATAAACACTACAAAAAGATAAAGTAAAATCCATACGCACGATGTCATCAAAAAATCAATTCATTGTTTCGTCTATCAAATGTAAAATAGACTCTTCATTTACTATCATAAATGACAAAGAAAAACAGCAAATAATTTCTTTTTTTAAATAAATAATAAAATATAAAAATATAATCAAATATATAAAATAGTTAGAGTGCCCCTATGTTTGAAAAAACTCAACAAAAGTGCCCTCTTGGACGGCCCTGTGGTAGATAAACATGATAAAGTGCCCTATAGAGTGCCCTTCCAGTGGACGAAATGTGATAAATTGCCCTCTAGAGCAGCATTTTCCACTCTCCCATCCTAGGGGCCCATTGCCCTGCATGTTCTAGAAGTTTCCCTTCTCCAATACACCAGATTCAAAGGATCAGCTCATTGTGAAGCCACTGCAGAAGCCTGAAAACTACCTGTCCATTTGAATCAGGTGTGTTAGAGCAGGGAAACATCTCAGACATGCAGGGTAGTGGGCCCCAAGGACCAGGTTTGGGAAACGCTGCTCTGGAGTGCCATTCCTGTCAAAAAAACATGATAAAGTACATCTTGACTTTCGCTGTGCTGGTACCCCACTGCATACAGCCCTTTTTTTCCACCCCTGCCCCTCAGACAGCCTGAGTCCACCAGTGAATTAATCAACTAATTGTTGCAGCTGCAGTTTCTATTATTTTGTCTGCCCCATTTATATGAGGGTAGGCAAAACAACAGAAACATTTCTCTGTATAATGCAGTGTAGTTCAGCAGCACCCAAACTGCATCCCCAAAAGTCATCACACAGTTGAATCAACACCTCTCTGAAACAACAAAAAGATATATATTAATTTAGTTTTGTTCTTCTGACTGCAGCTGGAGGTAACAGTGTGCCACAAATGTGCAAAAAGATGATTTGAAAGACGGAGAAAGAGACAGTGATACCATGAATTACATCACAGACTTGGTTGCTGGTGTAAATGAATGACTTGACACCTTTTGGCAGCTGTTAACAAAGGAACCTAAAATAATCGACGCAAAGCTGAACACAGCAGGTTATTTGAAGAGCTTTACCATACTGAACTCATTCAACTTGTGTGTTGTCAGTGTCACTAAAATGTCAAACAGTAACCATGGCAAACTACACACTGACTGTGCTGTATGCATGTACTTATCTCTTGTAACAGACTAAAGGAGCTCTTAGTGAGATGTCTTCATTATAAAACACAAGAGGAAGATATAAATAATATGTTTGCTTGGAAACTACTGGAAACATTTCTATATGTATGTATACATATAGAAATGTACACATACATACACTCTTAGAAATAAAAATGCCAACTAGGGAACCTTAAAGTGTTCTTTGCCTTGTCCCCATAGGAGACCCTTTTTGGTTCAAGGTAGAACCTTTTATAAAGGTTCCACTTGGAAGCCTTTCAGAGGGTCCTACCTAGAACCCAACATAAAGGTTTATACATAGAACCATCTGTGAAAGGTTTCACCCAGAACCCCTATTGAGAGGTTCTACAGAGAACACTTCTATGGTCTAATGGTTCCACTCAAAAACTACAGAGCAACCGAGAACCTTTTTATACTCCAAGGGTTTTATCTAGAACCCACTCAGGGGGTTCTTCTGAGAACCTTTTTATACTCCAAGAGTTTTACCAAGAATGCACTCAGGGTTCTATGGAGAACCTTTATATATTCCAAGCGTTTTATCTAGAACTCCCTCGGGGGTTCTACTGAGGACACTTTATATTATGGTACAAAGAACCCTTGACAAAAGGATCTCAACAATCCTTGAAGAACTGTTTCTTCCCAATAGGATTCTTTGGATGAAAATGGCTCTTAATGGAAACCATAGTATTACAGAGAACAGCTGACAAACCCTTACTTCAAATAAGGATTCTTCGAAAGGTTCTGACTAGAACCTCATCCCTTAAAGAAGAACCCTTTTGGAATGTTTATTTCTACGAGTGTAGCTCACTGCCTGATCCTACTGCACTCAGCTCAGCCTTTTATATCACCATACAAAACTGACATATCTGTCTAATCTGTCTTGTTTAAACTATATGAAGACATAAAGACAGACTTTTAGTGAAAAATCAAAAAAGAGATTTGTATAACCATGTAGTCTGGTTAAATAACAGCATATATTTCCTGTCTTTCCCACAGTCGTCACGAGTCCACATCACCAGGGCGGTACTTGAGCAGTTCTTGTCCTTCGCCAAGTATCTGGATGGTCTACCTCACGGGGCGCCACTGCTCAAACAGCTCTGTGACCATGTCCTCTTCAATGCTGCCATCTGGATACACACCCCTGCCAAGGTCTGTTTATTTGTGTGTATCTACTCAATGTGTTTTGTGTGCGTGTGTGTGTCTGTGTGTCTGTTTGCATGACCTTGCTGCAATGATGGTCTGAATGAGAGAATTAATGGGATGATAGACTGAAAAACAGGTATGACACTGAAAAAAAGCAAAGGAAGGGAGAACATGTTCACTTTTTTCTGAATGCAAGAGAAATTGAGACAAGCAGCATCAAACGAACAAGAGGGAGGACTGACGTCTCAGTTGCCATTGCCCTTTACAATAATATAACAAAGGAGGTTGCAGGACACAGAGGGACGGGCTGGGCTGGCACGTCACGCAAGGAAAGGACAGAACACGCAAGCGAAGGAAACAAAGAGAAAAAGTGACATTTGAAAAGACCCCAGGACAGGAGAGGGATGTGTAGTTCCTCTTTTCCCTCTCACTCTGAACTAGATGTGAGCGTTCCTGGCGTTCCCGCAGGGCCAGTCAGCTCCTGCCTCCATTATTTTCAGAACTTCCTGACTCCCTGTCTTCTCCCCTCTGACCCTGAGATGTGATTGGCTCCTGGGTATAGCAGCACCGCTCTCCAGGGCATGCTGCAGTTAAAGCAGAAGAAATTTGACTGAGACGTTGTTGTTGCTGCTGCTGCTGCTTAGGAGATAAAGAAGGGTGTGAAAGTCAGAATCTAACACAGCAGAAACAAATCAACCGTAGCTAACATTACAGATGTAGTCAACCAAAGAAAATGTTTATGTCTTGAGGGGAGCTCTTGATTTGTGAAACTCTTGAGAGATTTGTACTTTTGTTTCTTCATTGTGCATGTTGTACAAGGTAATAATGTGATGAAGATCTGCTTGGGTTTTGGGGCAAAAAACACTTCAGGGAAAGATAATGATTTGGGTTATAATGATCACTCTCGCAAGATCTTTGGTGGATAGGGGTTCCCTTTCAGACCCAAGCAAAAAAAAATCTGGGACGACTGAAATTCTACCGACTTTTCAACCAATCAGTTGGTTGATCAGACAAAAAAAAATTATAGATTAGAATAGAATAGATAGATAGAATAGATTAACTGAATCAGCCACAGTGAACTGAGTGAACTCTACCTGGTAACCTAAATTGGTGCTAATCAAAGTTAAACAACATTGCCAAGCAAATTAATTCCTGCAGTTTGACCATTTCTTTTTCACATGTTGTTATATTGTTGTTGTCTAAGGGGCATGTCTATCAAGGAAATTTACATAAAGAAGACGATGATGGTCTGAATAAGAGAATTAATGGGGCAATAGACTCCAAGCAGGTATGATCAATGAGAAGTTGGTCAGATAAGAGCATATCGACCAACCAATCGACCAGCCAACCAGAAGGTGTCAGCTCTAGTTGACACATCATGGCAAAACAGTTCAAAGTGGCTCTAATTGAATGCAGTACAAAAAAAGATTGAATGAGTTGCCTGTAAACATTCAGCAGGGTCATAATAAGATCAAGACAAACATAATAAATCTACTGAGTAGCAACACTCAAAAAAAGACTTTAATCCTTTAATCTTACTTCCACTGTACAGTTCTGTCTCCCACTGAGGTTTATTATTTTCCACTTCTCAGGGTATTATTATCACCTTCATTATTGGCAAGAATAGCCTTGGTCATATTCAGGACTTAACGAAACACTTGAAGAAATCACATCTGAACCTCATCTCCCATCTCTTTATAATGTCTCCCTTGCTTCGCAACAAAAATAAAGAGGCTGTCCTCTTTACCAAGCACTTCTACATAATCCTGTCAGAGATGGAGGGATGTTCACTTCGACCTATCGTTGCAGCAGTGCAGCCCAAACTATTTCACCATGATCAAGGAAATTCAGGTCTTTCTGCAGCCGAAACCTGTTGTTAACTGCAGCAGATAAACACATCTGTTCAACCAAAGTGAGATGTAATGTAATGAGGGCCATTCAAGTCGGTGGAGTGCACTCATTCACATTCCGGATGAGCTGCGGTGCGGTATGGTCAGGCCGCTAATTTCATCCGCTTAAGCAGAGCTGCCTTGTTAAGGCTGGTCCTTAGCGTTGTGGTCACCGTAATGAGCTCGGAGATTTGTGATCGTGCAGAGCAGACTCGAATCTGTGTACGGGCGATGCACTCTTTGAAATAAAGGTTCCAGAAGAGTTCTGCCTGAAGGACTGAGGTTCTGCCTAGAACCATTTGCTTATGAAGAACCTTCTTTTGAAGAAAGGATTTGTCAAGAGTCCTTTGGAAGACGAAAGGTTCTATTAAGAGGCCATGTCATCCAAAGAACTCTTTTTGGGAGAAAGAAAGAACCCTTGTCAAGGGTCTTTTGTACCATAATATAAAGGGGTTTCTCGGTAGAGCTCCATGGGTGGGTTCTAGATAAAATCCCTGGGGAATAAAAAAGCTCTCGGTAGAACCCCCTGCGTATGTTATAGATAAAACCCTTGAAATATAAAAAGGCTCTCAATAGAGCCTTCAGATTGGCCTTACCCGCCAACTGTCCCAGTTCTGGTTCAAGCACCCGATTTTTAACGATTCCGACCATTTCCACCAAAAATGAACTGGCTTAGAACCCAAAAAGTTGGTTCCCAGCTAGAACCAAAAAAAGAGAGTTTTCCTTGGGAACCAAAGTGGGCATGTCATAGGTTGTTGTTCACTGTACAACACCTTTTGTTAATGACATCCTTGATTAGAGTTGTTCCACTCAGAACTGGTGGAAACGTGGGCAGGTTCACTAGATAGCACCAGGGTTCCAAGAATCTTAAACAGAACCAGTTCAAGAACTAGAGCTATTTTGGTGGAAAGGGGCCCAGGGAGGGTTCTGGGTGGAACCATTACACCATAGAAGACTTCTCTGTAGAGACGCTCATAGGGATTTCTGGGTGAACACAGACGGGTTCTATGAATAACCCCAAAGGTCGTCTATAGCACCTTTCCTGAGCGTGGAGAGGATCGGTTAGAGGAATATTAAGAGAGGGGAAAAGGAGGCTAACAGATGGAGGCAGTGAAGGAGTGAAGAAGGAAATGAGCAGTTGGAGAGCGCCCTCCTTAAATGTCAGCGCTGCGTACGGAGCTCCTCAGATGTTTGACGGCTTCAGGCGCACAAAGATCAAAAATAAAAGAAAACGTTGGTGCCTTAGCTTGAGGGAAGTTTCCTCTCACTCCCCTGTGGCTGTCTTTTCACAATAAAACAGCCTTGTGTTTGAACACCAGAAACACACACAGATGATTTGTTTCTCCCCGGCAGGTGTCTGACAGTTCGTGTTTGTCCGTCGACCTTTGTGTATGTGCCCGTATCTGCTGTATAAATGTGTGTGTGTCTCTGTGTGTGTCTATACAGGTCCAGCTTTCCCTCTACACATATCTGTCATCGGAGTTCATCGGCACCGCCACCATCTACACCACCATCCGTCGGGTGGGCACCGTCCTGCAGCTGATGCACACTCTGAAGTACTACTACTGGGCCATCAACCCGCTGGAGTGCAGTGGAATCACCCCCAAAGGTCTTGGTACGTTCACACAATTTGCACACAAAGGCTCGCTCACTGTAAGAAGAGAGAAAAAAAGATAAGAAACAGTGAACAAGGAACAAGGACAGTCCCTTTTACACTCCTAATGAACACCACCAGAGATTTGAAGACACTGTTCCTCACCTTGTATCTGTTGTATGTTACATATATGGGACTATAGTGTGTCTATACAGTACATGACGTTACAGCTCTCCATTTCTGTCTCTAATTCTCCCACTTTATTCACTCTATCCCCTCTTCTGCTTTGCCATTTCTGTCTTAATTTGTCTTAAACAGGAGAGTCACCATATTTTTTTCATTTTTCACTCCTTTTTTCAGAGAGAATATATAATATTTTCAGGCAAACAACCTAGAATTAATTTTCACCCAAACTGTCACTTACACCCCTCTGATTCTCACCCCTTCAAAATAAACTTGAGCTGATTCAAATTGATACAGGTTTCATTAAATCAGCATATTTCCTAAAGGGAGCTGGCATCTCTCGATTAGAGCAATTTAAAGATGCAATTGACCCAGACATTACTAGATAAAGGCTTCCATTGATTAATACACAGAGCGCAGAGTTTTTCATTTTTAAATAAGGACTTTCTTGGCCAAGGTCACATTAACGAGGTCAAACACAAGAGGATCTGAACTCCACACTGGCCAAAAATTAGCAATATCTTTCTCCTAAATCTACATTATTTCTGAGTCTATACAATAATCATCACTCTGACACAGTTGTTAAAGATTTCCCTGATTGCTGTAAAAAATAGTGGAGTGCTGTGGAGCCGTGCCAGCTAACAAGTACATTTCACACTTGTCATGACGAAAATGTAGAGGAGGAAGTTTATAGCTACCTGAGAAACATGAGAAGTTATAATACTGTGTTTCCACACTTAAAGACATGACATGAAAGACATGACAGAGGAGATAACTTTGTGTTTTATAGCTTGAAATGATAACACTGATTAAATCATGGTTTAACTTTAAATTGTGTTGCACCAAACTTTAAACCTATCTTAAAAGTAAGAAAGATTAAATTTAAACCTCTCTATTAACCTCAGTTTAGTTTTTACTCTAAACCTAGATTAAATCTAAATAAAGTCTCTTACACCAAAACATTAATCTCCTACTTAAACTGTGATCCAGTATTAACGTTAAACTTACACTACATTGGTTGCACTTTTAAAATGGCTGCCTTTTTGAAATGGATCAAGCAAAATAATCAAGTTCCTCAAAGATTATTAAGGGAGAAGGGACTTTTATGATGCCTCTCTTCTCACTTTTTGCTCCAGTCAATGATCCAGCCAACAGGTTTCTCTCAAAGGAGAAATTGGAGTTTCTCCGCCGAGCCATCATGAGTAAGCCTGCCAGTCTAACATTTTAGCTAGCTAGCAAACAATATAATGTTTTTTGTTGTTTTTGTTTTTTATTTTCCAGCTAACTAACAAACAATCTTTTTAGATAGATAGCTGACAATATAGCTTTAAAAAAAAAA
The DNA here is from genome assembly GCA_034769285.1 of Lutjanus argentimaculatus. Taxonomy (NCBI): domain Eukaryota; kingdom Metazoa; phylum Chordata; class Actinopteri; order Lutjaniformes; family Lutjanidae; genus Lutjanus; species Lutjanus argentimaculatus. Next base: position 17,209,293 of record JAWZSL010000004.1, on the reverse strand, counting down.
TAGCAAACAATATAATGTTTTGTTGTTCTTCTTCTCTTCTTTTCTAAACTTTTTAGATAGCTAGGAAAATATGAAGCGTTGTGTTGAGGAATACAAAGCTGCCAAAAGTCAACTGTTTTCCCCGCTTCTATACTTATTATCTAGGTCCTGACAGTGCTTGAATTAATTTTTTATTTATTTAACTGGGTGTGAGTGATTCCATCTTACATATAAACTCTATTTAATTTCGTTTTACATTCCTAAATTTGGATTTACAAAACTGACATTAGAGTTAACTGTAGAACAGAGCTCTGTCCCAAACCGTTATTAGCACTAACCTTTGATTAAATTAATCTTTGTTGGTGCACTCCTGTCTGAGACAAACTTTTTCCATGAAGTTGAGCTTGTTATCCTAATATTTTGACCAGACTTCCCCTGGAATAGAACTGTTGGTTTCCTTTTTCCATTTATGTTTTATATAGGTGGTTGTTACTATTTTAACCACCTGAAGCCCCCTTTACATTCTTGAAATTCCTTAAAGCCCAATGTGTGTTCAATAGGCACTAATAAAAACCTTTCATGAAAAATTAGCTTTTTAAGATGATCTTAGAGGTTTTAAAATTGTTACATCAGTTTTAGATTTCAGCTGCAAGCAACCACACAAAGACCTAAAGTCAATAATCAATGTGACTGAATGTTTAATGGCTCTGAATGGTGATTCAAACTGGCAGAAACAGACACATAACATGCATTCAGTGGGAGTGAGTGGGTAACTCTCCTTTCCCTTAACAACCACTGTTCACGAGCAGGGCTGAGCAGCTCCGTGGTGCAAATGTTTCTGTGTATCTGAGAGTGAATAAGACCGCTGCACAAAAAGACTCTTTATTCCTTTAAAAAATTGGTTTCTTTAGAAGAAAAACAGCCTGTGTGCGTGAATGAAGCCTGTGTCACAGAAATCTATTTTTATTTTGAACTGAAATGCGTGCACATCTTTTTGTGCTTCCCGTGAAATGCAGCGTATTTGGAAACAAAACTTAAAAAGATTTCAATTATAAAACACATCATATTTTAAATACAAAACAGCAGCAAACCAGATTTTATATTTATTCTTTATAATTCAGCAGAGAACGGTCTTAACACAGCCAGTGTGGCAGCAGCACCAGAGCTTCAGAGAGGTCGGAGCAGGCCTTTCACTTTAATCAACCCCATCTTTTTTGCCCGGGACCCTCCGCTGACGATGAGTGCGCATCCCGGCGTTGCCGTGGCAACAGACAGATTTGATTGGCAGATCCAAGGGAGCTTTTGGAATTTCTAATCAAGTGGCTGTCTGGCTTCTTCTCTGTTTGGTGATATTGCTGTTTGACTGCTGGGATTTATCCCCATAAAGAAGCACTGATAACGGTAGCAATTAGCCTCAGACTCATACTAATGGCTGTTCAAAGCTAAAGGATGAGCTAGCTGTGTTTTAAAAGTCTGTGTGTGTGTGTACTTTACTATACTGTAAGAGTGTGATATGCATTGATGAAATTAATTTGCATAGTAATGGGTAGATAGTTTGAACATATAATGGGCTTTGTGGACAGAAATGTTCTTAACTGTCCTCAGTTTGAAGGAATGAGGCTGAATCCAAGCTGCAGATAAAGATTTTTTTTTTTTTTTTACCCTGCACCTGCTTTGACTCTGGTTAGAAATACAGAGTTCCTCTACAAGATTTCCTTGTGTTTTACAAATAACTCCAGTTTATGTGAATAAAAAATTGCTTTCAGGAGTGTGTGCTGTACCTGATAAAAACACCTCAGGCCTTTTACACTAGGCAGGTGCTTTGCTTTTGTACTGTGCATCTAATTATAATACAACAAAATAGTGATTGAATAGCTTCTATTGTGTGAAAGAAGAGGAAAAAAAAGAATGACATAAAAGTTCTGACAGTATTTATGTTTAATTTATTTATTGCTTTTTCTAAACAGCATCTTTTGTGTCCATTTTTTAGCAGACATTAGCTGAATGTTGATTAGTCAGAGATGTGGCCACCTCCCCATCATCTGGAGTCTATCTGCGTCCTCAGAGTACAAGATGCACCCAGTTTTAACACAACACACCCCTGTGATAACTTTCTGGATAAAATACTTACTTGAACCCAAACCATAGTCTTTTCCTAAAACTAAATAAATTGTTTTTGTGCCTAAACCTAGCTATGTAGTTTTCTGGCTAAATGTAGCCAAAGTGGAACCATTTTGTGTGTCTTATGTAGTACAGTGGGATTTCTAAATTCAAGGTATTTGCTTGAACAGCAGTAAGAACAGACGCTAACAAACCCTTACATGTTTTTCAAGGACACACCTTACCAAAAACGATGCTCTCCTCTTATTCTCCTCAGTTGTAAACACACAATGTCACCGCCCTGATATGAAAGGCTGCCCTAAAGACTTTGGATTGGTTCGGCAGTGCAGGTTTTTTTGTTTAAACTCTGTTTGTTTCCACACAGTTTTAGCAGCAAGAGCTCAGAGATTGTCCTCAGTTTCTGTGACTTGTGAGTATGAATGTAGATTAACAGACGAATGAAAAGAACTTCACTATATTTTTAGATTAAAGCAACAAGAGTTGTTGTGCAGCTCCCAAAGCTGAGTTATTATTAGTTTCAGTTATTTATATTGTTTAAAAATGTTTAGTTTCAATTTAGTTTTTTATTAGTTTCAGAATTACTTACAGCTTTTTTTTTTTTTTAAATTAATGGTGATGGGTGGCACCATCCGGAGCAATATTTTAGAAGTTCAGAACAGGCACCACAATGCAAACATATCGTAGTGAGTCAATTGCTGTCACAAAGTGAGAATTTTTATTTTACTTTAGTTAGTTTTGTAAGTACTCAGCATTCATTCATTGGATCCATTGGATTTCATATTTGGTCTAGTTTTTATTTTTATTTCAGTTAACTAAAATGTTTTTTACACTTAGTTTTTGTTAACCATAATAATCTTGTCCCAAACAAAGAATAAACTCACACACTTACAGTTCCAGTCAAATTATTGAACCAACAGATTATACCAACAGTGTGCAAAACTGTCATAAAAGTCAAAGGTGGCTACTTTGAAGAATCCAGAATATCAAAGAGCAAAAAACTTTTGCACACTTGTCGGTTGACGGGTGCGTAGGAGAAGGAAAGGAGGTAAAAAATAAAAAGGAAAAAGACTCGCTCACTTCCAGTCAAAGATTAAATGTAATGATATTATGTTTAATACCAATAATGTTATTAGATCTTTGAGTGCAGAAGACAGTATGTGAGAGTCTTTTTGCTTTTTAAGAATATAAAATATAAAACATATGTTGCTTTTTTCCCATTTTTTGCTTTACATTATTCCAAATGTAATATTTCTTAGGTTTGGTGTCTCCGGTATTAATCACCAATGTAGAAAAATAATAACAATGAAGATAAAACATTAAATGAGAAGGCAAAAACACCAAATGTGTCTAAGTTCATTAAAAAATAAAACTTCTTCTTGCCTCCTCGCAGGTTGTCATTGTCTGCAGAACAAAACTTTTTTTTCCACAATGACTGGATGAAACTGTGAGTCAGATCAGCATAAAAGGCGCACAAGAGGAAGAAAATTCATTTTAAAAAGTAAAAGACGATAATTAAAGCTGCCCCCGAGAAACGGTTTCCATGAATATATATGCTTTATTAAAATCTTCTTCAAAGAACAGTTGCACCAGGTGCATCCAGGCTCTCGTTTGACACGGCGCTGCTGCGTAACCATGATGGATGGCGAGTGTCGCCACTCCTCCAACGTGTTCCAGCTTGACGAGTAAAGATGATGGATCACAGGGGATCGCTCCAGTGTCATGTTTTGGCTTTGTGAGGAGCAGGTGAACCGGCTGAAACGCCTCCACACTCACATGATTTAAGAGCAGCAGAGCGTGACGAAGATACAGAGGAGACGCTTCGTATCTTCTTCCTCTCACACCCTGCATCTTTTATGTTTCTCTTAGCTGACTTCCGCTGGCTAAGCAGCTACGGGTCAGATATCGGCTTAAATGCTCTGAGAGGTGCATTTCATTGAGCTTACAATAAACACAGTTTGCAGTTGCAGTACTCTCCCCTTTGTAGCTTGCATAAAAATAAGGCGGATTCCAAACGTCCTGACGCAGCAGGGTGTGCAGCGGCGAATGCACACAAGCCGGACATCATAAATGTTTATTGTTGCCTTTTCAAATTAACAAACCTCTGTTGGGAATGTAGAGTGCTGATGAAAACAGGTAGCTTGCAAGGTTTATTGTGTAGTGATAAAGAATGAGGAGTAAAGTAGGGAAGAGAAAGTCAACTTTAACTGTGAGCATTAAAGGAAAAATGCCTCTATTTCTAAAAAGGGTGGGTCTTATATCATTCTTGCTTGATCTGAATCTATTCATCTTTTGGACTATTTGGCACCATATTCCATTAGTCAGATATTTGGCAGCCGTTTTGAGCCGATTCATCACAGCCGTAAGCTTCTAGTGTATCTGACGCACACATTAAACACCTCAAAAATGAATGAAATACAATTACGAGAATGGGAGTGCAGTGCCAACATCTGAGTTGTCAGTTTTCTTCTCAAACAAGTGTTTCTGTGCCATAGTTTCAGATGTAAAAGGGAGATTTGGAGCCTCTTAATGCAGCCATATTTCAGAATGAACAAACACAACAGTTGAAGACAAGAAAATACATCTGTCCGGTGGCTCTTAAAAGGATAGTTTGGATTATTTGAAGCAGGGTTGCATGAGGTACTTATCAAAAGTCTAGTAGTGTATCACCTACACTAGATGAAGGTCGCCATGTTCCACTTTGGAAAAGCAGAGAGGAGCAACAGCGTGGAAGCTAATAGGGGTATCACAATTTCAGTGTTAAATTGAAAATTAATCAAAATGGGCTTTCAATTTCAACAATCGAATTGAAAGGCATAGTCGATGAAGAAAAAAACAACACTTAAGTGACAATACAGGATAGTTTCCCAGCTGTTATATGACCCTTAATTTCATATCGACTTCATCTTGACATCTTTTTAAAGAAGAATTGAAAATATTTAACAGTTGTCAGGGCATAAAACCAGTTATCCAGTGATCATGACTTTATAATCTAACAATGGCATAGCCGTCAGTGTAAATAGAAAAAAATCCAGTTGAATTGTGACCTTAAACTCAAAAGTTATAACGAATCGTGGATGTGGAGAATCATGACACCCTTGGACACTAAGAAAATGTACTGCTGTGGACAGGGTCAGCAGCAAAACTATATTTTAGACACTGAAAAAAAGATCCACCTCAAAGAAAAATCTATATCAGTGTAAGTGTACACTACATTTAGAATATTTTCACCACTTTACTTTGCCATCAGGCAGCCTTTCCCGGTGGGAAACTGCCATTACGCGAGACAAATATCGCTCTCTGCAAACCAACCAAACTCCATAGGCGAAATCAGTAATTATACCTTGCACTAGACAGGAAGTGCTGGTCTACCAACTGCCTTGATATGTTAGTTTGTTTGTGTTATTGTGTGACCTCAGTGTCTTAAAAGAATCGTGCGGATTCACCAAAGTCACAAAATAACACAAGCAAATTAACTGATCACGGCAGCAGTAGTCCAGTAACTCCTGTGCCCTGTGGAGTAAAATTACTGATTTTCCTTAAGGGGTCTGGTTACTTTGCAGTGAGTGATATTTGGCCAACACAATGGCAGTTTCTCACCTGAAAAGGCTGTCTGATGGCAAAGTAAAGCAATGAAAATATTCTAAGTATAGTGTGCACTTAGACTGATATTGATATTTTTGGATGGACCTTTTTCTAAATTGGCTTAAATACCTTTTGTTGCTGACCCTGTCCACTCTGCCTCTCCAAACTGGGGGCGTCCACACTGGCACCTACTGTGGGTAATACACTGACAATGGGAACCTCATACAACCCCACTTCAAATAATCCAAACTATCCCTTTAAATGTGTTATAAAGGTAATTGAGGCCTGTGGCACTTAATGAATCACTGCAAAATGGAGCTGAATGCTTGAAGACGTCACACCTTTTTAGAAAGAGCCGATGACATCAGACTCACATGAGAAATTACTCCCGTTATGCGTCAGATGCTTTTGTGTTTTTAGCTTGATTATTTCTCTGTAGCCCAGCACAGCAAACAAACAGCCCGAGTGCCAGAGCTCTAGAGTAGATACAGTGGATTACAGTGCCTGTTTGGTTTGGATCATTTGGACGATCAATCACATTTTTTGTAAATTGCCATGTCTTTGCTGTAATCAGTTAGATTAGTACAACTATAAAATATCCAGATCGCCGAATTGCCTCTCGAGGTAATGACAGTTTACATTTCAATCATGGAGTGTGTGTCTGTGTCTGTGTGTGTTTGTGCTAACATGTTTTTCTCCGCTCTCCAGGAAGCCTAATAAAACCTAATATCAGTAAACAGTAGGGCTCAGTCAGACTGAGCTGCAAACTTATTTAGCTGATCATTATCGTGCATAAAAATGGATTTTTAACAGGAAATTATTCTTTGTGTGTGTGTGTTTTGTTTGTTTAGACGGACCACGGCCGTCCCAGAAGGAGATCATCTCGCTCAGAGCCTTCATGCTCCTCTTCCTCAAACAACTCATACTGAAGGTACAGCGAAAGAAACGGATTATCTTCATCACATACTTTATATTGCAAGAAATCACTTCTTTCCATTATGTCCTCTGTTGTTTTTCTCCCTCCTGGGGACTGCTGGCTTAATCTGAATTGTGTGTGTCTGTGTGGAGAATTGCATTATAGGTCAGCAGCCTGAATGAAGCACTGGAAGCTTTTGTGTTTGTGTGTGTTTGCATTGATTTCCTTCATTTACGTGTGTGTGTGTGTGTGTGTGTGTGTGTGTGGTGTGTGTGTGTGTGTGTGTGTGGAGGTTGGTGCTGCTTCACGGTTAACATTTATCAACAAAGAACAGGATTAATGAAGTCATCTGAGGTTAATGAGATGTGAAAACACCCATTTTTGAGAATTGGGACAGATCATGTCCTTTGAAATTATTAATACTAACACTCTAATTCCATTTTTTTTTTTTTTTTTTTTTGGTGAAAGTTTATTTTTTAAGGATTTGTATATATGAAATATATGTCGATTATAAAATATTTTGGTCTGCTTTATTATCTTTAGTTTCTAAACTTGCTCTATGCCAGAAAACACCCTTGTCCCAGACAAGAATTCACAACTTTAAACAATTTAAAATGTTGTATACCAGATTTTCCGTCAACACTGATCGATTTTTACAAAAACATGATTTAATGAGGCATCAAAAGGTTTAGCTACACCCTAAGGACCCCTGTGTCACTCACTAAAAAAGGCAGGAATACTGCTCAAGCACTGGTAAGCTTTCTATTTTCAACAAATTTATTAAATAATATTGCTATCAGATGTGTCTTAACCATAAAATGTCAACTCTGTAACTCTTTTATATCAAAGCTTAATAAGAATTATAGTTCAAAAACATGTATCTTGATTAGCATTAGAAGAACATTTAGCAACTTTAAAAAATGAAATGGGTACTCACTATGACTATGCTGTGAAATAAAAAAAAGGTACCATTGGGCAGCTCCTGTCAAATATTATATCATATGGAGTTCACATCTATGTTGACAGAGGTCACATAACTCTCAGTTCTCTTTAATAGTTGAATAATGTGTTTGCAATTAGTATTATATTCATTAAAAATTTGTGGTGGTATAAATTATATTATATGTTATTTATCACTAAGACAAATTACATTATCAGCAGAAATTTTGAGTGGACAACATTATAATAGTAATTATTTCTTCTATAAAAATCAAACCTTTTCATTATACAACTATTTAAATGATTTTGCATTTAATGCAACAAGACCCAACAATGCTGTTTCAAAAGCATGTTTTATAATATAACACTACAACTATTTGTGTGTCTGACGCAGTTGACAAAATTCAAATTCTCAGCCGCAAAAAAATGCTGTTTAATAGAAAAATAAATCACAAGAAGGTTGGCCTGTTATAAGGTTTACTAGCCTAGAGTCTGATCTTTTAAAATGTATTTTCCCAGCATAATTGAAGAGTAAAAATCAGCCCCTCTCAAAATACGCTTTTGTCCCAAATCTCAAGACTGAGTAAAAAACAACAAAGTGTTGCTGAAAGATGCCACGTCTGTGTTTTTTGTTCCACAGGACCGGGGCGTGAAGGAGGACGAGCTGCAGAGCATCCTCAACTACCTACTGACCATGCACGAGGTAAATTCTGCCTGCTGTGTCAGAATAGACACTGTGAGAGAGACAGCGAGAGCGGCTGAGTGCGGCTGGTGGCAAAATGTGCATTATAATTTGTGGGCTGGAGTTATGGTCCACTTAAACGAGCGAGAGTGTGAGTCAGCTTCGGCGCTGTGACAGCATGAAAAATGGCGCAACAATGGACTGAACAGAATGTACTCTTCTGTAACAATTATATCTATTCTTGCTCTGAAATACCACCTGCTCCTCCGCAATCCCCCCTCCTCTCCTCGTCCACCCCTACAACTGTCTCTTTGTCCTCTTAACCCTCTATTCTTCTGTCCCTCTGGGCTTCTTCTTCTTCCTTTATTCACCTGTTCAACTTCACTTTCTTTTCTCCGCAGGATGAGAACATCCACGATGTGCTCCAGCTGTTGGTGGCTCTTATGTCTGAGCACCCAGCGTCCATGATCCCTGCATTCGATCAGAGAAATGGAATAAGGTGAAGCTGCCCACAGTATACACTAAAGCTTTGATGCAACAGCAGCTCCCTTCTGACATGAAAAAGATCTTTCTTTAATAGATATGAAATACTTTTTGAAATACATACATGCTACATTTATCTGCTTCTGCTCAGCAAGCTTGCGCTAAAAGAGTTATAAAAAAGATAATAGATAAGATTTTAGGCCAAAATGTACAGAGCCCCTGAAAACTACACACACCACAAATTTTGACCCTCTAAGGGCGCTGTAGTTTGTCAGTGTATAGTGTTGAAAGCAGATTTATTTAGCAATGTGAAGTCAACAGCTATTGTTTCCACAGAGCCACAGAAATATATGTCTCTAACTATGAGCAAACATGTTGTGTCATGTTAAGCATGCTAAGTCAAGTGGACCCAGTTGTTAAGATATTACTGTGACTGCATATGCTAATTTCCACTAGCACATTCATGGGAATCTCCATTATGTGTTAGCATCCAGCTAACAGACTAAACATTAGTTAATTAAATAAAGAAAAAAACAAGTGTGTAGAATCGGGTAGGTACAATAAGGATAAGTCCCTACCAATATCTAGGGATATAATGTTAGTTAGTGAGGTTAAGTATTCTGACTAAGCACCCGTGCTAATTATAGATCAGACTCTAGGCTATAGCAAAACAATATGTTTTAAACTTTGAAAATTGCGTCTCCCCAATTTATATGGTGTGTGGGATTTTGGTCCACTACTTAACTATAGCCATGGGTCTTTTATTTTGTAATTTATTCCTAAATATTGCTTTAATCTTAGTCAGCACTCCTCTGGCAGCAGCACAGCGTCTCTCCATCTACCTTTCGCCACAGGCAAGAGACTGCCAGCTTTTACTATGCTTGTGGGGACACTCTGTTACTTTTGTTGCTCTGAAACTTTGCGACAACAGGCCACAGGAAAACAGGCAGTTAACACAGACAGAGGACAAGGTTGGGTGGTAGAAAACATAATTGCAGCAGACTTTATTGCGATGAGAAGACGTCACACGGTTCTTTTGGTTCACTCGCCTCAAGTGAACCGACTTCTCCCCCAAATGTGACTTCCAATAGAATTTGATAGGTCATGTAAAATTTAGTTGAGCTACTATCAAATAAAGATCTGAAATATAGCAGAGATTATTTTTATGATTGTGCTCTGCCTTTTATCTGATATTCAGTTTTATGTGTTTTTATATAAGGCTTCTAAAACTATATTTTTCATAGGCTAAGCAATGCTGTCTGAGAATATGCAGTGTTTTGCTGTATTGATTTGAAGCATTAATTAAGGAGAAAAAACTCATAAATTATTCTTTGGTATAAGCAAATTTTTTAACTTTTTTTAAAATTACGATTAATTAACTGATTATATATTTTTGTTTCAACAAGTAAGCAGTACACATATGCAAGAACAAATACACATCAAATTCAATATTAATTACAATATATCCATCCATCGTCTGTAACCACTTATCCTTGACGGGTCGGGGGGGGGGGGGTCTGGAGCCTATCCCAGCTGACACTGGGCGAGAGGCGGGGTACACCCTGGACAAGTCACAAGTTCATCACAGGCCTGACACATAGAGACAAACAACCATTCACATTCACACATACTGGCAATTTAGAGTTATCAGTTAACCTATTGTGCTGCATGTATTTGGATTGTGGGAGGAAGCTGGAGTACCCGGAGAGAACCCACACAGACACGAGGAGAACGTGCAAACTCCACACAGAAAGGTCCTGCCCCAGCCACAAACTCCCCAGCGCCCCCAGCCGACTGGGGGATTTGAACTCAGAACCTTCTGATCTCAGAACCTTGTGCTGTGAGGTGACAGCGCTAACCACTGCACCACCATGCAGTTAAATTATGTAGAGACATTATTTAGCATTAATAGACAAAAATAAGTTGAGCTACGAAAAAAACCTCAATTTTGAAAGGCCATACCTGCACATTTCGTCTTATTGGATATGATTTAGAGACTCTTTAGAAACAAATTTCAAAAGCAGGGAGAGATTTAGACTTATGCATGTAAAACTTCAGTTCTATTGTACTCTGTGTTTTAATAGTGGCAATAATAATGATAATAATAATTACAATAGTTATTTATAGAGCTCTTATAGATAGAAGATAAACCTTTATTAGTACGTCAACTGGGAAATTACGAAGTTAAACAAAGTTGCAAAGTGTTTCATAGAGAGAAAATCAAATAACAAAATAAAAAATAAAATTCATGAAGGGCATTAAAAATTAAACATATTTAATAATTTGTTATACACAATAACACTCTCGTCCTCTGTCTTTATTGCATGATTTGCCTGCTGAGCGAAAATTAAAACTCCTCAGTTTTCTTCCAGAAAGGTTTTGTGCAGCGACAATAACATAAATGCTTCACTGTGTGGTTAAGCCTTGTTTATATGTTCACTTACAATACCAGTATTACATAGACAAAGGGTAGCTCCCAATCAAGCAGTCTGATTTTTCAAAGAAACAGACTCCAGCTGTGCTGTTAAGTCCCCCAAAAGCACAACTACACATGGATGCCTTTTGGGTTGCTATGCTAAATCTTCTGTTGCCAGAGAGCTCGTCAGTAAACTGTTGTGTTTTTTTACTTTTATGTCCGCTGAGTTTACTCCTTTGAAGAAAACGTTCAGTCAGCACACGTGTTTCTAACTCTTAAGGATGTTTACTGAGTACCAGGCAGCAGGTGTTTACGCCTTTCAGCCAACATGTGAGGAATTCTAATCCCGTCATTGATATGTAATCAGCGTGGCTGTGTGTTTGACATGTTACAGGGTGATCTGCAAGCTCCTGGCCTCAAAGAGCGAGAGTATCCGGGTCCAAGCCCTCAAAGTCCTGGGCTACTTCCTCAAGCACCTTGGTCACAAGTGGGTACCTCTTTGTGTCTGTGTTTTCTGTCCACTGTATTCCTTTGTGTGTTGTTAGATGCTCAGTTAACGGTGAATCAGTGAAATAAGGGAGCACTTAAAGCACTTAATCTGTTTTTGTTTTTTTTTGTCACGACTAAAAACTGCATCAGGGCAGTGAGACTAAGAGGCCTCACATTTAGGTCTGAGTGTGAGAAAAAACACTCTGCAGTAAAAAAAAAAAAAACTACAGCAGTGCAGCCTCCAGTGAGCCTTAGAAGGACTGTTTGTTTGTGTGTGTACGCGAAGATAATGTCCTCATCATCAAGTCCAGGCGGAATAATCATTTCGACAGCGTGCACTGGCAGGGAGGTGGAAGCTTGATGAGCAGCAATGAATGCTGGGGGATTTATTCATCCCATGTGACACACACGCCTCTCGCTGCACGACATGGGAGCGAGCTGCCAGCCTGCACCTGAGCCCTGCACCTCCAGTCCCCCACCTACTTAACATCTGCTTGAACCAAACATCCTGTGGAGCTGCCTCTTTAAGTTAACACGTCACCTCGATGCTTTCATGTGAATTATACATATATAAATAATACATTTTATATGGATCCAGACAGTGATTTACACACAATACAGACAGATATTTACACCTGTGAAAGACATTTCAAGTGGAGTTGCAGCAGTAAACTGGTTTTACGATATTTCATGGTGTGAAAATTGACTGTTATCCTAACATGTACACAGTCTTAGGCAGTAATGGATTACATGTAATCGGGGTTATGTAATCAGATTACGAAAAAAATTATGCATCTATAATCAGCCCAGAATTTAATTTAAAAAATGCGTAATTAGATTATGGCTACATGTTCAAGGATTACTTCAGATTAGATTACATTCTTTTGTAATCCAATCCAGTGTTATTGTTACTTGCTATCTGACTACATGTCAAAGTAGTCTGATCCAACCCTGCGTGTACGTTTGCTTATCTACAGTATTGAATTTTACTATATTAGTTTAATCAAAAAATACTAAATTCAAGAATATTAGCTTTATTTTTACAAATATTAAATTGATTAAAAAAAGTGTTTCAAGTTTTGTCTCTTTAAGGTCTCCAGGACATAATAATTTACTCATAATCTGATGATTCATCAGTTTAAAAAAAAGGATAAAAAAAACATGAGGCTTTCTGCTATAATCCTGATTTCAGAGCCACTGACTGTTTCATGGCATTATTGATCTCATAGATTAAAACAAAACCAATGTCACGTCTAATGAACCTGCGTTTTAGATGTTATTTTGTAAGAAACTGCTTTCCATTTCCCCTTGGTGAGGGTTTGTAGCCGTCCTTGACAAATAACATTCTCTGCAGTGTTACTGTTTATATTACTCTCACTTTATACATATACAATTTGTACAATTTGTTTTTTTTAACTGATCACCTGCCTCTCTTGGCTGAGACTGATAAGATAGCCAATGATTTCACATTTTTGTATTTTAAAAAGAAGTTCATATAACTTGTAGTTTATGCACACCTGAGGGTAAGACAGGCTGAGCCGCAGTGAGCGAAGATGGATGATTTAATATTCCACAGCTCTGACCGAACAGATCTGACTATGACAACAAAATAAGAAGAGCAGTTCTGACTCTTCAAATGTTCATTTTTTTCTAGTGAAATATAGTCAAATATGCTTTTGTTTTGAAAGAGCATTTTGCCTAAGAATCCAAATTAAATTCTGTGACATAATCTGTCAAATCAGATATTATTATAACATATTTATCAGCTATGATTTCGTTATTGGAATCATTTATAATAATTTAAATTCCTAATATGCAAGTATGCGTTTAGCCCCTTGCTCTTGTATGTGATTGAAAGCAGAATGAAACTGCATCACAGGTGCTTCAACAGGACTGCAGGCAACACCTTTACCATCAACACTGACTGGACATCCACATGAAAAGTGCAGAAGTTTCAAAAACTGTCAACTGCCATAGAAACCTTGCAGAAGAATAAAGCAACAAATGCAATCACATTCACTGTGAAAAATCAAGATTCTTGGATTCTTGGTTGTAACATAGCAGTTATACAGCTGAAAACACAGAGAAAGATGTGAAAAGAAAATGAAAATGGAGCCAGTAATATATCTTAAGTATCAGGAAGAATATGTTTTAATGGGATTTACCTCGACAAGCTGACGCTGTTCCCTTTTATATCGAAAATGTTTTGCGCTGGTCCTGGGGAACTTGGCTGAAAAAATATTTCAGAGGAGATATATTACTGAAAAACCTTTGAGAGCCACTGAGTTAGACCACAAATTAGGCTGCTGTGGATGAGATTTATGCTGCTCTGTTTCTCTTGGACTTACAACAGTCCAAAAAAACTGATGAAGATCTGATAGTTACTCTGACATTTAATTCAAGATTTAAGAGTAAGTGTGTGTGTTTCTAATCTCAGTCATGGTGATGTCTTATTATGACTATGTTTATTCAACGCAATGTGTTTATAGTTTATTTATTTTATATACGTGTGCATTTTTCATTTAATTTGTTCAAATGGACAAGAAGGTTGGAGCTGTATGTCAAAAACAATTCACACTCACTGTAAAATGTAATTATTATTCTGTTAGAATAGAGAGTAAAATTAGAAACTCATTAAACTGCCTGAAAAACTAATTAAAACATGATAATGGGAGCTAAATGATTTGTTAGGAATATACATGAATAGATATTGTGCAAACTTTGCTTCACTTCTTGTTTCTAATGACCTGCTTACAGTTAGGGATATACAGAAGCTTTTTGAGCATTATTCATTAAAAAAAAATGCTCAAAGTTAGTCAACCCTGATTTTTCAGCCTCTCAAGTTAAAAGCCTCTTAGACACACAATTTTCACCCACTGGCAAGGTTAATAGCCAAACTTAATCATTTGCAGCCACATGAACGTTGCCCCAGCGACTCCTGCAGTGTTCTGCTAATGCTTCTGGTTAATTTCTCTTGTTGGTATTCATTTCTCGTCCTCGTTGCTCCCATCATGGCTGACAAGGCCACATGGTGCCACCTGCCAATATCAGATCATCATCAGGCCGGTGACAATCAATGTCAATTTCAACTGTCAGAAACTCTGTAATGAATGGCATGCTGTGTGTGTGTGCGTGTGTGTGTGTTTCCCTGCAGGAGGAAGGTAGAGATCATGCACACACACAGTCTGTTCACACTGCTGGGGGAGCGGCTGATGATGCACACCAACACCGTCTCTATCACCACCTACAACACTCTGTATGAGGTAAGTGACACACTGCAATGTCACTATAGCAACGTACATGAAGCGATGCCCTTTTTAGTCTGCTTTGACTTGTTAGAATTCAAATCACCGTCTCCACAGTTAAAGGGATAGTTCAGATTATTTGACAATTCAGTATGTATTGCAATTCAGTGTACAGGGATTGTGGTTCAGTATCACAATTTTTTGTGATTCTTTTTTCTTTTTTAACACTAGACCACGGAAAAAAAGTTTAATCATACACGTCTAGAAACTGTATATCATGAGTCATTTTTCTAAAAACAATGCACATCACATGTCAGTCAGTCTTTCTGAGTTTTATTTCAGCTGCATTATTGCTATACTGCATTTATAAACACAGGTAATAAAATACTTTTTGAAGTGAACTTTAGCTGTTCCTGCTCTTCAAACTGGTGCCATAAGAAAATAATTAAAAAATATATAGATGTTAGGCCAAAATGAACAGAGCTCCTCAAAACTCACACAAAGAGCCTTTAAATTAGCACCATTCACATATGACATTGAACTCTGAAACCTGTGAATTTTGAGCTTGATTTTGACCCTTTGAGGTTGCTGTAGCTGCTCAGTCTGGAGCATTGAAGCCAGAGTAATAGTTTAAATTAGAAATATGAAGTCAGCGACAATTAGTTTGCACAAAGCAGAGGAAATATATGCCTAAAAGTCTGAACTCACATGTTGTTTTATGTTAAGCATGTGAAGTAAAGTGGATCTAATTTAAGTTAGCATGTCAAAGGGAATTCTCATTATATGTTAGCATTGAGCTAACAGACTAAGCACTAGTTATTTGTCCATTAAAAAAAGACTGAGCAGACAAAAAATCAATTCAAGAATCATTAAAGAAAAGAATACTCAAGATACTTAAGAGGATAGATTTAACCCTAACCTTTTTCTCCCACCCATATTATGTACAATAAATACCAGTCCAGGCCCGTTCCTATGGGGCTGCAGAAGCACACATTGCACCCTCAGTTTAATGTTCTGCACCCTCAGTTGAAACCTTAAAAATAGACGTCAAGGTGTGAGGCAGAAGGTCATGCATCGTGGTGTCCACAGCTGCTAGTGTATGCATACAGACTCGCTCCATGCGCACCTACTATTTTTCTGTATGTGCAGCAGTGCAACACACAAAAGGGCTAGGTGAAGTTGATGTTAGATCAGCAGCTGTTATGATTATTAAATACTGTCTCAGCCAGTCACATCACAGGTCTCACAGCTCTGAAACAGCTGAGCCAATCACAGTTAAACATGATAACAAGATCAGCAAACGGAAAGCTTTACCCCAGAAAAGATCTGGATGGTTCAGAGCATCATGACATGAACACATGCACCCTAATACAGATGGAGTATGACTTTCAGTCATGTAGTTATAACAACAATAGAAATAAAACATAAAGAAATTGAAGTGCCTGCTGGCTCATGGCTGATGACCTGCAGCCAACACAATGGCACCCTTAGAGGTGCGTCAGGCAGAAATGCCCAGCAGGCACATCCGTCTGTGCTTACAGCTGGTGATGATTACATGGAACCAACACTGTTTTAGCAGTAATTCTATTGTATCTCACCACATACATGGTCACATAGTTTAGAAATTACTGTTACACAACAGCATTTGTACTACAGTATTTCAAGGGTAAAACATGAGCTACTTTTGCAATAATAACATGTTATAACCAACCAGTGATGTGTGTTGAGGTTTATATGGTTATACTATAGCAGCCTGGTATTGTTTTCAGGTAATTTAATGAAGGTAAACTGCACCCTGACACAGCACTTCTCAGAGGTTGGACATTTATCAACATATCATTGGTGTCGAGTATAGTCTGATCACCAGGGGACAACGCTCTGACACTTTACATACTAGTGCACCACAACTAATTTCAGATACACCCTCAATTATTTTGTTCTGGAAGCGGGTCTGTGGCGGTCGGTGGAGTTCCAGCACAGAAAGTAAGAAATTAACTGCTGTGGACGGGTCAGCAATGAAAGGTATTTTTGCCACTTAAAAAAAGGTCTGCCTAAAAAACTCAATATCAATCAATTTCAGTGTACACTATATTTAGAATATTTTCTCCATTTTACTTTGCTGTCAGACAGCCTTTTGTGACAGGAAACCGCAGTTATATAAGCCAAATATTGCTCTTTCCAAACCAACCAAACTCCAGAGGCAAAATCAGTAATTTTACCTGGCAGAACACAGGAGCTGCTTGACCACGGCTGCCTCAGTATATTAGTTTGTGTGTGTTATTTTGTGACTTTGATTAATGTGAACAATCCCTCCAAATTACCGAAGTCACACAATAACACAGAGAGAGGCAGCGGTAGACCAACAACAATCATGTTCTGTAAGGTAAAATGACTGATTTCGCCAATGGAGTTTGGTTGGTTTGGAGAAAGCGATATTTGGCTTGTATAACTGTGTTTTCTGGTCAGAAAAGGCAGCCTGGAGGCAAAGTTAAAGGATGAGAATATTCTAAATATAGTGTGTACTTAAACTGATATACTTTTTTGTTTTTTTTATAGATGGACCTTTTTTACGTGGCTAAAATTCCTTTTGTTGCTGACCCTGTCCACAGCAGTGCATTTCTTTGCTTCCGTGCTCATACTCCTCTCTGCTTCTGCCATCTACTGTATTAATACACGGACTATTGATTAGTGCTTCATCCCCTACATCAAATAATCTGAAATGTCCCTTTAATTGATGGCCGTTAATCTTCTGCCTGTACAGATTCTGACAGAGCAGGTCTGCACTCAGGTGGTTCACAAGCCGCACCCTGAGCCCGACTCCACTGTTAAGATCCAGAATCCCAGTAAGTACAAAAACACAGTAGCTCGAATCTGTCTGTCTGTCGCTTTGTGTTCTTTGGTCTGCCAATAATGCAGAGTTGTTTTTAATGCGCAAAAAAACAAACAACAAAGCCTGAATTCAGAAGCCGACACTGCTGCCATCTCCCACTTATTGATCTGCCTCGTACTCTCCTGTCCCTCTCATTTTGTCTCGCTCTCATTCAAAATACTTTTTATATATATTTGCCTCTCCTACTCTCTAATCTCCTTCTTCCACTTCCCCTTCCTCTCCCCATTACCTGATTTTTTACCTCCCACCCAGTGATTTTAAAGGTAGTGGCCACCCTGCTGAAGAACTCCTCTCCCAGTGCCGAGCTGATGGAAGTCAGAAGACTCTTTCTTTCTGACATGATAAAACTCTTCAGTAACAGCCGCGAAAATCGGCGGTAAGAGCACGCAAATGACTATACTTACATTCACTCAACTACAAGCCATTTGCTTCTTACGGTGATTGTTACATTTTGATATTAAGCTAATGCTGCATTTGTGGTTTTTTACCAGCTGCCTGCTGCAGTGCTCTGTGTGGCAGGACTGGATGTTCTCCCTCGGATACATCAACCCCAAGAACCCCGAGGAGCAGAAAATAACAGAGATGGTGTACAACATCTTTAGGATCCTGCTGTACCATGCCATCAAATACGAGTGGGGAGGGTGGAGGGTCTGGGTTGACACCCTGTCCATCGCACACTCCAAGGTGAGAACTGGAGTCATACTTTTCGGGAAAACTGTTTTAATCACATTGTTGATAAATAGCTGCTGTACAATACTTCACATTACTAGACTTAACATTCTTTTTAGTGGTATATTTCTCTTAGATATCTGGATAAATGGACAGACAAAGATTGTAATTCATCCACAGTGGTCAGATTTTGGTTTAAGAATGAAAGAGCAAAGGTTTTTTTTTTCGATACGCACCATACTGCACAGGAAATCCTTTAAAGAGCGACTTGATCTGTGTGTTTTTTCCCAGATTTTTTCAAATGGAAACTCCCACTCAGCTGTTATTAAAAAGTAGTGACATAAGCAGGCCTGGAATTTCATCATTTTAGGGGCAAGGCCACTACAAATTACAAACTCAGAGTTCATGCACACTTTTCCCTGACTAATTGCTGGAGTTTGAAGATTGGGAGTCAGGGGGAGTAACATCACATTTTTTAACATTAATGTTTTAAACATCAGGCTATAATAATGGTTCATAGCACTTCTTAGGCCACTGGGTCAGCTAAGTCAACATAATTATAAACAAGCAATGTATAACATTGCTTGTTGAGTTTCTTTTCTTTAATTTATGAAACTGTAAACTGTCATAAGTAATCTGGTTTTCCAGCAGTTCACAAAAGGCTAGAACTCAAACCGAATACTGGTGATGTGCCAGTGTTTCACTTGATGTTGCCCAACAAGAATTTAGAATCTCACAGAAAAACAATGTAGTTTAAATGTTGACAGGATAGAGGCAGAGGATATTATTAAGTTAGCAGAATAAAATGTTAACCCTTCCCCACAATAAACAAAAAAACAAAACAAAACAACCGGCGATGAACTCAGCCAGTCGCTGATAGCCAGTACATCCATCCAAACCCACTGGCAGTTGTAGGAAGACTGAGCATGTACCAATCTGCTCCCATTGGTTAATGTTCACTTATTGTAGTAACACTTGTGGTCCCGCAGAGTGAGTGACTGTACATATTCAAGAGGAGCTCATATTTTCTTCAGCCGTTGTTAACAAACAAGTCAACAAAACTAGCCATGTTTTGGGAATTGTTTTGCCTTCACCTAAGTTCTGCCCACAAATAACAGCATAAGGTTTACCAATGGAAGAGGGGTTTATAAGATGATGACACTGGATACAGGGTGGACTTTTCCTTTAACACACTATGAGTTTTCTGATGCATGCACACGCAGTCGAATGTTATGCTCCTGCGTCTGATGTAATTATTGTTAAAAATATTATATTGACTGATACTGAATATGTCAATGTGGCTGATGTTGGTAGAGAACATGTTACTTAAAATCTATTGCACCAAAAGTGACCACATACTGCTGATGATATTGATTTCAAGGCATTGATATTTTCAGTGAATCTTTCTCTAAGGCTCAAAATAAACCAGTATTGATTTGTACATTCTGACTATTGTTAATCGTAATTCTTTTCTCAGTGACCTGCAGCGCCCAGAAGGAATATAATGCTGATATATGAATCATGTGATTCAATAGACGTCATCGTTTTCAATACTTATTGCCTCTCTGTTCAGTTCACTGGTGGAAATTTAACTCTATTTTCTCTTGGCGGTGTAAAAGTGAGGAGACGTTATGGATGATGGTCTAATGTCCCTGTTAGGCTACTGTCCCAGTTTTATCCATCAGGCCTTTTGTTCAGATGATCTATGGGCCCCATAAGGATTACCAGGTGGAGAAGTTATTGATGTGAAGTTTAACTATTGGCAGTGCTTGTGTTCCGCTCACCTGATCAATTATCCCCCCACCATCTGTCACAGGTGACCTACGAAGCCCATAAAGAGTACCTGGCTAAGATGTACGAAGAGTACCAGCGGCAGGAGGAGGAGAACATGAAGAAGGGGAAGAAGGGCTCCGTGTCCACCATCTCTGGGCTCTCCGCCACGCCTGCCCCTGTCGTCAACGGCAACCTGGAGATTGACGACAACTCCCAGACACAGACACCTGAGAGCGAGGCCGAGTACAGCGAGGGGGCTGGCGGAGACTCGCGCAACCTCCTCGCCGAAGGTGCCGTGAAACGACCCAACGGAGAGGCCCTGACACCCGGGGAGCAGAGCGCTGGTCCAGGGGTGAGGGTGGAGGTCCACGACCTGCTGGTGGACATTAAAGCAGAGAAGGTGGAGGCCACAGAGGTGAAGCTGGATGACTTGGACTTGTCCCCAGAAGGCCTCAGTGGAGGTGTAGGGGGAGGAAGTGGGGGAGGAATAGAGAATGGACCACTGGTGGAGGTGGATTCTCTCCTGGACAGTGCGTACTGCGCCGTAGTTCAGAACCTAAATGGGAATCTGGCGCCTAAAGATGACACGCCAGGCTCAGGGGTCGGGATGGGCTCAAGCCTGGGGCTCTCAGGAGTCACGCTGGAGGATGATGGGAACATGGGTCCACTCATCACGTTGGCTGACGAGAAGGACAGCGTCCCGAGCAACAACGGATTTCTTTTCAGCAAGGTGAGGTGTTACATGAGGATTACTTAAGAGGATACTTGGGATTATTTGAAGGTGGGAGTATGAGGTATTTATTCATAGTCTGTGTGACTTTTTTTCTACAGTTTAAACTTGGGAATAAAAATGTGTCTTATTTGAGAATAAAATGAAACATTCATTAATGTATTTTAAGTATTTCATCTAAACAAATACAAGCTCTCTAAGTATTTTGTTACAAATCACATCTTATTTTTTCTGCACAGCAAAATGCAAATTGCAAAATACTCAGAAGTAATTAAATATGTGTTTTAAATACATTTAATTGATATGGAGCCCATCATGTGTATTAGCTACAGTAGATGTCAGTTGGCAGCCCCCTGTTTGGAGAACCAGGGGCATCAGCACAGGAGCTAAGAAATGTACTGTTGTGGACAGGGTCAGTAACAAAAGGTTTTTTGGCCACTTAAAAAAGGTCCACCTAAAAAAAAATCAATATCAGTTTAAGTGTACATTTTATTAGAATATTTTCACTGCTTTATTTTGCCGTCAGACAGCCTTTGCTTACGGGAAACTGCCGTTATATGAGCCAAATGTTGTTCCATCAATTCAACCAAAGGCGAAATCAGTAATCCTACCTCGCAAAACACAGTAGTTTGCTGACTGCTGCCTCAATCAATTACTTTGTTTGTGTTATTTTGTAACTTTGGTGAATCTATGTAACTATCCTTAAACACAATAAAAACACAATAACAAAGAACAAACCAATTGATTGAACCAGCAGTAGATCAGCAGCTTCTGTGTTCTGTGAGGTAAAATGACTGATTTTGTCTGTGGAGTTTGGTTTGTTTGGAGAAAGCGATGTTTGGCTCATATAACAGCAGTTTCCAGTCAGAAAAGGCTGTTTGACTCCAATGCAAAGTGGTGGAAATATGCTAAATATTATGTGCACTTAAACTGATATAGATTTTTTTTGGTGAATCTGTTTTTAAGGACTAAAATACCTTTTTTTTTTGCTGACCCTGTCCACAGCAGGGGACTGTTTGCATAATCATGAATCCATGCATATTAAATGAAGGCAAGGTGTTGTGCTATATGTGAGCCATGTTAACAAGGTATTTGAACTTATTTAGCAAAAAAAAAACAACCTTATCAGACACAATGTATTACTTCTTGCAGAGAATTTTGTATTGTTTAAAACATGACTGCAGGTGGACTTGAGTTTTGGAGTTAACCTGAGGTCAGTCGGGCAAGCAGAGAGTGGAGACACACCTTTTTTTTACCTCTACCTCTTTTCCTCTCATTAACGATTCTCACTTGGATTTAATTGACTAACTATAAATTTAGACCCATTTGGACACTCTTTCTTTACCACCTTTTTTGTGTCAGTAAAAAGTTAAACTTTACCAAATGGTCCTGTGGATTTTATCGATGTGGATTAGAACTCGTTCAGAGTAAATCTACAATAGTTAATACACTATTTATAAATACCTCATACAGCCGTACATCAAATAATCACCTAATGACACTACATGTTGTTTTATTTTATCATTCCGTTCACCAGGTTGATGAGAAGCTGCTTCCAGCTCTGGCAGCCACAGACCCCCTTGTACTGCCGAGTCCAGACCAGTCCACTCCCTCCGGCCCGGTCCAGTCTCACTCCACCACCAGCGCCAGTGACGACCTCAGCCTGCTGGCCCACATGACGAGCTGCGGCTCTGACTTAACGCAGACCCAGAGCCACACTTCTGGGGAACTTCCAGAGGACGGGCCCTTTAAGATCCAGAGCCCTCTCGCTGACATCAGCTCCATCGCAGAGGCTGAGAGCCAAACCCAGATCCAGGGAGCATCAAGACCGGATTCCCAGAGGGAGAGGGCACGTCCGGGGCAGAGGGCGAGGCTGCGGGGCTGAAGACTGGAGGAGACACAGCCAGCACCACCTCAGATACAGAGAGGTCGGATGATGGGAAAGACAAGGACACGAAGAAGATCCAGACGACTGCGACCACTCAGGTGTGTTAATCGTGAACAAGTGTCCGATTTTGTTACTGGGTCACTCTAATTGGACTTTATGTGGGCTGCACAAGAGTCTGCAATTGTACCTACTGTATTGGTCTCATGCAGCTACAGCTGTTGTATGTTGTATTTTGAAGAATGAAATCCTTTTCCCTGACTTTCTATCAAAATTATAAAAGATAGTACAGTGCCCATTCAAATGTGCCTGTTCAGAATGGGCTGATTTTTTAGCCTCCAGTATTGGTTTGATATTTTTTTTGCGTCCCCTCGCAATGCTACAATATACACATCATTTAGCTGCAAAGGCTCTCATAAAACAAAGCAGTGTGAATGTCCAGGGCATTTCAAGCAAAAATAGCGTTCAGCTTAATATTAAATGAGAGATTATTAGGGCTCTATCCCTGAAAGTTGAAGATTCAGATCATCAGTCAGAGACTCCTCAGTCAACTGAGACTGTTCCAGTTTTTTTCCCTTTGACAGTCAGTGTGCATTAGAGAAAAATGAAAACAGATAGAAGCTTACAAAAATGCACAGGGAGAACATTTCAGTGTAGAATTAGAAGTATAAATAAGGGGAATCGTGAATAGATTTTTGTATTAGCTGGCGCAGTTATTAAAAACAATCCTCATGACAACACGCCTGGTAGATAACTGATGAGCGTGGGTGAAACGAGTGGTTGATAAACAAGTTTCAGCTCTTGTTTTTTTTTTTAGCTGCGTCATTGTACACAGAGCAATGCAACAGCACGACAGGCTGAAAACGTTGTAAACCGAGTCTCAAAATCACCAAAAATCACAAAACTAACTGTGATGAAAGCGTAGAAAAGTGAAGGAAACGGAGAGCGGGTGACACGCTGTCAGACACTGCAGTGTGTCATCTGTGCTGCACACTCTGTCGTGTGCTGGGATTTTAAACCTGAACTATGAGCAGCAGGATGCACAATTTTACCTTCCCTGATTGTGTGGAAATCTGATGTTTTCACATTACAGATGATGGAGACAGGCATTAAAACTGAGTCTTACTGGTAGTACATACTCATGTTGGCTGTTATAAGAGTTTAGTGCGTGTAACAAATCATCTAATATTCATTTTGGAACGAAATCCAATTTGAAAATTCTGAGCCGGGCACAGGCCTAATAATAAATATCAATTTCATAATTGTTCCTCACATAGCTCATCTTACTCCTACTCCTGTACTTCTCAATCTCAGTTTAGTATTTTATATCAAGGGTCCAAAATATGGAATTTGTCTTCACAGCAGTTTAAAAGAAATCACTTGTATATTGTTTGTTTTTCTTTTTTTTTTTTTTTTTGTCATTTCTTGTGTTTATTATCTCCTTTATCTTACTCTTCTTATGAAAACTCTAAACCATATCAAATGCATCTACGCTCTTAGTTTGTTAATGGTAAGTTTTGTGTTGTGTCGATTAATGCGTTAATTATTTTCTCAGTTAATCGACTGGTGAAAAATGTTGATCAGTATTTCCCAAAGCTCACTATGATGTCCTCAAATGTTTTTTTGTCCACGAGACAAGGAAATTCAGTTTACTGTCATTAAGAAAAATATTCACATTTAAGAAGCTTGAATCTGAGAATTTTGACTTTTTTATCTTAAAAAAATTACTGAAACGGATTAATCGTTGCAGCTCTAAAACTAGTGTAAAAGATGGGTGTTTATTAGATGCATCTTCACATTCCCTTGCAGTTATTGTATATTTTATCTGTTTATTTATCTTGTATGATTTTTCTATATGTGTAAACAAAAAAACAGACAATTAATTGCGCCGCTCCAAGGTTTGAGCAGGTGAACCTTTAGTCACAAGCCTTTGTCTCCACTATTCAGGCCGCCGCTGCCCCAATGTGATTGTGTTGATTAGCGTAAAAAGCTCAGCCGTGGACAATTTGTCTGGACAGAGCAGCAGAGTGACTGCCCACACATAAACTATGTTTCCCTAATAGCTCAGTGAATACACAATCCCAGAGAGTCCTCTGTGCTTTCTCTTATCAAATTGAATTTCATAACTGCATGTATGCCAAGTTTTATAAGAGACTAAGTAGAGATGTACTCTGCTGGCTGACTGAGTCTCTTCCCCCACCGTGTCGCAGGCCCTCCATGGTCGTACTGCAGCCCAGTTGGAGCGGGACCTGCGAGTTGATCTCGGTTTCAGGGGCATGCCCATGACGGAGGAGCAACGCCGGCAGTTCAGCCCAGGCCCGCGTACGACCATGTTCCGCATCCCAGAGTTCAAGTGGTCTCCGATGCACCAGAGGTTGCTCACTGACCTGCTGTTCGCCCTGGAGACTGACGTGCACGTGTGGAGGAGGTGAGTCAGGCTGTTTGAGGTGTGTGTGCACGGTCAGCTTTTCAAACTGGGATCTGGAGACCAACAGGGGTCGTAGGGGGCCCCCACCAAAAGGAGGAATAGAATATTTTAACTTTAACTTCACATTTTTTGGAGTTTGGAACAACAAGGGAATGAATAGGTTTGGGCATTTTTGATTGATTGCAATTAATAGGTATCCCAGTTTAAAAATAATAATAATAATCAGAGAGGATTCCTTAAGAAAAAATCCTCTCAAATTGGGGATCCTTGGTCTAATTTGGAGCTATTGTGTAGTTTGGGAACCCCTGGGTCAGCTGGTTTTTCCGTTAGTTTGCTGTGTGTTTAAAGCCTCCGGAAAATTCAGTTTGAAATAGTAAGAATGCATGTTTGATATCAAAGTTGAGTGTCTTATTAAACATCCACAAAGATCTGAATGAAACATTTATAATTATTAGAAAACCTAGTTTAAAACAAGCAGCTCATTTTGCTATTTAGACCATTTCTGAAGACTGTGTAGGCCTGGCTGATCACATTTGATTGACATCTCCCTGAGGAGTAACAACACAATGTACTGCTGCAGATGGGGTCAGCGCAAATGTATTTTAGCCGCCTAAAACAAATCAATACCACCTCAGATTATACATCTCTTATAGAATAACACATTATATTACTGAAAAAGGAGCAACTCATCAGTATGTCAGGTTACAGTAGAACAAGAGCTCCATATTTTCATGTAGATGTCTTGCCTGTCTGTCAGTTTATAACATAGTCTTTAGTCTTTTCATAGGAGGAAATTTTGGCAGACTTTCGGTAGCACGCTTACAAGGCAAAGCAGTGGTTGCCGCACCAGTGCAGAGGACATCACTGTATTGATAAAGGATATAATCTCAGACTTTAGAAGATCTGTCATGTGGCATGACAATGTTTTAAATATGGATTGAAACTCATTTCTAATGCTTTTTACATGATCATAGTTACAAGACTGTTGTGGATGTGGGTTTAAGGGCTGCAACTAACGATTATTTATTTGTCGTTACTTTCTTGAATAATCGATTAATAGTTGTTTTAAAATGTCAGAAAATTTCAGTTCACTGTTTCCCAAAGCCTAAGATGACGTCCTCAAATGTCTTGTTTTACTCACAACCCAAAGATATTCAGTTTACTGTCATAGAAGAGTAAAGATACAAAAAAAATGTATTGAAGAAGCTGAAATCAGAGAATTTAGAATTTTTTTCTTTAAAAAATGACTCAGACTGATTAATCGCTTATCAAAATAAATGGCGATTATTTTAATAACAATTAATAATCGATTAACCGATTAATCATCACAGCTCGTGGGATTTCGACTGGCTTTATACTACACACCTGTTCTTTTACTTCTTATTACGTTGCACCTCTTTTTTATTGCTTATTTTTATCTTTTAATTATTAATATTGTTAATATGTATTTGATGAGTGCATGTGTGAAATGTGGAAGAGAATGTTTTTTTAGGAGATTCACAGCAAATTTCTATTGCATTCTATTCTATTGTAGTGGATACCGTTGCTTTGAACAAACCTCTGATATGTTACTGTAATAACTTTATTAATTATTAAATTATTACTATTATTATTATTTTATTTGGGTGTGAGCCAAATAAGCAACTAAAATGTGAGTATTTTGTCAACCTTGACTTGAAGACTTACTTTTATGCCATAAGATAATATGGTACTTGTATTATGAATGAGATTCGACTGAAAATAATCAAGAAGTGAAGTGATACTTCTGATGTCTCATTTTCCAAACTGAATTTTTGTATCATCCGTCTTATTTTCCATTTCAGCCACTCCA
The DNA here is from genome assembly GCA_034769285.1 of Lutjanus argentimaculatus. Lineage (NCBI taxonomy): Eukaryota > Metazoa > Chordata > Actinopteri > Lutjaniformes > Lutjanidae > Lutjanus > Lutjanus argentimaculatus. The sequence goes on along the minus strand of JAWZSL010000004.1, from coordinate 17,182,235 downwards.
CCAAGTCTGTGATGGATTTTGTGAACAGCAACGAGAACATCATCTTCGTCCACAACACGATCCACCTCATTTCTCAGATGGTGGACAACATCATCATCGCCTGTGGAGGCATCCTGCCTCTCCTGTCTGCTGCCACATCCCCTTCTGTAAGTGGCTCTACTCCGCCCCCCTGTGTTAGGAGGGAAAACTGCAGGTCAACAGCTGCTTCACAGGCTTGTAACGCAGACTTTGCTAAAGCAGATTTCCCCGTCACGCTCAGGGCAGAGTTGATCTTGCATGATTTGATAGGTTAAAGAATTAAGTGTTTCTTTTACATTTTTTAGCTTTTTTAATCTATAAAATCATGTTAGATCAAAAATAACATCATAATTCTTTAAGGTTGAATTTTATACTTGCAAAAAGTTCTGTTTAGTTTGGCCTTGAATCTAAAAAATTAAACTTTCAAGAACATTTTCTGGATTCCTCTCATCTGTACCTCCATATCTTTAACTGTCAACCTAACACTTCTTGCACAGTATTTTAACCTTTATTTGATCTTTGTTCTAACCTCTTTTAATTAACAATCTATTTAATTTGATAGTGTGATGATCTATTTATTTTAATCATCTTTCTTTTTTTCTTTTCCTCTCTGTGTTACATGTATTCTGTGTATTTTCTTGTCTTTTTTGTCTCTGTTTTTGTCTGTTTTTGCATGTGCAGAGTTCTAAGAGTAGTGCCAACACTGTAAGTTGCAGTTTTCTTCCTCTCTTTCTATTCTACTAATACTTTGTTCTGGTTTATTTACCATTGTGACTGACACTAAACCTTGCTTGTCTGACATCCATAGTGTTTCTATTTGTTGTGCTCCTTTGCTGCTAATCAGTACTCCCCCTTATACTGTTTGTATCTACTGTGGGTGTGCATTTATCTCTCTTCCTCAGTGTATCTAGTTCTTTAAGTTATAAGGACTAGATATGTTGAACAAGATACACTGTGTATGATATTTTAACGCTGTTAGAATATTATACAAATAAGGGGGATTAAAATAGACTAAAAGGCCAGGAGGTGGATTGATAATAAAGAGAAACTAGAGTGAGAAAATACAACCCCAATTCCAAAAAAGTTGGTAGTGAAATGCAAACAGAAATGGAATGCAATGATTTGCAATTCCTTTTTGACCTCCGATACGTTGATAACAGTACAAAGACAATGCTCAAACTGATAAACTTTATTGTTTTTTGAAGATATACACTCATTCTGATTTTGATGCCTGCATCACGTTTCCAAAAAAGTTGGGACAGGAGCAACAAAAGACTTGGAAAGTTGTGGAATTCTCAACAAAACATTCCACAGGTTAACAGGTGGATCAGTAACTGGTGATAGTCCACGTTTCAAATTGTTTTTAGAAATCATGGATGTTGAGTCCCCTGGACTAAAGAGGAGAAAGACCATCTAGAAGTTACAAGTACTAACTTCAAAAGCCAGCATCTGTGATGGTATGAGGGTGTGTTTGTGCCCATGGCATGGCTGACTTAATCTGTGAAGGCCCTGTTAATGCTAGAGGGAACAAACAGGATTTGGAGCGACATATGCTGCCATCCTGACAACTTCTATTTCTAGAGACATGCCTGTTTATATCAGCAAGGCAATGCCAAGACACATTCGCTTGGCTTTGTAGTAAAATAGTTTGGGTACTCAACTGGCCTGCCTGCAGTCCAGACCTGTCTCCCATTGTTTGGTGCATTATAAAGCACAAAATACAACAACAGAGACCCCGTACTGCTGAGCGCTTGAAGTCTTATACTAAGCAAGAGTGGGAAAAAATCTCTTTCAAACTTCAACAATTAGTGTCATCAGTTTTAAAGCTTTTACTGAGTGTTATTAAAAGAAAAGGTGATGGAACACAGTGGTAAACATGCCCCTGTCCACACTTTTTTGGAACAAGTAGCAGGCATCAAATTCAGAGCGAGTGTATATTTACAAAAAAAAAGTTTATCAGTTTGAGCATTAAATATCTTGTCTTTGTATTGCATTCTGTTTTTATTTATATTTTACACAGCTTCCCAACTTTTTTGGAATCTGGGTTGTATATTTAGAGGTGAAAATAGTATATTTTATGAGAAAAAAAACGCATGAGAGTTTTCCAAAAGTCCTTAGGGGTTGCATCTGCTAAGCCTGTCCCATTTGTATCAACACTAAAGAAGGCAGGAGGAGCCGGACCCCAGAGGGGGTCAAAGGGAGAGGAGGTGACCCCTGTTCCTGGGGGAGGAGGCGCAGGGGGAGAGGTGCGTAAAGAGCCTGAGACTCCCACCATCACCAGAAGAGCTAAGAGCACCAACCCAAGCCCTTCTGTCCTCACCTTGTGTGTCTGTTATTCCCCCAAATGTCCGTGCTCACTCGCTCTGACGAGCCTCCAGATGCTTGCACTTTGTCGACTCTCCACAGCCCTGCACACCCTGCTTACTGAAGCAGAGACACAGCAAACCACACACACTTGGTTTGATTGCAAGTTTTAAACCCTGTTATGCTGCCTGCAGATTTACTTTCAATACAGATACACTGAAAATTTGGTAATTAAATACGTGTTGGTTTTTTTTTTGCGAACATAAGGGGACTTTCTGTAATTTCCTATGATCTATATTCAAGGTTAGCTTTACACTGCTAATAGGCCACACTGCTCCTGTCACAATCCCACTGTTACCATTACCTGTGTGTCATCAGTTCCTCTGTGTTGTGTAGAACACCTCATGTTGCCAGACTTCATCACTTAATCAGCATGATATTCAAAGGTTGCTTTTCCTGTTTGTTGGTAGAACCAGCCATGACTGTTGCGGTCTTGCTCATGTAAGACCCAGCTGCATACATTTTACTAAAGGTTACTTCTGTTTTTAAAAGGACAATTCATTCCAAAATCAAAAAAGCAAATGTTTTTTTCTCTTACCTGCAGTACTATTTATCCATCTAGATTGTTTTGATGTGAGTTGCCAAGTTCAAGAGGTATTAGTCATCGAAATGTCTGCCTTCTCTTGAATATAATGGATAAAATTAAAAAAAAAAAGTTCAACAGCAGTGTCTCTTCCCGAAATTGTGCCCCGGGCTACTCAAGACAATCCACAGACCTTGTTATTAGCAGGTTACTTTCTTTCTACCAAACTACACCCACCAACCGTATCACCGTGCAGGAGGAAGTGTGCATCTAGTCATGGACAAGAGGTTACGGCTCAGCTGAGGAGGTGATGTGAGTGTTTACATCCTGCACTATCATGAGCATGAGCCTCTCATCCATGAGAGCGGGTGCAGTTTGGTAGAAAGAAAATAGTTCCTTCGTGAAACAGCTCACAACAAGGTCTGTGAATTATTTTCAGTAACTGCGTCATGATTCCTGGAAAGAGACACTGTTGTTGAGTTTATTAATGGAGCAATATGTGGCAGTCGCACATCCAAAAATGAGTACTGCAGTCCCTGCAGTGAATCCCTATTTAATATACAGTCTGAGATGTTTCCCCCTCACCCTCTCCTCCCCAGCCTCAAGGACGGCTGCAGGAACACTGCAAGAGCCCAAGACTAGTGCAACACTGTAATTTGACAATAACAAGCAACAACAATTCCTGCACTAAGTTAATCAGCTATTTATAGCTGTCAGTTGTCTGTCAATGTAAAGTTAAGCCCGTTATCCTGAAAACAAGTCTGCTGCTCTGAAAATACACACTGAACTCAAATAGAGTTCAGTGGCTGCCTGTCTCACTGCCTGCCAAACTTCATTAACATATTGCTCAGTTTAACTGTTATAAACATCTACTCCTCGTAAAAGATTACTAATAACTTCTTATGACACGTTATTCAGCCCCGTAATAGAGATTTCAAAGGACACTGTAGCTGTAGCATTGTTGTCAGAGAAGTCAATATTTCAACTTAAACTTGTTTCCTTAAACTCTGATGGCCTTTCATGGTAATTTTATGATAAACTACAGTGAGTGTATTACAGATTTCTGCGCTTCGAGCACCACAGGCCAAGTGCCATCTAGTTCCATTATATTTGAGAGAAAACAGATATCTACAGCCGCTATCTCCAAAACTCTTCAACTCACACCAAAACAATCCAGATGGGTAAATAGCACGACTGATAAGATGAGAAATATGTTTTGATTTTGGAGTGAACTGTCCCTTTTTAAAAAAAAGAGGAGACTACAGTATTTCACCACCTTTCGAAAAAACCAGTGAGAGCATCCAGTTCATTATGTTTACATGCTAGTTTTTCACTGAATAACTGGCAAGCGTGTGTGTGTACTTTTCCTCCCTTTCCCAGACGGAGTTGGAGAACATTGAGGCGACACAGGGCATGTCCTCAGAGACAGCGGTCACCTTCCTGTCTCGTCTCATGGCCATGGTGGACGTACTGGTGTTTGCCAGCTCTCTCAACTTCAGCGAGATTGAAGCGGAGAAGAACATGTCGTCAGGAGGGCTGATGAGGCAGTGCCTCCGTCTGGGTGTGTGCCTGTTTGATATATTCAGTGTTAAAGGTCCAGTGTGTAAGATTTACTAGGATTTACTGGCAGAAATGGAATATGATATTTATAAGTATGTTTACAGTAGTTTATAATCATCTGAAGATAGGAATCATTGTGTTTTCGTTCCCTTAGAATGAGCTGTTTATATCGCAGTAGGCACAGATCCTCTTCCACAGAGTCTGCCATGTTGCTGTTGTTGTTGTTGAGTGAGACGACGTGTTTTGCAGTCTTCAAACTCACAGCTAGATGCCACTAAATCCTACACATTGGTCCTTTAATCTAAATATTTTAAAACAATTTGACAGGGACTGAGTTAGACTTTACCACAGCTCCATGGGCTTGTTGAATAGGGCTGAAACTAACAGACATTTTCATCACAATTTATTTGTTGATTATTCTTTTGAATAATACAACCTATTACTATTCGTTTGTAAGATGTCAGAAAATGTCTCATATCTAAAATTCAAAGATATTCAAATTCAAGTGCTTCTACTTTTCTTTCAAATTTCTGGTGGAAAGGCTTTAGGAAGTTAGGTGACACAGTATAAAAAGTGAGTCCAAGTTAGGAGCAGGTTGTGGTAGCAATGGGTTAAGCCCCAAACCTTCAATCCAGGAGAATGATGTTCAACTTTTAATAAGATTAGATTAGATAAGATCTTTCTTCATTAGTCCCACAGTGGGTAAATTTGCAGTGTTATAGCAGCAAAGTAGAAAGCAAAATTATCAATAAAAATATTTTAATAAATAAGTAAATGAGCAACATAAACAAGAGGAAATATAAAAAAAGTGGAACAATATAAGCAAGTGGAAATATAAAAAATAAGAAAAATATGTGCAATATTAACAAGAAACAGACTCAACAGTAGAGTTTACATCATTGCACATAGGAAATATTGATAGAGAACTTATTATCTTTTTTTGTTTGTTCATTTGTTTTTCAGTTTTCTGTACAATTTGGTTAGGTATAGGAAAAGATCATGGTTTGGGTTCAAATAGACTGTTAATTGTATGTTACAAATACTGTCTGGAAGAAAGTCTTGAAGGCTAACTTCTCCCAGGGGCCACATTTACAAACTGCAAAGAATTAGTCACTTTTTCTTCATACATGACAAAAGACAGTAAAGGCCTTAAAGGTGACCCTTGAGAGGTCATGAAAGATAAATAAATATAGCATATTTAAGTTTCAATTGTGTGTAAGTTTGAAATGACCATAAAATATTTATAATTCATTTTTAAAAAGTGATCAGAACTGAAAAAGTAAGCTCTGCATGTTGTGGTCTCAGGAAAACAATAGTGGCCCCCAACCACATGTTACAAAGGCTTTCTGGCAGAAAATCTTGAAGGCTAACTTCTCCCATGTGTCACATTTACAAGCTAGAAACACAGTTTGTCATTTTTGGCATTGAGACAATCTAAAATCAGTGTGCAGTGCAATAGAAGTGCATCTAGGTCCTGATTTCTATGAAACTATGAAACTATGAAATTCTATCTTTTGATTTTGTGCACCTGCTTATCTTGTTCAGCACTGCCAGTTTATAACAGGCCTTTGTGTAATTCATTTATATTGCTTGTTCATATTGCAGTTATTGGTCTTGGATTGAATGTACACACCCATAAAACAAATCTGTGCATCTGTAGCACATCAGAGGAGCCAAAAAACAGATGCCAATAAACAATCTGCAGGATTTACTGTGTACCCACTTCAGTTTTACTTTTTTCCCCCTAAAAAATGTAAAAAAAGCCATCTCCAGTGTTTAACACTTACAGATTTCATCTCTCACACCTCTCTGTGTGTCCGTCAGTTTGCTGCGTGGCCGTGAGGAACTGTCTGGAGTGCAGACAGAGACAGAGAGATCGGAGTTGCAAGTCCTCCTTAACCAGCAGCAAGTCACAGGACAGCCTCCACAGTGCCTCCACCACCAGCAAGGTAACACACATATACACACACAAACACACACACACACACACACAGAAATCGAATGTACATCCCGCACACAACACATAAAATCTGACACAGAAACATGCATATGTATGACACACCACATTTGAGATTCTGTCTTCCATATTTAGCAGGATCCCGACAGACTCCTGCAGGATGTAGACATCAATCGTCTTCGAGCTGTGGTTTTCAGAGATGTGGTAAGCATGAGATTGTGTGTATTTTTAGGGATATACAGTATATATGTGTGGGTACAAGTGCAAAGAGTGTTGATTTTACTGAATAAATTTGTATTTGTATGTGTGTTATTTTCACTGTAGGATGACAGTAAACAGGCTCAGTTTCTGGCGCTGGCAGTTGTCTACTTTATCTCGGTTCTCATGGTGTCTAAGTACCGGGACATCTTGGAACCCCAGCGTGAGATCGGCAGGTCCACCAGCCTATCAGGGAGAAGCATCCGCCATGAGATCAACTCCCCAACCAGTACAGGTGATTCTTGTTCGTTTTTTGCAGCAGAATCTTCAATGCAGTGTAGCATCCTACAATATAAGAAGAGCAGTAAAGGAGGCAAAAAAAAGAGAAGGAAGTGGGACTACAAAACCAGGAGGGCGATCACAGACTCGTGTGGCGGAGTCTAAGAGCTATGACAGATTACAACCCACCTCTTGTCAAGTGCTGACGCATCTCTGGCAAGGGAGCTTAACAACTTTTACGCTTGCTTTGAGGCCATCAGCAGCCAACAAGCAAAAACAGCTGAAGCAGAGGTTGAAGTCGAGATGAAATGAAAAAAAATCTTTTTAACCCTTTTAGATCACAGTCCTGTCATATTGTGCTCCTATTTAAAGCTTCTACAAAGAACTTCATATTTTGTTGATTCTGGAGGCCCCTGTGGAGAAAAGCAGTAGTGACTCAGTGTCAGATCTTAACCACATTACATTATAAAACATAATAAGTTTGTACAACAAGCACAATAAATAAACAACATGTACAAATCTCGTGAGATACTCACAAAGTTTCAGAGACACTTCAAGCTGTCAAACTAAGCAGTGTTGATAAAAATGGCTCAAGATTCTGTTACTGCATTGCCCATTTCTCACATAAAATGTTTTCAGAAGCATATTTAAGTGCAGTGTGTAGCTGCAACGTGATAAAGTTACTCACCAGGCAGCCATGTTGGAAAACTAACATGAGGAAGACCGAGAGGGACTCGCATGCACATACATGCACACATAAACACAGGGAGCGTGACCTCATTTTCTCTTCAGGAAGGCATTACTCCACTATATCTTTACATAGCAAATTGTTTTCTGACATCTAATGAAGCTGAATGTTGTATTTAGCACCTTTAAGGAAAATATTTCAGTAAGCTAAGTGGTTCACTCAGGCAAAGAGACTACCTAAGAGGCGTATGCAGCGCTCCTTATAATACAGCACGTTAGTTACCATGGTTACGCTTCACTCACAACATTTTTTAATGTTACTAAACACCATCACTGTCAGTTATTAGCTAGCATCTCAAAAATGGACAACAAAGAGAAAACAAAAGGAAAAATAAAGCCAAACTGAAGAGAATATGAGAATGTTGCTCTCCTTGAAGAAAATGTAAAGCACATCTACATAATTCAAAGTAAAATAAACACAACAGCCGTAACAAATAAACTCAAGCAGAAAAGAAGAAACAAAAACAATGCAAGAAACCTGCAGTGAAATGAACCGTAGATGAAAATAATACTGACAGCAAGAAAGAAGACAGATCTACTTTGTTTTGTTGGTGCCTCTCATTGTTTGGTTAACATAAATATATATATCAAAGAGTTGTGTTAACATTTGGCTAGCTAGCTACAAAGTTGCTAGTGCTAACCTCAAATCTCTACTCTAACAAGATGTGCATCGCTCATAGTGTCTAGTGGGTCTTCCCTGTCCTGAAAAATGCATCTTGTTATCTCCTCCTCTTCTTCATTCACCAAAACTTCAGCCACTATCTTACGTTTTACAAATAATTAAATTCTTAAGAGACTGTTATGGGTCCCTGAACATTTTATGTGGAAAATGGTTGCTAAGGACCTTCTAGCAACACGCAGCGGAACACTTAAGTAGCTAAGGGCAACCACTCAGTGATTAAAGAGTTTTCCCTTACCACATCCTAAGTAAATCCTTCGGGTGATTTTAAACAACTTGTTTTTTCCTAAGGCGTCTTTAAATAAAAGTTTAAGGAAACCTTAGTCTGAGTGGTTTTATGTAACCAGGCACTCAGATTAAACACGTCACTGTGCATGAGGATCCACATGGTGAGGTGGGCAAACCTCTTCAACCATGATCTTTGACACCAGAGCACCCCAGGGCTGGGTTTCGAGCCCCCTGTTGTACTATTGATTTATTGATTGATTGTAATCTCTGATGAGCCAGCGGTGACTCATCATTGTAGCGCTGGCACAGTGAATACAGGCCTCAGGCAAACAACACACCTTTGTATAGAATATGAAACGAGTAGAGGAAGAAAGAGAAAAGGAATAACAAAGACGGGTATTATTTAACAGGGAAATAAAAGCGTTCAAGTGAGAGGAAATAGCTGAGTGTGAAATGTTAAAAATAGATAATATGCTGCGTAGTTTCTTCACAGTGCAGTTCACAAAAATAAATCTTTTTTTGTGTGTAATTACATCAGTGTTTATCCTCTAAAATCACATCACATCCTTTATTTCTTTCCTCAATCCTCCAGAGCACCCATCCACGGCCTTCTCCGACCGTGACAAGCAGACCCCCACCCCTGTGGATGACTCTCCTCGGGCCGGCCTCCCCCACACAGACTCAGGCATCGGCGAGGAGGGCCACGTGGCGGGGTCCCTTAACGGCTCGGAGATGGGTCTGGGGCTCGGCCTCGGCCTGGTGGGGAGAGAGACAGACAGGGACAGAGACAGAGACATGGGAGGAGTCGGTGGAGGTGGGGGAGGCGGCACAGATCTGTTGTGTAGCCTGTCTGACGTGAGGAGGTCACAGGAGAGCCTCCTGGATTCCCCCCACAACCCCAGCTCCACCCCCAACTCCAGCCAAGCCCCACCCTCGTCCATCTCCAGCATCAGCCAAACAAACAAAGGCATCAATGTCAAGGTGGGTCAGACCAGCTGCTTGTATCCAGATGTGTCCAGCGATTCTAATTGTGATCGGATTCCTTTCTGCACCAGTATGCAGTATGTTTTAAAGGGGTAGTTCACCCCAGAATCAAAAATACATGTTTTTCCTCTTACCTGTAGTGCTTTTGATTGTTTTGGTGTGAGTTGCTGAATTTCTGAGATATATCGGCCACAGAGACGTCTGCCTTCTCTCCATATAACTGAACTAGGTGGCACTAATGTAAACATTAATGGCGTCCTCCTCAGCTGAGCTTTAACATTAGCTAGAGTTGGATACAAGTACAAATACGTACCACATTTTAACACGAATATCTGTACTTTCTTCTTAAATTCTCAAAACAGGCTTGGTTCTTTTAATGCATTTGAGTGAAATTATTGACTATTTTTTATTTTTGCATAATTGCACGTCACCTTCCCCGCATCAAGACTGATTTCATCCTCGATGAATGGGACAGTAAGGCATAGAAAACATGATTCCTTGGTTTATCCATCAGCACATATCAAACACCTCAGACCTAACAAGACAAAACAGAGAGGGAGACTCAACCGAGGAGAAAAGGTGCCCGGTGAATCAGTCAGCTGCCTGTCAAAGGCTTTTTAGCGCTGCAGGACTGATTTTTAGCCTTGATTCAAAGAACCTTAAGAAGCTGCTGCTGCTGAGGCTGAACTAAAGATTTTCGTCATTCTGTAGAGATGAGAGAATTTCTATCAAAAAAAAAAAAATAGGTGTTGTGCTGGTCATAATGTGTCAAGTTCTGCTGTTGAAAACTGATTTGCACATTGAAGCAAAGTTAATGTTCATATTTTCATCAGTATATTGGTTTGTTATTTTATTTAAAATAAGAATGGTTTAAGTTTAATAGTCTTTAGAAAAAATATCTCATGACGTTCAGTTAGCTTTGCACAGAAACAGCTGGTAGAAATGGCCTTTATAGGACTGCTTTTTACCTTTGTACTTTGAATACAGTTCAGATCCTGTACTTTTTCCTTTTCACTGAAGTAAAGAAGTTGAATCAGTGCTTCTACTTTTCTTTTTATACAAAAGTAACTGTACTTCTACTTGAGTACAGAATGTGTGTACTCTCACCATCTCTGGCATTAGCAACACGGAGATAGGTCTGTGGATTATCTTGATTAAGCAGGTCATGATTTCTGGAAAGAGACATTGTTGTTGAGTTTTTTGAATGTACCACAAGCAGCGTGCCATCTTGGTCCATTACATTAAGAGAAAGCAGACATCTCTATGGCTGATATCTCCAAAACTGCACTACAGGTAAAATGTTTTAATTTTTATTTTGAACTGTCCCTTTATTATGTTAATGTATATGTATTTCCACTCATAGAGATGATAAATAATTGCCCATTGTGGTCAGGAAATACATTAGCTTATACTCGACACTACTGTGGTGCCATTCATCTTTGAACACTTTCAAATATGGTTTGGATCATTAACATAAATAAAGATGGACGCCACAGCTCCACTTCCTCCCACTGTACAAAAATGAAGCCAAAATATCCTGGATAAGAGCGCCGTCATCTCTGGAGCCAGAGTCTGCTCAGTAGTGATCAGGGTTGGAGCCATGATTTCAAGGTCCTGCCCGTACAGGCAGCCGATCATGAGCAGAGCTCAGATTTCAGTCATGGTATGAAACCTAAAATTTAATAACAAATTAAAACTCATCAGAAAAATGAACACTTGAACATACATCAGCAATAAGATCTACCTGAAATGGCAGAAATCATCTTTTTCACTCTATATATGTTAATAATATAGACCAGAAGGTTAATTTTGTGCCCTGTCAAGCCATTAAACTCCTCGCAGCCTCAGCAGTGTGTCCTCTAGTCACCAGACTGGTTGTTCTCTCTGACATGCAGGAGATCCTGAAGAGCTTGGTGGCGGCTCCGGTTGACGGCGGGGAATTAGGACAGGAGTCCGGGCCGACGCCCTATCACCCAGACCCCGCCCTGAAGACGCACCCCATGCTGCCCATGCAGTTCCACTCCTTCGACAGGTCAGTCCCACTAACTGTTAGACCTACAAGAGGCAGGAAGGCAGAGACACATCCATCAATCAATAGATTTTTCTAGTGATTAATGATCTTTGTAGACATGTGTTAGTACACTGCTGTTTCTCAAATTGCTGAACATCAGTTTTGGAAAAACAAAATGGATGCAGAAATCGATCAATTGATTAGTATTTAGAAAAAGAAAAGCAATTTGGATGGTTTACAAGATTAACAAGCATAAATAATGTGCTTGACTTGCCAGCAGTCACATTATTTTGTTTTTTTGTAATTTAAGCCCAATAATGTGCACATAAGCATAAAAATGTGACAACAGCACAATAACTTGTGAGCCATTTATTGCATCTGCTGTGCAACATGTGTTTGAAAACATGTAGCTTTTCATCCCACTTTTGATATTTTAGACAAAAATCTCTCATAGGTAGAGCTGAATAATAAATTTGTTGGATGTAACAGGACATAAACTCTGAACAGATGTGCAAATTTCCCTCTCTTTTCCAAACTGTTAACATAAAGACTCTCCATTGATTGGTGACCTGCTTATTTCTCCTGTGCATCACTTAGTCTCCTTGATCCTGCCCTGTGGCAGTCCTTGAGAGCTCAGTTATTGATTGAAGACGATGTGCATAATAGATCACGGACGGCTCTATATCCATCTCCCAGGATGTCTACCCCCATGTATCAAGCCTGTCCGACCCATGCAGACAGATTTGATACATTTGATCCGTCAGCCCACATAAATTAATGGAAAATACACACTGTGGCTGTTAAAAACTGTATTTTAGTGGTGTTTTTAAACAAAGACATGTCAGTTCTCCTAAATAATAACTGCTGTATTACCCATACTTTAGAAATTTAGATGCTCACCATCCTTAGATTATAGTTACACGCTTTAGTGTAGGCACTTTAGGGAATAAATCTCTATTGTGTTACATATTGATAAAGGCATATATGGAATATATTAGCAGCACCTTCTAACAATATGTTTCTGAAAACCTTTTTATTTGTAACATAGAAACTGAAGATATTGACACCCTGTTGAAACTTTTACACCAGTTAGAAACTGATCTATAATATGAAATATTCATTGTGCATATACAGTAATAGAGTTGCACAACGCATTTCAGCTCCTAAAATACCCTTCTAGCTTCCCGATGCCAACTGTGTTGAGTTTTTAAACATTAAAGATGATTTGGAAGGAGATCGGTTTAGCGTCAGCACTTCAACGAATATCAAAGCATTTCACATCTTTCCTACATTATTGGTATCATTAGACAGCAATTCAGTTTAGAGTCAGCTTCTCAACAAACATTAAAATAGTCCACATCATTCAAACAGTATATTATTCAACTTTTCAAGGCAGCAATGTAATTTAGCGTCAGCTTTTTAACAGCCAGCATTCACTCTTGCAGTTTTCTTCAGAAACTGCCCTCTCTAGTTGTGCTTGTACAGTAAAAGAGTTCCACAAAACATTTATGCACAGATACTCCCTGATGTCGATGTGCTGAAGTCCCAAAATATCCATCTGGCTTCCTGATGTTGTCAGCTGTCAGGAAATCTTGTGATTTGGGGATGTTCATGGACACGTTTACAAAATTTGGCAGTGTATCTTAAAAAGGTTTATTTAAAAAACTGTTTAATCTGATTATTTTATTTTACCTTTATTTAACCAGGAAATGCCATTGAGATTAAAAATCTCTTTCCACAAGAGAGACCTGGCCAAGGTTGCAGCCAATCACAACATATTGGAAACTTTTAGTTGCTTTTAGTGGCATAAACCAACGATAATAAACATGCCCACACATCTGATGCTTTCATCTCAGTGTGACGGAAGTCTACTGTACGTTCATCCACTCAGATGTTCTCACACGCCGCAGGCAGTGACCACGTTTGTCTAATGTCTTTGTGTCTCGTCTCTAACAGGAGCGTTGTGGTTCCAGTCAAAAAGCCACCGCCTGGCAGCCTGTCAGTCAACACGGTGGGCACACCCACCACTGGTGGAGCAGCCACTGCTGGCAGCACGCCAAACATTTTTGCTGCTGCGACAGCAACACCCAAGAGCATGATCAACACTACAGGTGAGAGATATATTGCACTTTAAAAAACACACATATTCTTCACACATATGTCTTTGTGACACTACTATTTTAAGCTCTAAATCCATAACTTTGGCTATTTTTACCCACATAAATCTTTGCACTGCATCTGTTCGGCAGACAGACACCTGCAGTATGACGAAGGTGTTTGTGTGAAAGGCCTCCAGCAATTCAAAGGCTGCTCGATGAAGCAGGACTGAATTTCTTCTCTCTCTCTTTTTTTTTTTTTTTTTACAAAACTCTTTGATGCTTCTCTCCTCTGTCCTTTGACAGACAGAACAAACTAGAATAGAAACATAATGAACTGATAGCACCATCGGATCCTTTCATGATTACTTTTAGCCTGTTTCAAGGGCAGGATCCAGATCAATGTGGTTGCAGAAAACACAGAAGGTTTAAGATCTCCTTCTTGGCCGTTAACAAGAAAGTTAATTCTGTGAACTCTCCTGTGCTGGACAGTGTACCCATCACACAGCTCACATTTGATACAGCAGGAAAAACAGATGAAGAGAAAGCCATGTATTAAATATTTTTGATCCAGAAATGGTATTAAATAAGAATACATTTACAGGATAACAAGATAAGAATCAAAAACACATCAGCTGACATGCAGATCAGTGCTGTTTCATACTCAGCAGATCCACTGTAGCAGAGTGGATTTTTATTCAAGCCTCACACGTATTGTACGGTATCATACATGCATAATGGACAAGGAAGGGATTTGTTCCCTGGAATGGATTCTTTATATTGATTGCAAAGCTATTTTCACAAACGGGGGCCATTACCAGAAGACAAGCAGCAGCATGTCCAGTGAAACACTATCCAAATTGAATTTGGCCACAGCTGATCGAGACATTAATACATTTCCTTTATTATTATCCTGCAGGCTAATCTCAGTCACGCTTGATTCATGTGACTATAATGCGTGTCTTATTTTTCATCACTCACGCTCCCTCCTGTTCTGCTGTCTAGGTGCCACAGACTCTGCCTCCTCGTCCTCCTCCTCTTCCTCTTCGTTTGTCAACGGCGCGACCAGTAAGAATCTGCCGGCGGTGCAGACGGTGGCACCCATGCCCGAAGACACGATGGAGAACATGAGGTCAGAGCTCTCGACATCACAAAGCTCTTTATCGCTTCAACCATTCACTCTCCTCCTCCCGCTCTTTCTTTTTTTTCCCCTCCCTTTGGCTTTTTTGTTCTGACGTTGATTTGTCTGTTTTTTCTCGGGTTCCTGTCATTTTTCCACTTCATTCCTGTCCCTCTTCCACTTCACATTTAGGTTCATCCTTCCCAAAGAAATCTCACTAGCAGTTCACTCTCACAGTCATGACACTGATATCATATAGCAGGGTTACAGCTGAGGTGCACCCACATGCTTTTTGAGGCCTACGTGATAATACCTGATATTAGTAATTATATTTTTTTAATGTCAGGAGCAATGTAGATGCAACAAAATGTTCTGACATATTAGAATGATTAACCACATTTTAAACAAAAGACTTTTATCGCAAATTTGACAGGTGTACTGGGTGACAAAAGACTAGAAATCAAAGGTCACAAAAATGCCAGTTCCACATTAAGTTGTTCAGCATTAAAAAAAATATATTGGTCTTATTCTGATATTGCTCTATACAGCTGGTATCAACTAATAAAGATCAAGCTAGTAAGATGGTTAAAACTACTTTATCTGTGCTAACTCACATGCACACACAGTATGTTATGCTCACATGCACGCATACCACCCACACATCTCACTCAGTCTACACTACGGTGCTCTTCATCCCTGACATGGCTACTGTGTTTTAATTTCACAAACGACCCTTCACAAGTCCCGCCCTTTTTCACTCTGTGCTCCAATAACAGTCGGGTAATGTTCAAACGTTGGTCAACTTTCTCCTTCACTGTTGCCTGTTCTTAGACAGATTAGATTATGTTTTATTTTGAAATAAACAAAAAGAAAGAAGTGAATACTTATCAGATCCTACATGCTTTTGTGTTTTCACCAGTCACAACTCAATCAAACGTAAAAAACACAGCATAAATCAAAATCAGCCTACACATCCTGTTCCCTGTTCTTACTTTGCTGGTTCCCCTCACCGATCATCTATCCCATATGGATGGGTCATGTCTGAAAGGGAACCCCAGAACCGCAAAAGACCTTGCGAGAGCGATCATTTTAACCCAAACAATGATCTTTCCCTAACCCTAACCAAGTTTTTCTGTCCTTGATCCTGCCCAGATTTTAACAGAGTTCCCTTCAAGTCACAACTTAAACTGTGATAAGTTTGTCTATGTTGAAATTTTTTTTTGAAAATTTGAAGATGGTTAAAAGATGTTGACATTGTAATATAGACATCTTACAGTGGCTAATATTAGCAAAACACTTAATAGCTAGCTAATTTACATCAATCTTTAGCTAGATAGGTAGCTAGTTTTTTTAATAACATTAGCCAACGCTAGCTAACAAGCTAGCTAATATCATAGACATATAATAGAACCTCGACAGGGATTGCTGCTCAGCCTTGCTTCCAGTTTTTCCCAGTAGCCACTTGCGGTACTGCAGCGAAACATTGCCCTGCAGCCAAAAAAGTATTTTTCCCATAAGCCACGATTATGAAAGAGACGTCTGTAAAATTGTTGACAGGATACCTCGAACTGCAAACAAGGTCAATCATGAGTCTTTATATTATGAATGTTTGATCCATTAAGGTTTTATATTTATAAAACTTTCCTTGAGCTGAGAAAAGCAGTGTAAAAATCCACAATGTCATCAGAATGTGAAGTCTATGGGCTGATCGGAAACTTGCAGACAGGAGGACAGGAGGGAAACACTACTGCGCATGTTCAAGGAAGGAGCTAGAAAACTTTTTTGTAGTCTACGTCAGGCGAGCAATTCTCATTTGTGTCTGATATCCAGTTCTAAATAGTACATTCATGGCTAATATGCCTCAATTGTTAGCTAGCTAGTTAGCAAGTGTTGTGCTAACATTAGCCAACTTAAGATGTTGATTTTGACAGAAAGGAGAAAGTGGCCCAAGGTACTGAGCTTACTGAACTGTTATTGGAGCACAGAGCAAAAAGGGGCCGGACTTAAGAAGCGTCGATGACACTATACTGTAGAGTATGACAGTACTGACAGTTCTGATGGATTTCAAAGTACTTATTTGAAAACATGTAAATAAAATTGTCATAAACATAAATATGTGTTTTAGTTGTGTTTCCATACTCTGTGTAGGCATCTCACTAATAAAATATAAGATGATCTGCGACTGTTAATAATTAGGAAAACAGCATTATAATAAGAACTAATATATAATTCCTTTGAATATTGTCGCAGTTTGTACTGTAACATTTCTGTCGATGTACTCTCTCCTTAGACATGTTAGACAGTTTGTTATGAAATGTGCAGTTACGTGTGCTTCTAAAAGGGCACACGCAATTGAGTGGGAGCGTGTGTGCGTGTGCATGTGCTCCTTAATCAGTGTGCATGTCTGTACGCTTGTGTTTGTGTGTTTGTGTGTGTGTGTGTGTGTGTGTGTGTGTGTGTGTGGTTTGTATTGCAGTGCCTATTGTGAGGTGGCGCAGTGTGCGCTGCGCAGCGGTCAGACGCCCCCTGAGCTCAAGTCTTTTAGCTCTCTGGCAGGCTTCCAGGCAGCTCCCCGAGATGCAGGACAGTGTTTTAGGCAAGGAGATACTCGTCCTGTCCCCATGCCCCCACCCCCCACCCCCCTCTCCTCCTCTGCCCCACCTCCACCACACACCTTCTGCTACGCCCAGCCACTACTAAATGTTCCCAGAATGCCATGGGAGAAAGGACAGACATCTTTGCTGACAGCTTCAGCAGTTAGCATCACTTTTGTTTCAGGCCAGCAGCTCATATTTTCATATTTACAGTCACTGTAAATCTCTGTCACTTCTAGCATGGCCGTTTTCTCACACTAACCCCAAACTCAAGATCAGACCTGAGTCAAACTGTCTTGACTGTCTTGACTGACTTAAAAGGTAACCTCAGTATTCAACCTCAAACATTTTTTCCCATGTTTTGTGTCTAAGCGACTAATGTGGACAATTTTTGAAATTGCTCTCGTATAGAGCGAGACTGCTGTAGCCATCATCATTATTCAAGTGTCTGACTACATTATGGAAAGTATCACCTCAGATATAGAACTTTTTTAAATATTGAAATACGTTATGTTAAACTCGCAACACCCATTTTGTTGCTCTCGCCAAACTCAACAGACTCCCTTCACAGAAGCTGTAATTTAATCATTGTAAAACACAATTCTTTCAAACTTGACTTGGTTTGTCTTTTTACTGTTCTAACAATCACCAGCTCTGGTTTGGCTGAAGTAAACCCTTAATTCACCGCATTAGATGTGAAAATATCCTGGCTCTACATAGTGTTTTTCCCCCCGTCTCTCTGATGTCCAACTGCTTTCTTGCTCCTCTCCTGATATTTTCACATCTAACAGTTTATTAAGGGTTTATTTTGACCAAACAACCACAGTTGATGGTTGTTAGAAAGTAGAAAGATGAGACAAAACGTCTCTGTCGAGTTCAAATGACAGTTGATCTTAAAAATTAAAGGAAGTTAGTTTGTTGAGAGCAATAAAACAGGTGTTTCTGGTTGAACAAAACGTATCTTACTCTTTAAAACAGTGTCTGTCTCTGTAGTAATCCTTTCCATAATGTTGTCAGAAACTTGAAATAACAATCGGAGCCTGTCAGTGGCAAAAACAAGCACTTTTAGTGGTTTTGCTTTAAAAGGGTTTGCAGTTGTCCATAAGGATCACAATGTAGCTTAGTTTAGCCTCTGACAGCTGCAGCGTTCTCCCTCAGTACAGCACGGATTTTTAAAGTTCTTGTCCTCGTCAGTCACTTGGACACAAAAACACTGGAAAACAGGGTCCAGGTTAAAAAGGTTACCCTTCAAACTGACTCAAATGTTTGTTTTAACCTGCCATGTAAATTTAGCAAATGTCACTCATCTGGTATTTTGAGTGGGTTAAAACAAAATTAATATTTGTAAACAGAAGTGACCCAGGTCTGTGTCAGAAATCACATGCTTATAAGGCCAAGAATATGCACTTCACTGCCACCATGGCTCCATAGTTTAGTCTGCTTTTCTGTTTTGTTCCTGCCTTATACTTTCTCCATTGAACACAGAATAGAAAAGTATTTTACTCTGCACATGAACTACACCTGTACACACATAAAGACACTAATATAAAGATGTGAAGCATTTACAAGACAAGTCAAGAAATAATAGCACTTTTAAAAAAGGGCACTTTTTGGCAGGTTATTGCACTTCCGGCTTCACTCATCCCACAATGCTAAGTTGATTAGCTCAACAATTAGCCTTAAAACTGTAGCACCATCAACCTTTCCTTACCAATACTAACCCAGGCATAGTGCTTCCATACCAAACCATCATTACATACTCTTTAATTCTGTACATTTTTGTGTCTTTCTGTGTCCATTCCAGACATTTTTCTATTTCTTTCTCTTTAACATCTCTTGGCTTGCCGTCTCCCTTCTCCTCCCGTGTGTAATTTGTGCTGTGCTTCCCTTTCCTCCCCTTTTTCTCACCTCTCTCTACTCATTAACTGCATGTTTTCCGAGCTCCCTTTATCACCTACTGTATATCCCCCTCGAGTTTTTCCCCACATGCTCTCCTACCCTCATCTGTGTGTTGCGTATTTTATCTTCACTCCCATTCTCTTCATCTTTCTCTCACTTTATTTCCCCCCCTGCAGCATCACCACCAAGCTGGAGCGCGCTCTGGAGAAGGTTGCCCCCCTGCTGAGGGAGATTTTTGTGGACTTTGCCCCCTTCCTGTCCAGGACGCTGCTGGGTAGCCATGGGCAGGAACTGCTCATAGAAGGTACAGGTGCTGTACACGGCTCCTTTTTCTCTAACTGGCGTCTCTCTGTGGAGTCTCCCCATTCACTGTCCCTCACTGCGATGTTTGAGTGTGAGAACGACTGAGAGATGAAAAGAAGAAATGAGCGGGTGAACAAGTGGAGGTGTGATTGGATGAGAATGAGTGAGTGAGCGGGTGAGTGTCTTTGAGCTGGCTGCTTCACTCATTCGTCAAGCAGGTATGAAGTATTTTGCACCGTTTTCAAATAGCTAGCTAGATAATCAATATTTTTAGATCAGATTATGCTCAGTTTTAACATTAAAGGGATAGTTTGCAGTGTTTGAAGTGGGGTTGTATGAGGTATTTATCCTTAGTTAGTTTATTACTTACAGTAGAAGGTGGTCAGCACACCCCTAGTTTGGAAAAGCAGCAGGAGTCCTAGTGTAGGAAACTGAGAAATGTCCTGCTGTGGACAGGGGCAGCAGCAAAAAGTGTTTTAGGCACCTAAAAAATCAATATCAGCCTAAGCGTACGCTATATTTTCACCGCTCCACTTTGCCGTCAGACAGCCTTTTTTGATGGGAAATTGCTGTTATATAAGCCAAATATTGTTCTTTTCAAAGCCACCAGACTCCATTTGGAAAATTAGTAATTTTACCTTGCAGAGTCGCTGGTCTACCACTGCCTTGATCTGTTAGTTTGTGTTATTGTGTGACTTCAGTGTTTTAAAAGGTTAGCTGGTATTAACCACAATCACAAGATAAGACAAATGAACTAACCGATCGAGGCAGTGGTAGACCAGGAACTCCTCTGTTCTGCGAGGTAAAATGTCAATGGAGTCTGGCTGAGCAAGAGAGAGCCACATTTGTCTTTGGCAGTTTCCCGTTAAAAAACGTCTGATGGTAAGGTAAAGCATTGAAAATGATGACCAGGGGTCTGCAACCTCCTCTTTTGCCCCTCTCCAGTGGCTCCCCGTGGCTTTAACGTAAAAATTATATGCAAATGAATGGAGGTGTCACAATGTCAATATTAAATTGAAAATCGATCAAAATGAGCTTTCACTTTCAAAAATCAAAATCAAAGGCAGAATCGGCTGTTCTTCCTGCTCGTGCAGCATCCGACATGTGCCCGAAGAAAAAAAAACAACACTTCAAAGACGACACAGCATAGCTTACTAGCCGTTATATCACACTATATATCATAAAGGTCTTTTTAAAGAAGAATTTGAAAATGTAAATCACAGTTGACAGGACTTAAACCAATGATCTGTTGATCTTTACAAGGCACGATAGTCTAACAACGGCATAACCAGTGCTTAAAGAATCGTGACTCCCCTAGAAATTAATAAAAAAAAATATTTAAACATTTTAATTTATCATTGTTGTAGGCCTAAAATCTTACATTCTCCTATACACAGAATTTAAAAAATAATGTTTTAATGTTTTGACTAAAATGTACATCATAGCCTAAGTCTACGGCTCGGCGCCTTTTCCTCTAAATTTTGCCAGTGGCTAGTCTTGAGTCTCCCATGGGATACCTAATTATCCCCAGAAAATCCCAAAATAGTCTCAGAGGAAAACAGAATTTCATAGTTTCAGCTCCAGGCATCAGACCACCATCCACTGTCAGTAATACACTGCCTATGAATAAGTACCTCATACAACCCCACCTCAAATAATGCAGACTATCCCTTTAATACCACTGGTATTATAGATTGTCTTAAATGTGATGCACTCCTCCCTCTGCCCACCCGCTTCCTGGTGTCCTGTTTTCGTGATCCACTGTCTCAATGTTGTTCTCTCCCTCTTCCTCACTTCCTGCTCCACCCCCTCTCTCCCCCCACCCTCCTCTCTCTGTCTCTCTGGTGTTTGTTCCTGTCTTCTCTGTGGCATGCTTTTTATAAACTTGACTATGACGACTGTATACAATAGCAGAAACCAGTGACACTACAGTGTCTTTTTGATGATATTTTTGTGTCTCGCAGCGATGTGTGTGTGTGTGTGTGTGTGTGTGTGTGTGTGTGTGTGTGTGTGTGTGTGCGCGTGTGTGTGTCTGAGAGAAAGAAAGAGAGGCGCCTGACTGTGCTGTGTGTCTCTGTGCTGCAGGTCTGGTGTGTATGAAGTCGAGCACGTCTGTGGTGGAGCTTGTGATGCTGCTCTGTTCTCAGGTTGGTAACACCACGCCTCTCCTCTCCATCTTCCGTTTACTGTCCTCACATGTATGATTCATGTTGGCTGAAAGAACTCAACACACTTTGAAATGAGGAATTACAGAGAAGTAAATTAGATTGTAATTACGATAGGAGACAAACAAGTTCCATAACTAGACAGGACAGGAGTGTCTCTCCAAACAGGAGCCATACGTCATACCTAAAGGGCAAATACTATTTGCACCTAGGTGTCAGCAGCCATCAATGCTATTTGCACCCTGGGTGGAATAGCCGATGTGGCTATTTAAACCTGGGTGTATAAAGCCTAGCATGACAGTAGCAAGCACCCATGTGTCCATATCCAACAATTCTGTTTGCACTCAGGGTGTAAATAGCCAATGTGGCTATTTACACCCGCATGACAGACAAATCATGATCTTTTACGAAACTTAACCTAATAGTTTTATTTCCTAATCCTAACCAAGTACTTATGTTGCCCTGAACCCAGACCAAATTTGCAAAATAATAATCAGAGGAATAAATAAGATAAGTCAACAGCGTAGTCCTGATAATCTGTGATTTGAATCATTAGTCGGAGCCTCCATAGTCGACTGAGATTCTTCCAGTCAAGCTTTTTGTTGTGTCAGTCAGCGTGCATCACAGTTACAGGAGGAAACAGATAGAAGCTATGAGAAATTAAAGGGAATCATGAACATATTTTTATATCAGCTGGTGCACTTGTTAAAAAATATATTTTGGACAACATGCGCTGTTGGCTGACCGATGAGAGAAGGTGACAGGAGTAGTTGGTAAACAAGTTTCAGCTCTTGTTTTTTTATCTGCGTCATTGCACAACTTTACAAACTGAGTCTCAAAATCACCACAAACAACAAAACTAACTCTCAAATATTTGAGTCTAAAAGTGTTTCTGTTTTTGAGACCAGTAACAATTAGCATTGGTTGCACAAAGGAAGCTGTTTAGTTATTAATCTGCCCTGTGCAGCAGGGTTGACTGGGTAATGAGCGCACTGCAGATGTAACACAATATCAGCTTATATGCATCACCACAACAACAAGGAATTCTCCATTTCTGTCACATGTCTGTAAACTTTTCTTTGAATATAACTTATATATATGGATATAATTGAATATAAAAATTGTTTCAAATCACACTTAATACTTTCACACTATTATTGAGATAGTTTCTCCAATTTGCATTAAAGCCAGCTTCTCTATTTTCCTGATTAACACTCAAAAGACAGAGTGACAACACAAAGGTACTTACCACTACAGACCGTCCTCCTGATGGTGTAGGTGACCAATGTTTTTTTCTTTTATATCATGAAGTTTGTCTCCCAGTTATTCTCTCTTTTTGTTGGATTCTGGCGGCCTGTTTGAGCTCTTGTCTTTGGATGAGTCCCTCAGTTTTTTTTCCTCTTGCTCATCTTTTTTTCTTCAGCTACTATCACTGTGAACTCTGCTTTCTTCTCTCCTTTTTATTTCTGCTCCATCTTCACCTGAACCATCTGCTTCTCTGGTCCATTTTAACTCCAGTGATCCAGTGGCAACTGCTTTCATCTTCCACACTGCCCTCTCCTCTCACCACTCCCTCCTCTTCCCCTCCGGCTGGCTGCTCGTCAGCATGTATAGTATTACCCCTGGCTCCGGCCTTGTCTGCCATTAGAGGCCCGGGAGAGCGAACCCTAGCCCACATATCGATCCTCTGAATGGCGGGGGGGTGGGGGGGTGTAACGGGAGATGCTCCCACGTGTCCTTAACGGCCTTAAGAGCTAATGGAGCCCTGATAGTTTGAGGCTTTCAGCAACACTCTCATGCTGCTCAGAAGTCTCCACTCTCATATGCACAAACACATGAAACGCTCACAAACTCTTAGACAGATGCATTTTCATTAGAAAGCTCTGAAGATGTTTGTTCAGCCTTATTTTTAGATGTTTTGTGCTCATGTACCTTCACAGTGGTAGTGATAAATGACAAAACTGTTAATTTTCTGTGTTTTCCTCTTGGATAAAGCTGGTTTCAGAGCTTTCTCACCCATCTGTGAAATCATAGCCTCCTGAAACACAAGAGAAAAAAGTTAGTTCTTTATGTTTTATAACGTGTCCCTTGTAGTGGATGTCAGGTCAATATTTTCCAAAAAACCACATAATAAGGTATCAGTTTGGTAATGATAAACTTTCATTTTCTTTCTCATTTGATAAATATCGGAAATAAATATAAAACAAATTATATTATTTGTCATTTTAAAACACATTTTTAACATTAAATGTAGTAGTAGAAGTTAATATATTCAAAACTCTGCTCAGTGGGTCAGTCTTAGCTGCACATGATCATGTTTGCATGTCATGAATGTTACATTAGGAAGCAGTTTTTGGTCTTTGTCGCACTTTTCACACTTCACAAACATCTTCTCACTGCACACTTCTGTCCTGCACCGTTTTTTAAAGAAGCGCATACTGCGACCTCTCCCCTGCAGGTCTCACAGAGGCCTGGTGGTCTGACCTGTACTAGGTCCAGCTGTTTGTAGCAGCCAGATCAATTGAAATGCAGGGTGGTGCAGAAAGTCCACGTCTTTGTGCAGCTTCACATTAAATACAGGTTGATCATATGGTCACACAGAGCAGAAACTCTTCTGTCCCACTCAGTGCTCTGTTTCTTTAAGTATAGAAAATGGCTGAAATTGAGAAAAAGCAACTTCCCCTGTCCTCCACAAAGGACATGGGTTAAAATGTGCATTTTGAAAGACTTAAAATACACATACACATACTTACACTTCTAAATTATTAATATAATAGAGTTAGGAAAAAGAAAAAGAAAAAAAAACATCCAGAAAAGACTGACAATGTGCGCTGTTGGCCACACCTCCATGTGTGTTACATCAATAGAAAGCCCAGATTGTGCTTTTTAAGGGACATTAGGATTCATATAAACTGTATGCATGATGTTTGAAATAAAGGCTTCAGTGTCATGTCTCCCACAAACGGACAAATATGAATTGCCAGATCTCAGGAAGATAGAAATTTATGTCAGATTTAACAACACACAGTGTACATTAGGCCTGTGGTTCTAACCTGGGGGTCGGGACCCCTAATGGGGATCATTTTTGGGGGTTGGCAGATTGTTCTGAAAAATAAAATAACATATTGTGGCAAGCGGCCTAGAATTAGAGAATTTCTGACCTACTTTGTCTGGAAATATGCCAAATGAAGACATTCTATATATAAGCTTTGTACTGAAAATAATTTAGATGCAACCTCTTTGTAATCACCAACATTTTTGATCAGTAACTGTAATTTAATTGCATCTTTTTTCTCTGTAACTGATTACAGTTACATGTATTTTGTCATTTTATTACATGTAACTAGTCAGTCTCCAACACTGTTCAGAAGATTAGCCAAAAAAAGTTATTTTATCTATTAACAGGTTTTCAATTAAATTCTCAGATAATGTACTATATCAGTATAAAAATAAAAACATATGCAGTGATAGGATTAATAAATACCAGACACTTATTAATTGTGATGTGTTCTCTACCTGTAGGAGTGGCAGAACTCCATCCAGAAGAACGCCGGACTGGCCTTCATTGAGCTCATCAATGAGGGGAGGTAATCCATCACACTGATTGTCACCCCACATAATGCCCTGTGATTCACACATTAACGCGAACACCGTTATCAGTGCTTAACGACTAATGACTGTGATGATAGAGCCCTAATGAGAAGCTCGCCAGGATAAGTGCATGGTGCCATGTGTGTTCAGTAGGAAGTCGCATCATTAAAGTGCAATTAAGTTTATAGTTAATTTGGGCTGGGCTAATTTAAACTCCAAGCTGTTTATTCGTACAAAACTTAATTAAAGTACAATACGAAGAGGATGTCATGCAGTGATACATTTTAAACATACTGTTAACCCACACGTACATGAGCTTCAGCCAGTGAACCAGCCTGAATGATTCAATTAAGATATTTTTGCCAAATGAGGGAAATTCTCATGTAGAATTTGATTTTTTGTTGCTAATGCCTGTAATGTTTGTTCCTCTCTTTTATTATCCCATGTTTGTTTCTCACTCCTCCACCAGACTTCTGTGCCACGCCATGAAGGATCATATTGTGCGTGTGGCCAATGAAGCAGAGTTCATCCTGAACAGACAGAGGGCGGAGGACGTTCACAAACACGCTGAATTTGAGGTACCACTGCTGTTTATCATGATGTGTGACCAGTAGATGATTTAGGGGGACATACGTTCCCCCTGTTGGCAGAATGACCAAAATGCAGCCGCCCTGTTAACCTGCCACCCCTCCTTTTTGTAGCGGAGAGAGTGCAGGGGTAGAAAATGTTGGTCTAGTCTGCCTGACTCATTGATCTTTTATCTAACTGAGGTTTGTGCAAATTAGAATCTATGGCCACTTTCATACTATTAAAGTATTATTATTGAAAAACACAAAACCAAAAGAGTCCTTAATGAGTCGGCTCGCAAGTCGCGGGCGACCGAAACAAACAAGGTCCATCCCCTGTGTTTAAAAATTAACAAATTGCCTGCTGATAAAGCCTTCAAGTAAAAGTGCTAGTGGCTAATATGTCAGTGTTTTTACTGATTGTCACCAACAATACATTGAATTTTTTGTAAATTATTCCCTCTAGTTAGCGCATTTAAACTGATTTTCAGCTGATTTTTCAGGAGGACACAGCTGAGAACCTCTCAAGTAATAAAGAAACACAACAAATAATACTCCCAAATGTTAGATCCATCAATTATATTTTATCATCTGATTTTGGCCACTTTATGAATCATTACCCTAAAGTTGTGACAGCAATGTGGCACAACCGATACTGGACTTTTTAGTCTAAATCTGACGTTAATATTTAAGTTATTGTTAATTTGATAACAGTAAATCAGCTAATCCATTTTTTAACATAAATACATTTTTGATAAGGATCCCTGAAATTTGTTTTTCAGAAATATTTACTGGGGAGACATTTTACAGTTGAAAAAATGAACTTGTCAGTTGCCCTCTAGTGGACAGATTTTGTAGTGACAACACTGCGTCTAAATTATCTTAAACAAATCTTTGGCATTTCTGCACTGAAACGTTTTGTTACTTATCAGCCGACACGTACGTCAACACCAGTGGTGAAAATAACTGAGTACATTTACTCAAGAAAAAATACAGGGTGCTCACAATTGTAAAGCAGTCGAGTCCAGGTGAATGCAGGCGGTCTTGAGGTCAAACGAGACAATGATAGAAAAAGAGAGAATCAACAAGCTACAATGTTTAAGTGATGAACAGATTAATGCATCAAAAATGATAATACAATAATATAAGAAACATCACTCTGAAATGGGTCATTCTGTATAATAAATACTACTTTTGGTACTTTAATTATTTTTAAAGCTCATATTTTGGTACTTTTTTGTAAAATTTGTTACCTGTAACAGAGTCTTTCCACATGGTTTTATTGCAACTTTCACTTGAATCAAAGATTTTTAGTGTCTCTTCCAACACTGGCAAATACAGACATATCTCTGATAAGTTCATATAAGCTGATGTACTCGCTCGAATGATTTATCAGTGCAGCTCCAGTCAACGGTTGGGCTAAAAATTTTGAAAAAATATCTAATTGTGATTATTTTGACTAATATTCTGATTGCATATGATTTGCAGTCTTAGAGGGAATGATAATTTTTACATCATTATTTTTGTTTTCATTGAAAAACATAAAATCAATGGTTGTGGTGTGATTTTTGCATTGATGTTTTGTAGAATATGATGTGTAGGTCAGGGTATCTATACAACACAAAAATATTTGATTTAATTTAACACATTTCACCTCGAACAAATATTGTGACGGTTACAATTTGAAAATTGCAACAGACCAAATTGCAGTTTCAGTAAAATTTCTTTTAACATCTTCTCTAACATCTTCTAAAAACTTGAATAGTCTTACGTTTACATTTTCATCTGAAGGCTCATCAAACAAACGTACTCTGCAGCTATTGTTTCCTCATCTCTTAGATTTCCTCCTGTTTCTGTTCCCTGTTTGTCTCCTTACGTCCCGCTCTCCTGCAGTCAAACTGTGCCCAGTACGCTGCGGACCGGAGAGAGGAGGAGAAAATGTGCGATCACCTCATCAGCGCCGCTAAGCACAGGGATCATGTGACCGCGAACCAGCTGAAACAGAAGATCCTCAACATCCTGACCAATAAGCACGGAGCGTGGGGCACAATGTCACAGAGGTGAGTGGAAGATGCCGTGTCAAATTATAGTCCGGGACACTTTTAGACTACGCAGGATGTCATTCAGCAGGAGACACTGGCTGAGTGCTCACATGGAACGCTTTGAGCATATAATGAGAGACTGTTGTCAGAGTGTGGAGTGATTATTAAGTCAGCACCGTCCATTATGTTTGATCTTTATCACTATAACACATTATTACCACTGTATATTATTGCTTTTATTTGTGTAAATACAGTAAAAACAGAGTATTATCAGATACACATCACAGTTTTTTGATTTTGGATAAAATCAGTGCTGAAATATAGAATAATAAACACCAACAAACACATGTATAACATATAATCTGATCTTGAAAAGCAGGATTCATAAAACAGTTACGTCTTATTTATAAAATGCATTATTATTTAGCATGAATTAATGTACAGCTGAATCCTAACCTCATCTCCATATTTAACGCTCTGACTGACATCCACACATTAAATCAATGATTGCTTGTTATTCAGATCTGCCTCCAGGCTGGCAGCCACTCTGAGGACATGTGATTTAATATGAGGACATGTGACACGCAGCATCTGACGCCTGTCTTCCTCGTGTCACTGTCGGTGATGTAAATTACACGTGCGTGCCGTTAATAAGCACCTTTTGCACTCACATATAAAACCAATTAAAGTTAAATTGTGTCTGAAGTGCTCTCGCCCCGATGTTATTTTTAACGTTTGTACGCATAATGCTTATTGTCAGTCACACTCGCCTGACTAAGCCTTACTTTTCATCTGTTTTTTTTCATAAAAATCCTTTGATCCAAAGCACAGCAAAGCACTCTTTTTTAATTCTGAAAGTTAAAAAAACAATAACTAGAACAGCACTCACACTTTGACTGTTTATTGCCAGATGGACGTTTCAGGCTAGGCGCCTTTCTTAAACGTGTAATGATTTCATAATAAATGAACACTGGTGGGGTTTATTATAGTTGACCTCAACCAGCACAACAAATACATCTGAACACGGGGAGCCCCATGGGATTAGCATGAAGTGCCAATGTCTTTAAAGGGGCACCTCAATTTTTATTCAGATATCTTGAGGTGAGACGTCAAGGGAACCATTTGAAAATGCCCATGCCAGTGTTTCCCCTCGCCAAAATGTAGCCCAACTTTGGAGTGTTATTGACCCCCTTTTCCACAAAGTAGCACTGTGCCAGTGGCCAGTGATTTAGGTCGTCTAGTTTCATGTGACACTTCACTTTCTGAGCCTTTTACAGCCTCTGAAAGACAATCGTGCAGATTTAAAGAGGTTAACTGAACAAAGTCTCAAAATGCACACCTTGTTTGCCTTCCACCATTGTAATGACTCTTTTTTTGCTCCTCCCCTTTTTATCTCCAGCCAATTACATGACTTCTGGCGTCTAGACTACTGGGAGGACGACCTGAGGAGGAGACGGAGGTTTGTGCGAAATGCCTTCGGATCCACTCACGCCGACGTGTCGCTCAAAGCGCTGGAGGACTACGGTCAGTCACGTGTACTAATACAAACACGTGGTCACTATCTGGTTTTTGCCTTTTTGCAAGCACACAGCTCTAACGTGCACACTCCAAAACACGCTCACACAGGCACAGAAGAGGAAGAAGAGGGGCTCAAGTCAAAGAAGAATTTCCGCAGCCAATCTGTGGTCACCCAGAACCCGGAAGCGGAGTTAATGCTGGAGGGAGACGATGATGCTGTCAGCCTGCTGCAGGAAAAAGAGATCGATAACCTTGCAGGTATGATGCACGCATGTAAAGACACACACACACACACACACCACACACACTACGTTACAGTGCAACTGAACAGTAAACTGTCTGTGACTCTTGTTTTTAGTCCGTTTCCGTCCCAGACTTTTTACCTCCAAAGGCAAGTTGAAAGTTTTGCAGCTACACTAACCATCTGGATGATTGATGTCAAGAAGATTAAAACATAATCTACTAAAAACTGTTCAAATCAGATCAAATATAATCCAGTGGATCCTCCCTGACTTACACACCTGATGGTCTTTACATGTTTACAGAAATGATCAATCAGAACTAACATTAAATGACTTTATTACAGTATGTGTGCCAGTTAATTATCTGTGATGAGTGATGAGCTTCAGTCAGTGCAGTGACGACCTGAAGTAATAACTCCTGAGTGACACATGTCCCTCCGTCAGGCCCTGTGGTGCTGAGTACTCCAGCTCAGTTGGTGGCTCCAGTGGTGGTGGCTCGAGGCACCCTGTCCATCACGACTACTGAGATCTACTTTGAGGTGGACGAAGAGGATCCTGCATTCAAGAATACTGATGCTAAAGTAAGAGCATGCTGTCTTTCTATATTAGGGTTATTTTTAGGAGTATCGTCAGAGTAAAATATATCAACATCTGTACTTGTGATGAAGGAAAATCCTTAAACAATGATCTACATTCTGAAACTGTACTTTAGTTTTCTAATAAACAGTAAATATTCCAACTTTACTTTAAAAAAACTTTTTATGCAGCTTCTGATCAACCATATTCACTTCAGGCTTAAATTTACTTCCTGGTAATCCCTCTGACATCCTGTTTAAACCCTGCACATTCCAAGTATGGATATCGGTACAGATTATTTAGTTGATTGAAGAGATGATGACGTTCTCGCTCATCCTTGTTGTTTATTATTGTTCAGTGCAGGGAAAAGAGATTTATGCCTCATTCTTTGGGCGATGGGAAAGTTAACTTCATCTTGACAGTTGTTTATATTTTTTATTCACTGCTTCTCACTTATTGCTCCAAAGAGTTTTAAGATTCATTTGTATGTGTAGGTCTTTCTTTATGTTAAAATGTTTTTTTCAACAGGTGCTGGCCTACTCAGAGGGTCTGCACGGCAAATGGATGTTCAGTGAGATCCGAGCCGTGTTCTCCAGACGCTACCTGCTGCAGAATACTGGACTTGAGGTCTTCATGGCCAACAGAAGTAAGTCTGCAGATTTCTTATTACTTGCATTAACATACTGTCCACTTTTATTGATTTCTCAACACTGCATGCAGCTGCTACCAGCCACTGGTTGTATTTATTGATTATTTGCCATAAGTATGGATGAACTTGTCAAGCATGGTAGTACATAATGAGTGGCATGGCAGGCTAGCAAAAATATGACATAAGCAGCACCTTTTTTCCACGTAAAGCTGCAGCTGGAAATATTATTTCATGTTAATTTTGGTTGAAAGAACTCATTTTCAGCACTGCATGCCACTGAGAATATTTAATCAATTGTATTAGCTTTTCAAAAAAACTGGACCAAATCAGTCAATCAGGTTTAGCTTGCATGTAACTAGCCAGTCACAGTGACTCTTTACCAACATGGGTCATCAGGGCTCTTGTGTCTTGGTTCCTCCTGTCCTCTCTGTCAGGTGCAGTGGCATGATTACTTTCACTGTTGTCTCTTTCCTCTAAGTCAGACATAACTAGCCGAGCAGTTAGTTAATCTTGATGTTCTGCTGCAAGTCCTGCAAAATGCGTGTGCATGTTTGGTGCATTGTTTGGTGGGAGAGGCTTAGCAGAGGGATACGAGGCAACAAAGAGAGAGGAGGAAGGTTTTGTGCTATGCGTGTTCAAATTGTCCACTGCAGCTCCAATATTCTAGTTCAACACAAAAAAGCTGACAAACACAGAAGTTGACTGAATAAAATATTTTCAATTTAAAACAGTTAAGACATCACTGAAAGACAGTAAAGTGCAGCTGGTGTCAGTTTGGTAAATACTTGGTGGTAAATTATGTTTAAAAAAGGTCTCTTGAGGCCCAAATACAGTGAAAGCAACACTTGATGCGCCTCATTTGACGTGCGTTAATTGATGCCCCTGTGGCACACAACAGTCGTCAGATTTGAAATGCCAACACCACAGAACCAGCAGCGTTTTGGGAAAAGATTCCTATTTATATGTGTCTGTTTATTTGTTCATTATTATTATTAGTAATAATGATTATTCTATAATGATTATTTGTGTGATATTCATGTTTTTTCTGTTAATTTGAATGACGAGGTTAACGTAGTTATTAACAACAATTTCCAACAATTTGAGTATGTTTGACACTACGGCAGTTGTATGTTTTTCATACACAGAGGAGATGAAGAGGGAGAAACACCGTCTGGACAGTTCATTATAGTTCATAGTAATACGGTGCAGTGACAGACGTTTCGTAGAGAATAAGGTCACAGGTCTGCAGTGTAGTTTAAAGACATCACAAAACTGTGCAGTTAAAATGATGAAAGAAATTATATCACATTGACACATTCCCTCTTTGCTGCAAAGTACCCACATCTCTCGTCCATGTCTTTTTTGTTCTTTTTAGCTCTTTTCACCTCTTTTTCTAATGCAGCTGCAGGCAAAAAAAAAAAAAAGCTTTGGTCTTCATCTGACAATCCAAAGCAAGGTCGGAGTCGGGGCCTTAAGGCAGTTTGACTTAGTAGTGTGCATATAAAACGATAGGTGTACTTCTGAACATTTCAGCACATTTGTGCCTTTAACAATAAGCAATGACTGAAACAGTACTTTGTTTCTGTAACTAGTCTTATATCACATTGCAGTCACCACTGTACAGTATTCACTGTTTGGTTCCAGTTAAACATTCGTTGTCATGGTGAGTGATTGACTTAATGTCGTCAGTATGCTGACTTTATCTTGTCTCTTCTCCTCTGCAGCGTCTGTGATGTTTAACTTTCCCGACCAGGCCACAGTCAAGCGGGTGGTGTACAGTCTCCCACGGGTGGGCGTAGGAACGAGTTACGGCCTGCCACAGGCCAGGTAGGTGCAGGATTTAACTCAGCTGGTCCACCACTGGTCTGTGTTAGAAAGGCATGTTTTAGTTTTTTTTTAATAATTATAATAATAATATTTTGTAATGTTGCTGTTACAGTTATTATTATTATTATTATTATTATTATTATTATTATTGCTATTTTCTTTTGTTTGTTTGGTTTTCTCTCTCTCTCTTTCTGTTTTTCTTTTCCTTACTTTTTTTTCTCACTTAAAAAATATTTATACTAATATTGATTGAACCTATATATAGGATGCCTTTGTTTTGGCATGTTCTTTGTTGTGATATAATCAATATTGCACAATGATATGAGTTTGCAGCACAGTGAACTAGGGCTGCAGCTATCGATTCTTTTAGTAATCGAGTAATCTATCGATTATTCTGGCGATTAATCGAGTAATCGGATAAGAAATATTGCACGTTCTGCAATTTTTTCTATTACATTACTTTTGCTTTATTTAAGAGCAACGGTAATATACAAAAGAGAAAATAAGACAGGTCTCTTTAATGAACAACTATAAATTGCTATCGTAAAAGTACTAAGTAAAGTAACTTTATTTTTACTGTAGTCCTTGTTTAGTACTTTTTACTGAAGCACAAAAGTAAAAGTAAAGGTATTAATGTCTGCAGAGACCATGAACAGACGATGTAGGTCACTCTTTTAACCAAAAGTCACCAGAATTCTTTGTTAACATGTTAAAATCTTTTTTTTTTCTGGAGCAGGATGCTCCCAGACCCCCGATAGGTAATGGTTTTACCAACATGTAACCTTTTTCTCCTCTTATGAGTTTGCAGGTGCGATCTTTCATGGGTCTAGGGTTCCCTTCTAGATACGACCCTCCGTGTCTCTGTCAAACTACTGACAGCAGACTGTCTGTGAACAGCATGATGTGACACTCTGCAGTGTAGCCGTCTAATAATAAATTAAATCAAAACTTACACGTCTGAGCTTATCAATACTCTGCTCTTTAATAATTCAGCCGTTTAATACTGAATTTCAGTACCCTACATGCAGAACACAGTGCGCTGTACAGCTGTTCGGATTTAAACGAGGCCTTGAGGCAAAAATTTGCCTCGAGGCATTTTAGTAATCGAATTACTCGAGTTACTCGAGGAATCGTTTCAGCCCTACAGTGAACAAAGTATGTGCATTGCTGAAAAAAAAAGTCAATCAATAAAAAGCGTAAAAAAATAAAAAGAAAGGCTTGTTTTCCTGGTGTGATAGACAGAGATTATACTTCGTGTGTGTGTGTGGTGTGTGTGTGTGTGTGTGTGTTGCAGGCGGATTTCCTTGGCCACCCCTCGTCAGCTCTTCAAGTCGTCCAACATGACTCAGCGCTGGCAGAGGAGAGAGATCTCCAACTTTGAGTACCTCATGTTCCTCAACACTATTGCAGGTAAAGTTCCACTTTCATCTTTTATTGCATAACTTAACCTTTAAATCAGGGGTCCTCAAAGTGCAGCCTGCAGGCCAAAGGCAGCCTCAGTAACATTTTGTGCAGCCCACGAACGTGACATGACGTGCATGCTTTATATTTTAATCATTCTATTTCAATACTTCGCTTTCAGTAACTTACATTTAATGCACCACTCTGCTACTGCATCAAAGCTACTGGCTTTCATGGCAACTAGTGGCACCTCGCAAGTGTCACAGGAATTATATTCTGTCATCAGTACTAGTGTTGTTTGTGGTGGACAGGTTGGCAGTTTAATGTGAAACTGAGATGGAAAAAATTCTGTATGGTTGAGAGGAAAAGGGGATACATCAACTCTTACTTCGTCTGACCTCGGAGGATAGATCAATAAATATGTAATATGAATAGATAAATCATGTTTTTTCCTTTGCAGCCCTCAGTCATATGCTGACATCCTAAATTGGCACAAAAGTTTGAGAAGCCCTGTTCTAACTCTGTGGACGTGGTCAAACACAATCATGACTAATGTTGTCTTGTTTGTTCTCAGGTGGAACAATTGCATTAACTGAAAGAATACCTCCCGTTTCCTTCATTTTCTCTTTTTCTACGGTGTGACATTGACATTTTCTCGCTTATTTGCCGGGAAGGTGTGAAGATTTTACTAATGTGACCTTATTTGCTGGCACTGACAGTTCCCATAGTGCTGTGTTGTTCAAAAATAACTGCACAGAATGCCAGAAATTGCAGACTCGCCTCTTCTTTTTAAATCTCTCTCTCCATGTGCGTGAATAAAGAAACCAAGGTATAAAAAGACTTTATTGAAGAGACCAGATAAAGAACCTGGAAGATTTGAATAAGATAAAGCTTTGTCAGCACCGACTCAGCTGTAGTTTGCATAATGACAGTCACCAGTGTGGCCTGTAAATACATATACATACAACAATATATGAATAAATGCTGCCACAGTGACAATGGATGGTGCACACGCTATTTTGAATAGCCACTTCATTGTGTTTAGAAGTCCATTATCAACTACAAATTTTCCATTTACTCATAGACATTCTAAAAATCTATAAATAAAACAATTTGTCATATTATATATTTATATATGTGTGTAATTAAGATGCAGAATGAGTTTAAAATACAGATCTAGATAAATGGCAGCCAGTGACAATTGGTTAAAACGCCTTTATATAATGCAGGTGTGAAGCAGTTTGTTAACAGCTTGGGCTTTTTTGTCTCTTCTCTGTTGGACTGTCTTTTATCACGCTAACATACGACCTCGGCTGGTGTAATCGTAATCCCAGTCTGGCACTTTGTCTTTGTTCACATCAGGAAGTTAGTCTCATTAATTAAATGTTCGAGTGTGAGCCTGATTTATGAGACGAGGAGGTTTTGAAGCTTTGAAGAGTTTTGTTAACCATATTATAGCATGTTTTTAATCCAATAATGTAAAAACACTGTTATTTCAAGTAAACACGCCTGTGTGTTCACATTGTATCTGCTAAAACACAGAAACAGACCAACACCAAAGCATGTTGTCACAAAATGGAAATCCAAACCCTGCACGTTCATTTTCCAACGAGTGTATTTCTGACGTAAGTGATGTGTTTCAGCAATAAAGCCAGAAAAAACTACAGATTAAAGGAGAAAAGTAAGAAAGTTTGAAGGAGCTACTGGCTGTAACATAGCAAAGTTTGGAAAATATTTACTTTTAGTAATATAATGATATTTACATTTTAAATAATATATACATCATATCAGCGGTTGTCAAATAGGAGTTCATGGCTGCCTGGGGGTCTGGGGATTAATGGTGAAAACCAGCTCTCTCTATATTCAAATCCCAGATGCTTATTATTGTTCTTTCTATGATTTTTAGTTGGCCTGTTTTATATTTTCTATTATTTATATGTTATATACATTTTTGCCCTTTGCTCCATGTCATTCCCTCCCCCTTTCCTGTCTTCATTTCAGCTGTCATGTCCAACTTAAAGGCATAAACAAGCCCCCCAAAAGAAAAAACATGTTCTAATACATTTATCTTGTGTTGTTCTTCCACATAACAGAATAGATGTGTATCATAAGAGACGAACCACTGGAATATTGAGGCGTCATTGGCTGAGAAATAATTGAGAACCTTTGCATTATACATTGTACAATGTAAATATTAATACACATAATACACATTTTCTTTTATTTTTTTATTTCTTTATTTTTCACTATTTTCCCTTCCAGTTTGCTGAGGCCCCTCTGACGGCCCCCGCTTTGATTATTGATCCAATACGAAGGGCAGCACAGTTAACCTGCTGATATTTCAGAGTTGGGACCATAGATTGTAAATGACACAACCAGTTTGATCAGTCAGATAAAGGATCAGTGAGTCAAGCAGGCTAAACTATCAGATGCCCCTGTGCTCTCTCTGCTATTAGGGGATAGAAGGGGGTGATGGCACACTAACAAGAGGGGATAGCGTCCCTCCTCATCACCTCCTCAAATCACCTACTGGTCGTATCTTTGCACTCTTTGACTCTTTCTCTGCTCCCGTCTGTCTTTTGTCTCTGCAGGGAGGACCTATAACGATTTGAACCAGTATCCCATCTTCCCCTGGGTCTTAACCAACTATGACTCCGAGGAGCTCGATCTCACCCTACCTGGAAACTTCAGAGACCTCTCCAAGGTGAGACGCACAACACTTAATGCATTTTTTACAATGAAAAGCATG
This sequence comes from Lutjanus argentimaculatus, assembly GCA_034769285.1. Classification (NCBI taxonomy): domain Eukaryota; kingdom Metazoa; phylum Chordata; class Actinopteri; order Lutjaniformes; family Lutjanidae; genus Lutjanus; species Lutjanus argentimaculatus. The sequence continues at coordinate 17,145,349 of JAWZSL010000004.1, read as the reverse complement.
TTTGCTACTGAGAAGACAGAACAAACACAGATATTACCACTGAGGGTCAGATCCTTGTGTTTTTTTTTTCATTTAGAGCAGTTTGAAGCCACATAATATGACTGTGGATGTAATTCCCTGCATTCCCTCCTACAGAGGATCAAAATGTACACAAGCTAATTCTTTTGTCCAGTTGACTCTTTAAAGAATACCGTATGCTGTGCTTTCTGAAAGGAAAAGAAGAAAACCACTCTTATGGTTTCTGATCATTTCTTTCTGGTTTCTTCCAGCCAATCGGTGCACTGAATCCCAAGCGAGCGGCGTTTTACGCAGAGCGCTACGAGACGTGGGACGACGACAGCACGCCTCCTCACCATTACACAACCCTGTACTCCACTGCTCATTCAACGCTGATGTGGATGCTCAGAATAGTGAGTTCCCTCCTCAGCAGCTGTTTTTAAAAACACAGCAGAGACCAGAGGCCTCGACTGAAATTAATTTGTCTGTTCTCGTCCTGCAGGAGCCCTTCACCACGTTTTTCCTCAACGCCAACGATAACAAGTTCGACCATCCAGAGAGAGCCTTCTCTGGCATCGGCTGCTCGTGGAGGAACTGCCAGAGGGACACGGCTGATGTCAAGGTAATGCCTCCTGATGGGCTGAAGGAGCGTCATACTTAAGTGAATCATCGCCTCAGTTCACGGAAGACGCGGAAGTCATGCGCCTCAGCTGTTATCAGCTGTGTCAGCCTGCTGATTGAATCATTTCTAATCAGTCACACACCAATCACAGCCCATCCTCACACAACGCTGCCACACTCACACCGCTGCTGCTGCTGCTGCTGCTGGTAAAGCTTTGCCTCAGTCACCCCAGCCTCCGCCTTTCTAGTCCAGAGTCCTAACATGTAAGGGCGGATATTTAATTTCACTGTTGGAAGGGGACAGTAAACAGAAAAAGGACAACAAAAGTGCCACTGTTGTATTAATGTATATAGAGGAAACCCTTATTATTGCTATATACTGGATAGATGATAAGGGTCGTACCGGCATGTTCAAATGTTATAAATAATTATATTAATAGTAATAATTATATAGCAAAATAAGCTGTTTTCCACACCCAGCTACCCAAAACACAATTCAACATAACAGCAAGATTATTACCCATCTTTTTACAAGTCTAAATAAGAGGGTTATTTATTTCATAACACTGACAAACAAAAAGCTCAACAAACTTACCTGAGACTGTCTCTGCCTCTCTGATCCCAGATCTGTTCTCTCTGTTACCAAATGACATCACTATGACACATTGCTATAAGCACTTCATTCCTTTCTTATGAAGATCTTATCAAATAGCCTGACATTACTGGGGTTTTTTTTGTACTGACTTGGTGTTTCGGTCCACTGAAAAATTATCAGATGTCTGGTTTTCTTCTTTGTTTTCATTTTAACAAATATGGCTGACTGACAGACACACACACAGCATGCAGGTTGTTTAGAGCAGTAAGAGGATAGTGTTTGTTGTGATTATCTCTTTTTTATGAATTAAATTTCATGTTGTAAGAAAAGTAGGAATATATTTAGAACCTAATTATGCAGATAAGTTCATCTTAAATATTAGATTATAGAACTATTACTGTTATCATCTAAGTACTTTAGCATGAAAACCAGCTTTTTTAAATTTAACCGAGTATTCTGTATGATAAATACACATCTGTCATCAGTAAGAAAGCAAACCTCTTGAATATTGATTAAAAATTCAGTAAGTTATGATGATTTGAATTAAGGATAGACCTCCCGCCTTGACAGGCGTACATGCATTAGGAGACACAGCTGCCCCGTACCAATATGGCATCACGTCAATGCAAAAGATTCACCCGATTATCACTCGATTACAGTTGTGAACGTGTTTTATTCTTTTGAGTGGTAGAAGTAAATAAAAATGTACTGATGAACATACTATAATATTGTATGAGCAAGTACTTTTCCAACTTTTTTGTACAAAGTATTGCCGCAGCGGAAACGGTTTATTAGATTAGCAACTTTTTCCAGAGCTGTTGTACCAAGTGTACCTCTCTTTTTTTAAATTAGCTATTTTTGACATCAACATTCTTCAAATCTGTACATTTGTGTTTAAAGTGGGATATGAGAACACAGAGTTTTAGATATTGTTTAGTTAATAATTCACAGTTCCATGATACCCAACACGACAGGCTTCATCTTCCATTGTCTAAAACATGGTCAGCGGTGGTCAGTTCTCTCTCAGTATCATGGCGTTATCATGTGGAATGATAATAAACATTTAATGGATTCCTCTGTGTCATTGTCTGTATGTAAAAAAGACAAAGAAAGAGAAATGCCCTGCTGTTAAAAACATTTGATTTGGAAAAATATGACCACTCTTAGAAACTGACCACCAGTGTAAACATGGCAACAACTCCGACTTCTTTGTATTCTTTATATTTTCAACTATGCAGATTGTGTTTTTTAGCTTTAGTTCTTCTCATTGTGTATGTGCAGTTCTCAGTGCTAACATTTAATATGTATTGTGACTTTGTATTGTTTGTATTTTAACTTTTATATATCTTTTGGGTGTGGTTTTCAATAAACCTTTATAGGTTTCCTCACATTTATATTTCCTTCATGTGTTTTTCTTTTTTTAAGTACGTTTGTGTGGATCAAATAAACCAAATGATGAGGGTAGCAAACGTGACAGAAGTAATGATTTTGTTTACATGTTTTTGTCGTGTCCATTAGGAGCTGATCCCAGAGTTCTACTACTTGCCTGAGATGTTCGTCAACAGTAACGAATACGAGCTTGGGGTGCGTGATGATGGCGTTCCCGTGTGTGACGTGGAGCTTCCTGCCTGGGCCAAGAAACCCGAAGACTTTGTCCGCATCAACCGGATGGTGAGACACGCAGACAGTCTTTTTTTAAAACATAAAAGAACACACTGAACATATCCTTGACTCTCTTGACTCTCTGCACCTGTTACCTGTCACCAGGCGCTGGAAAGCGAGTTCGTGTCGTGCCAGCTGCACCAGTGGATTGATCTAATATTCGGCTACAAGCAGCGAGGGCCAGAAGCCGTCCGTGCTCTCAACGTGTTCGACTTCTTGTCCTACGAGGGAGCAGTCAACCTGGACAATCTAGATGCTGCTCAGCGTGAGGTCGGTTTCTATGACAACACATCACTCTTGTTTCACAAGTTGATTATTGCAGTGCAGAAATGTCCCCCTCATGAGTCTCTCACTCTATGATAGAGAGTGCTTTCTTCAAGATCGTACAGTAGCTTCAAAGCTCTGAGATGAAGAGTCTTGAAATAATTACTTCTTATGGCTGAGAAAATAGTTTTTTAATCCTGTGGAGGAAATCAGAGTGCTCACATGTAGTTCAGGAAGCACAAACATCCATATTTAGGGACAGTGAAGTAAATAAATAAATGGGAAGGATAGGAGGGCATATGTGGCTTTGCTAAACTTGTTTTTGTTTTTCGAAAACCTTCCTCCATCTCTGTCTGCAGGTGATTGAGACCCAGATTCAGGCGTGTGGTCAGGTCCCCTCCCAGCTGCTGATCGAGCCACACCCACCTCGCTCCTCCGCCATGCACCTGGTGAGAAAACCTCAACAGCCTCAACAAGTCTTAATCAAACTTATATTCACAAAGGGTTTAATTTAAATAGTGTCTGTTGCACAATGAGGCCCATGGCCCGCTGCGTTTACAGTATAATGAACTGGGTGTCTGTGGTGACATTCCCAGGAAAAATCACAAGCGGGTTACAGTTAGTGCTGCATGTTCCATCACCCTGAAGTGATTGGTCTGTCAGAGAGGGTAGGCGGAGCTAATGTAACAGACTCACTCTTCAACTTTCTTGTGTTGAGGCAGCTACTGTTTTTTTCCAGTCTCTGGTAGCACTGCAGGTAGAAGGTCGATCTAATCTGGCTCACTGGATGTAGACTGTGGGTGTAAGCCTGCCATTGGCCGTTTATTTCAGCATCTGCTATCTGCATGTTACGGTTTTTAAAATCCCCATCGCTACAGGAAAAAACAACAAACTCCAAGCTAGCAAACTAGACGCTGAAAATGGCAAATTACCACCTGGCTGCTAACAGTATGAATGCAAACAAACACGCAGTTGTTACCTTTACTTTTTCAGGGATTTAGCCATTTTAATGCCCTGCCTGTCAACAGCATCCACACATTAAACCTCAGCTGCAAACCTCTTGAAATACAAAACAGAAAAATACACACTTATTTTTCCATGGTCCTTGAGTCAGTGTTACTTCACTGAACAGGTGTGTTTGAAAACATGTTCACTTTGAGAAGAGGAAGAGAGTTTTTCACAAGGTTGAAGACTACTGAACTTTGATTTTGTGTGACACATTCGTCCTCAGAATCTATATTGTGTGTATTTATTTTTCACATTTTTAACCCATTTCAGCCCAGGGTGGAAGTAGGCCGGTACGATCCGGTACTCTGTTCTGCTAAAAGATTCTGTGTCGGTATGCAGTACTGGGAAGAGAGGACAGCAGCTGACTGCCACATACAACTCACATGCAACATGTCACGGTCGCATGTCCAACATGAAGACACCTCTGATCATGTTTGGTCAACATAAACAACAGTTGGTTTTCTCATTAATTGCTTCTAACTTGCTCCAGAGTGTTTGTCAGCAGAGACCTGTGAGTTTTTAAGCCATGCTGGAGGGAACCCCACTGCCTTTCCAAAAACTGTTTAGTTTTGAGCGGCAACGATTAATCAATTATTTTATTATTTTGATATTTTGATCTATTAACCATTTCATTTTTTGAAATGTCAAGCTGAAATTCTCTGATTTCAGCTTCTGAAATGTGAATATTTTCTGCTTTCTTTACTCCTACATGATAGTAAACTGAATATCTTTTGGTTGTGGACAAACAAGACATTTGAGGAGCCACATGACTTGGAATCAGGCAACATTTTTCACCATTTTGTGATGTTTTATGGACCAAAATAATAAGAGGAAATAGGCTTTGAGGTTTTGACAAGCAGTCTTTTGTCTTTTGTCCTCCTGGCACAAGGACAAACAAAATATCTTTTGCTGATTCATGATGTGCAGTTTTATTTCAACAACATGACCAGCAGGTCAAACAAGCAACTTCCATGGATTTTCTGTATCACTGGCATCATAACGCTGCAGGTTTGCATGAACACACAGGCCGCATTCAAAATTCCACACTAACATGCTATTTAGTAGGTTAAAACAATATGTAGTATGTTCAAAACTGTTGTATGAAATCAATGATAGGCGAGCGGTGTACTATCTCCAGGTCAATATTACAGTCTGCAAGCACTGAACACTACTCTGGCAAATGTATCCCACAATGCAATGCGATAGTGACGACAACAACGTGCAAAATCTACATAGAAAGTGATGTCAGATGCAGCATCTCAGTGCCTGGAAGGGTGCATTTGATTTATTGTTCCTGTACTTTGGTATTTTGCTTTGATGGAGAAAATCTTAGAAGTTAACTTCTATTTTAATGTGCACATCAGAGACATGTGGAGACATTTTTTTTTTCATTTATGTGCCCAGTGTTCTGCTGAAGATTCAAAGGAGACTTGTAAGCTGTTCGACTGTTGTTGATGACTTTAAATTGAAATTTTCTTCTAATTCTAGTTTTATCAACATTCACAAATTACTCTGCAGCACCAACACCACTTAAATCAATAATATATCATTTCGTATACATGATGTTTTTTCTACAGCATAGAGCCGTTAAAAAATTGAATGTGTGTGTTCAAGGACGCACAACGCTTTAGGAGAACAATACGAAGTGATGACGGTTAGAATAGTAGTACCGGCAAGAACGTCAATCCACTTTCACCCCTGATTTCAGCCCTATACGCTAATTAAAGCTACTACAAGGAGTTTTTAACTGCTTATGAAAAAGTCTCAGTGTTGGTGTTTACATTTTCCCAGGCAAAGTTACGGTGAGTACCAAGTTAGACAGTTAAAAAGAAGAAGGAGCAGATTTTTATTTAGATAACAATATTTTTGACATTATATTTTGTTGTTATAGTGGAGGAAACACTTCCGCTTTTGTCCACAGGGGCCTCCAGAATCAACAAAATATGTAGGTTCCTTGTAGTAGCTTTAATGTTAGTCCACATAGTCCTCTCATATGAAACTGTTTTATTACCAGGCTGTATGGATTTTATTACATACGAGTGTATGTAATGTTTTTTTCAAAGCCAGCCCTGCCCTGGCTTGAGCTCCTCTGTCCTCCCTGCTCCCCTCAGCAGCAGCTCGAGGCCTCAGTGTCTCCACATCAGAGCCATGATCCATTTCAACCCCGCCCAGCCAGCGCCTCCACCTCCTCTCCTCGGCCTCGAGCCACCCTCAGTGTGTGTACCTGCTCTGACCCTGTGCTCCCACTAATATACCTTTTCCCTTCCCTCCCTCTGTCCCATCTGTTCTGTCTCTCCCTCTACCTCCGTCTTCATCTCCCCCCTCCTCCCCTTCCTCTCTCCTCCAACCTTCCCTCCTCGCTCTGGCCTTCTCTCCTCCTCCTCCTCCTCCTCCTCCTCCTCCTCCTCCTCCTCTCTGTCCCTCTCTCTTTCTCTGTCTGTCTCACCAGTGTTTCCTTCCCCAGAGCCCTCTGATGTTTAAGGATCAGATGCAGCAGGACGTCATCATGGTGCTCAAATTCCCCTCCAACTCGCCTGTCACGCACGTCGCAGCCAACACGCTCCCACACCTCAGCATACCAGCAGCCGTCACCGTCACGTGTAGCCGGCTGTTTGCCGTCAACCGCTGGCACAACACAGTCGGTGAGTGTGTGTGTTTGGCAGTTTTATATGCTTATTGTGAGCTGGTTTCTATGTGGATACAAATGACATGACATTACTTTAGTTATAATAACAAAATTCATCTGAATATGGAAATAAAATCCCATCATTTTAAAATCACTCCCAGTGTGAAAACACAGACAAAAAGTCCTGAGCTTTGTGTTGTGGATGCTTTAAGTTATTATCAGTAACCAGAGCTGGAAATATCCATCGTAACATTGAGATCTGTGATCTTTTTCCACCCAGTTTCCACTTATATATAATAAAATATAAATATATATATAAAAAAAGCCTTCCTGTCTTTATAATTTTATGGACACTGTTAGATGTGTTGTGAGAGAGATCCTGACCTACTGTGTATCATGGAAAGTGACAAGACAGGAAGTTCTCTCTTTTAAAAATGCCCCAGCACATGGTCACTTTTAGTAAATAGCAGGACATCCTCTTACTGCCATCAGAAAAATGTAAGAAATCTTTTGAAAAAAATAAAAAATAAAAAAAAAAAATAAATCTAGGTAATCAGGGACGAGGGTGTTTGTTTTTTAAACAAGAAAAATATCCAAATCGCCCCCTCTGATGGCAGGTTGTTGGCAAATACATTACATTCAAAAACATCTTCATATAAATATCATTGAAGCACCAGAACATTAGAATGGGATGATATGTAACGTAATGTGATAAAATAAGACATCTCCATAAGTATCAGAAGGGAGAGTCACATGAAAAGGGTTTGAGTTGAATAAATATTATCCATCTGAACACAGCTTTGTTATTTTAGCTCCCATCTGTGTTTGTAGACATATTCTACTTAATTTACTGTAACAACAATGTATTTATAACTTTACACTCTTTAGGAGATCAAGTGACTTTGCATATTTCTGAAATTATACGACTACAATCCCATGATTATACAGAAACAGTGTGTGAATAGTTCATACTAGGGATGAAGTAATTAATTAAATAATCACTAAGTCAAGTAACAGAAATTTTTGAAAATTAATTAGTGTTTTACTCGATGTTTATCAGTGAAGAATCTCCCTTCACTTATTGGTTCCAGCATCTCACATGTGACGATTTGCTGTTTTTGTCTTTTTAAAAACTGGCATTGTTCACAGTTTTCTGACATTTTGTCTTCTTTTTTTTTTATAAAATCTAAATTTTATTATTTTGTGTATTATTATAAAATATAATCTACAATGTACGCGTTATTTCTTATCATTGTATTAATAAGAGCAAAGAAATGTACTCAACTCGTTTAATTTATTTATATATTTACATTAGCTGTAGTTTTGTCAATGGGTTTTTAAAGAGACCTTATAAAAGTGGAGTCCTGGCAATAAGCTGATGCTATCTGGGGGTCTTGGTATGTAAAAGTTTGGGAACCCCTAGACAAAATGAGTAAATAAAGAATCAATAACATTCACAGAAATCAGATAGTGACAATTATCTGAAGCTACGCAGTAAAGATTCATCTATGGAAGTCAATAAACCATGAGATGTTGGTCGATTTCAGTGTTAGTAACGGAGCCCCTGGTCTTTGGTTCTGTTGTATTGTATTATATCAGTGTTTGGATGTTGACATAGAAATATTTGTTAATTAAAGCCTCGATTAACCTCATTATTGACCTCATTAGCGCAGCAGGCTCGCTGTAATTAGTCGTGGTAATGTGATTATGGAGGGTCATGAGGCAGCTGTGACTTTTGTTGCTGATCGCCACATCAGACGATTATGTTTTCTAACATCAGAGAGCGCTCGACCAGGGTGATTATATGAGAGCTTGTAGTTTAGCATTTATCCTTTTTGATGTGTGTGTGTGTGTGTGTGTTTATGTGTGACTGTCTGTAATGCTTGACCCTTTAAACCCTTCAGGTCTCCGTGGAGCTCCAGGATACTCTCTAGAACAGGCTCATCATCTGCCCATCGAGATGGATCCCCTCATAGGTCAGTGCACCAGCATCTTCACTCCAGATCACACTGAGATAATGAAGGCAGCAGGTCAATATGTCCCATGATGCACTGGGGGTTTATACACATGCACTGCTGAGGCTGCAGACAGTAAAATCTGCAGCAGTTTTGTCGACAGTTGAAACTCTCAGGACAGGTTAGAGTTCATCAGGTAGCTTGTTAACCGTGTTGCCTTCTCATGCCCTCATTAACCTGCTGACTTCTCTGCGCTCCTGTGCAGCGAACAACTCAGGCGTGAACAAGCGTCAGATCACTGACCTGGTGGACCAGAGCATCCAGATCAACACGCACTGTTTTGTGGTAACCGCCGACAACCGCTACATCCTGGTCTGCGGCTTCTGGGACAAGAGCTTCCGTGTTTACTCCACTGAAACTGGTAGGTTTTGTATTATTTACGTATAAGACATGGTCTTTTTTTAAAACTCCTGCTTCAGTTTGTGACTCTGCCAGAAGCTCTACTTTATATATGATTTATTTGTAGAATTTTAGATGTCTCGCTGTAAAGCCGGGCACACGCTGCACGGTTTGAGCCTGTTTCTAACCTGATTTTTGAGCCCCGCAACTCAGTTAAGAATCTGACCAAATTTTGTCTTCGTCCTTCGTCATTTGCTGTGCAGTGCACAGGGGGGATCAAGGACCAATGAACTGTTCCCGAACGGTTGTTGGACGATCAAAAGAATGTCTGACATGTCAGAAATTTGAAGCAGAGCTTTGAGTTGACTTCACAGCATTAATGCCTTTTTTTGCCCCTGCACTTCTACCTGTCTCTGAGCTTTTAAACTCAAAATATCTTAATTGACAATTGCCAATAGCAAGAAAGGTCCTCAGGGGCCAACGGGCAGAGGGAGAACAACTCGCTTCAACCATAAACTGTATATTAAATAGGATTTCAACTACTTAATATACAGTCTGTGGGTCCAGCTTGTTATTTGGACTGCTGTGCTCATTTTTGCATGTGCTCTTGCTGCATCCTCTTGTAAAATAGATCATCGTTGTTTTATTGATCCAATTTATAATTTTTTATTTCAACAGTTGAGACTCTTGTCACTAACCTGTTTGTTAACCTGTGTATTTTTATCCTGGAATCAAGTCTCAGCAGAGAGCTCAGACACTGACTGACTTATCCGTCTTCCTCCTTCCTCCCCCACAGGAAAGCTGACCCAGATAGTTTTTGGCCACTGGGACGTGGTGACGTGTCTGGCCAGGTCAGAGTCCTACATCGGAGGAGACTGCTACATCGTGTCAGGCTCCAGAGATGCCACTCTTCTTCTGTGGTACTGGAGTGGAAGGCACCACATTATAGGGGACAACCCAAACAACAGTGAGTGGAAATAACTTGTGAATATTCACCTGTCTGTGTGTGTGCGTGTCTCAAGGCCCTTTCACACATGCAGTTTAACTCTGCACTTAATCATCATTACCTGGAGGAGCTGAACACAAATGTCCACATTAGTGAATGTGTCAACTGCATCGTTAAGACGAGCATTATTCACTTTATATGGGGCTAAAATTAATACTGAATTATGTTAAATGTTTGTGAAGTATCTGTTTGAATTGTAAGAAGTCAAAGATTATCTTTTAGAAGAAGAAGATACTTTCTGTCAGCTTGGCTCTGCTAAATTTAACAACTTGTTAACAGCATGACAAGGTGCCCCGTGGTGATGTGTTTTCAGGAGTCTTTTTAAATCGGTGGTGTTTTTCCGCACATCTTTATTCCACAAGGTCCTCCGTCTTAATTGTGAACGACGCATCAGTCTTTCTTTCGGTTTGAATATAAGAGAAAAATGCCCACAGGTCGCCTCCCCTCATTTCTTTTCTTTGTTTTCTTCCCTCCTGACAGGCCACTGGTGAAGATGAGGGGCTTACATTTTAAGCTCCCAAGATTTATTAGTGTTTTGAGATGGCTGATTACTGTGATCTGATTAGCTTTTCTGCCCGAACAGAGCCATCTATTTCATATTTCAGAGATTACGTTTTTACATTTTTGTTGTAAATATTTTTTCATTTACATTGTCGTCACAATTTGGTCATAAAATAAACACAGGTGAGTCAGGTGAGAGTGGAGTCACACTCCTTGTCCATCATCCTTCTTTGCTTCCACCATAGTTTATTAAGTTTGACACTTGGTTTGTTTTGGTATCAAGGAAAAAAACAGATCACACATCACATAGGTCCTCCTCCTGCTGCGGGTGCCAGTCCTCACTTAAACCATACTGTACAGAGTATTTCCAGAGTTTAGAGTTCTTATGTATGTCTTCCTAGTTCAGAAAACAGCACAGCTCCCACAGTGGGACATTTGTAACCAGAGTAAGCATTATGCTGACTTTTGATTTGTCTTTCCAGGTGACTACCCTGCTCCCCGGGCAGTACTGACAGGACACGACCACGAGGTGGTGTGTGTGTCTGTCTGTGCAGAGCTGGGATTGGTCATCAGTGGAGCTAAAGGTTTGTGGGTCTTCATATATCTTTACATTTTAATGTATTAGATTATTTACACAGTGAATATTACTAAGGTGATATCAGTAAAATAATTATTAAACTGTTAAAACCCTTAAAAGCATTTGTCATGGTTGTAGTTTTGTTTCACTCATTATTGGTCAGGAGAGCCCTTTGCTCAGGACTTTTCAGGTAGACTGTGCATTAGATTACTGACACAGATAAAACTTTCCTACACATGACAGGATGAACATGCTCACTAGACTGTCAGTGCTTCAAACTTTCAAACTGTAAAAACATGGAGATTGTCCTGATATTTTCCAGCACACCGCAATTTAATTTAGGCTGACTTCACCATCACCAAAGCCGTATGTTTACACTATCTTGCTTTTGTTTGTCTCCTCAGAGGGCCCGTGCCTCGTACACACTATCACAGGGGACCTGCTCAGGGCCCTGGAGGGGCCGGAGCTGTGTCAGCGGCCCCGCCTCATCTCCGTGTCTAGCGAGGGCCACTGCATCATCTACTACGAGCGAGGCCGCTTCTGCAACTTCAGCATAAACGGAAAACTGCTGGCACAAATGGAGGTCAACGACTCCACGCGGGTGAGGCTGTCAGAGTTCATACTGATGATCCTCTCTACTATTTATTGAATTTTTAAATGTCAAATGTCACGTTAAATGTTAAAGTTATTATTGTTATTATTAAATGTGTAAAAAAGCCTATTCAAGGCAATATGAATGTGAGAATTATAATAAATATTTTATTTGCCAGTATGGCCGTGAAGTTGCCGTCAGAAACATGAGGGTGTCCTGCATAAACAACGCAACATACTGTTGTCCAGCATGCAGGAGCACTTGAGCCTCTTTTAACTCCTCTTTCTCCTCGTTTTCTCTTTCCAGGCGATCCTGTTGAGTAGCGACGGACAGAACTTGGTGACAGGAGGTGATAATGGGGTGGTGGAGGTGTGGCAGGCGTGCGACTTCAAACAGCTTTACATCTACCCGGGCTGTGACGCAGGCATCCGTGCCATGGACCTGTCACATGACCAGAGGTAAAACACACAGACTCTGACAGACACCAGTTGACTGAGTGAGACAAATTCAGGGCTGTGTTTTTCTTCAAGACTACTGCTACTACGGGTCGCCTCATAGGGGACAGCAGAGAATACACAATAAACAGTAATGGGTCAGTTATTTGTCCTGGTCCAAAGACATATATAGTTATTGATGCACTGCAACCAGGGATGTCCAGATCGATTGGCAACTGATTTGGCAATCAGGGAAACTGTATTAATGCTTTCTAGTCACCATTTGTGAAAACTGATTGATGAAGCCAGTTCTCAGCTGAGTCGGTGTTGTTGTTACATGCTAACTAAACAAAGGCAGCACTTAACCACCAGTAGGATTTGTATATAAATTACTCACCCTTGTTTCCTCCATGGGAACGTAGAATGAATCCAAAACATGGAACACACATTCGTTGAAGTTGATTTTTACAAGAATAATAATAAACTTTATATATATAGCATCTATGAAAGCACAGAACACATTTAAAATAAAAGAAAACAACCTAAAATACATAAAAAAGTAAACACATTATAAAACACAAGGAGGGTAAAGCTACAGAATCAATAAAAAAGCTATTTTATTTTTATTTTTTGGGGCTTTTTGCCTTTATTGACAGTGACACCTGAAGAGTTGAGAGGAAAGGGGTAGAGAGAGTTGGGATAACACGCAGCAGAGGGCCACAGGCAGGAGTCGAGCCAGCGGCCGCTGCAGAGGACTGATAACCTCAGTACATGGGGCGCACGCTCTACCAACTGAGCTACAGGGGTGCCCCAAAAATATGGGTTTTTAAAAGTGATTTAAGAACGAGACAGAGTTTGACACCCTGATCTCATGTAACTGTTCCACAGTCTCAGAGCCCTAACTGCAAAGGCTTGGTAAAATCCTAAATATAATCTTACTTATAATCAGCGGCAAAGAAAAACATGATCGGGGGATCTGTAACTGCAACCGTTTTGTATATATATATATAGTTACAGTTTGAATTACAGATGTGACTTTGTGTCCTCTGCCCTCAGGACTCTGATCACTGGCATGGCGTCCGGCAGCATCGTGGCGTTCAACATAGACTTCAACCGCTGGCACTACGAACACCAGAACAGATATTGAGGTGGACAGCGTGAGGAAGAGGAGGCTGGAGAGAGGAGAGAGGAACAAGAGGGAGAGGAGGTGATGCGTTCTGCTGTGTGTCTGCGATCCGCGGGGGAAACCACAGGTACCGAGGGGAAGGAAAAACACGAACCGGACCTTAGGCTCTATTTCCCTTGTGAAGTTTACTTGATTTTGAGGATGCGGCAGCGCTGGTGGAAACAACTTCCTCTGTACACACGCACACGTGTGTAACCACAGACACATAATACCCCGAAGATACACACCAAAACCTGCTAATAAAATAGACAGACTGCAGAACGGAGAAAAAGAGCAAGTCAAGCAGACCTTGTAGAGGTCGATCATACCCGTACCACTCACAGGACTGGTTGCAGTTGCCGTTCCTGGTACGCTTAATGCTTCACAGACAAAGAACCTAAGTTTTGTTTTCCCTGTCTATTTTTCTTCTTCATCAATTCTGTTCTCTACTTTTCATTTGAGGGGGGAGTTCAGTTTGGGGATTATTTTGGGTGGACTATAAATTAAGACTCCTTCAACGTGTCTAAACTGATTAGAAATGGTCAGAAATGAACCAGCGCCACCCACTGCTCAACAACCGGTGCTATTGGCTTGATCTTAAATTCACCCTTGAAAAATTACCTGGGATTATGATTTCATTTTATTGGATTTTATCTGGTTTTCTTTTACTTTATAGTGTTTAATTTTTATGTTTTTTTTTTTTTTTTCCTTTTACCTGCAGCAGGGTTAAATCTGATTTTTATGTAAATAAGACTCTGCTTCCGTCAGAGTCGACACGTGTTCTTTCACTACACAAACTGCGCTTATCACCTTTAATTTATTAATGACTTGCTGTATGTAAAATATTGTGTAATAATTATTATAACGTTGACAAGGCTGATGGTAATAACGGCGGAGTCAAGGATGGTGATAATTTTGCCGGAGATGGTAACGATAAAGAGATCTTGCCAGTGCCACCAAGGATGACAACCACAAGACTGACATGATTTCCTTTGTATATTTGGTGATTGTTTTGTCAAATATGTACATATAGTCTTGGTTCAGGCTTGGTGGGAGACTTAATCAGCTGAATAAGACTGAAAGCGCAAAGGAAACCTTCACTTACCCACATTTGTTGATTATTTAAAAAAAGAGAATCAAATCAATGTAAAAGTTTGTTTTGTATTTGCACTTTGCACCAATCACATATCATTATTTATTAGCTTGGTTCTTTCTGGTCGGCTGCCATTTTGTTTAGGTCCATTTTCCCGACGGGATTATTTGTGCATTGATGTTTGTATTTAAAACGTTGAGCTCATGTGTGATTATTAGGTTTTACAACCTCACAGTTGTAAGCAATATCATGATTCTGTAGCTGATAGAGGTGGGGAGGAGGGCGGAGATGAGGGGGATGAAATGTGAGATGTACTGTATGTGTGAAGCCATCTTGATCAAATGCGCACATGCACATACTCTATCGACAGGTTCAACTTACGTATCCAAAAAAAGGTTAAATATTTTTGGATCTATGAAACCCTGAAAACTATTGTATTCATGTTTTATTGCAAAGATGTAAAATATGACATGTGTGAGTTGAAAAAAAAAATCATGATAAGAAAAATAAAATATGCAAAGAATTTGATGACTTGACTTTTCATTGGTTACATATTCTGGTTCACTAAAACACAGAGGTGAGAAAAAACTAAGGACAAATACTTTGATGCTCTACTTCTGTAGATTTTTCAGGTGTCTGTACTTCACTTTGAGTAGTTTTCTGACCACATTTTACCTTTACTTCCAACATTTTAACACAATTATATGTACTTTCTACTTCTTACTTTTTCAGAACAGGCTTGTTTAGTTTTAATATGTGAGAGGAATTACTGATTATTTTATATTGCGTCATTGTGGGACATCTTCCTAACATCAAGACTGATTTCAACCTAAATGGATGAAACAATGACACATAGAAAAGATGATTTCTTGGTATATCCATCAATGCGTATCAAGGACGACAGGCTTAACAAAACAAAAACATCATAAAAGACGTAACGAGATGAAAAAACAATGTAAAAGGCCTATCTAGACGAAAAACAAAACAATGTAAAAGACACAACAAGACAAAAGAAACAGACTAAAAACAACATAACAATGTATAGACATAGCAAGACGAAATAAAGTAAAGACATAACAAGACAAAAAAAAGAAAGACAACATAAAAGACATAACAAGACAAAAAAAAAGAGACAACATAAAAGACATAACAGGACTAAAAACAACTTGAAAGACATAAGACAAAAAAAAAGACAACATTAAGACATTAACAAAGACAAAAAAGATGTAAAAAGACAAATAAACAACATAAAACAAAAAAGATGTAAAAGACAAAAAACAAATAAGACAAAAAGAGAAAAGCAAACATAAAGACTATAAAAGACGAAAGCAACATAAAAGAAGCAACACAAAAAAGACAAGACAAAAAAAAAAAACAACGTAAAAGACGTAACAAAATGAAAATGATGCCTCAAGACAAAGTTCAGTTAGCTTTGCACAGAAACAGCCAGTAGAAATGTCCTTCAGAGTTGACTTTTTACTCTCATACTTTGAGTACGTTTCAGAGCCTGTACTTTTTCACCTTTACTTGAGTAAATAAGTTGAATGTTCTACTTTTACCAGAGTCTTTTTTTAGACAAGTATCTGCACTTCCACAGAATGTGAGTACTTTTGCCACCTCCACTAAAAATGATAGCAGAGCTTCAGAGAGAGTGAGACATCAAGACAAGACATCAAGGACCTTTTATTGTAGCGTTCACGAGACAACCGCGGAAAAGAAATCCTCTCAAATTATTTCAAGAGACTTGACTTTAAATGTTGCACCACACTCTTGTCTAAACAACCTTTGCTGTGATTTTCATGTCAGACGTCTGTTACTGTCAGCCACATTCTGCAGCACTTCTTTAAAAAACAGACACTGAAGATGTACTGAAAAATTAGGCTCTGGTCCGTCATGTCTCCTGCTTAAAATCAAATCCATGAAACAGCTTAAGTTCTCTTAAACAAGGTGTGTAACCCAAAGCCTCTTCTGTGGACTTTCTAATAGGAAAACAGTGTAAAAATGTGCTTAAAATGAGCCTTTTCCAGGTGTGAATTTGGTTAATTGCATTTCACAAGTGGCTGTAGCCTTGTCCTCAGGTGCTAGGAGTTTCAGTTAACAGGATATTAAGGGACCTTTTATAGCAGAGCCAGTAATAACATAGAGGTGAAACAGGAAAATATCTGTCACAAGCAAAAAGAGATACAGCATATCCAGTGTATGAGTCAGAAATCCTAGGTGGCATTCATTTAACCAAAAGACATGGTCAGATTTTAAGTCACAAGGTATAAAGTACAGTAAATCATGCAAGGTAGGGTAAGATATCCATGCAAGTATGACAACACTGTAGTTGGAGAGCAATTGTCTTTGTTTGTAGTTTACTGAATGAAGTCTCTATGTTTGCAGGACTAGAACGGAAAGTAAGAGCTCTAATTCAACTGGAAAAACAACATCAGACAGATACAATCTGCACAGTATTTTTCATCAACATCGCCGGATTAAAACAATGCGCTATATTCAGGCATGGGGGAGACATCAATCAATGCTGTGGATGCACGTTTGGATGCACAACTATCAGCAAAAGGCAGCAAGCACTTTAGAGATGAAGCCAATCGGTTCCCTACTAGTCGCAGTAGCACAGGCCAGCCACAAAATGTTAGGTGCAAAAGTGGAAAAAAAAAGACAAACAAAAATTGTGCGAGGACAATACTTGTCAGTGAGAGTTGTTGAAGGACTGTTCAGGTATGCAAGAGAGCCTGAGTTATTATTGTGCACGCAAGAGAGGCGGAAGGTCAAATGCACATGAGAGAACGAGTTTACTGTGCAAGAATGACTGAGTTATTATTGTGGGCGCAAGAGAGATTGAAGGTACATGTAAGTGAGAATGAGTTACTGCAGAAGAGAGAACTACATAATTATTGTAGTGCGTGCAAGAGAGGTTGAAGGTGCGCCTAGAATGAGTGACCATGCAAAGAAGGCAGAGTTATTATTATTGGGGCGAGAGAGGTTGAAGGTGCGCAAGAGAGAACGAATTATTGCGTGGATGTGAGAGATCGAAGATGTATGAGAGAAAACGTGTTACCATGCAAGAGCAACTGAGTTATTATTGTGCATGATAGAGGCTCAAGATGTGCAAGAGAGAACAAGTTATTACTGTGTGCGTGAGAGAGACGATATTACGTGTGCCAAGAGAGATTGAAGGTGCATGAGAGAGAATGAGTAACGGCGCAAGACAGACTAAGTTATTATTGTGTGCATGAGAGACTGAAGGTGCGGGAGAAAGGCCAAGTGCGCAACGAGTTTACCACACCAGACAGACCAAATGAGAGTTTGGCTTCACCATCACCTGAAATGTTCAGATTAATGAGAGAACAAAGAGGATTTGTCAGGAGCAACACAGGCTGGTCTGACCTGACTTGTGTTGTTCGTGGCCTCGCAGCCACCATCGCTGCTCTCTGGGCCCTCGGCTGCCATTGAATTTTGTGAAGAAGTGTGACAAAGATGAATGAACCTTTTTCAAGTCATTTGTTCTGGATGTGTGGTGTATTTTGTTGCCATGTCAAAAAAAAAAAAAACCTACATCTCACAGTATAGAGAAAAAAAGATGTATTTTGAGCAGAACCAAGCATTACTGTAGCTTAATCCTGAAATACAGACAAGGCTGACAGCTGCACAGAGCTCTCATGCTTCAGTCACCATGGAGACTGCGATCAGACGCTATATGAGCTGACAGGCAGGAGAGGGTGATCCGTCACGCTGGTAGACCTGTCCGTCTTTCAGGACCAGCATTTCATCTTGTTGCTTATGCCACTTTTGACCTGGTCTGTCTGTAGCTGCAGTCAGAGGCTGTCTGTCTGTCAACAGTCTACAGCACAAGCCTTGTTTTTTTCTCACCTTCACATCTGCAGAAAGATGTCTTCTTGAGCCAGTCTCCTTTCCCCAGAAATCCTGAAGAAATTTGGTATGTAGAGTTTTTAAGCCAGTGGTTCCCAACCTTTTTCCTTTAGAGACTCCTTATCTATCATTGAATTAACTGGCAAATCCTGACTAAGTGACATATTTTATGGATATTTAATGTTATTATCAATGCATATCAGTAACAGTGCATATCAACTTGTAAACTGTACAAATAGAAGAGGTCACTCAGTAGAGTGTAGATCTTCACCGGTGAACAGGTGGTGAAGCACCTACTGCAATGTCACCACAACTGCCAGATGCAGCCAGCAGAGATTTGTGAAGTTCTGCAACATTAACACGACCTCCTCATACGCTGTCCTGAGCTGAAACAAAATTTCAAACTGAAGCAGTTGTTAATCATTTGCAGCCAGTTAAGAAGTGACAAGTCAGCTGTCAATCAAGTCAAAAGACAGAATTACTGCCTTGCAGGTTTATTCCTCCACCAACCAGTCCAGTTGCAGTTTACATCCATGTCTGTCCAGACAGTAGTGAAGACTTTGAAGGACTTTAATATGGAACTTACCACTATATAGACCTGTAACTCTGACAGAATTTAATAAAAGGTATTAGGTGTATTTTTGGCAAAGTGGAAGTTCTCACTATACATGTGTGATTCCAGTGAATCATTTCTGGTGAGAAACATCTTGTCTTCACTTTGATACTATTTTTGCAGAGGAGCACAGAGGACTGGTAGCGAGCTGAACATTATGATGCCACAGTGTTTGTTATAATTAGTGTATGAAATCTTGAATTATGGCCAAAAACGTGTGTGTCACTGTCACTTTTGACCACCAAAATTTAATCAATTTATCTTTGATTGAACATCTGTGTCAAATTTGAAGAAATTCCCTTAAGGTGTTCTTGAAATATCACGTTCACAAGAATGGGATGATGCTGGCCATTGTTCTTTGATTGGTTCTTTTGGGTGAAGTTAGCTTTCTTAGGCAGTCAGTGGTGTCTTACCTTGTGCTCTGGTGTTGATGCTGAAGTCTTGCACCGACTCAAGAGACAATTTCATGGATGCAAGGCAACCAACTGCTAATCATGATGTCGAAGCAGAAAAAAAATCCACTGTTTTTTAGGTTGTACGGAGTAGTTTTCTAAACTGCACAACCTTTAGATTGTGGACCATTTGCAACAGCGCCACCCATTGAAGGAGGCTGTACATGAAACAACTTTCACTGGCAAGATAAGAGGAGAGAAAAACCACAATATTTTTCTGTATTCATATTTATGAATAAATGTTTTGTAATTTGGGTAATAAATGAATACTGATTCATAGTGAGTTTTTAAGAGACATTTATAGTGACAATTGCAAATGACAATAATTTTTTCCCCCGAAATGTATCTCAGATCTTCCGAGACGCCTTGTATTTCACACCATGCTGGCAACCCTCTGTGAAGCTTTAGTGAGTTTAGTAGGACCATCAGGTTAGGAACCAGTGTTTTAAGTTCTCTTAAAGTGATATTCCACCCCAGATGATAATCCACTCAATATGTACTCACCCCTATGCCGATGTGAGGATGGGTGAAGATCTTCAGTTCACAAAACAATCCTGGAGTTTCAGCAGATGGCAGTGAACAGAGAGCACAAAACAAACACAAAATGTCTCCATCCTGCTCGTGTGGTGTAATCCAAGTGTCCATGAGTCGTGACATTCAAATTTGACCCCAAAAGACACCATTTTCCCTATGTTTGTAGCCAAAATGTCAACTGTAGCCTCACAGGTAGCATGTAAACACAGCGTCGAGGTATCGCGAGACTTCGTATATCTCGCGATATTTTCACACGTGCGTCCATTAAGAGATATACGAAGTCTTGCGATGGATGGAGACATTTTGTGTTTGTTTTGTGTTCTTTTTTTTTTACATTTTATCCATGGTCTCCATTCACTGCCATTGGCTGCAACCCTGTTTTCTGCTGAAACTCCAGGATTGATTTGTGAACTGAAGATCTTCACCCATCCTCACATCAGCATAGGAGTGAGTTCATATTGAGTGGATTATTATCAGGGTGGAATATCGCTTTAAAACACCCTATGTTACCCTTTGTTATGTTAAATAAACAAAAACAGTTACAGCATCTCAAAGCCTTACTGGGCAACTGAGGCACACAAACATGCATTTCTGCACAAAGTAATAGTCTTTAATATTATTGTAATTCTGACTTTGCAATGAAGTTCACAGACGTAATGAGACATGCTGTACAAAGCATCACATGAAAGCAAAGTTATTTGTTCTACAGTAAATATGACGAGTACAGTGCAAGAAGTTAATGTTGCAAAAACAAAGACGAGGAAAGAAAATAGTTCCTCATTATGCTGTTTCCTGCAGAGGGAGCAGTTTGTCAGGTTCATTTGTTTTAATTGTTAAAATGAGCCTCAGAAGGGTTCAGTCACTCTCACCCCTCAGGACCTCTTCCTCCCCTCTTCAACCCCCCTTCATCACATCGTGAGCTGTAGTTCCCCTGTGCCTGCGAGTTGCATGGACACATCAGCCTCGCTGGATCATGGGGATTAGAATATAAATGCATGGAGTGTGAAGCCATGCTGGCTTTGTGGCTGTTTGAAGTGTTTGTATGTCACAGTGAGGAGGTGCTGGGCCTCTGTGTGCTTTGTGTGTGTGCATGCTTGCCTGTTGTTGCATGCGCGCATGTGGAAATGCACTCGGACATATATTATTATGTCCATGTGTCCGTGTGCTCCTCCTTGCCATCTCCCTCAGGTGGACAGAGAGGAGATGGTGGACCTCTGAGATGAGATGCTGCAGATCTCCATGTTGGTGAAGGAGCTCCCTCCCTCGCTGCTGCAGTCTGGGACGGAGGAGGAGGAAGAGATGATGTTCTTCAGCCTGTGCAGGGAGATGATGAGCAGCGTCAGCAGGAACACGAGCAGGCCGAGAAAGAGCCACACGTAAACATAGACGTTGCCCGGCCGTCCCGGTGACGAGGCGGCTGCCGACGTGGAGGCAGAGGTTGGGGAGAAGCGGAGGAAAGTGCCATTGTCTATTTGAGAGATGCCGGTCTCATTATGGTCCACCAACGAGCCGTCCATCCCTGACATCCTGGCTGAAGTTCAGAGTAGATGTGCATGAGAGAAAGAAAAAGAAAAGATGAGTGAGATTTATTGTGAATCAACAGAAAAACACTTTGACTGGGCTGCACCAACAAAGATTAATTACATCTGAGATTATTTCTAATCAGAGTTCAGCAAAACTAGGTTTAAAATGAGCAAAAGATTTAAAACTAAGCAGAGCTCTGTGATGTAAACAGCAACACATGGAATCAATAAGATGTTTGCTTATCCCAATTATTAAAATAAATAAACATTGCTCAACAAACCCCTGCATTGTTTGCTAGCCAGCTTTCAAGTTTTTTTTTAAGCAAGGTCACTAAGAAGTTTTTAAACAGTTATATTGTTTGTTAGCTGGCTAAAAAAGTTACTAAATGTTGGACTGTTTGCCAGTTAAAAGAGTAAACAAAACCTTGCGTTGTTTTTTTTAGCTAACTAAAAAGTTTTTAAGCTGTATTGTTTGCTAGCCAGCTAAAAAGTTTTCAAAACTATATTATTTACAAGCTAAAAACAAAACATCGCTTTGTTTGCTAGCCAGCTAAAAAGTTTTTAAAGAGATAGCCTGCTCATGCTGTCTTGTCAAGAAGCTCTAACTTCTTCTCCTTTGAGAAGAAAATTGTTGGCTGAATTACAAAGTGTAGTGAAAGAAAGAAGAGACACATGATGAAACTTGTGGGTTGATTCTGTCCCTTAACTTTCTGCAAGGTAAACTGGAGTTGAAAGATTTGAGGAATTAAATTGAATCTAGGTTTTAGAGTACTTGTTTGGTGCAACATATTTTAAAGTTGAATCATGATCTAACCTGGTTTTAGGATGAATCCTTGTTGGTGCACCTTAACGCCTTAACGTCAACATCCATAATTTAAACGACCTGTAGGAGAAATTCTCTTTCGTCTGATGAAGCTGCCAGAGATTTGGTTTCTCCCTGCAGAACACTTCAGCGTGTCAGATGCTTGCTGACAAAAGAGCTTTAACCCACACACTCAGTTTTGGCTGAGATTAAGAGGAAGACAGAGAGCACTTCTGTAATTCTGATTCAGGGCCAACAATTTACTTCAAGAGCCCCAGAAGCAGAACAGACTTCAATCAAATAATAGATGCACATACAAATAATTTCTTTTTGCCCTCTCGGGCACCAGATGGAGAGTTCCGGAAAATTAAGAACCACCAAATTGACTTACAGACAGTCAGCTATTATTAACAAAAGAAAATCTTTTATTGCATTGCCCTAGATAATAAACCTCACATCTGGCAAGATAAATGTCTGGACCCACTTGTTTTGAGGGCTGAAGAGATTAGAAACCATAAATAACTTGGGGAAAAATACTTGTGGAAATGAAACCATAAATTATTTATAAAATACCCATAAACAACAAAAATATAAACAGGCTAAATAACGCTTTTATTTTTGCTTCCATTTTTCATTAGTTAAAGGGGCAGTTCACCCGAAAATCAAAGTTAACAGTTAGGAACTACTTTCCTAACTGCACAGCACAAAAAAAATGCTGGTAGATTTTACTGCAGAAAGAAAATAGTTCATACAGGAAACTGCTCACAAAAGGTCTGTAGATTATCTTGAGTAACCGGGTCAAGATTTCTGGAAAGAGACAACGCTGCTGTTGAGTTTTTCAAATGTAGTTTTTGTCCATTTTCCATTTAGTCTCATTACATTTGAGAGAAGGCAGACATCTCTAGGACTCATATCTCCAAAACTTCACTGCGTGGCTGTTTCACACTGAGCTACAGATATCAAATGTTTTTTCCCAGGAGGGCAAAGTCATGACCAGCCCTACTCTGCCTCTGATTGGCTTACCCTGATATTCTTACCCAAATCTTAACCAATCACTTCTCATGCTGACCAAACCAACCAACAAAAGAGTGAAAACGAGTACCAGACAAGCAGAGATGTAACCAGGCCAAGGCCACACCTGGGGCCTCATTTATAAAAATGTTCTTAGATTTGTACTTGAACTTAGCTCTAAGATCATTTCTGACAGTGTGCTTAAGTGCTTGAGTCAAAAACTCTGAGAAGAAAATTTGTAACTGATCTATAAATCTAAACTTAACTTTTTGACAGCACCTCCCTCCCTACAGACGAGGATTTCATCAGGAACACTGTAAAAACAAAAGTTGAGAAAAACTTATAATTTCAAGGCAACTGTCTTCACTAAATTTTTGAGTTTCCATCAAACTCTAACTCTTACATTTTGAAATAAACTTAAAAAAGTTTTTCCCACCTATAATTTGGTTTTATCCGCTCTGAAGCGCTCTCTCAGTGTCAAACAATACCACGTACTGAAAGTGGCCTCAGGAGGCTCCATCGATCAGTTTTATTGGAAATGTCCAGACTGGTCCACCAGAGACCGAGGACAGAGAAAAGATGGGTTTTGTTTTGTTTTGTTTTGGGGTTTTTTTTGCCTTCTGTGATGGAGTTTTGAAGCTGGAAAGAGCTGAAGTGAAGTGCTGGTTGATTTGGACTGAGAAAGTTCCTGATTGTGTTTAGAAGAAAAACTCTCTTTATCCTTTACACGGCCTTTAACACTCAAAGAAGACATTTCCCTTGAAAATATGAGTTTCTTTAGCTTTCACAGCAAAGGCAGAGGAGACTAAAGTCAGACAATAAACAATGGGTTGACAAACAAAGATTAACACTTAGTTTGGGACCTTTAAATTATATTTCCTATCATGTTGCTCTTAAAGATAATGCAAAGATCACTGCAGTAATACCGTGACATAAACTGATCATAAGTCCATTTTATAAATGAGGCCTCTGTGCAATAATCCTGCTGTTCTTTATATGTCACACCTGTCAGGTTATCTTGGCAAAGAAGAAGTGCTCACTAACTCAGATTTTAGCAAATTTGTGAACAAAATTGGAGCGAAAGTAAACCTTATGTGTGCACAGAAAAAGCCTGAGAATTTTACATTGATTTTATACATCAACTTTATAATTTTGTCGAGTATGGTATCATCGTATGATTTAGACAAAGTATAAAAAAGGTATATTCCACTATAAACAGAATGATAATACAATGAGAAAATGCTTTATTTTGAAGGTAGAATCAGTTGGGTTTGTCCGATCTGTTCATAAACACATTAGAAAGATATATATTGTTGTGTCTCATTGCCAGGATGTCAGATAGTGAGGTTTTGGTTTGGTAAAGCCTCCCAAGCACAGCAAAATGATGAGAGATACTGGCAGCGGGCAGCTGCCACCACAGTACACTCCTAGTGGGTCATAAATCATAACTTAAAGGGATTATGTTTTTAAGAGTCTATACACTGTTTTTTTTATGAAATGTTGCATATTATGTCTTTAAAGGATGGATTTCTGGCTAATCACATAAAAAAGAAAATTTCCAGTGGATGCTGGTCTGTTGTGGTCATCATATATATAACTTGGTATGTCTGTTACTGAGAGTTAATTACAAGGTTTAAGTGAGGGATCTTGATCAGACTGTAATGAGGACTAACAGCAGGGGGAGTGCTTGTCCCAGTGAAATACCTGTCAGGCTCGCTGCCTGGAGCTGCGTATGCTCATAAATGAAGGCATTCTTATCTGATGAAATTAAACTCCCCATAATCAGCTTTCACAAAGACAGCTGAGAGCCAGCCCTCCTCCACCGCATATTAAAACTGCTAATAATGTTCCACTGCAAATTACTGCACGGCACGCGGCCGACTGGAAGATGTGACTGAGGACTGTCAAGCGGAGACGGTTCACGGAGACAGACGGAGGCTGTTCTGTATGTGGGTTAGACCGGCCTTGTGTCTTGACTTGATCTATGACAGAGGAGAAAAGACACTTCAAAGAGAAGTAATAGACCATAACCAGAATGAAAGCAAGAGGTCAGCACACAGTCTTCTCCTCATCTGTGGTGTCTGCTCATTCCTCTCTTATCTGCAAGCTCTCCTCTACCTCCTCCAGATTTTATGGTTATGCATTTCACCACGGACCCTATGTGTGCCTGCCCACATTATAGTCAGGGGAGTGGAGTAAACTATATACAACTACTGTATATGTACTGTATCTCCTCCAGGGTGTGTTACAGTACTTAGTTACTTTTTAAATCATGATTCACTGCTGAAAAGGCCTACAATTTCAAGTAATATCCAGACCTTTCATCTGCATTTTTGTAGCCAACACTGCTATCGAATTGCAAAGGCCAATGAAAAAATCAGGACATAAGGACCAACAATAAACAAAACACTGCAGCCGGAGCAGGTTTGGAGAGTGACTGTGACCACTGAGCAGAACAGCGCAGAAGTTGGGAGAAATTTTGCGTTTAGACTGAAAATTTGGAGGCTACCACTATGTACTTCAACCACTGATAATTAGTTTCCCACTACCTTCTGGTGCAGGCCTGGGCAAAATGCGACCATGGGGGCCAGATGTGGCCCACTGAATAGTTTCATGAGGCCCGCAAGGTCATCATGGCGATACCAAAAAATTAAAAATCTAGCAAAGACTAGCATTTTGGCTCTGTGCTGTGTTCATTGGTAATGATAATGAACAGTATCTTTTATATTAAACCTTAACTTTATTCACACAGTGCTGTACACCCATGATTGTGTTTTTCTTCTTCTTCTTCTGCTTTTGCTGTTACAACCTGTATGCAGCATGCATGGGACACTTTAAAACATCAAGTTCTGGACATTGCCAACAAAATATTAACCCAAAATTCATCACATGGCATTTCAGAAAGGGTGACCAACAGTCTTAGTGTCCTATAGGGAACACTTCCATTATTAGAGATTTGCCCATTATTATGACCTTATATCATTTGTGTCTGGCCCACAGCGGCCTCAGTGATTTCTCATGTGGCTCCTCCATGAAAAATAATTACTCACCCTGGTCTGGTGTGTTTTCTAACATCAGTGCCCTCTGCTGGGCCCCTGCAGACTTGAGGAGTGACCCCCAAACTGTTGCCAGTCTGCTGTATCCTGTCCTTGAGGTAGGTTGATCTGTCCTAAGCTCTGAAATAATACTTGAAAAAAGTTTATTTATGTTAGTAAAATTGTCTTCCCTGTATGTTGTATGTTAAAGATAGCTTCAGTTTCCACAGAAATGCCTTTGTGATGATATTGGTTGTAGCTATTTTGTTGACCTCACCACGTTACTAGTGCTTAGCTTGTATGGTGCGAAATCAGTGGTGTAACCAACCCTTTGCTAAATTATGTTTTTCTTTGTTTTAGTGTTTTCTGGAGCTTGTTACCATGAAGGTGGCTGTGTGAGGCCCGATATCATCCTAATATGAGAATGAACGGTTGGTTGGACAGTCCCTCCAGGAAGTTGCAATGTTGCGATCGCATCAGTCAATGCAAATTCAGCCAATCCCCGTGAATTCTGCATGACTTTGCAATTTTGCTCCATCACTGCAACTTTTCTGCAAAGTTGACCAATCAATGTTGTTTCTCATGAATCATCAGATGCTGTGAAATCAGGCATTTAGGCTGCAACAATCCCCCAAAAAGCCTGTGAAATCGTGGAGCCACTGTTTGGAGGCAAAAAGTGATGGTTTGGGCCAAATTCATCACACCATGCAAGAGAGAATACAACTGCTAAGCAGGTATGAAAATATGTTTATTGTTGTATATTATAAATTGCATTTTTTTTGTACTTTTGTAGAGAGAAGGTAATTGAGTGTGGGTGCGGTGCACACGTCAGTGTTTACTGTTATTGTGTAGTCAGCAGTTTAATTATTATGAGAGGTTTATAGCACTGATGAGTTTCTTACAGCCCCATTCACAATCAAGAACGATATAACTGATGCACATTGAGATCAGGGACCACTGTCATTGACGTATTTTGCACAGGTGAGCTCTATAATTAAATGTGTTGCATCAGTTTGGACCCAGCGTTTCATTCTGACGCTGTAACAAATGTCAATATTGGTACAAAAGTTTTCTTCTATTGAGAAATGTCCCCTTTGAAGTGTGAGCCAACAGCTTTGTCCCCAAACTCTATTCTTCTTAGCTTATTCACTCTCTTTCATTCTCTCCATTTGTCTCTCTCTGGATGGTACAGTTGACAAGAACTCTGCTCTCTTTAATTTACAGCCCACTGTACCTTCAGGGACATACACAGAA
Organism: Lutjanus argentimaculatus; assembly: GCA_034769285.1. NCBI lineage: Eukaryota > Metazoa > Chordata > Actinopteri > Lutjaniformes > Lutjanidae > Lutjanus > Lutjanus argentimaculatus. The sequence continues at coordinate 17,117,757 of JAWZSL010000004.1, read as the reverse complement.
TAATGAGGAGGGATGAGTTTGGCCGCGCTCTCTTTCTATGATTACTCTCTTTGCCCCAACTCTGTTTTTTTTTCTATCAAAGACTCCCAGTGGCCTTCCCAGTCAAATGAAAAACTGTCTTGCCACTTGTGTTGACTTATATTGTCTCTTTCTCTGCAGAGACTTGTTGAGATATTGATATTCAGTGTGCATGCATCGCCCTTCCCTCCTCCTGCTGTCTTCATTTTATCTCTGTGGGTTTTTTGCCATCCTGACTACTTGTGACCATCTGGATGTCATCTGGATGTCAGGTATATTAAAGAGATCGTTCAGATTAATTGATGTGGGGTTTTAGATGAGGTACATATCCATAGTCAGTGTATTACCTACAGCTACCTAGAAATAAGGGTTCCAAAAGGATTCTTCCTGAAGGCCTGAGGTTCTACCCAGAACCCTTTTTTGAAGTAAAGGTTTGTCATGGTTTCTTTTGTGAGAGCCCTTTATATTTGAAAGAAAAAAAGAAAGAAAGAATTCCTCAAGGATTGTTGAAATTCTTGAGGAACAGTTTCATCAAAAGTTCTTTGTACCATAAAAAAAAGGTTAGATGGTTCTAGATAAAACCCTTTGAATGTAAAAGGTTCTCAGTAGAACCCCTGGGGTGGGCTCTAAATAAAACCCTTTGAATGTTTAAGTGTTCTCGGTTGAACCTTCGTGGTGGGTTCTATATAAAACCCTTGGAATGTTAAAGTAAAAGGTATTTTAGCCACTTAAAAAAGGTCTACCTAAAAAATCAATATCAGTTTAAGTGGACATTTTATTTAGAATATTTTCATTGCTTTAATTTGCCTTCAGACAGCCTTATCTGATGAGAAAACAACATTATATAGGCCAAATATTGCTCTCTCCAAACCAACCAAACTCCATAGATGAAATCAGTCATTTAACCTTGTAGAGCACGAGCTGTTGGTGAACCGCTGCCTCAGTCTCTTAGTTTGTGTGTTATTGTGTGTCTTGTTCTGTGAATTCAAACTATCTTTATAAAACACCAAAGTAACACAATAACAGAAACAAACTGATAGATCAAGACAGTATTTAAAAGCAACTCACATGTTCTGCGAGGTAAAATTACTGATTTTGCCTGTGGAGTATATAACAGCTTTTTCCTCTCAGAAAAGGCTGTCTGATGGCAAAGTAAAGGAACGAAAATATTCTAAATATAGTATACGCTTGAAATGAAATGAACTTCAAATAATCTGAACTATCACTCTAACATCTTCTGTAGTGGAAAAACGTCCACCTGTAATTCAGTAACTCAGAACTCCAGCTCAGTTGTAATTTAATCTCAGAATGTGTTATGTGCCTGTCAGAAATGTCCGTGAACATGACACAGAGTCCGTGCCTGCTTACTCGCTCCACACGCTCTTATTTCTTCTACTCTGGCACCTTTTCTTCATCCTGTCCGCTGTCCTTCTCCTGTCACTCCCTCCTACTCTTTCCTGCTCTGTATAGGTTGCTGTCGTTAATGATATGTTGTTTTTGAAATCTGTGATGAAGCTTGTTCATTGTGAGCTGAAGTGGCTGATAATTGGCCTTAATGATGCTTTTTGTATCCAGGCAACAAGGTACGTTCAGTTCTTTTTCAAGCTAATCTACTTTAAGAGGGCAGGCCACGCAGTCCCGCTGAGGCTAAAGAGGTCAGACATACACACACACACACACACACACATGCCCGCCTACACATAATAAATACCCGTAGTCATTTTCCATAGGAATAGTTACAAGCCTAATTCAGAGAACACCAGGGGCTAATTGGGAAAATTATGTGTCTTTATTGAGGAAAATTACATAAATGTTGAAAATGTCTTGCTTTGTTTCGTGGTTTAGGTAGTAAGACATGCTGGACCTGAGTCTTTTATTATGTTTCCTGCACTCTTAGAAATAAGGGTTCCAAAAAGGTTCTTTCTGAAGGGCTGAGGCCCTACCAAGAACCATTTGCTTCTGAGGAACCCTTATTTGGGTTGTTAAAATCTCTGAAGAACTCCTTTGTCGATGGTTTGTCAAGGATTGTACTACAATATAAAAGGGTTCTCGACAGAATCCCCCGAGTGGTTCTAGATTAAAACCTTTGGAATATAAAGAGCTCACAGTTGTGGGTTCTAGATAAAAACTTTGGAAATAAAAGGGTTCTCTGTTGTACCCCTCGGGAGAGTTCTAGATAACTCATTTGGAATACAAAAAGACTATTGTTGGAACCCCATGGGTGGTTTCTTGATATAACACTGGAGTATAAAAGGGTTCTATTAGAACTCCCTGAGTGGGTTTTAGATTAACCTTTGTAATATAAAAACACTGGAATATAAAAGGGTTCTCAGGACAACCCCCTGAGTAGTTCTAGACAAAACCTCTGGAAATTAAAGGGTTCTCAGTGGGTTTTTGTAAAACCCCTTGGGTGGGTTCTTGATAAAGCCCTCGGAATATAAAAAGGTTCTCAGTCGAACACCCTAAGTAGGTTCTTGTTAGTGCTCAGAAGGTGGAAACGTTCTTGATAGAACTCCCAGAGAGGGATCTGAGTGGAACCATTATACCAAAGGAAGGTTCTTGGTAGAACCTGTCATTGAGGGTTCTGGATGAAACGTTTCACAGATGGTTTTAGGTAAATCCCTTAATGCTGGGTTCTAGGTAGAACTCACTGAAAGGGCTTCAAGTCCTCCTTCATAAAAGGTTTCATCACGAACCAAAAAAAGATTCTCTGACTGGGATAAGCCAAAGAACCCTTTATGGTTCCAGTTAGCACCTTTATTTCTCAGAGCGTGTCAAGCAACACAGCCTCATATCCACTCTCTCTTGTTGGCTTCAATCTTAAAGTGTAACGTAACGCCAATCACAAGGAAAAACGGCAATATCTCCAAAAATCCTCAACTCACATAAAAAAAATCGCTACATATAAACATCATTACAGGCCAGGGGACAAAATATGTGTTTTTTATTTTGGGGTGAACTGTCCCTTCATATCGTTCTCTCCAACCCAACCAAACTCCATAAATCTTCAATTTACCTCGCAGAATACAAGAGTTGCCAGTGTACCACTGCCTCAGTGTTTTTATTTGTTTGTGTTATTGTGTGACTTAAGTGTTTTAAAAGAATAGTTCAGATTCACCAAAGTCACACAATAACACAAACAAACTAACAGATAGAGGCATCAGTAGACCAGCAAGTCCTATGTTCTGTGAGGAAATATTCCTGTTTTTGCCAGTGGAGTCTGGTTGCTTTGGAGAGAGCAATATTTGTTTTATACAAAGGTGATTTTCTAGAAAAGGCTGTTTGACAACAAGGTAAAACAGTGAAAATATAAATATAGCGTACACTTAAACTGATTTTTTTAGGTGGGACTTTAGTGAGTGGCTGTTGACTCTATCCACAGCAGTGCATTTCTTAGCTTCCTACACCGGATTTCTTGCGGCTTTTTTAAAAATTGAATGTGTGCCAACAGCCAAATACTGCAGGTACTGCAGGCACTGACTATCGATAAGAACCTCATACAACCCCACTTTACATAACTATCTAAACTATCCATTTAAGTTGTTATTTAGATTAATTTTACTTCATCTTTGTTTTTCCTCCGAATGTGATGGATATTGTTCAAACATCTCAAAGACTACTGCAACCTGACTTTGTCTGTTTCTGTGGTCAGCTGAGTCTGACCCTACCTACATTTATTTTCTGAGAAATAAATTGCTGGCTCTTTGAGATGAACTTGATTTTTTTATTCTTGAGCACATTGTTTTAACAGCTTGATACTTCATGACTTTTCCTAATTTTATGGGAATTGCTTATAATTACGAACATACATCAAATGTGCAGGCCCAGTTTATGGTAAGAAGGAGGGTTGAGACTTCAGTAATTATTGAAAACCCTTACATGTTTGGTTTTATTGAGGTCGGAAACATTTGAAAACATTTGCTATTGTTTTTTTTTTTTTTTTTACACAGTGAGGGTTAAGGTCTGACATGGGGTCCTCTGGTGTCTTCAAAACTCTGCAATGATTTCTCTAGACACCAGCTGATGCTATAATTAAGTTCAAACTCACTCAGGTGGGATCTCAGCTGCCTCTACACGTCCCTCTCAGCAGATATAGCCTTTACAGAGAACATTGAAGGCCGTTACATCAATTAGGCAGCTGAAAGAACAGATGGCAAGAAGAGGAGAGACAGTGTGCCATGCAAAGAAATCTTAGCTAAACCAGATTTAAACCTGAGACATTATATCAATTGCAAAATATTTAATGGAGAAAAATGTAAGACCCTAACATTCAAAAATTAGTCCAAAAAGCCAGTTAGAGCCATAGATGGTGTATTAAAAAGTTTGAATCCCTACACAATCTGTTTTAGTTAATGCTGGAAAAAAATATCTTGTCTTTGCACTATATTCAATTGTATATAGGTCAAAGAGGATTTACAAGTCATTGTGTTCTGTTTTTATTTACAGTTTACACAGCATCCAAACCTTCTCCTTTAATGAAGATGTGGCAGAAAGGAGGAGAAAGGGAAGGAAAAGCTGAAGGAAAATGAACAGAATAACCCTTTCTACCTGAGCAGGAGAGGTGGGGGGAAGGGAGGAGATAAATCAGGGCACACCTGTAAGCTGGAGAGGGTAGAAACTTTAACAAAGACAACATGGAGGACAGACAGAGTGAGGAGTGGAAGTGACAAAAACTTATCCAGTTTCTGGACAAAAGTGCTAAAGATAAATAAAAGGAAAAACAGAATTCTGTGAAATTAAACCGAGTGGCGAGTTACAAGACCAGACTGGATGTGATGAACTTTTCAAGACAACTGAGTATGGCTGTCCTGGGATGTGGTGATCTTTTAGAGTGGGCTGGATTCATCCTCTTCTCTTCATGGACCTGCTCGGAGCTGCTACTAATTCCTAGTCTGTCAGGTTGAAGTCCTCGAAAGCTAAGTCTCAAGTCTCGTATTCTATATTCTCCACACTTCCTCCATGCTCCTGCCTCTAACCACCCCTCTCCCTCTACCCTCCCTGGACATTAAAACCACCCTTAAACAAACTCCTTTACCCCCCCTGAACTCAACTGTACAGCACAAAACGAACACACTTACACCGACACTTAAAAAGACAAAAAAAAAACAAAAAAACAACTCCATCTGTACTGTTTTGGTGTGAACTGCTGAATTTTGGAGTCATCGGCTGCAGAGATGTCTGCCTTCTCTCCGATATAATGAAATGGCACTGGTCCTGTGGTGCGCACAAAAAAAACCCAAACATTTGAAACATTTACAACCAGTGTCTCTGCAAGAATCATGACCCGGTTGCTCAAAATGATCCACAGACCTTGTTGTGAGCAGTTTCTTGTAGGAACTACTTTCCCTCACATAGAAAGAAAATAGTCCCTTCATGAAACTGCTCACAACAGGTCTGTGGATCATTTTAATTAACTGGGTAATGGTTTTTGGAAAGAGACACTGGTTTTGAATTTTTCAAATGTAATATAAAACTTAATCCTGTTCCTGCAGACTTTGTGTCTTACCCCAGGCCAGACTAGGTTGGTTAAGAATAGCAAACAGGGCTGTAGCCAGGATTTTTATAAATACTGACATCATGACTTTAAATCCCACAAGTTACAACATACCTGGTCATTATTATTGATAACAAACTGTCAGAGCTGGTGGCAGCTGCTCTTTTGAGAGGAAAGGGGCAGGGACCCGACTGGTCCTCAGGAGTCAGTGCTGTTCCTTGAAGTTGGACATCAGCAGAGCCTGAGGTTCTTTGACTTGCATTTACTTGACTAACATCTCGGTCCTCCTTTAAAAACTTAGCATTGAAGACGTGTCTTTCCCCTTCTCTGCCAGTCGGGGCCATATGGAGTTCAGTTCAGGCATTTTGAGACCGTTCTGCCTTTCAGCCTCCTTATTCTCCTGTTTCCTCCTGCGTCTGCCAGCCTGGAGCTCATCAATGGGTTCTTGCACAAGAGCTCTCCTCTATTCACTCAGCTATGACTTTTTTCTGATTATGTATTTCAGCTTTTTCAATGCCAGCATTGCCCTCTTGGCTATGTCAAGAGCTTTTAATATATTCTGTATATCCTTGGCTATCTCAGCTGCACACTCTTCAAGCTGGGCTGCCTTGAGCAAATTTCTCTTCATGAGTTCCATCTTCTGTCATCTGTCCCTGCTCCACCTTTGCTTGTTTGGTCTTGACTTTATTATGTTTTGTCCGGCACCAGTCTGTGCCTATAGACAGTGATTCTTGGCTCCCAAAGCTCCCCTTTGTCCTCATCAAACGCCTTTCTCTTCCACAATCTCTGCAAATCACTCCTCAAACAATCTCCCCCTCTGCTGGTGGAGCGCGTTCGGCAAAACTCCTCCCGAGACACTGTGCCGTGAAGCTTCCTCTGCTCCACTTTCTCAATCTGTTCCTCAACCTCCACCCTCTTTCATTTTCTCATCAGCTCCTCATAATCTTCCTCACTGTAAGCACTGTCTATGTATATTCAGCACAATTATTCTCCTCTAATGAGTTCTGTCCACATAAATATCCTGTGCTCTTGTTATCTAAAGTATATTTTGCACAGTTTTATGTATTTGTATTAAGTCTTTTGTAAAGCATGAATTTTAATGTTCAGAATTCTAAATTAAAATGATGCCATAAATTGAAACAGAAAAAAAAAAAACTTTGAAAGTTTGAAACTCAGTGTTTGGAAGCTTGAATCTAATAAAAAAAGGTTTTATAAGATTGAACCTAAGTTTTGAAGGCTTATATAATGTTTCTGAGAAGAATTCAAATCTCTGCAAACATTATTTTGTACTTGAGTTTTAATTTCAAATCTCTACAACATTATTTTGTCTTTTTGAGCCTTTCGTCTTCATAACTACATCACTCTTTTTACACTGTTTTATTCCCACACATTTTCAGAGTTTCAAATTAGTTGAAACCTTGTAAATGGTGACCTGAAAAGTGGTGTGCATATGTTGGGGGATAAAGAAAAGTTTAAAAATGCAACCTGAGTTTCAAAAGGGGTGAATCTTTATACTGACACTTTTGAGGGCTTGAACAATGTTTTGACTCGCTGCAAAAAAATCAACTTTTTTTGTATTTGAGTTTTCATTTCAAATTTCTGCATCATTATTAATGAAACATTATTATTTTTTTATGTTATCTTGTGGTGAGGTTTGAAACTCTGAAACAAAGTTTTTCAGCCCATCAAAACATTATACAAGTCTTCAAATCTTAGTTTCATACTCGCAAAAACTTTTTATTATTAAATTTCAAGCTTTAGTGTGAAAGTGAAAGTTTAAAACTTTCAGTGTTTTGTTTTTTTTCCATTTATGGTAACTTAATTCCATACCTGATAGGTTTTAATATTGCCTGACATTTGTTGTATTTAAATGAAAACCTTTACACAGTTTTATGTTCTAAAGGTCTTTGAAATGTTAGAAAGTGATCAACCAGTTTTTGGTAAAATATAGCAATTATCATTTGTTTTAAAAGATAATGATTAAACGATTTGGTATTTGGTAGAACTCAAACACATATAAAGGACCAGTGTGTAGGATTTGGGTCTAGTGGTGAGCTTGCAGATTGCAAACACCTCATCTCACCCTCCCCTTCCAAGCATGTCGGAGAAACCTGAAAAAAAAACTGAAAGGCTCTCTCTAGAGCCAGTGTTTGGTTTGTCGGTTCTGGGCTACTGTAAAAACATGGTGCATCATGGCGGCCTCTGTGGAAGAGGACCCATGCTCTCTTTATTTATATAAACGACTCATTCTAAGGTAACAGCAACACAAAGATTGTTATTTTCAGGTGATTACACACTAATAAAAACTTACTTATGGATATTATGTTCCATTTGTGCCAATAAAGCCCTGCAAATCTTATAGACTGACTTAATCTATATTTATCTACTTATTCTAATGATCCAACAGGTCCAATTTTATGTTTTTTTAGGGGTACATGCACAATATTATTGAAAGATCAAATATCAAAATGAGCTGCTGATATGAAAAGCTGATGACGCTTTACTTATGAATAATTTTATAGGAACAGATTCAGTGTACATATAGAAAACCTGCAAACAGCAATTCAATGCAATTATCATTTTTGTAGCAACTGCTAATTTCCAACACCTGTCCCCGAAGGGCTTTTATGAAAATAAGATCTGTGCATGAATTATGGGTATGCGATGTGAGTATATCTGCAGTGTGGTGGTTTTTTGGAGTGTCTGAAATGGATACTGTGGCACTTCTAGACCAATTTTACTTGGTGGGGCAGGCTGGGGCCCATTGCAAAGATATTTGTTTAATTAATTTACAGTTGCAGCTATTTGTTTCAGTAATATGGTGTCAGCACCAAATCATTGCAAGAAACTACTGAATTATTGAACTGCCCAGGGGACTACAGGGGGATTCAAGATCAACCACCAACCACCAATACCACCAGAACTGCCCCTGAATGGATATCAGAATAATGCAATGTTCTGCATGTGTAATACGAGGAGGAGCCAAGCTGCATTTCTTCAACACTACAAATTTAATTTTCCAACTTAAAAGCTGTCATCCTGATCATTACGTTAAATTTGTGAAGAACAGAGAGAAACAAGCGCTGGTGAAGAAAAAAAAAAAAGAAACTGTCAGCGCTGTTTTCTTATTTTGCCCATTGAATGTGTACATTTTAAAAAGCATTTTATTTTATGTCTGCATCTGCCAATGGGGCATCACAATAACAGTAGGCAGAATAAGATGTTAATCCACAACAGGACTTGATGTTCTCTGCAGTTAGGTGGAAAAAAAATTAATTTTTCTAGGGCTGCAACTAATGATTATTTGCATTGTCAAGATATTTGGAAAATATCATCATAAAAAAATCCAATATCGTGTATCCCTAGTTAAAATTCACAATAGTTTGTCCATTCAGGGCCAAACACAGACAGGACTGGACTCTCTGCTGTTTCTAATTAAAACCTTGTGATCTCTTTCGGTGACAGAAAATAGCCTCGACCATTACTGGAATATTTATAGTCCATGCATGCATGCCGCATATGCAAATATTTACTAAAACCCTCACCTCCCAGAGAGACACATTCTGTCGTCTGTTCTGTTCTGCTATTAGCTCTCCGCTTCATGAATAATGGACAAGATCCACACGTGGCAAAATGTCATGGCATTTGGGCCATATTCTTTTGTGTCAGTGTGTGTGCCTACTTTCTCATGCATTCGTGCCACATGCCTCGACAGACAGAGACAATCTGAGCCAGCAGCAGAAATATCATGCGTATGCAGTCCCATATGTGAGAATGAGATTGTCCACACATACTGTGTGCACACGCAGAGACACGCATGTACGATTTTCAGCTTAACTACAGAGATTGCCAGGAGATAAAAGTAGCCTGAATTTCAAACATGTTAAATATCTCATATTCTGAGCCAGATCAGCTGAAAACAGACCTGAGGCTCAGCCGCATGAATTCCAAATCGGCTCTGCAGCCCCAAATACCACAGATAACCCACGTCAGGGGTCAGAGATATGCAGGAATGATGAAAGTATGAAGAAAGAGAAGTTTCAATCTGCGTCAGAAGCTCCCAACCATTTCCCTACAACTTTATTTTTTTTTTTAGCAAGACACCAAAAATATTCCTCCAGTTTGGGTTGTTTCAGTATTTACTTTGAAATGATGTCCCCCAACCTTTTTCCCTTGGAACCCCCCTACTTTTATCTAAGAAAAGCTGAGTCCCCCCAGCCCGCACACACCAAAAGAATAAGTGATTCATTCCAAAGCTTTATAGTCAAACATTTGTATTGCAAAACAGCAATTATAATTGTTTCTTAGAACTTTTACCTTTGGCAAATGTCTCTTTTGTAATTTAAGCTTAAAGGAACAGTATGTAATATTCTAGCATTCATAAATGAGTACTGCAGTTCAAATAGCAAGTTTGAGCCTAATACGTTCTATGGTTGAAGCAAGTTGTCCCCCCCACCCCCCACCAAAGCTCAGGCAGGCTGCAGGAGCTCCACAGGAGCGCAAGACACGCGCAACATCATAAGCTGACAATGACAAGCGACGATGAGTCCTACACTGTAAGGAGCTGGAGTTAGCCCGTCTCACTGCCTGCCAGACTCCATTAACATGTTGCTGAATTTAACCATTATAAACATCTACTCCCTCTAAAAGATTATAAATGATTTCTGTACAACTCATAAACAGACACTTACTCATTTGGCAAACGTTCAGCATTAATTTAAAATCTAATAAATGTGAAATGGGGAAACAAAAACAGTTATTCTGGCCCTGAATGTTTAATTTAAAGGAGAACTGTTGAGACAGTACTTTAGCTTAGCATGTTTCCTTAAACTGATAACAAATCACAGTCATTTGATTTAGCGCAGCAACTACATTACATATTTCTCCTTTAAACATATTTTCTTTCAACACACACATCCTTATTAAAAGAATAATAATGATTCATCATCACAGATCTGGAGAGGTCACAGAGGTGTGGCCCACTAAATAACTTACTACAGTATTTTTTAATGGGAGCATCTTTTTAAATGTTTTGTTCTCAGACTTTAAGATAAATTGTGATTTTAGTTAATATGTGCCAATCTAATTTTGACATCAGAACAGACAAAGCCCTGTGGTTTTTGTTGCTGGACCTTAAGTTGGGAACCACTGCTTTAAAGGCATAATATGCAGCATTTTTAGTGTTTTTTTTAGTGTTTTTAGTGCAGTTTTTAGTTAATTATTAACCAACTATTTTGGCAACTATTTATTTATCAATTTAAAGGGAAAATTATCTGATTTCAGCTCCTCAAATGTGAATATTTTCTGGTTTCTTTACTATCTACACCTGCATTTCCTTATTTTCTTATTATTTTGCCTTGCTTGGGACACTTGGGACAAAATGTTTGTATTTGACATCCTGGGAATGAGACTCATCAATCAACCATCTTTCTGGTGCTTTTACAAACAGCTCAGACAAATTCTGCTGATTCTTCCTTCAAAAGACGAAGATACAAGTCGTGTACACCAATTACTGACACTTGGCAAGACTCCAAATTTAGAAAACAAGGTGGAATTCGAATGAGTCATGAAGACAATAAACTAATGTTTTTATTCATTGCCTTTACATTTGAATGACAAAATCTCGCAGCGGCACCTGAGTGCACTCAGAGCTGCAGCAGGGGTCGACCTCCGCCGTTCAGCTGTTATCTGATTCTCTCAGATTCTCTCTGCGCATGAAAGTGATGTTTTCAAAAAGCCAAATGGGAGTGAGTTCTCAAAGGCGTCGCAGAGGGCTTATTACAGCTGACATAAATGTGACAGACAGAGTTAAAAACCTGAGCAATGATTATGAAAGTATTGGAGGGTTTTTGGTCAGTGGCCAGTGTGGATAATGAGCTCTTTTGCTTTGATGTCTGAGTGTGTGTGTGTGTGTGTGTGTGTGTGTGTGTGCCTGTTAGTCCATCCCTGTGGTGAAGTGTATTTTTACACCTCGTTCTCATATCTGTTAATTACTCCTGATACTTCTGAATGCAGTTGCCAATAAATTCGATACTCTGTTTTTATTAGGTTGAACAGGATGAGTCATGCATCATTTTTAAAACAAAAACAATCCCTGTTCCTGTTCTCTTTGCGCTGAAAGGACACTTTTTATATCCTCCTTCTGGGGGGGCGGGGGGTACAATCGCTTCACTCATCACTCATTCCTTCCCGCTTTTTCTCAACTGCCACACAGGAAGCCCGCTTATTTTCCCAAGTTGGTGAATGGCATTAATTCTTCCTCCCTTTTTTACCTTTTTCCTTCCCTAGAAGTCTCAATTCTCATCTTTAATTTTCCTATTTCATCTTCTCTTTGTCTTCTCTGAATAAAGTTGCTTGCAACTGAAAAGAGACATTTGAGGTGAATAATGGCTCTTTGTATCCAGCAGGAATCCCCTCTTCACACATCAGATTAACGCCGTCCCTGCTCTGTCTCCCTCTTAAAAAACATTTTGGAAACATTTCATTAAAGAAAAAACAGCCCGAAGCATTAGGAAATTGTTGCATTAAAAAAAAGGAGTAATTACAGACCTTTTTGTGTGCGTATGAGGCAGCTGTTCCTCGCTGGCGTTCACCTCGTGCAGAAATCCATCCCGTTGTGTTTGGTCTTTCAGCCGAGCAAACCAGATCTGTTGCCCCTGAGATCTTCCCTGTGAGCCTGCCCGCTCTCTCTCTCTCCCTCTCCCTCCCTCTCTCTGTGTGTGTGACACACACACACACACACGACACAGGCACTACAGCTGGAGTACTGTCAGATGTGGATCCTCAGTATGAATGGGCTCACATTTAAAAGGGAACACATGCATGCACGAGGACTGTAACTGAGAGGCTGAAACTAATGAATGATCCTGATGTTTTCTCTGTTTTTTGCTCACTTGAGAAGTGGTGAAATCCTGTCTCCTCCCTCTGTCTCTGCCCTCCCACTTTCCTCCCTGCTGATCATCACCTGTCAATAATGAAGCATTAAAGGGATAGTTCAGATTATTTAAGATGGGGCTGTGTGAGGTAAAGTCATACAAAATAAGGGTTCCAAAAGTGTGAAGGGCTGAGGTTCTGCCCAGATGTGTGTGCTCTTGAAGAACTCTTTTTTGAGGACACAGTTCATCAAGGCTTCTTTGTATGACTATGGGTTACATTAAGAACCCTTTTCACCCAAAGAACCCTTTTTAAAAGAAAGAGTTCCTCGAAGATTGTTGAAATCATCAAGGGCCCTTTGTAGCATAATATAAAAAGGTAACCTTGGAATATTAAAGGGACAGTTCACCCAAAAATTTAAATTCAGTCATTATCTACTCACCCTCATGCCGAGTAGTCCACAGAACAAATCTGATTGGAAACCGCTGTTATATAAGCCAAATTTCGCTCTTTCCAAGCCAACCAAACTCCACAGGAAAAATCAGTAATTTTATCTCACAGAACACAGGAGTTGCTGGTCTACCTCTGCCACAAACTGTTAGTTTGTTTGTGCTCATGAGTGACTTTTGTGAATCTGAGCCATCCTTTTAAAACACCAAAGTCACACAATAACATAAACAAACTCACATATTGAGGCAGTGGCTGATCAGCAACTCCTGTGTTCTGTCAGTTAAAATAGCTGATTTTGCCTATGGAGTTTGGTTGGCTTGGAGAAAGCAATATTTGGCTTATATAACAGCAGTTTCCTGTTTGAAAAGGCTGTCTGATGGCAAAGTAAAGTTGTGAAAATATTCTAAATATAGCATATACTTAAACTGATATACATTTTTTTAGGTAGCCCTTTTTTTAAATGGCTAAAATACCTTTTGCTGCTGACCCAGTCCACAGCAGTTCATTGCCTGCTTTCATGCTGGTACCTCTCTCTGCTTCTTCAAACTGGGGACATGTCAACCACCATCTTCTGTAGCTAATACAATGATTGTCTATAAGTACTTCATAACCCACATCATGTAATCTGAACTATCCCTTTAACAGTCGATTGTACTCAGTGTCTTTTGTACTCTCATTTTCATTAAGCACATATTCTTCACAGTTAACGAGCTGTTAAATAGTAGGTTTTGGTGAACAAATAGCTTGATCAGTACAGTCAGATAAATTATCTGATAATTGACCCACAAATCAATATTGTCACTTCATCATGCCATAATCCCTCCTACATGCAATCAACCCTTTGTTTTGGTTCTCGTCTATCTCGAGTGTTTGTGTGAAGCGTGCGGCCTTGCTCTCTGCTCTCAGCAAACTGCGTCAGTAGATGGTATCCAGTGGCGAGCAATAACGGGCTGCCTTTGTGCTGGTACATCGACTGCTCAGATGAGACTCCAGACCGGCAGATGAATGAGAAAGGGCGGTCCGAGAAGAAAGCAGAAACGGCCTCTAACACCTCTCAATATCTCAATGCTGCTCTTCTCGCCTCTCTTCATCTTGAAGTGTGTATCTCCCCCTGATCCACCCTTTACAGAACATCTGTTCTGTAAAAGTGCACCAATCGAAAAAAAATGAACATATCCTGAAATAAATTACATCTGAAACAAGAGCTTTTCTCCAAAATGTTTTCATACCATTTATGGGGGAATAAATGATGTCTGAATCAACAAAATAGAGACGATCATATTCTCAAAGGCTAAACTGTTTTGTGGGCTAAAAACACAAAATGACTCAACATAATGGACCCCTAATTGATTTTACCAAAGTACTGGACAAAAATATGTTTAACCTTATTATGGTACAATATGAAAAGATGATTACAACCAAGGTTAAAAAATATACATTGAAAGCCTGTACAAAAATCTGTCAATCCACCAAGTAAATGTTCAGATGTTTCACCGAAAACCAGCTGGTGGCGCTAGAGGAAAAGTGAGAGGATCACCAAAGTAAACAGAACTTATCCTCCTTTTATCCACCTCGAATATCCACCGCAAACATGATGGCAGTCCATCTAATAATTGACCCCTCTTTAGCCCCGCCCATTTGGAGCGTCAGTCAACTTTCTCCTCTCCTGTTTCCTGTACTTAGACGTGCTATGTGCTGCCTTGTCTATTTTGACAACAAGATAAACAAAAATAGGAGATTCTTAAAAGATGCAGGACCTGTAAAAACATACCTTATATATGGTGACATCTTAAGTTAACGTTAGCAAAAAGCTAGCTAACTAGGTATATAGGCCCAGGCCTATATCAACTGTTAGCTAGCTACTTATCTAGTGTTTTGTTCTGTAGCAAAACTCTTGTTGTGCCTTTGGTTAGTACACTGTCATGTAGTACACTTTGTATACTATGTACTCACTTGCATAGTGTGTGAATTTCAACAGAGCAGAACTGCCTCAAATCGATCGCAGCCTCTTCTTCATGGGCGAACTGAGTTTTACTGCCACCCGCCATAACATCTACCAGCTTGTTTATTCATGTGTTTAATTCACTTCATTCAACATGAATGTCCTTTTAATTTTATTTGCTCTCTTTTTCTCAGGATGACGGGCCGAGCCTCTCTCCTCCTACTGGCTGAAAATACACTGATATATTTAAATTTGATTTGTGGTACCAAAACTTTACAAATTAACCAAATAAATGTATTGGTAGCTTCAATCTTACAACAGTATAGTGGTACTTATTGATTAATAAAAAACATGCATGACTTACATCTGTATGAATCGGTGTTCACTGTTGACAAATTTGGCAGCCCTGCCTCTTTCTGGCCGCTTTCAGTACAACATCTGGGTACATGCAGTGCACTTTGTTTTGCTGTAAATGTCAATGTGAACGCACTTATGCACTCAAAACAGTAAGTGTAAGTACAGAAGTATGCAACTGAGACATCTATCGGCATCTGTCTAACTGGCTAACTGATAATACATCAATTTTTAGCTAGCTAGTTGCACGGGATAGCTAATGTTAGTAAAACACTACATAGCTAACTGGTTAGCTAGTTGTTAGCAAGCCATTTAGCTAGCATTTTGCTAACATTAGCTAACTTAAGATGGGACTATACATGTCACTTTTACAGGTCCCCCAGGAACATCTTTTAAATCAAAAAATGGTTTTCCTTTCAACATAGTTGAGCCTAGCACATATTTAAGAACAGGAAACAGGAGAGGAGAAAGTTGACCGAGGTTCCTCTGGATGCCAAGCTTGCTCAACTGTTCTTGTGGCAAAAAGAGTGTGACACAGCCCGTTAGCCACTATGTCAGTTCCTCAACATATTTAATGTAAACAGCACATGCCAACCTGCAGGCGACAGTTGTAGTTTTAAAACTTGTTCTGCCAACGTTTCACTTCAGGAGCCAAAAAAAAAGTTCACAACCCACCCAAGCTCAACTTTTCTCAGCGCTTTGTCACCAGTAATGTGAACATGTGGTCTGAGTCAGAAGTTGTCCCAAAGAAGAAGAGTCAAATGTTTCTGGCAACGACAAACATGGCAACACTGGTGGTGGTTGTCATAATGTACCTCTTGAGTAAGAGTCTGTGCAGCCATTAAATACATCATGACATGGACTTGTTTGTCGTGTCATGTGGTCGTTTTGTGTGCATCCGTACACTCTCAGAAATAAAGGTGCTAAGTCAAACCATAAAGGGTTCTTCGGCTTGTTTCCATAGAGGAACACTTTTTGGTTCCTGGTAGAACCTTTTATAAAGGTTACACCTGGAACCCTTTCAGAGAGTTCTTCCTAGAACTGAACATAAAGGATTATACACAGAATAACCTGTGAAAAGTTTCAACCAGAACACACAGAAACCACTTCTATGGTGTAGTGATTCCACCCAGAACCCTCTCTGGAGGTTCTATCCAGAACCTTTCCACCTTACAAGGGTACAAACAAGAGCCCAGCTCTCCACTCCGCTTCAAATACACACCGAGTCTAGTTTTGATGGATAGCGCACCAATCAGCACAGAACATAATCAGGCGGGCAAAATGCTCCACTGCTGAAACGCTTCTGAAACGCTGCTGGTGGGCGCTGCAGCTGTGCAGAGGACAGATCAGAACCGTGGTGCAGACGTTCTCTTTGACCTCTGTAGGTCAGGTGACCTCTTATGATGTCGTGTATGTGCAGTAGGTCAGGGCAGGTTACGTCAGTTGCAGCCAAAAAGCAAAACGAATGAGGTGGAGCGAGAGACGCATACTTTCCACAGGTGGGAGCATTATCATCACAGACTCTCTCTGGCTTCTCCAGAGAGTCTGTGATGATGGAATCTAATTTGAAGGTCACACCGAGGAAGTCGATTTGTTTCCACCACAGCCGACATCTGGACAGCTAACAGCACAAGCTCTCTGGGTGTGACAGTTCACTGGATCAGCACAACTTTGGAGCACAACAAGACCACCAGCGAGGCATAAAAGTAATGTAATATACGAGTAATAAATAAAGTAATATTATTTTTTAAAGGGGTAATAAGTAAAAAGTAACTTATTACACTTCCTCAGTAACTTGCCCAACACTGTCTAGAACAGACCCGGGGGTTCTACCAAGAACCCTTTCATATAGAACCCTCAGCAAACCCTTGATAAAAGAGTTCTTCAAGGAATTCAGCAACCCTCTCGGGGAGATCTGCCCAGGATCTTTCCACCTCTATGGTGCTAAAAGGAACCCACGCAGGAAGTTCTACCATGAACCTTTTTATATTCCAGGGGTTTTATCTAGAACCCACTCAGGGCGTTCTCCTGAAAACCCTTCTATTTTCCAGCTGTTTTATCAAGAACCAAACCACAGGGCTTCAACTGAGAACTTTTAAATTGTGGAACCCTTGACAAAATCCTTTCTTCCAAAAAGGGTTCTTTGGAAGAAAATGGTTCTCAGTGGAACCCTTAGTCTTACATAATGAACCCTTTCTTCAAAAAAAAAAAAAAAAAAGAGTTCTTCAGAAGCAAACAGTTCTAGGTAGAACCTCAGCCCTTCAGGAAGAACCTTTTTGGAACCCTAAGAGAGTAGAGACGTGTTGCTAGCAGAGCTAAAAAATTCTGCTGTGAGATCTTTTTCTAGAATCACTGCTCATGTTATTTGGAGACTCAGAACATGATGTCACCAGTTTTCATTATGACTTTTTCTTTGGTAGAAAGCAGTCTGAGTTGAGAGAACATGTTCTTATAATTTGGGTGGAAGTGTTTTACTTTGATTGCAGAAATGATCACAAGACTAAGTTGCTCATTTTTGGAACGAGAGTTTCAGTCTCTTTTTATCTAAAATAAATTTTGCGCATGACCCTGAATCTCACACACATGAGCTTGTTAGCACCTTAATGGTATTCATGGAGATGTTAATTGTGAGACAGATGACACCTGTCCCTGCTCTGTGAAGGGGAAAAAGGCGCCTCCTCTTCCACAGATGCCTCTGTCTGCCGCCATCTGCCCGCTGACACAGGCACCAGAGGGGAATAGCTGCGGCAGTGGAGAACAGAGAGAGGCGAGATGAGAGGACGATGACTTTATTTCACATCCAAAATCCAGCTTTTGCTAACATCACATGGCTGGTATGCATGTGTACTTCAGACAGAAATGTGACAGCTATGTGAAGAGGCCTGGGACTCATCTGATGAGCATATATCTGTTTGTGAATATTTTCTTAATCCCAACCAGCCAAAAGGGGGAAAAAAATGTTGATAAATATTTTTAATGAGACGCTCCAGGCAGTTTCAGTGGTATTGACGGTGTTGAGGGGGAAACCAAGGACAGAGGAAAGGAACATTACACATCATTTAATTATTGCAGTAATTATTTCCCCTGACCTCCACTCTGCTAATCACACTCTGCAAGACAGTCTCTAAACCTATCACAGGGAATCGCTGCACTCACACAATTCCTTGTTTTCCTAAAGAGGGGACATGTTTGGCAAAGCTAATTATGTCTGTGTGAGTACATGTGCTGTCTCTGTGCAAACTCCAGTATTCTTGTGTGTGTGTGTGTGTGTGTGTGTGTGTGTGTGTGTGTGTGTGTGTGTGTGTGTGTGTGGCAGAGAGAGGACTGAAGGATGGAGATAAGAGCTTTGGCCTCAGCTGGTTTTTGTCACTAATCCCGGAAGGCGTGGCCGCCAATTCCGTGTCATTCCCCGATATCCCAGCCCGTTCTGACTCCTTGCCATCCCAGCGCTGCCCTTGTGAGGACACCAGTCTCTGCACTGCATGATAATGAGGGGGAGACATGCAGCAGCGAGGGGGCTGCAACAACTATTTTCAGCTTAAGTGTGTGTGTGTGTGTGTGTATGTGTGCATTTTTAGAGATTTGAGCTCATTCAGTGAGACTTGTGAGACTAACGTTAAACTCTAAGATAACAGACAGGAAAGTGTCAAGATATTAGTGGCAAATATGTTAGAAGTTTTAGCTGCACGAGCAGATCTGCTTTACATCTCTGTCGTAATCTGAACCAATTTGCAAAGCTCCCTGCTGAGACAGAGGCTCACAAAAGCAGCATTCAAACTTCACTTGTCTTCTTCTTATTGCAGAAGAAAGTATCTTTATATCCCTAATTTTGGAGAAATGGTTAAATATAATAATATATTTTGTCCATGTCTCCAAGATGTGATGTTCAGTTTGGATTTAAAAGATTTTGAAGATGAGACGTCATGCCAGTAAATATTAGTGCTGGGACAATACACTTGTCTCCTGATTCAATACATATCATCAGTCATAACTTGTTATATATTGTGATTCTATGAGTACTGTGATTCAATATCACGTTTTATAGTGATTTTTGTTTGCTTTTTAAAGGAGAAAATTGTAGTATTTACTGTAATGAATCATAAAATGACCACAATGTATCAGAGATCAAGGAAACATCACTTGACATGAACGCTGCAGCTGCAGCATCATCCTTTGAAATTTCCATTCTGGACCGGAATAACAGTTTTGTGCGTTCATTTCACATTAATCAGAGTTCAGATTAATGCAGATTTTTTTGCAGAATGGCTAACTGTCTGTTTATGAGTCCCAAGAAATAATCAATAAGTTTGTTGTAGGAGCAGATGTTGATTACAATTAAATGGAGCAAAATGTTAATGGAGTCTGGTAAGCAGTGAGACACTTAACTCATCATGCAGAGTGTGTAATACACAGCAGTACACTTTTGATTTCAGGATAACAGGCTTTACATCATCAGACAACTGATGCTTATAAACAGCTGATTAACTTAAAGGACTTGTTTTCGCTTGTTATTGTCAATTTTCAAGGTGGCACGCATCAGCAATAGAACGTATATTAAACAGGATTACAACTTATATAACGTATCATCTACGGCTCCAACTCACCATTTAGACTGCACTCATTTTTGTCCATGCAATGGCTACATAATGATCCTTTTGACGCTAGACGATGGGAAAAAGTTGCAATATTCATTTGTAGAAACTTTTTATCAGGCTTCAACAACTGCATTTATACAAGGACCAGAACTTTTTGAAGTAGACACTGCTTTCAAATAAAAGAAATGACATCTATTGTTATTGTGCGTGTGACACCTGTAATTATTGGTGGTACCAGCAGATGTGGTTTAAAACGACAGGTCGCAGAATTCTGGGGGCAATAAAACAAATAATTGTTTTGATTAAGAAATCTGACAATAATTATCATTTTTCACACACGGCATGAGTCTGTGAGCAGCTCAAGGTGAAAGGAGTTGGTTACCTGGCTGAGAAGTTAGTTGGAGGTGATGCAACTGAAGCTCTTTATCTAACAGCTCACTGCGGCTGCTCCTTCTTGTTCCATCACTCCATGCAATATTTCAACTGTTCGCTGTTGAAAAATGCCAAAACGATGTGGTCCTGTTTTGTAGACACGTTTTTGATGAATGATAGTCGTAAGCTAACTGATTTGCATTTCCTGTGCCTATTTCATAATAAAAGTCAGCCTTTGTTTTGCCTGCTAAATGCTTTAAGGTAAAGCTGCTGCAGTAGGAAATGTTCAGTTTGCTTTAGGAGTAACTTGCTACAACATATTTTCACAGGGTTTTCACCACAAACACCCAGTTTGTAATACTACAAATATATAAATATCGCAATAATGTCATCAGTGGGCATTCTGGGATGAAAAGGAAGCTTTGGAGGGCTGGATGTGACCCATGGGCCACCAGTTGACGATCCCTGCTGTTTATCATGATTCATATTTCCATCTCATGTCAGTCAGTAAGTCTGAGTTTATACTATATACTGGATTAGATAGATAGATGGATGGTGGCTGCATCCATTTTTTAGTACAAGGTGCGATATTTTTTTAATGTTTGATTTTGAAGTAACACAGAAGCATTCCGAATACATTACTTTTTTTTTGTCATCCAGTGGATTATGTTACTCATAACAAAAATTGCCAGCCATTCAAAAATCAATTCAGGAAATGTAAAAAAAAAAAAAAAAAAAAAAAAAAAATCATGATATTCAAGAGAATTGATTCTTTTTTCTCCCACCCCTAATAAATATGCACAGATTTCCCTCCAACTTCTTGTCTCATGGCAGTGCCAATCACAATGAGCTGCACAGATCTCAGGGCACGGAAGCAGAGGAAACATACTGAGGCATAACAGTGACACACTCACACTTGTGCGCACACACACAGTCAGGACAGCAGCCTGACAGGCGAGTACATGTCCAGAATAACAATGAGAAGAGGTGGAAAGATGATATCGGCACTGTATCCAAAACATCCTCTCAGGAGCGGGGAAACAGGCAACAACACCCGGTACAAGGAGCCCAAAAGTGGACTGAAACCTTTTGAAATCGCTGCGCTGCTAAAACCTTTACCACTAATAGTCTTGGCAATTTTGCCTGAACCCTCTGAAGGGTGTACTCTAAATTCATGAAAGAGAAGAAGAAAGGAAAAAATGTCCTCAAAGTCAGATTCATTTGAATATATGAATAATTTAGTGCACCAAAAGATTTGGGGCCCCTTAAATTGCAAATAAAAAAATGCCCTTACTCTTCAGACATTCATAATTCATACGTAGCGCGGCTCAGGCGGGGAGAGACGGGAGATATTTGATGCACAAGTTAGCCACAGAAGGTATAGACGAGACAAGGACAAAAGCTAAAATGTCTGTCAGCATAATTACTGAGTCAGTTTAAATGTCTTTTCACATTTCAGTCAGTCAGGGAATATTACTCTCTATCCCTCTGTCTTCTTCTCTGATTCTCTCAATAGTTAATGAATCGAGAAAAACGGCAACCCCAAAAAGCAAACAATTAAACTTTCATCAAAGGTATTGTTGCATCATTATGGTTATTACCACATGCTGCGATAGTGTTACCCGCTGGTTATACATTGGTTAAACACACTCTGTATGTGTGTGTGTTGTGGTATCCTGGTGTAAAGCAGCATAATTATTCTGCCATCATAAGAAAAAGACAATAAGAGCTCTCAGTCTTGACGTTAACACCCCCGTCCGCTCTCAGAGCTCATTTTCTTTTCATGCCCCTGGCTCATTACAGTGATGGGCCTTTTAATGGAGGAGATTGGCATCGAATTTCCACATAATATTCCTCAACAAAAGGTCCTTTGATCCACATGAGGATCATTAAATAAGGCGTTATTATAATACAAAGACTGGGGGACAAATTTGACCTTCAGACAGTGAAATATTGACAGATTCACTGATAAGTATTTTTAATGTAAGATCCTCATATTTGATGTTTGTTGATGGATTGTGAGACTCTTCCTCTCCACATATTAAATTATTTTGCAGTTTTTTTCCCTGATTCCCCTGCAGTGTTTGGCACAGATGATTTGACCTTTTTTGAGTTCTGTCTCATGCTGCTTTGAAAACTCTGATATCAGACTGCCAGGCCTCTTTTAGAGCCAATAAATGCTGCTAATTGGCCCTCAACCTAACATGACCCATCTTTGCGGCAGTATTTATAATCATTAAAAAAAAAACAAAAAAAACAACATAACTGAAGAGTGTCAGCTAATCAACGTGCAATACACTCCTCATGGGAGCAGACAAAAGTTAAAAGTTGCTGAAAACAGAAATGAAACATCACAGTACCTCTCCTGATATCTAAAGCCACATTTGGACTGTAAGAACTTTCCCCAGAGATTACGAACCTTTGGAGCAGGTCTAAAGGGGGCATAATTTAGCCCCCAAAAATGTTCCTGCTCGGGGGTAGTACCTTCAGAAAGTACAGGAACTTTGTGGGTGGGGCTTAAGGCTCATTTATGCCCCCATTATGTACAAAAATTGTTCATCTTTTTCAAATTATTCAACCGTCTCTGCACGCACGTCCTTTATGTTGGCATGGATGTTAAGCAGTACATCCACTAGAGGGCGCCAGTCAGAGTCAAAAGATACTCCAAAGAAGAAGAGTCAAAATTTTCTCCATCCTGATATGTGGATGGAGTATATGTTTCACCAACTAATTGACGATAATTTTCAAATACTTAAGGTATTTTCCCGTGGTCATTTCTCGCTTGAATTATTGACTCTCCCAAAATCCCTCCTCTTCTGGAATCTCAGTCAACTTTCTTCTCTCCTCATTCCTGTATTTAGATATGCTACGAGCTGGCTCATCTAGGTTGAAAAACAAAGAAACTTTGAAGATAGTTAAAAGATGCTGCTGGGGGATCTGTAAAAGTGACATATATATAGTCACATCTTAAACCAGTCTTAGCAAAATGCTAGCTAACTGCCAAGATGATCGATATCAATGTTAGCTTGCTAGTTACATTTGATAGCTAATGTTAGCTAATTATCGCTAACTAGCAGCTAATCAACATCAGTTGTTAGCTAGCTAGTTAGCTTGCATTTTGCTAACTTAGCTAACCTAATATGTAAAAGTTGCTTAAAGACCCCAGAAACATCTGTTAACCATCTTCAAATACTGGTTTTCTTTTTTGCCAAGATGAGCCCAACCCCCTGTCTTGACCACAACTGAGTCAGACACGTCTTTCACTTACATATCTCATACAACAGAAAAAACTCTTATTTTAATCTCTGCAGCTGTCTGCACCAGCTCATGCATCACCCAATCTGATGAAAGTAAATGCCACCTGAGGCATTTATTTAGGCTTGATGTCTATTTTTTCAGACAACACACACATTAACGTGAGGCTGGTGTCCAGTAAACAAGCACTGAAAATGTATGCATTCGCTTATCTAACATTTAGCATAAATGAGCTTTTACAGCGCTAATCTTTGCTGATGGACCAAGTACTCACATGGACCAACAACAAAGTCCAGGCTTTTCATTTAAGTTATATATATCTCAGTTATACTCACATAGGCAAATGACGTGCAAAAACAGCAGTTGCTTTTTTATGTTTTTCATACTATATTGCCTCATCTTCAGGGGTCTGTAGACTGCAGTGGAAATGGACTGAAGGAATCTTTTAGTTTTTTGAAAAGTATTTCCCAGTTTCTGGGACTGAAAGATCTGGATAATATGGGTGGAAACAGCTTAAGTGTGTCATCAGTAACCAAATCTCTCCAATTTAAGAGACACTTATGAGACTCATTTGATTTTCAAATTTAGACCAAATCAGCATCAGTTAATTAACTTCTTTTCCTGCAAAAGGTGATGAGAAAATCCGTGTTCAACATGGATAAATCTCAGCCGATTAGGTTGCCTTTTCATCTCTTTATCCGCCAAGTTAGAAGCCTGTGTTTGAACTAACACAAGAACATTTTCTGTGCTCAGGTTGAGAGACGATCTCAGCTGTGATCCCTCCCAACAGGGGTAACACTGCTGGATGAGGGTGCAGCTGAGAGATGAGACGCGGCCAACCTCGGCTGGGAGGATTCTCCCGGATGGCGCAGTATTTTTAGAGGTGATGCTCAAACCCCCAGCCCATCTGGCCTGAGCCTGTCACCAGCAATACATCATGCTAATGAAATGGCAGCAGCCCAGTGCTATCTGTCATAAGCAATCTGCATCTGCTTAGGGACAGAGCGGAAATGAGGAAGGGGGATAAAAAGACAGAGGAAGACAGAGGGACTTTTTGTGTCCCCTGAGCAGGTGCCATGTTTGTGTTTCTGTGTGTAAGAGGTGTGGTGTGTGTGTGTGTGTGTGTGTGTGTGGCTGTGCATGCTCAGTTCCTCCTCTCAGCGCACTGTGAACGGATATTGATTTTATTTTGAGAGGAGAAAATAGCCACAGCGGGCCACCTTATCTCCCATCTCTACTGGGCCAGATAGGTGAGGATATTTCATTGCTTCTGCAGTAGAACAAAGTTCCAATGCATCTTATCTGTCAGAGAGACGATTACTCACTGAACCTGCTCTTTTTCATCTTTCTTTTTTGTATTTGTTGCAACTGGTATTGATATCTTTTTCAGTTCCAGCAACTGTGAAATTTTACACAAGCGATAACTACACATGGTTGTGAAAATGTGCTCTCAACACCTGAAAAAAAAAAAAATAAAAAAAATGGAGCTGTACAAGCAAAAGATTCAGCAGTATTGAGGAAAATGATGCTTTCCAGTCCAGCAAACAGCACCTGTAATCTTAAAACTGCAAAAATAAAATTTGGTACATGACTCTATACTTGATACTGTGATATTTGCCCTTTAACTACCAAAACAATTCCAGTAATTATTGTCTTGCTTGTTATTAAAAATACATTTTCCAAGAGTAATTTAGCTTAAGACAGGGGTCTTCAAAGTTGCACACTCATACACACACACAAGAGAGTACAAAATGGCATAAAATATTAAGTTTGAACCCTATAAACACTGCAATTTCTAAAAAATGTATTCAGAGTTATTTGTTCTGTAAACTGTCTCTGTTTGATCCCAGCGTTTCTAAGGTCAGGGTCACATGCTGGGCCTGAAGTCGAAACAGACACCGCTGGGATTGTGCAAAAATTACTCAGTAGTGCAAAAAAGAAAGCAAGTTGCTAAGACAGTGCAGTGTTTACAGACAGAATCTGCATAAAGCACAAAAGGAGTTTTTTCTTCTAAACACATTCAGTGTTCACGATTTTTTGTTTGTTGTTTTGTTTTTTTGTTGTTTCTTTTTCAGTTCCAACAACCAGACACAGAAGAAAAAAAAAACATACCATCCTGTCACCGTCCTCTGGCTCAGGTGGCTTAAAATGTCTCAACATGTCCAATAAAGCTGCTAGGTGGGGCGTCCATGTTTCAGGACTTTCTTCAGGTGTAGTGGTGTTTGACGCTGACACAGTGGAGCGGACACGCCCCCAGCATTTCAGAGCAGAGAAAACTGCTCATTATTTTATGACTTTGAGACCTAATTTTATATATTTAGCGATCATTATAATCATTCAAATTTGTCTGGGTGGTTATTAACAGGTTTCTGTGGTGCACACATTTATTATTGCTTTACAAGAGCTTTAAAAATAGTTAAGCTGCTGTGAGTGTAAACATTCATTACTGTACAAATGTTGCAAAAGATCAGGAAGCAGAGCAATATAGTAGTTTTAAATTGTGTATGTGTCAATGTACAGAGGTCAGTGCAGTGCAAGTGGCAGTTCTGGTCAAAGGAGGAGGGTAGAACAATCATAAATATAACAATAAAAAAAAAACATATTACACAAAAAGTGAAGAAACCTTCCATCAAATACAGTGTCAGGAGATTGTAGGAGTGAAGTTTGGCTGAAGGTTCAAGAAGCAAAATTGTGACCAAAAGGTTGCAAATTGGAATCCTTAATCCGCTGTTGCTCCACTGGAGCTGCTCAGCAGCAGCAGCAGCAGCAGCATGACGGCTCCTCCCAGGTTTCCACACCTGACTCTTTATTTTACTGACTGTAATCCCTGCTGTGACTAAGATGCAATAATCATAATAATCACCATAAGTACGTTATAATAATAATAATAATAATAATTTCAGGCAACTCCGCATCTAAACATCCATTTGGTTTGCAGGCATGGAAAGACACTTTGAGTAAGAGTCACTTTGGTTTTTTAATCAGCTGAATATTTCACTGCTTTGCACCATCTCCATCCCCGAGGAGTCTGAGTGAGCAGCGGCTCTGTGGTAATTTATAAAAATGAGATATAACAGGGTCACAGTGTCATAGGGTCGGTGAGAAATTTATCCAAACTTATTCCTCTTATTTGACCTCTTGGGGTTGTAGCCTCGTGGCTATTTGCTTACATAATCTGACATCTGCCTAAAACGTTTATTTGCCATAACAACATGTCAAAAGTCTCGATTTGCTGCAGATGAAAAACATCAGAACATTATTACTGAAGAGGAAGTCTGCCATCTGATGGACAGACCCAAACTTGCAGATTTTTAGAAAAATGACTCCTCTACTGTGCTGTCCTGTATTGTATTGTGCTTTGAGTTGACAGGTTTTCATCTTTTTCTGCTCTTCATCCTGATTCTTCCTCCACCTCACTCGGTCTTGATAGTATGCACTTTCTGATCATAAATCCACTTGTTATTTCAGTCATCAAACAGACTGACATGCATATTTATCTATGCACCTTTTCTGTGAGATGGGAGTCTCTTTGTTTTATTTTGTTCTACTTTGTCATGTCTATTTTTTCATTTTTGTTATCTGTGTTGTGGAAAATTTAAACATTTTTCACAAACAAAATGCATTTTACAAAAGAAGGTATTCTTCACTCAGACAGGAGCTCAAACACAAAGCTTCATACACAATTTCTGTTTCATTTTCAAAATCAGTGATATGCAAATCTTATCCAACCTCTAATCAGATGAAAACAACACAGATACGATATTAATATTCAAGGTTTAAACTGATTAAATGTTTTTTTAAATAAATATACTTGAATTTGATGTCTGCAACATGTTCTTAAGAAGTTGTGACAGTGACATGTTTACCACTGTGTTACATCACCTTTTTTTTTAACACTCAATACGCACTTGGGAACTGAGGACACTTAATTGTTGAAGTTTTAAAGAGAAATTCTTTCTCATTCTTACTTGATACATGACTTTACTTGCTCAAGTCCAGGGTCTCTGCCTCTGTCTTGTCTCTATTTTGCTCTTCATAATTCATCACATATATCTGATGGGAGACAGGTCTGGACTGCAGGCAGGCCAGTTTAGGACCTGAACTCTTTCACTATGAAGCCACACTGTTATAACACGTGCAGAATGTGTCTTGGCATTGTCTTGCTGAAATAAGCAGGGACGTCTCTGAAAAAGACGTTGCTTTCCAACTTTTTGGAATTGGGGTTTGTATTTTTCCCCATCTAAGACGCTATAAAAGATTGTAAGAAACTGTAGAAACACAGATTAACACTCTGAGGCACCCACGCTTTGGTCAGTAGTCATATAACACTGATATGTGAGCAAGTCCACAGGATGGTACTTCTTTGTGTTATCTATTGTGGAGTCTGTCATTTATCCACGATCCATCTTTGTTTCCTCCTGTTTTCCTGTGTTATCTTTACTTCCTTCTTTGGGATAAAAAAATCACTGTAAAACCTCTGGCGTGGGATACAACCACAGAGCTTCTGCAGCAGCAGCAACAAAGGCAACAGCAGCAACATAATGTAGTTCACAGTTTAACCCCAGCTGAGGACAAAACTGACAGGGAGACACTTACCCAGAAGCAGCGTTGCTTTCATCCTCACTCAACCCATTTTTATATTTTGTTGTGTGTGTAAAAAAAACAAAACAAACAAACAAAAAACCCCAAAAACTGGAGGAGTAACTGCAGTCAATTGTGCAAGTTTCCATCTGAGAAAATACAGATTTGAAAGGCTGAACAAATCCCAGTGAAATCTATGAGTAACTGCTCAGATAATGTACAAACTCAGATACAAACCTTGGAGCAGCTCCCAGTGATGGAAACAGGGAGACAAACATTGACCAGACATGTCAAAAATATAAATATGTAGCACTCTGTAGCTAAAACAAGCAGCTGTTTTACTGCTCGGTTTCATCAGGTTTTGTTGCTCTGGAGATATGAGGCATTTTGAAACATCTTGATGAGAACCAGAGGAGGTGTGAGGTTAATTTTAACAAATATTAAGCTGTTTAAAATGTGCTCCTCACAACATTTGTTTTTTTTAAATCCAGACCCTGGAGGTTTTACTTTTACCGTGCCATCTTTCTCACCAAACAATTTCATTTATATTATCCATTTAAATGCCTTTTGAAAATCTTTGCCTCTTTCACTCCACTTCATTTATACATCACAGATACGGAATTCAACTTCCACACACTCTATTTTGTTATAATAATCTACTGTATATAGGGTTTTAAGTATATGATCCAAATCATTTAGTTCTGCTTAGCCCTGTAAACCCTGGCACATCAAATAATCACCAGAAAAGTATAGCTTTAGTATAGTTTTTATTGGACCTTTTTATTGGACTAAATGAAATAAAATGTAGATCATTTACATATATGATATTATGATATTATGTATAATATTTGATATGTCAGGCATTTATGGCATTTTAAGATTTTTTTCAGAAACAAATACAAATAAATTCAACACTTTTCAAATGGTTTAGAAACAAGAATCTTTTTATTTCGCCTTGTTGTTGGCAAAAATAGCTTTGTCATTATAATCCAAATTGATGAACTGTACACTTACTCACTTACTAATAATTATTTGCAACATTTCCAAGTTACATATATAAATATCTCACTTCCACTCTAAATTGATCTTGAGACAATTTTTCAGTCTCTGTTTTTTTTAACAGTATATTTGTGATTGTGGTAGGAATAATGCAGATTGCATTAAGAAATTCAGTAGAATAATACGCCTGACAACAGCTAGGTGACTTCTGCTCTACTTTCTGTACCACCATGAAATATTGGCACTTTATTTTGTCTCCACATGTCTATAAGCAACAGGCCACTGGCTGTTGACTCAAGAGTTGACTCAGTGCTGTCCCTGCTGTCGTCACCAACACTGGACCAGCCCAGTGCTTTATACTCAGCCCTTCTGTTCTCTGTTCTCTAAACTTAACGCCCATCCCGTCAGCACCTACTCCAAGTGTGACTCTGCTATTCTTGCCCAACAACTCTCCAACAGTGGATACATCAATTCATGACACGGGGACAAAAGCTCTTTTCAGAATAATGTCTCTGTACAGACTCACAATCCACTGCCAAACACCCCAAAACCTCTAGGTTTCTGTGCTGTTGTTAAAACACCTCAAACACACAGCAGAGTGAATCTTTCTTATTATATTTAAACTATACGATAAATCCTGCCCGAGATTGCTCAAAAACTACAGTGCAATAATATAAAGTATGAGGTAATTGCAAAAAACAGTCCATAATAGAATAAACATTAAAGTAAGATGAGTTTAGTTCAAAGTAAACTAAAATAGAAGCAATGATAGTGAAAGTTATATTGCACATGATATTGATTTTATTGTTTTCAGCTTATAAGAAAGACAAATTGAAAAGATTTTTATTAAATAAACAACAAAAACAATAAATTGATAAAGTTAAAGGTTCGTCAAATGAAATTTGGAGGCGTATCCCGGCTGACAATCAAGGGATGTCAAAAATTTATACCATATTCCTTTTTGAAACATCCATAAGAATGGCTTTTTTGCTGAGGCATCTCATCTTGTGAATGAAGACTTTTCCAAGAATAATATATAAAGATTTACAATGAACTGAAGTTTGGGCCAGTGATGTACAGTAACTATGTAGCTTTGAGGTACTTGAGTATTTCCATGTTTATCTACTTCCACTTCTACTCCACTACTTTGACATACTTTTTATTTCACCATATTTACACACAGTGTTTGTCTTCTTCCTACTGTCAGTGCAAGCAGTGGAAAGTTTCTGTATTAATGTGAGGAGTTATAAAATATCACTTGCGCTTGGTAGTTAAAATTGAGACCCTATTAATTCAAACAGGAAATTAATTTTTCAATTATTTTTTGATTGAAAATTAATTTTCCATTGGAATTCATTGTAGCACGGATAAATCTCTTTTCCGAACTTCTTTTATTCACTGGTTGTAAAAGGATACAAAAAGAAGAACAGGGGTACATGAATATACATAAATATACATATATTAAAAAGAGGTTTGTACAACATTGTATATACAGTTTCATTTCATGTTTGAACCTGGTGAATACTGAGTTTCCCTTCAGTCTTTTTGCATTTATGGATATAAAATTTACTGCATAAAATTAGAAGATTTATAATAAATAATTCATGACCTCTGTCCAGATCATTATTCTCATAACAAAGAATGGTATCTCTTTTTGTAAGTTAATTGTAATTTAATAACATCATAATAATTTTAAAATACACTTAACTAATTATAGCTCAGGTAAATGCAGTGAGGGATTCCTCGACGCATGACGTCGTCGACTGTCAGCTGTTGCGTTCGGACACGTGATTGGACAGAACGCCGCTTAGAGGAAACAGCTGATTAGTTAGCAAGGCAACCTGAAGAAAACTAATCTAACTAACTAAATAACTAATATCGGACATCCGGGAAGCTGCATTAATTCGTTTGACCGCATCAAGAGGTCGCTGTTTGTTTCCAAAATAAGCAACACATCACCAAGTTACTGGTAATGAATTATTCGGTTTAAGTCGTCAGTTGAATGCAGCATTTCCACCGTTAAACTACGTTGATCCTGATTATGGTGAGTTTGCAGTTGAGAACAAATGAGCCAGTTTTATATCTGAAACCAGTGTTTAGCTCTGTGATGCACTGAAGTGATGCATTTGGTCTGCAGCCATGTTTTTCTTCCCTGTTTGTCTTTCAGCTCGAGTTTCTGTGATTATTGGACTTTGATAAATTCTTGTAACCATGGTAACACTCACCTGAAATTTATTAAATGTCAATCACTGGACTTTATTTACTCACTCATTTGGTTTTCATTTTAAATGGAATGTCTTTGGATTATGGGACTGATAAAACAAAACATTTAAAACGTCATTGTGATGTTTCCAGGATATCATCCATTGCTGCTCTGCTCAAGTTAACAACAACTTTCTCTATTCATCCATTTGTCTTCACAGAACTGAGACTATAATACAATTAACTGGAAATCGGTCCCACCTTTTCATAATCAGTCAATAATTTAATGTCATTTTTCAAACAAAAGACATTCACTGGTCCCAGCCTCTCTGTTGTTACGATTTGATGCTCTCATTTGTTATATATAGTAGTAAATTGAATGTATTTGGTTTTTAAAATCCAAACAAGCAATTTGAATATGTTACCTCAGGGTCTGAGCAATTTATGATGGGTATTTTTCACTATTTTCTGCTATTTCATAGACAATATACATTTTATGATTATTAAAAATCAATCAGTAATGAAAATAATTGTTTGTTGCAGCTATGTTTAGATGCTGTTCTGTGGCCAAGGAAGCCATAAAGTAACCACCTAATAAAAACACTGGCAGTTCTAACTGTTTTATGTGATACTTTAAGTAAAGCAGCAGTTGTCATTATTGTACTAAAGTACAATGAAATTACGAATGACTTCTCTCCATGCCATAGAAAAATATAAAATATAAAAATATAAATATAAATGAAAGCAGAAACAGACATCCATCAGTAAAGCAGCATTAAAGTAGGTTAAAGGTTATATACATTTTACAGACTCTTTACTGGTTATTTACAAGGAGATAACTGGTTACGGTGTAAAAAGTTTAATAAATAGATGTTTGGATCTTTTAGAGAGAGAGTTGAGCTGCTGCATCTGCATGCATGCATGTTGTGACCCCTCAGATTTATCTTGCAACCGCATGTTCACAACCCCACTCCTGCTACACATACAGGGAACTGACAAATGCAACATAATATGGTATATATGTATGGTATATAAAGTGTTTCTGTTATTTTTTCCTCTTCTTTATACCATGGTAGCCCCCTTTTTTTACTTTATTTTCCCCCCGTCTTGTTTTTTATAGATGAACTTCAGCACAAATGCCCACTGCGGCAGCCTCACCAGCAAAGAAAATATTCTACCTTCAAGCAAAATAGATGCACAGCAGGTCCAGCGGGCGAAGCAGCGGACGGTGCTCGGTGTGTTGTCAGAGAACGAGCAGCGCGGTCGATCTTTCAGCCAGGAGGTGAATGATTTTCAATTCACTTTCCCCTCACAGAACATACACATTTCAACTGAATGTGGCCATCATGTTGACTCATTTCTCTCCACAGGGAAGCCAACTTTCCAAACACGGTTCGATATCAGATAACTCTCACTCACCTTCCTCGGCTGTACCTCCAGTTCTGGCTATGATGTGTATGTGGAAGAGGCTCGTGAAGTTGTTCTTGCAGCTTCTGGTCAAGAAGTGGTCTTAGATGACAAGAGTTCTGCCTTGAAAAATGAAGATTTGAGACTCCTGCTGGAACTGAGTTCAAGTGAATTTAGCAACTACAGAGACTCCTATTTAAAACTTTTTTCTTGTTGTGCTGTTATGTTCTTTACCCAGCTGCTGTTTGCTGTCGTAGGTTCATGCCAGGATGCCTCTATGCAGTCTGAACAAGATGACTCCCTGCTGTCAGAGGAGGTGCTGTGTGTTTCAGAGTATGCTGAGGACATTCACCGGCACTTGAGGGAGAGTGAAGTGAGAAACGATCTGAACCATGAGCACAGAATAATTTCTTTCACATTACTGTGTATGGATAGCATTTAAGAGATTATCCAATTATATGAAATGGGGTTGTATGAGGTATTTATCCATAGCCAGTGTATTTCCTACAGTAGATGTTTGGAGAAGCAGAGAGGAGTACCACCACAGAAGCTAGGCAATGTACTGCTGTGGACAGGGTCAGCAGCAGAATGTTTATTTTAGCCACCTTGGCTCATAGTATAACAGTGGTTTCCTGCCTGAAAAGGCTGGCCAACGACAAGGAAACGCAGTGAAAATGTTCAAAATATAGCATACACTTGAACTATTACTATTGATATTTTTTTTAGGTGGGCCTTTTTTTAATGGCTAAAAGTTTGTTGCTGACCCTGTCCGCAGCAGTTCATTGCTCAGCTTCCTGCAGTGATAGTCCTGTTGATTGTCCAAACTGGGGGCCTCTACTGTAGGTAAAAGACTGACTATGGATACCCTGCTAACACAAGTTCTTGCAGGAGCATACTTGCATCGCAAGTTTTTGAAAAATGTGACATTGTGGCAATCTACCAAGTGACGTTGCCAGTGCATTACCTTAAATGTTGCCAGTATGCAGTCACCCCTTTTTGGAGCTGTTGTGACAAGATAATTTTTTTTCGCCAGGATGTTGCATGCAACATTCCTACTATGACAGGATCATTGTCGGAACGTTGCTGCAACATAACCTTTAAATGTGATGTTGCAGTAACGCTGCTGCAACGTAATGTTTTAAGTGTAATGTTGAAAGATTGTCGCCCCAGTGTAACGTTTTAAATGTATTGTTGTAGGAACGCTGCTACAGTGTAATATTTTAAGGGTAATATTGCTGTAACATTGCAGCAATGTCATGGTCTGAGTGTTATGTTGCAGTAATGTTGCTGCAATGTAATGTTTTAAGTGTGATGTTGCAGGAACATCATAGCAATGCAACATTTTAAGTGTAATGTTGCAGAAATGTCACTACATTATGAATGTCGTATTCACGTTGCAGCAGCATACTGTGTTTGTAGGGATACCCAATGTTGAATAGACATTGCAAAAATAACATAGAATACCAGTTTTGTTGTAACATTTCAACAGCAGAGCAACAAGGTAAGTAATGGTACAGTAAGGTTGTAACTGTAATGTTGCAGTAACATTACAATGTCACAAATGAAACATTACAATCACAACGTTGCAGGGATATACTGTGTTGGTAGGGTAAGCACCTCATACAACCCCTCTTCAAAAAAATTTAACTATCCCTTTAAATATGTTGTAGTTATGAGGTTTTAATAATTTATGATAACTAACTTTTGTGTCTAATGCCAGATGCGGCTCAGGCCGAGAGTCGGCTACTTAGAGAAACATCCGGAGATCACCAGCGACATGCGGGTCATCCTGGTGGACTGGCTGGTGGAAGTCGTCCAGGAGTACAAGCTTCGCTCTGAAACTCTGCACCTCGCTGTCAACTATTTAGACCGCTTTCTCTCCGGCTCAGCATACGTGAGGCGGGGCAAGCTGCAGCTGGTTGGCACAGCTGCATTAATGATTGCTGCGTAAGTACAGTGTTTTATAATTCTGAAGATTTAATACTTTTCTTGTCGTCTTCCGTCAAAAACCTGATGTCTCCTGTCCTGATGTGTCACCGCACAGAAAATATGAGGAGATCTTCCCTCCTGAACTGAATGAGTTTGTGTACACCACAGACAGCACCTACACTAAGAAGCAGCTGGTGCGGATGGAGCATGTTTTCCTCAAAGTGCTGGCTTTCAATATGGCGGCCCCCACGCAAACCAGTTCCTTCACCTTTTCATGTCCATCCACTCTGTCTGCGCCATCACAGAGAACATAGCTCGGGTGAGCAGAATCAATAACTCAAATGCCAGCCAGATTATGGGTTTATGCTCTTTGAAGTGGCACTTTTCCATATCCCTTGATCTTATTTTCATTTGTTTTTGTTATTTTTGTTTTTGTTTCTAGTATGTAGCAGAGTTAAGCCTGCTGGAAATTGATCCATTCCTAAAGTACACCCCATCTATAGTGGCAGCAGCAGCCTACTGCCTGGCTGCCTACACTGTCAACAGATCTCTCTGGGTAAGTTTGTCCAGATTGTTATCTTGATCGTTAAGTAGGGCTGCATGATATGGTAAAGAAAAAAAGAATTGGAATTATTTTCACAGTATTGCGATTGCAATATGATTCACAATTATGGGAATGATCTTTTTTGCATCACAATTTTGATTTTTGCTGAAAGAAAACAATAAAAAATCATGATGATCAGTAATGATATTCATGAATTAGGCATTATTAGGGCGGAACATATTAACAATTCATTAATTATCAAGTAGTTCCTGATTCATTCCTAACTTGTTTCTTCATCAGCTAATCATTAGCAACTTAATTAAAATGGATTAATTGAGTTATCATTAACTAACGGTTAACTACCTTACCAAATTGCAGCTTCTGCGATTTGGATATTGCACTTGGACATATTACAATTTCAATAATATTTGCATTAATTGTGCAGCCCTAGTGCTAAGAGACCTTTTTGTGAGACCATCTCAAGGAATCACGCAAAACACGACTCCACATAGCTCATATTTTGTCATATTTTAGCCAGATGCTTTACATGCTTTCACTGGTTATGCCATGGCTGAAATTGTGCCCTGCCTGACCGACCTCCACAAGCTTTACATCAGCGCAGAGAGTCGCCCACAACAGGCCGTCAGGGAAAAGTATAAGACCTCAAAGTAAGGCTTAGTTTATAGTTGTTTTTATTTACATATGTGTTGAGATAACAGCTCACAGAAAACTGTAGGCTTTGGGATCTTTCATCTGTAGTTTGCAGTATGTTTGGGTTGTTAATGCATCCAAGACATAATAGACCTGTCACGCAGCAGCCATTTTGACATGAAATATTAAAGCAAACAAAGGTCTTACCAGTGATACTAATTAAAGCTCCCTTCAAGTCAGGGTGCTGCTATTGAGCATGTTGGCTCACTGGGAAGGCTCTGCTACACTAAATGGATTGGAATTAATATCATTGGTAACACCTGTGTTTAATCTACCATTTTATATGGCTGTCATGAAAAAGATTAATTTTACCTGTCCAAATTAATATCTTTTATCTCTCCATTTACAGGTATTGTCGTGTTTCATTGATCACTCCACCTGCTGTTCTGCCTTTCCCATGAATCACTGCACCACACCCTCCCTCTGACGCTTCTGCCAAAACATAATTAGACTGAGAACAAAACAAACACAGCTGATTAAACCACCAAACCCAGACACACCATATCCCTCTGGACATTTTAATACCTTGAGATTTTTTTTTTTTCTTATAGCCTGTGCAAATTCAATAAAGTATTTTAGAATAGCATATTTCATGACTGAAGAATTTTAATACTTACAAGTGTTCATGCAAAAGGTTTTTAAAACCTGAATTAATCAGTTGTAATTATATGTTATTGAATGATATTATTGTGATTCTAAAACATGTTCAGGCATTTTTATGAGCTTTAATTTTCATACTTCATGGCTCACTATAATACTACATGTAGAGAAGACCAGGGGCAATTGTAACATTTTTACATTTTATTGATAACTCAAGGCTACTTGAAATACATTAGTCATCTTCAATTTAAAATGATGTTACTACTACACTACTCTACTACTACTACTACTACTACTACTAATATAATAATAATAATAATAATAATTAATAATAATAATAATATAGCATTTTCCCTCATCTTCTCTCTAATTTGCTGAGGCCATCCAGGGTAGAATTCTACAGAAGGGTAACAAATTAAAGAAATAAATGTATGTCACTTATCTGTAAGTACACTTGGCACCCAGCTGGCAAACAATTATTAAACAACCTCAATCTCAATAAAGACCTTATCATTTTTTAATTTTAATTTTTTTGTTTTCAAGCCAAGGCTTTTAAGTGTAACTGCACGGGCAGAGTGGCAAGCGAGGCTCGAGTGCAACTGTATTACTTTTGTGCGAAAGGCAAAACACAGTTTAGATTATCTGACTTATTTTATTGCTTTATTCATAAAATTAACTATTCAGTCAGTGAGCAATTTATTATGAACGTAACGCAGTTGCAGTTTCAAGCAGTTTTAAGCACTTTATCCAAAATCCAAGCACTTTTCAATCCTTGAAAACATTACAGTAAATTCAAGTATTTTCAAGCATTTCCAAGAACCCTGCATATACTGTGTGAGCACTAACTAATAATACAGTTGTTATATTTTCACGAATAAAAACAAGACTAAAATATTAAATTGAATACAAAAAGTCAGAGTTTTACTCTTGTCCCCTGTTGCAATTGTTCCTGGTCTCCCTGATTGATTAGGTTAAAGTATATGAAATGAAATTACTATTCCTGAAGGAAATGTGTTTTATTTTTCTCAAATTTCTTCTAAATAAAGTTTTTTTTTTTGTTCCGTATAACGTGTAGCTTGTGGATTTTATTTTGAAAGTGTGGGCCGGAAGCCGTTGTTTGACGCTGTGCTGAGCCGCTGGGGGTGAGGCGGCGGCGGCGGCGGCGGCGGCTGATTTAATTAAACCGGTGACTGACGTGAACACATATTTGGGATGATATGAGGAGGTGAGACATTTTGACATCTATGAAACTAAAGATGAACTGTTGAAAACTGAAATTAGGATTATCAGAAAACACTTTTTTTTTTTTTTTTTTGACGGGATATAAAAGTTTGGCCGTTGAGGTAAGACAGATTTAACTTTATCATGTTGTTCAGTGACATAGTCAGACATAGTGTATGAAAATGTGACAGGTTTTACACATTTGATACTGAAATAAAGAATAATAAATGTGTAAACTCCTGGTATTTTTCAGTGGAACTCTCCTGTCTTGAGTGCCAGACTTCTTATGAAACCTCACTCAGGCAGCAGGCTTGTTGTTCAGGTAAAACCTGATGTGTTTGCTCAGGCTCTTTACAACCTGAGAAGCCGCCAACAACAACATTACAGAGATTTTTCTCACACTGATCCATGTACTCTACTGTAAAAAACCATGTACCTCTGTCAGTAAGCAAAGGCATTAAATTTTCTTTTCTTTTTCGCACCTGGGTTATCTTGATGACAGGTCATACTGTCCACTCTGTCTTTCGGTTCCCTTCATCCTTTAATCATGTTGTTTTTTTAATATTATAATGCCAACTATCTTCCATCCAAATAATTTAAGTCTGTACTAAAAAAACAAACTGTCGTCCACTGATACAATCAGATAAAATTAGGATAAGAAAGGATAAGACAAGGTGAGATAAGATCAGATAAGATCAAGAAGTGCCAGATATTGCTCAAAAAGTATCGTAACATAGGCATGAAAACAATAGAGTATAAATATGAAGTATACAAGGGCACAGAATAACAATAAAAGATAAGTTTTAAAAAAGTAAACTAAAATAAACTAAAATAGAGAATTAGTATTCAAGGATTTAAAGTTTTTGTTATATGCAATCAAATTCTTAGTAGCTATGTCTCTCTCTACCTTGTGCTGTTAAATTATTCTATTTACAAATATAACAAGAATATACAAGAAACTTAAGTTTAATAAATAATAGAAAGAAAGAAGAATAGAAAAGAAAGAAGAAAGAACAAGAGGACTAAGGAAGACAAGGTGATAAAACAACATAACAGCAGTATGAAACAGTGTGTGAAGTATGAATAGTATATATTGCTTGTATTGTTTGAATTGTGTGTATATTAGCTCCTTTTTCTTAATTAATCTCTTCTATCAGTCTTTAGTGTTTTATTAAAAATACCAGTGAAAGTTTTAGTGCCCTGGTGTCAATTTTTTATTTAAATAAAGAATACTGGCTGATATACCGATATTGGATTTTCTTTACTCCATAATATCATTATTGAGCTCTGCCCCAAAAATCTAGAGTTAGTTGAGGTCTAATATTGATATTAAGGGTGTCACGATTCTCCAAACCCACAATTCATCTGACTTTAAATGTTAAGGTCATAATTTGATTAAATTTTCAAATTAAATATATTTTTTAGCTCTTACATAGAAAAGTACATCAGGTTACCATAAGCTACACCATGTCATCTTTGAATTGTCATTTGTTTTTTTTTCTTTATGGACATGTGCTGGATGCACAAAAGTAGATGGGCTGGAGAGGAAAAAAAATGCTGGGAGAATTGCCATTCCTGGTTTTGATTTCGATCCATTTTTTTTTAATCAGCTCATTTCAATTCATTTTCGATTTAGACGTGTGACACCCCTAATTGGTATCAGTGTTCTGAGTATCCAGTGTTTCAGCTGTCCTTCCTGCAGAGGGAGGAAGAGTTACACATTTGATGGTCACTGGTAGAAAGAGATATTTGCGTCTTCTTGTAGAAAAAAGAAAACAA
The DNA here is from genome assembly GCA_034769285.1 of Lutjanus argentimaculatus. Classification (NCBI taxonomy): domain Eukaryota; kingdom Metazoa; phylum Chordata; class Actinopteri; order Lutjaniformes; family Lutjanidae; genus Lutjanus; species Lutjanus argentimaculatus. The sequence goes on along the minus strand of JAWZSL010000004.1, from coordinate 17,078,431 downwards.
GAAACGACAAACTCATGACTTATGTCAGTTGTCTACAGATGTTTAGGAACTCTGTAAAAGCAGTTGCAGCTTTGGTCTCACTTTGGAGATATCACTCCTGAGTTCATTTCTGCTAACGCTCTTTCCTTTCTAGTCCACTCCTAAGTATGGCCGAGCCTGCTGAGCTGCTGCTCATCAAGGACCAGTACGAGTTGGCGTTTCATTCTCTGAGCCGTGGGCAGGTTGCTGAAGAGGCCGGGAATAGAGAAGATGCCCTGGAGTATTACAGGAAAGGTCGACAGCACCTTACTCAAGGAATAGAAGTCCCCACTGGAGGGGAGAGGCAGGTGGGACCGGCCTGGGACACGGCCAGGCAGCTGCAGCAGAGGATGAGGGACACTCTGAGGACTGTCAACACCCACCTTTCTGACCTGGAGACCTCTCGGCTGGATGACAGGACGCCAGAGGGCAGCCTGTTGAAGGACCTTCCTCCAATCTCTATCCAGACCTGGCACCAAACAGCCAGCCTCCCCAAAGCTCCCTCCACCATCTGTACCCCTCCATACCTGCTGCCACCACGCAGGACAAAACCCCAGCTCCCAAAACACCCCCTCCCAGGCCTCCTTCCCCCGCTGTGCTGCAAACACACGGGCTCCCTGCAGCAACAACTACAGCCATGGCTCACTCAGGGGACCAGCCTCCAGCATACACACCACAGCCAACAGTCGGCCACCGCAGCCTGGCTTACAGTCCTGCTGGAGGCGGCCTCGGGTCAGGAACAGCAGGAGGAGATGGAAACGAGCTGCTTTTCATCCCCTCAGGGGTGCAGATGTTTTTTGTGGCACCAAATGGACAGGTCAGCTCCCTGTCGTCTCCGGGGTACCTTCGCATCATGACGTTTGACAGTCAGCAGAAGATTCAACTCCTGCAAGACCCTCTGCATTTCTACATGTAAGTATACAGTTATGATAAGTATGTGTGAGGATATGTTAGCAAAGCGTTTCCCTCGGGCGTGTGTCCTATATGCAGTAGGTGTGAACAGCAAACTACGTCAGGTGAAACAAGTAGCTATGAGTCATTGTTCATGTTTAGATTGATTACTAGTCACATAGAAATGTTCTGTTTACAAATAAATGATGGTGTTGTCTTGGTGAAGTTTATTGTTTGACAACACATGCACATCTTATTATAAAACATGTTAAAACCTTTTAGAATAGACTTTTATTCTGCTAAATTTCTAAAAACAGGGATTTTCCTGACCATTAAATAGTCACACTGAATTTGTTAGCTGATTATGAACAGTACAATTAGGTTAATCTGATGAGTTTTATTAATTAGTTGATTAGTTGTTTGGTCTATAAAATGTCAGAAGATGATGGAAAATGCCCAAGATGATGTCCTCAAATGTCGTGTTTTGTCCACAACCCAAAGATTTACAATCAAAAAGTTATTCGGTTTACAATGATATTGAACAGAGAGAAAGCAGAAAATCCTCACATTACAAGAACAAAAGCAAATGAATTTTTGAAAAAAAAAAAAAAAAAAAAAAAAAAAAATCATTTCTGCTCTGACAAAAAAAGAATAAATGATCAAAACAGTTGCTGTGTACCAACAAATTTGATTAACTGACTAATTATTTCAACTCTTGTTACAGTGTCGTCATTGCCTTTATATTCTTAACTGTAACGAAATTGTTGGCCAGATGCTAAAATACATTTTGCTAATAGAATAGAGATATGAGAATATATTTATGTATAATATATGATCTGAAACTTAATATATTTGCAGTTTGAATTTTAATATTATTGAGCTGCCCCACTGCACATTAGTTGTATTTATATTTGGGAAGTATTGCTCTCCACCAGGCCTGTATGATAAGAAATGAATCTCAGTTGCTTAATCTCCATTTGTTTTAGCATGCTGATAGAAAAGCAAGTTTTGGCAAAAAGTGTTGGCGCAATCTCCCATTCAAAAGTATGTCAGTATATCTGCTTTGACTCTGTGTGTGTCCTATTCATGCGGAGCTGCCTGACAACCTGCTAGTTCTGTGTGATGATATTTTTATTTAGTCATTATAAAACTTAGAAAATAACAATAATGTATTCTGCCGCCTCTACAAAGCGTGTATTGTGCAGTGACAACCATGACTCGCTGCTCTCCTGTATTCTAGCTCTGCTTTGTTTCCCTGCAAGACAATGGTCCCATTAACAGATGACTCTGCGCTTCTGTTGTGCTGCTGGTCAGTGTCCTGCGCCCTCACAGGGGTCATGCTGTCAGGCGGCATACCAGTGGCACGATGCAGCAGCAAGTCTGTATCTGTATTATGTCTGTGTGTATGACTGACATAAGTCCTGATGGGGCTAAAATCATCTAATGTGTCTCTGAGAGGGGAAACCATTGGCCCAAAAGTAGGGATGCACAATATTGTATTTTTGCCGTTATCCAATATGCTGAAATGTACCAACTAATTTTGGCTGATTGCCTATACTGATATATGCACATATTTTTTCCAGCTACTGTCAAATACATCAAGTCTCTCTTGTAATAAATTAACAAATTATTGTGCCCACTCCTACCATGATGGCCCACTGGCAGGTGCAGACATAAAGTATCATGCTTTTCAAAATGGTCACATTCACTGGGCAAAAAAAGAAAAATGCACAGGAATAACATTTCAACGAGGAATTAGAATTAGAATTAAGGGGACTCATAAGTATATTTTTATACTAGCTGGCGGAAATCCTCATGACAACACGCGCTGATGAGAGAGAGTGGTTGGTAAACAAGTTTCAGCTCTTGTTTTTTAGCTGCGTCATTGTGCAGAGAGGAATGCAACAGCATGACAGGCTGTAAACGTCACAAACTGAGTCTCAAAATCACCACAAACCACAAAACCAACAGTGATAGAAGCAGAGAATAGTGAAAGAAATGGAATGAAGGTGAGGTGCTATCGTCCACTGCAGTCACCCCAGTGGACCATGAAGCATGCAGGGCAGGTGACATGTTGCTCTGCACGCTCTGTGGTGCACTGGGATTTTATACTGTAACTATGAGTAGGAGAACAGACATGTTTGCTTTCTCTGACCAAGTGGAAATCTGGTATTTTCACATCACAGATGAAGAAATACATTAAAACATGAGTGTTACTCATAAAACATACTTTTGTAGGCTGGTATAGGAGTTTAGTGTGGCGCTGAACTGAAGAAAGGGAACAAATCATTGAATATTCACTTTGAACAGCTAAATCCAGTTTGACTGATGAAACTCGAGTCGGGAACAGCCCTACATTTTAGAGGCTTAAAAGAGAAACAAACTTACATAAAGTGTGTCTCCATACACATTTTTTTCTGGGTTTTTCAAATGGAAACTCCCACTTAGCTGTTACCAACAAGCAGTGATGTGCTGTATATTATAGCAATGATGCCCTCCCCTCCTTTTCCTCAATCCAGAGAGTTTAGATATTGCAGTGCCATCATGCAGAAACCTGTGTCAGGTCATGTGGGAAAATTGCATTTTGACACTAAAACATGTCAAGCTCTTTAATCTTTTTGACCTCACAAGCAACTGCCTCTGAAAAATAACATTGGACATGGGATGATTTCAGTTTAACAAATAAGGAGTCAACTACGTCATGTCCCGCTCCTCTGTCTCATTTCAAATATCTGAAGTTATCACTAAGATTATTGGATGTGAAGTGTATGAAGGGGCCTGCATCTTTTGCACCTCCTTATTTTTGTGCGTCTTTGTTTTTTTTCAAGGTGTGTGACTGGCTGTACCCGCTGACAGCAGACACTCCAGTGCTGTTGGCCAACTCTGGGGTCTTCATGTTCCCTGACTCCTTGGCAGAGTCACCGGGGTCCTTGTGGGCATAGTGCTGTCCTCCGAACTACCTGCTGCAGACCGAGAGACGTTTAAGGACCTCTTGAAGCAGCTCACTGATCTCAGGATCCAGGTCAGTCTCTACTGTCAGCAAGTAGCAAATGTAAGGTTGGGTGTACATGTGGGTGGAGTCATTACTTTGGATCAATATGTTTAGGGTGTTTTTCTGTGGTTGGAGAGACGAGAAAGGTGTTGGATGGGAGTGTTGAAATGAAACAATAGTTTATAATGACTAATTGTCTTGTAGAATCCATTGTCTCACAATGTAAAATTCTGTTCTGTGATAAGATTAAGCTGTCAGACTGACTGCACAGGTGCCTTTAGACATACAATAACTTTTCTCTCTTGGTACTTCATGAGGAACAAAATAGTTGTTCTGTTGTGGGTAAAAACATTCTTAGCCAGCTGAGTCATGGAACAGGAATGTTTGCCACCTGTTTGGGTGTAAACACATTTTAAAAGTGTCTTACTGGGTGTCCCGTTGTGATAACTGGTGTTTATATGACTTAATGGATTCACTGACAGGGTCCAGAGGGAGCAGCATCAGAGGTCATCAACCTGAGTGAGAAAATCCCCCTTGGTCCCCCGAAAGAGCGAACAGGACTGACGGTGCCAACAGGGGAGAAAGAAAAGCCACCACTTCCTGGATGGAGTGAGAAGATGGCACAGGGAATCTTGTCAGGTGTGTTTGTAAGAGTGAGTCCTAATAGGGGAAAAAAACAAAACAAAATATCATTAAACAGTGTTCATTTGGAGTCCACGTGCTCCCTTTGTTTTGGCCCACCATGACATTTGACTAGGATACCAAATCCAGGCATTAAACAGTCCCTGGGGTAAATTATTAAAGACCGCAGTATGAATATGAAAACCTTTATTGTCACTGTGCACATACAATAAGATTAAATGTACTGCACCAAAGCTACGCAGAGGAGTGAATAGAAATTTGAAAAAATATATAAGCATGAATATGAATGTAAACAAAAATATAAACATGAAATACAAAGATCTTTCACAATATAAAAGTATCAAATATAAACATAAAGTAAGCGTTTTAAGTAGGCAAATGCATTTTTGCACTGCCCAATGGTGTTGCCCATATGGAGAAATGTTATGGAATTTATCTCAAAATGGTTAAAATGTGGTCTGCCTTTTTGCTTTATTTTGCTTTTTGTTGTGAATATTACTGATGAAACTTAATAAAACTTGAAATTATATAAAAAATAGTTATAAGAAGGCAAAAAAGTAACGAGGCATTGATGAGCTAAGATGTTATTGGTTCCTTTATAGAACCAATAACATCTTTTTATCTTTATATTCTTTTTGAGGCCGATACTTTATCAATACACATGTTCAACAAGCATAAACATGTTTGTGGAGAGCAATATTTTAATCTGCTGTCTGTCTCTCATCCACCACTCTGTTTTACAAAAGCACAGCATGCTAGCTCTAATAGCAAATTGTTACAAACTAAAACAAAACTGTCTGTATGGGCACCCCTGTAACTCAGTTGGTAGAGCGTGTGCCCCATGTGCCGAGGCTAGCGGTCCTCTGCAGGGACCGCTGGCTTGACTCCCACCTGCGGCCCATTTGCTGCGTGTCATCCCCTTTCTCTCCCAGCTTTCCTTTTTCTTTAGCTGTCCTATGAATAAAAGAAAAATAAACTGCCCAAAAAATAATCTAAAAAAAAAAAAAAAAAAAAAAAATATCTGTATGTAGTCTAACTTTTGATCTTAGTTTGACACGTATCTTAAAATCTGTCAAATTGTTGTAAACATACTGCAGGCTGACACAAAGCAGTTCTTCCTCTCTCTGGACAGGTTGACCGATACTGACTGATGTCTGTGTTCTTCATTCTTTATAAACTTAACTCAGTATTTTGATGTCAGAAATATGATTTACTTTGGCATTTTAGATTTGTTAGCTCATGCTTTTATTTTTAGAGCACTTTAAAATCTTTACTGTAATGACCACAAAACATAAATTCTGTACAACTTTATATTTTTGTCAGTTATGTTATTTTACATGTCAACATTTATTTTCAGCATGCAGCCCTTCATCCAGATGGATTTTTGGCCTTTCATAAGAAAGAATTTGGGCACCTCTGGTATAAACAACAGATGCTCCTTGGGCTACAGAAATGACCACTAGAGGGCGTTGTTTACCACTGAAAATGTGTCCAGCCACCTCTTCATTTGCCTGTAGTAGATATTTTGTCAACATGAAAATCAATGCACGGTAATCACTCAGCATATTTCTGTCTTTAGGAGCTTCAAAGTTGAGTGTGGAGTTTGTAAAAGGAGCAGAGGCAACAGGTCGAGCCATTCATAAAGGAGCAGCCAAGCTCCGGGACCACCTCACGCCCGAGGAAACACCTTCAGAGGTCAGCCCAAAAGTCACCAAAAGGCCTGCAGGTGGCTAAACAGGCCACCGGGGGTGCTGTGCGAGTCAGCCAGTTATTGGGTAAGGACTTAAGTTATCATTGATAACATATTCTGTCCCATATTCTCTCTTTTGTGTGAAAAATGCAGCTCAGAGGAAGACAGTTTATAAAATACAGGGTTACTGGAAAGATATATTCTCTTTTTTTTTTGTCAAAGATGCTTAATGTAGATAGGCTCAGACATGATGATAATAATCCTGGGATATATAAAGACTGCAAACCATTAGGCTCTTATACTGTAAATGAATATGGCTATGTCCCTGTATGTATGCAGCTACTGTATAACTGTGTATGTTTACAGTTAATGGAGTGAGTACAGTGGCAGGACACGTGGCAGAGAAGGTGGCGCCCCATGTGAAGAAACATGGTGCTAAGCTCGTCCCAGAGTCTCTGAAGGCCAAAGATGGCCGCCCTTCCAACTTGGATGGAGCCAAGTATGTGGCAGCCAGCAGTGTTCAAGGTGTGTACCAGATGTAGTTGCCGTTTCATCAGCCTCAAGGTTTCCTAGACCGCTTAGTCTGCAGAGTAGCTCGTTTTGACTTGTGTTCTTCTGATTTAAGATCAGCCTTATTGTGAAAACCCAATGAGGCCCGTAAACTTGAACAAGGGTGTATTTGAATATTAATTACAGCGCCAACAGCAGGTGATCCCAGCTTACATCTCAGCCCGGTCCATTACCGACGTCATGCCAGGGTTCTTCGGGGTGCTGGAAATCCTTGAAGACACTTGAATTTTAATGTAGTGGAAAAGTGCTTTGATTTGGGATAAAGTGCTTGAAATTGTTACTGCATTACTTTGATAATAAATTGTGCTATTTCAATGGGCTTTAGCTTGAAAAGGAAAACTTAAAAAAGATTAAAAGTATTTGACTGAAATTTAAGCAATTTGTCTAGTATTTGTTTCAGTGGTGGTTGTATATTGGCTCTGCCAGGTTCTATGTATCGGATGCCAAGTCAACTTACAGACAGGTGACATTTTGAAAAGTGAAACTTTTTCACTGCAGACCTCACTTTGCCAGACTGTCAGCCAGCAGTTCTGGTTTTAGGCCCTTTTGAAGTGTCTTTGCTGTCTGATTAATGGTTATTTTAAGTACTCTGAAACTTGGTTGTCGGAATATTAAAGAACCCCTTTCCATTTAAGAACCCCTTTTCCACAAGGTTACCTGTGTCAGACAGATTTTAGTGCTATTCGTGCAAATGTTTTGCTTGCCTAACAACTGCAAAGGCCTGCAGGCTTTAATTTGTTTGTTTTCATCAAAACCCCTTATATGCTCAAAGGCGTGTTTATTATTGAAGAGGCTTTTTTCATTATTATAGAGTCATTTGTTCATTATCCTAAGAGGCATTTGTTCATTATTGAAGAGATGTTTTTTCATTATCACAAAGAGCCATTTTCCCTTTATCAAGCATTTTTTCTTGTTTCCTTGTTTCTTGTTTTCCTGTTGGAGTTGTTTCTCTAAGTGCATGGTCCTCAGGCTTCTCCCTGATCAACTGAGATCTGGGAAATCAGTACCACCACAAACTTATATAATATTAGAAAGTGAAAAAACATCATGACAGCATATTTTCCAAATGATGCATACTTAAATGGCTCTTACATGACTACAACCGAAATTTCAGAAAGTTCCACTATCATATATGGCCTTGTCTTATACTCATCATATCATTAGCCCTGGCATAAAAGGTCACAATATTTAGTTTTGTCATTTTAAATATTTCCCTAAAGATAATCCAAGTATTTTAAGAGGACTCAGACATTTTATTTTCATTTACATCCGAACCAGGTTTCTCTACAGTTTGGGCAAGTCTGGAGACTGGAGCAAAGCTCATTGGGAAAAGTGTTTCATCAGAGACCGTCACGACTGTGAAGTACAAGTAAGTTCTGACATTTCCCAGTGTCACTTCTTTATTCAGTTGATAGAAATATTCTGATCTTCAACTTCAACTATTGTTAACCTTGTTTCCAACTTATTTCTGAATCTATTTGGTCACTTTTAACATCAGTAGGACTGTTGTGGATCAACCTAACAGTTGCCTACTGTGTTGCTTTCTTCTTGGTATGTTGGGAAACTCATCTGCTTTCACACCTTTTTTTCTGTCTATTTCAGATTTAGGGGCTTAGAGAATCTATTAAAAATGTCCAGCAACAAATGACTGCTCGGGGGAGTAAAGGCAAAGACTTGTGAACTAACAACTGACCTGCTCATCCTCTCATGCACGCTCTGTCATCAACTCAGATCAAGTCAGAAAACAACCCTCAATAAGACATATTCCAAATCTAACGCAGCAGCTAACACAGACCTTTAAAAACTGATATTTCTTGATTCACTTATATCTGGACCTAGAGAGTATGTGTTTTGGGTTCTTTTTTGACTTAATGTAGTTAAGCTTCTGTTATGTGTCTTTCTGGGCTTGTCTACAGGTGTGTTAACTGAAGCTAAATGTCTGCTTGTGTTGGGTGGTGCTGCTCTTGCTGTTCACACTATCTGTAGCCATTTTTTTCTGATTTATTACTAATAAAACTGCTACAAAATGAGATTTGACTGTTTTTCTTGACCTTCAGTGTGCTGATATGCACGACAACAGTATCAATATCGCACTTCACATTGGTCATTTCACTTTCTACACCCTCCAAATCACTCCTCCCTAACTCCTCTGTATTATCCGTGGTGAAGGTATGGTCACGATGCAGCCCAAGCCACAGACACAGCTCTCAAATCAGTGGTCAATGTCGGTGTGACTGCGTACAACATTGACAATCTGGGCATCAAAGCCATCCTGAAGACTACAGGCAAGCAGACCGCCAAAGCCATGGTGAAAAGTCCCAGTGGACAGGCAGCAGGAGCTGAGGGGATGGAGGCGCAGAAACAAGAACATCAAGCAGAAACAAACAGGAAGGAAGTGCAGAAGAAAGAGGAAGAGGAGAAGAAAAAATAGGACTTTAATGTTTACTTGAAGGTTTCTGTCAGACTCATAAATCAGTGCCTCAGTGCAGGCAAAAATATTGGTATGCAGTTTTAATCACGTTATTAAATACTGAGTTATTTATATTTCTTTAGGTCAAAGTTGACTACATTGTTCTGACTTACATGATTGTAAACTTTAACAAATGTTTTTGTAGTAGTATTTTCTAATTGTCATATATACACAATATATATAGTAGACTTACAGATTGACCATCTGCATGTTAGGACTTGTATGAAAGTGGACATATTAATAATGTAAAGCAAAATATAAATTGCACATTTTAAGTATCATTATTAGAGATAAAAAAAAAAAATTCTATGGCTGTGGTTTCCAACCTTTGCTCCTTGAAGCACCCCTTCTTCTGTCTAAGAAAAGTTGAGCTCCTCCAGCCTGCACACACCAAAAGAATAAGTGATTCAGTCCAAAGCTTTATTGCAACAATTAGTAAATTATAATTGTTTGTTAGAACCTTTACTTTTGGTAAATGTCTCTTTTATAATATGAAATGCTCTGCAAGATGTAATAAATTGTGTGTTTTATTTACAAAGTAAGTTCAAAAACCTTGTGAAAATGTCTTTCATATAGCTCTACACTTCATATAGCATTCAAGGTTCATCACTAAGCAAACAGTCACCGCCCTCTCTGGAGTTTGACTTCAGTAGCTGCCTGATTTAGCGCCTGCCAAACTCCATTTACATTTTGCTCAGTTTAACCGTTACAAACATCTACTCCTAAAATAATATCAATGATTTCTCAGGACTCATAAAGAGACACTAACTTATTCTGCGAACATGCTGTATTAATTTTAACTAATAAGCATGAAACAGGAAAATATACAGATGTTCTGCACTGGAATGCAGATTTCAAAGGAGAACATAGTGGGTGTACCGTTGTTGTTGGAGAGGTCAGTACTTTAACTTAGAATGTTTTCTTAATCTCTGATGATATATCATGTTATGATGTAGTACAGTAAATATATTACATATTTCTCTTCCAAGAACAAATCTGTTCATTTGAGTGGTTCTTGCATGAGGTGCAATGCCTCCAAAAGGTTCCTAGTCCTTGGGGAAAGTTCCTGTGGTGGGAGACGCAGTTATACAGTCAAAGTCAAAAACAAACTATGCAAAAACTGCCAGGAGGTCTCTTAAATTTGCTCTCTTTTGTTACACACACACATGACATGCTCTGCTTGGCTGAGTGTTTTATTTGTTTTTATGAGTTGATGAAATTTCTGTGAATTATACATATTCTTCAGCTTTCTGTCATATCTTAATAATGCTTTTGAAAAGTTGTTGATATTGAGCTTAACATGTGAAGGCCTGTTTAAGCAGTGTCCCGGAGTACAAAGGGACCTGTCCCAGATTATCAAATTCAGGCAGATTTCTTCAATTTACTTATTTAATTCTTAAGTTTTATATTGATTTTAGGTTGCCAACTTTATGTTTGGCCAGGTACTATGAAGAAAACTAGCCATTAAGCTAATTATTACATATTTACAGTAATGTTTATGAATATACAATGTCTCTGAGAAATGAATAAACAAATAAATATTTTTTGGCACCAAGAACAGTGATTGGTGTGTTTAGAAAACATCTTCAGGATTTCATAAAGGTCTCCTGTGGCCTATTGATCTAATGTATTTAATTTATTAGATAGATATTGGAAAAAATCGGAAAATCAGAACTGCAAAAAACGTCCCATATCAAATAAGCCCAATGTTTACATACATCTCATTATAGTCGATACGCATGTTGTGGCGATCGGGCACATTATGCTCAAATAAATGATAAGAAATACTATAATCTGCTTTTTTTTCACTCACCTGCACGCCCATGTCACCTGCCCTTCCTGATAGCCAATCAGTAACCGGTTTTCGAGTAACAAGCTTGCTTGACTTCCTATACAAGGAGAGGGAAAAGTCTGTATGGTGGCAGGTGAGGAGCAGCCAAGTCAGTCCTCCGAAAAGTTTGAAGATCTCTGATATCGGCTGATCGATCATTCTTCTCCACCGCACGGTGAGTCGGCGAAAACTACGCCTTCATTTGTCGCTTTCAGCCATTTATTTTCTTCTCTCGCAAATCTTTGGGGTTTGATTTTCTGTGCGAGAGTGAACTGTGCTGAACTATTGTCATGTCCAGACGGGAACCCTGGATTTGTTCTCGCGAGTTTTGGTTCTTTATTTCTCCATTGTGCACCCTGTCCAAACTTATTATGTTTTAAAATGTGAGAAGCCGAAAGGAAATAAAACACTCTTTTTGGACGTTGTTAACGTTGTACTTGAATTTTGGGCATCGTGCATGACGTGTGTGTGTGTGTGTGCGCTTTTTTGGGTGTATGGATCTGCTGGTGATATGGTATGTTAGTCTCAGTTTGTTTGTACATGTGCGTGGTTGTGTCGCCTGTGTTCTCTTGAATATCCAAGACAGATTTTTTTTTTCTAAGGGAGATAATAGAGGCTTATCTTTCCCTTTATCTGAATTTAAACACCCCATTAGGGTTGTGGAAAGCTCAAAGGTTTGAGTTTAAAATGATCGCTATATTTTTCCCGTTTCTGGGGTTCCCTTATTGTGTGTACTTGGCGAGAAAATCCGAATTGGAGTTGTTGTGTTGCCTTATGAACTGAACTGAATTAAATGGGGCTGAACTGAACAAGTTTTGAGTTCTTTAATATAAAGTTTGAAATTTAAACTGACGGTGTGGGTTTGTTTAAACAGGGTTTAATTCTTGCCTCGCAAATAATTTATGAAATTGTTTGTTGTGAAAAATCATCCAGGGTGTTTTAATGTATGCCTATACACATGTTCACACTAAAAGCTATCCATGGAAAATGGCTCGTGCAACAGAAACCAGAAGTGACTCTAAGTTTTTCCTTTGAGAGACCCAGATATTAGTTTGAGAGGAGAATTTACTGTGTGGAAAAACTGAAATCTGGCCAGAGATCTCTAACTTTGTTGGTAGGTGGTTTACCGTTTTGGGTAAAGACTAAATTAAACCACTGAAACTTTCCCATAGATCCCATTGACTTGTTTCAGTGAAGAGGTGTTACTTGGGCCAAATTTTGTGATACTGAACAAACTGAGTTTCCAATTTTTGTTGTTTGTTGCTGACATGCTGAAAACTGGTGTTTTTTTTATATTGAACTATTTAGAGTTTCAGGGAATTTTTATTTTGGATTTTCATTTGCACTTGACTGAGAATAACTGTCTTTGGTTAAATGTGGTTTTTCATTGTCCTGTCAATACACTGATTTATACTGAACTGACCTGTGCTGCATTGTCACCCTGATTATTTGCTGTGATTATTTGTGTGCTGGTGGTTCATTTTTATGAGAAGTGGGTTTATGACAGTGTGTATTCATGCATCCATGTGGGGGAATGACCTTTAAAATCTGACAGTAAACTGGCTGGCATCATTTAAAAAACAATAATTAAATATTTTGCTGTCAGTGTATCATAGTGATTTAGCAAGATGTTGAGCAGGGGTGGAAGTAATGAATGACAACTACTCAAACTGTCATGATCTAAAGGTCTTTTCATGGAGTAGGTGTCATTCAACAGAGTTTTCCCCCACAATTTGAAATGTAGTTACCCACATCCATCTTTTTTTTAGACACATTTTCTTATATTATTCTAGTCTGCTAACCTGCATTTTCTATTCTTTCAGGTGATCTGTGCTGCAGACTGTCGTCACCCCAGACGTTCATCCCTCCAGAATCTTTTGGGCCTCTTCTTTTTCAGCAACAGTCACAGGTAGGATATTTTTAATACTATGAAAGACAAGGTTATGAGACATTTCTGAAAATAATTCCTATTATTGTGGTTGGCATTATTTTCAAACCCTTATGTGCACTCCATGTATAGACAATCCTTATTTCTGAACCCAGGTTTATTATATACATGTGTTTTGTTCTGTTTGCATTCTTTAATGCATAGTAATTTATAATTATTAAAAACACTGGTTAAAGTTTATGGTTTCATTGCCTGATATTTGGGACAATAAAGTAAAATATAATGCCTCTATTACTTGTCACAAATGTGTGTTTATGTATATATGCTGTTCAAAGAGTATCAGCTTTTATATTTCATGTAATTATAGAAAACAGATGAAATAATGACGTGGATGGCAGGAATATTTGGTTAAAACCAATTAATTTAAAAATATATATAATTTTTTTTTTTTTTTTTTTCTGTAACTATCATTTAACTTTTAGGCTGGACTGCACTATTGGCTTCAATTTATGTGTATTGCTTGAGTTTTGAATTTACTTGAATAATTATAAGTTTTTGCTTCCCTTTATAATATTCTTAACCACTGTTGATTTCATGTTTGGTTATAACTCTCTGTGCTATTTGTCCTAATGCTTCTAAACTTTTGCTCTCGGGGCAGTGAGGGTCACTAATTTTGTTCTCGGTTCTTCATGATATAGCTAATGAAAGTGAATTAAGTGCTTCATGGATTAAAAGAAAATACACCAGCTGACAAAATAATCAAACATTCTGTTGTCCTTTGTTCAACAAAGGTCATCAGTTGACACTGTACATCTTGTAAATTAATCAAATATTCATTACATACATTGCAAGAGAACAAGTTTTTGTAATGTATCAGGTTTTGTTTCATTCAACATTTTATTTCAGTGACATAAAATGTTCACACTGGCATCGGTTACTATGGTAGCTGATCCAGAATTTAATTTAACCAAGAATGCCAAGTTCTGTCCTTTGGGGGACGTACAAAAGGTGTTTGTTTGCTGTCCTGATAGTGGAGGTGCCCTCAGTAGAGCCTGCTTACTTTTACCATATCATGGCATCATTCTAACTGCTTTGTATCATTGGGTGTATGTCATTATTTCTGTCTTATTAATGAATATTGTTGGTTAATCTTTCTGACAAATAAAGTATTTTTAAAAAGTCATGTCATTGTCCTCATAGCAATTGTACTTTTATTAAAGAAGAAGATGGATATACATTGGGTTGTTGCTTGTTACAGTGCTGTCTTTTGTGTTAGTAACTTCTGGTTTTGAAATACAATCAATGTAAATTGTGTGACTTAGAACATGCAAGGTGCCTTCTGAAAGAGATAAACATGCAGATTATTTACAGGTTATTATGTAATATTGATTATATACAAACTACTATTTTGTTATAGTCATGTCATCTTTGATAACTGTGACTAATGTTAGTTACAACAACAATAGCTACAGATACATGTAAAATAGATACAAGTAGAAAAGTATTAAATAATTTAATGAAATGTTAAATGATACTTGGTGAAATAAATAATTTCAAATTAAATATAAATGATATAAATGGGTGGATATAACATAAAGCAACATGTCACAGTCCTGTGTGAGTGACAGTTGATTTTCACTTTTCTGTTTTCTAGTTTTCTAGTTAGGCAGGTAAGACGACACGACACGACACAAGCGTGTGACGGGCGCCTGAGGGTCTTCTGAGGGGGGCATGGCAATGGTGTGGCGTGAAATTTTGATGTCTCACCATGAAACATGAAATTGCTATAACTTCAGTATAAATGATCTGATCTGCACCAAACTTCACATGTACAACATTAGTCTTGCCCAGAACACATCTACATGACAATATTCTGCAATAGTCACCGCACCACCTACTGGCAATAGGAAATGACATGTTTTAGATTTTCATGTCCTCCGAGCTTGTTGACCATATACAACTCAAATCTGGTCTGAAAGACCTTAAGACCTTGGTAATGCTATATTGTTATGATCTTGACCTATTGTCAAATGGCGTTGTCATGATGGTACGGCTAAGGTTGACGTTTCGCCAAAACACAGGAAGTTGCATTAATTTCCTCTCACCTGGTCAAATCTGCCTAAAACTTCACATGTTCAAAAATTGTCCTGGCCTGAACATATGACATGTTTTGTTGATGGGTGTGGCCAAATGGCTTGGTCACGCCCTTTAAAGTGCAGCCCCAGTGGCATGTTTCACCAACATGAATGACAATCAGTACGCACATGTATCATGACAAGATGCACAAAAAAGTCTCTTGGACCCATAAAGCCAACAGGAAGTCGGCCATTTTCAATTTTGTGGTCAATTTTGGCATTTTACATGCGTTGTATTTTAACAAACTCCTCCCACCGATATAATCTGAATGACTTCAAAATCAGTTTGTGCCATGCAGACTACTTTGTGATCAAAAGTTATTAAAATGTTTGGTCCACGTTAAACAGTGTGGTCATGGCATGGCGTCAAGTTTTGATGCCATGAAAGACAACATTCCTTTAACTTTGGATTAAATCATGCAATGTGCCCCAAATGTCACATGTTTGAGAAGAGTCCCACGCAGAACACATCTACATGACAATCATGACATGGTCATAGTGCATTCAATTTCAGACCAAATTTAAATTTTTTGGGGAAAAAAAACAAACGATAAAACAAAAATTTGGAGGCTCCTTGCATTAACTGAGGACGCCTGTGATGGTCGTGCCAGCAGCCACACAAAAGGTGGAAGCATTCACACACTCACCAACACCATTACCACATGTTCACTAACTTTTATTTGCAGTCACTTAAATCACATACAACACACAGGTTTTGTTTAAAATTTGTTTATTAGTACTTTGGCAACACTGTTTTCTAGATGAAGCATACACATTTAGTTTACATTATTTTGTCTCTTTGCTCTTTGTTTGTATTAGTTCATTTCTTTTTTCTTTGAGCTACCTGACTGCTGCATGGCACTTTCTGATTGGAGACTGGCAAAAGATGGGGCAGAGGGCACACCAAGAGCTCTTGCACCATCGGGGGAGGGGTCCAGGTAGGAGCTTTGGCTTTATTTCTACCAAACTTTACAAACTTTACATGTTTGATAACAGTCCCACTTTCCTGTGCTCCTCCAAGCAGGTTGGCCCTATCCAACTCGACTTTGGCCAGACAGGCCTTAAGACCTTCGTAATGCTATATTTTGAAGATCTTCACACATTGTCCAACAGCGTTGCCATGACAACAGGCGAAGGTTGATGTTTTGCCAAAAGTTGCATTAACTTCCATTTTCTTGGTCAAATCTGCCTGAAATCTCACATGTTCAATAGTGGTCCAGGCTCGAACATATGATCACGGCCTTTACATATAGTCACACCCTTTAAAGTCCAGTCCCGGAGGCATGTTTTTCTTTCTTGCAGAAAAAAAGGGCCATATTGTTAGGAGGCTAGGCACCTGTGTTTAGGTCCCTTCACTTTATGCACTTGAGTAAATGCATTGGGGCACAATATGGATTGCACCTGTGAGGTTTGCTGTATTGCACCTGTGGTGAGTTGTGGTAGCACCCCTGGACACACCTCAGTGTAGTAAGATGAAAACTCACCAAAATTGGTAGGTCGGTTGCAAATTCCACCCTCATTGTCCTCAAGGCAGTGCATTAAAAATTAAGTTTACATTTTTGCAATCATCTTGATAACAGCTTGGCATTGACTAAAAATTATTTTGCTATTTTAATAGTTAAATTCATCAGCATCGTCTCCCAGTTTTCAGCTTTAAAAATGTCAACTTTTATGACTTTTTCTCAGTTTTATCAAAATACTACTTTTGCAAACTCCTAGATGGTTGGGCCAATTGTCCTGAAAATTAGTCAGCATCATCTACAGATTGATCTGAAGTTATCTAAGGAATTTTGATCAGTCAATCTGTTTCGCTCGGAAAATCCAGTCAGTTTTTTCAAAACAGCTAATTTTCTCAAATCTGTGATAACTCATCAATGCATTGTGTTATCAAACTGAATATTGAGACATATTCAGGAGTATTCCTAAAGCTTTGAATTTCACCTTTAGCAGGCGCCACAAATGATGTATGATTGATTGAAGTAAGCCTGACTTATTACAACAAATCTAAATTTATAGACATTTCACAATCCAAACTTCTAAAAATCAGCCATACGTCCTACAGAGCTGAAATTACAGCAGATTTGCTGAATTGTGACCTAAGTTTGTCTCACTGCAACCTGTGGTCAATTCCAAAGTCCATCACTCTATATTTTTAAACATATGAAAAATCAAGTACAGTTAGGCCCAGAAATATTTGGACAGTGACACAATTTTCATGATTTGGGCTCTGCATGCCACCACATTGGATTTGGAAATGAAACAACTGGATGCAATTGAAGTGCAGACTTTCAGGTTTAATTCGAGGGGTTGAACAAAAATATCCTATGAAACGTTTAGGAATTGCAACCATTTTTCTACAAAGTCTCCTCATTTCAGGGGCTCAAAAGTAATTGGACAACTTAACATTACCATAAATAAAATGTTCATTTCTAATACTTTGTTGAGAATCCTTTGCAGGCAATGACTGCCTGAAGTCTGGAACCCATGGACATCACCAAATGCTGGGTTTCCTCCTTTGTGATGCTTTGCCAGGCATTTACTGCAGCTGTCTTCAGTTGTTGCTTGTTTGTGGGTCTTTCTGCCTTAATTTTTGTCTTAAACAAGTGAAAAGCATGCTCGATGGGGTTGAGATCTGGTGATTGACTCGGCCGTTGCAGAATATTCCACTTCTTTGCCTTAAAAAACTCTTGAGTTGCATTCGCAGTATGTTTTGGGTCATTGTCCATCTGTATTGTGAAGCGCCGTCCAATCAACTTTGTTGCATTTGGCTGAATCTGAGCTGAAAGTATATCCCTATACACTTCAGAATTCATCCGGCTGCTTCTGTCTTCCATCACATCATCAATAAACACTAGTGACCCAGTGCCACTGGAAGCCATGCATGCCCATGCTATCACCCTGCCTCCACCATGTTTTACAGAAGATGTGGTGTGCTTTGGATCATGAGCCGTTCCAAGCCTTCTCCATACTTTCTTCTTCCCATCAGTCTGGTACGGGTTGATCTTAGTTTCATCTGTCCAAAGAATGCTGTTCCAGAACTGGGCTGGCTTCTTTAGATGTTTTTTTGGTAAAGTCTAATCTGGCCTTTCTATTTTTGAGGCTGATTAATGGTTTGCACCTTGTGGTGAACCCTCTGTATTTGCTCTCATGAAGTCTTCTCTTTATGGTAGACTTTGATACTGATACACCTACGTCCTGGAGAGTGTTCTTCACTTGGGTGGATGTTGTGAAGGGGTTTTTCTTCACCATGGAAAGGATCCTGTGGTTATCCACCACTGTTGTCTTCCGTGGACGTCCAGGCCTTTTTGAGTTCCCGAGCTCACCAGTGCGCTCTTTTTTTCTCAGAATGTACCAAACTGTTGATTTGGCCACTCCTAACATTTCAGCTATCTCTCTGATGGATTTCTTCTTTGTTTTCAGTCTAAGGATGGTCTGTTTCACTTCTATTGAGAGCTCCTTTGACCGCATGTTGTGGGTTCAAAGCAACAGCGTCCAAATGCAAATGCCACACCTGGAATCAACTCCAGACCTTTTACCTGCTTAATTGATGACAGATTAACAAGGGAATAGCCCATGCAGCCCATGAGATAGCTTTTGAGTTAATTGTCCAATTACTTTTGGTCCCTTGAAAAAGAGGCAGCTACATATTTAAGAGCTGTAATTCCTAATCCCTTCCTCCAATTTGGATGTGAATACCCTCAAATTAAAGCTGAGAGTCTGCACTCTAAGTCCATATTGATTATATAACTGTATCTTGAATATGTTTTGGTAAACAGCTAAAATAACAAAATTTGCGTCAGTGTCCAAATATATATGGACCTGACTGTAACTACTATATCTCTACAAGTCGTCATTCAAATGTGACCAAAATCAACACAGACATTCTGTTGATGTGTCGTTTCAGATTGTGGTCAGATCAGTCAAACAGTGAGACAGCAGTGATATTTAATGTCTGCTTTGTGTCATTAAACGTCACCAAAATAGAAACCTGAAACAAGCAGAATGATGTGAGATTTATTTCAGAATTTTTATCACTAAGACTTTTACTTTTGTAAGCACTTTAAGTTTAAACAGATGAAGATGTCCTACTTTTGAACACCTGATGTGATTGCCTCATCTTATAAGATGGTGTGTAGAAACCACATCTCCCCAGTCGTGCAGTCTGTAAGTCACCTTCTCTGCGCAGTTCGGTGGCACCCCCTGAGGCAGCAGCTGGTGGGTGGGAGCCCCCTTGTTGATGCTGACTTAAGTTATTTTCCTGCTAGTTATGTCGAGTGTTGCAGCCTGTGGTGATCTTGACATTACCTTTTAAAAACAATGTGACAAAAATGATCAAATAAAAGTGTTAGGAATTATTTGTTTATTGTTTGTTTTCTCAGCATTGTTTTTTATACTGCTCCTGATTACCGGGTAACAAGTCAAGAACAATGACAAGTTTTTATAACTGTCTGCAAACCTTATTCATCTTGAGTAATTAATACAATTAAAATAAAAATAGTTTCTTCTGTACTTTGTTCAAGATCAGCTGTTTGAGCCACCTCATGTGACATTATTACATTACTGTGATATGTATGTCACCTTCAGTCGTTCCCTCCCATGATTAAATATTTGTCTATTTTTTTTTATCCTTCTCTGAATTGATGTTTAATGTGGGGTGTAAAATATATGGACTAGATAAGAGTATGTGCAGTACTGACTAAATAATGAATTACTTTAAAGATATATAAAATAATGACCTTACATACACTCGGATATATTAAATGTAAAACTATGCAAGTCGCTTGGGTACAAACAATATGTCTACTTTATATCTACATTATATGGAGACTATATACTGTGTACAGGTGGTTAAAAAATAATTTATATCTGAAAATACATTATAAAAAGGTATATTTATGCATTTAATTATTGGAAAGTTGTTTTAAATATAAGTTTCCATCGTATTAGGTGAGTACAGATCCATTATTTAGTTGAGTACAGATTTATCTTGTACCTCTTAATAAAAAAGGTATATTTCAAACATTTAATTAGTGGAAAATTGTTTTAAATACAAGTTTCCATTATAGTCGTTGTGTACAGATTTGTATCTTGTGCTTCTTGCAGACGTCCAGCAGATGGCGCTAAGCCACGCTCCGCCCATCGGCGGCACAGACCCGCCCACATCCGGTCCCTCTCGATTCCTCGTGCCGCAGCGAATAGTTTTTGCCCGACGCTGCCTCTTTCTTCAATAAGCAGCGGTCTCCATGGTAACGCCGAGGCACAAACTTTTTCTTCCACTGCATGTCACTTATTCAGAAACATGACTGGAGACAGCGACTACAGCAAGTACGATTTGTCACGACTACAGGCAGAACTGGAGCAAGAGAGAGAAATGAAGTAAGTTTGTTTGAACTAAATGCATTACTTACAAAGTTATCAAAGAGGTTAAATGTAATTTTCCTCATGCAAAAATAGCATCGTGTGGCTCTTCACGATCAGTGATGGAGGATGTGCTCATGTCCCCTTCTCAAGTGGAAGCACTAATGTCACACTGAAAACAGTCCACTACAAATAAAAGTGACCCTTGTGGATATTATCAGCCATATGTACTTAAAGTATCAAAAGTAAATGAAATGGTCCCTGACAGTCAATCATCACAGACAAATATAGCAGAGTGAAAAGTAAAATATTTGCCTCTGAGATGCAGTGGAATAAAAGAAAAATATAAGTACCTTGCATATGTACTTAAGTGCAGTGGTTGAGTAAATGTACTTCTTTGATTATAGAGAAATGCTCGAAGAGTCTGTGTCTGATCTGCGGAGTACCATGTGTGAACTGCAAGAAAGACTGCACAGTGTTGACGGGGAAGGTGAGTGACATTATGCAGCTGTTATATTTTAGAATACATTCAGGTTGCACAATATGGATTCTTGTTCAGCCAGATCAGATAACCAGTAATTACTGGCCTGATAACTGATTTTTGTAATTTAAAAAGAAGCTCATGTAACCTGTAATTAATGCACATTTGAGCGTAACTTTGTTTTCTTTAAAAGATTACTTTTTGGGCTTTTTGCCTTTATTCTGATAGGACAGCTGAAGCTATGATAGGAAAAGGGGGCAGAGAGAGAGGGAATGACATGCAGCAAATGGGCCACAGGCGGGAGTCAAACCTGCGGCCACTGCAGAGGACTGACAGCCTCAGTATATGGGGTGCATGCTCTACCAACTGAGCTATAGGGGCACCCCTGAGTGTGACATTTTAATATCAGCTCTATCAGCCCAGACTGAACCAAATCTAACTGACATCACTATAACAACAAAAACGAAGAACACTTATGACTCCTCAAACGTTCAAATTCAAGATTTTGACAGAATCTGGTAAATCATTTTATAGACGATAGTTATCAGCTAACAACACTGATGTAGATCAATACACTGTACCTGTCATAGGCCAATATTGGATGATAATTTATCGACTTATATATTTATTGTGTATTCCTAGAATACATATCTCTTTAGTCAGCTAATATGTCTTTTACCCTGACCCACACTGCAAGGTGTTAGCCAACAAAGGTTAAGTTGAAATTAGCTGGTAATGTCTCATTTCAATCAGCCCAGTGACTCCTCAGTGTTGTCTGTAACTTAAAGCTACTACAAGGAGTTTTTAACTGGTTATGAAACAGTCTTAATTTATTACTGATGCTTTATTTGATCTGCATAAGTTAACATGTCCATCTGTGAGATAATTGGCTGTTTCTATTTAGTTATTCTTAATGTCTGCCTCCGGGTCGGATTCTCAGTGAAATCAGCTGAAACAAACCTGTGTTTACATTTTCCCAGGCAGTGTGAGTAGCATATTAGCCAGTTAATTTTTTTTATTTAGATAACTTTATTTTTGATGTTATTTTTTGTGGTTATTACAGTGGGAATACTACTGCTTTTGTCCACAGGCGCCTCTAAAATCAACAAATTATGAAGGTTCCTTGCGGTAGCTTTAATGGGCCATGCCTCAAATGTGGTGATATGGTGTGACAGTTTTCTCTGTTTATTCCTCATGTATCAGGAAATGAGTGGAAGACGAGGTATGAAACACAGATAGAGCTAAACGGGCAGTTAGAAAGACAGATGTCCCTCATTCATGAGCGACTGGAGGACCTGCGAGGGAACCCCATGGGTAAGTTCACAGGCTAGTGCCAGCTTTGAAAGGGGTTAATGCTAGAAGGTTTTTACAGACCAGAGGTTCTCAGCTTTTTCTCAGACAAGGACCCCTAACAAGATGGGAAAAAATAATCATGTATGTGCCTTGCTATAATTTGATGTAGCCCATTTGATTACACTACCACTACTTAGTAATGTGAAAGAACAACACAAGACAAATTTATTTGAAAGATATTAGAAATGTATAAAATAATAGCAATACCCATAACATCCACACACACTCATCAAGAGAGAATGTTTCACTCATAGTGCGCACAAATAATGAAGTCAGTCATCACTTTCAGCTGTTTTATTGTATACCGATAACTTAAATGTAAAAAATTAAGAAAACAAAATGTTCAATGTGATGTTCACCCTCCTCAAGCAAGTTTGTTTGCACACATCATGCTCACATACTCTCTCTTGTTTTTCACAGATCGACTGGCCTCCATACGATCTTATGATGACATGCCAGTAGTGAGTGCAAACATTCATTTTCTATTGAGCTTTTTCTTGATTTGTTTTGTTGTACCGATGTTATTTAGTGAGTTATTTTTACCAGCAGAGAGAGCCAGAGACACAGAATGAGGAGAGAGGGCAGACGGGACAGAGAGGATTTTAATGCCAGCTGCTCTCCATCCTCCAGTTGATGCAGGCTGAACAAACCAGAGTTTAATCACAGCACTGTAATCACGGGATTACAAACCATGGGAGAGTAATGCACACTAATTACAATGCTTTAACACACACACACACACATGAATGCACAGCACACACTGAGAGGTTGCACAACACGGTGCAAAATGTGTTTGTGTCTGTGTGCCTTAAGGCAGAGCTAACAGATGCTCATTAGTGTTTCCGAGGAGTGACAGAAAGATTGTAGACTGAGGATCTGTAGACAAACTGTGAGCGTGACAGTAAGATAGACTGTGAGAAGAATATAGATTATTTTTAATTATTGCGCAGAGTAAACATTTTGACCACCATGTTCTCAGCATGTCAGAGAAAGAAGTCTGACCTTTTCTCTGATACGCTTTGTTGCATCAGTGCCACAACAGCTTTATGTCTGAAAAATATTATGATTATTATTATTTCTGTCAGGTACCACAACTGATACCTTTAATGACATGGTAAGTGAATATCCTCTGCTGTGAAGAAAAAAACAACAACATTGTGTGTAAATAAGTAGAGTTAATGCACATCTTACCTGTAGTGTCATTTATCCATCTAAATTGCTTTTGTGTGAGTTCCTGAGTTTTGGAGATACAGTTGTAGTGATGTCTGCTTTCTCTCTAATGTAATTGAACTAGATGTCACTCAGCTTGTGGCGATCAAAGCACTAAAAAAAATGCATTTGAACAACAGCAAGCCAGAAGTCATGACCCGATTACTCAAGATAAACCACAGACCTTGTTGTGAGCAGTTTAAGGAGCCGCTTTCTTCCTGCAGTAGAATCAACCGGAACTGTACTTTCTTTCTTTAAGGTAGAATCTACTGGAACTACTTTCTTTCTATAAGGAAGAAATTAGTTCCAAAATGAAACAGCTCACAACAAATTATGGATTAGTAACCAGATCATGATCATGACATTGCTGTTGAGTTTTTTAAATGTACTTTTTAAGCACAAGCTGAGTGCCATCTAATTCATTATACTGGAGAGAAGGCAGACATCTCTATGGCTGATATCTCCAAAACTCTGCACCTCACACCAAAACTATCTAGATGGATAGATGACGCTACAGGTAAGAGGAAAAATATTTATTTTTAATTTTCAGGTTACTGTCACTTTAAAAGCCCCTTAGGAAAAATGACTTGCATAAATGATTTCCTAAGGAAATCTCTTTAATCTTTAAGTGGTTGCCATTAGCTACCTAAGTACTCCCTCATGCATTGCCAGCTGGTCCTTAGTGACCATTTTCCACATCAAATTTTAAGGGGCCCATAACAGTCCCCTAAAAGTGAAATAATTTGTAGAAAATTGATAGCTGAATTTTTGGGGACTGAAGAGAAGGAGATGACAAGATACATTTTTCATGGCAGAGAAAACTCACTGAACACTGTGAGCGATGTGCAACTTGTTAGAGTGGATAGATTTGATGTTTGCATTAGCAACTTTGCAGCTCACTCTGCAAACGTTAACCCAACTCTTTCTCATATGTTAATGTTACAGTAGCTATATCCTTTTATTCAAACTCACCAGTTCCTGTTGATGTTCGTCTCCTGTCTTGCTGTCACAGTGTCACAGTAGTATTTTCATATTTCTTCACTTTATACAGTTTGTTTCACAGCAAAGTTTTCACACTGATGTTATTTCTTGCCACATAGTATGACTGTTGGTTAAATTTACTTTGGATTATGTGCTTATTCTGTCCATATTCTTCAATGAGAACAACATTCTCATTGTCTGACCATTTTTATTCTTACTTTTTGTGAGTTGACACATTAAAGAATGCTTTGGGTAAAGTGTAACCATGGTAAATGAAGTGCACCTGTGCTGTATCATGACAGTAACTGCAGTGAAAGCCTTAGTCTAAACGCTTGCCATGAGGAGACAACCTCAGAGGCTTTATGCATTGCCCCTAAGTGAACCCCTTAGCTTTGGTAAATATTTTGCTTAAGGGAAGACTTAAAGCTACCACAAGGAACTTTTATATATTTGTTGATTATGGAGGCACTGGTGGGCAAAAGCAGTGTTGTTTTCATTGTAATAATCACAAAATATTACTTAAAATGAAATTATTTAAATAAAAATCTCCTCCGTCTTCTTTTTATCCCGCTAGAAGACTGCTCACTCTGACTTTGTCTGGGAAGATGTAAACACAGGCTTGTTTCATCTGACTTCAAGGAGAATCTGATCTAGTGGCAGTCATGAAGGATACCTACACGGCAATAGCCAATCATGTCGGGAATAGTCTCATTTGCTTTATACAGGTCATATAGAGGCATCAGTAATAATTTGAGACCGCTTAATAACTGGTTAAAAACTCCTTGTAGTAGCTTAATGTTTGAAAGTTACGGTGGTTTATGTAACCAGGCACTTAAATTGATATGATGCATATATAATGCAGCATCTTCAAAAACACTGCTTATGGTGGTTTTCATTAAAGCTGACTACAGCTGCTTATTGTGGGGCACATGAAGAAGAAAGATACTGTTTCAAACCCAGATATATACTATATGCATTACAAGTCTCATGCAGCCCTTATGTGTTTATTTGGTTATTGAATAATGTATGAGCCTAATCCATTTTTGTGCTCATGTTTTCCGCATTAACTATTCTGTTATTGTTTGATCCTCGTAGATAGCACAGTGTACCTCCAGTACAAATTAATTAGACATCAGCAGCACAACACCTTCACACTTTTTGTCCTCTTTTGTTATGAATGTTGCTAATTAATGGCATTGTTTTGCGGCAGGAAACGCTGAGACAGCGCCTGAAGCTCCTGACTGAGGAGAAGTCTGACCTCCAGAGCCAGCTGATGGACTGTCATCTCCGAATCGAACAGGAGGGAAAGGTGCGTGGACCACAGTTAGAGGGTCACAATGTCTGCTTGTCTAGCTTTACTATTTCTCAGAAAAGCAGCTTTAAATATTTCCAGGTGATAGAATATTTTAGCTACAAATTACCTTCATTAGCGAAGGATTGAAAAAGATTTGGCTGATATTTTTGTTATGCATTCTTTATTTTTTAGCAATCACTGATGCTAAATTGAACCATGATATAACCTTTGTCCTGCACTGCTGCGACTACTAGGCCAACATGCTCTTAGTTTAGCCACTTGGTTCTTTGTTTATTGTTCTGCTCAATAAACAGCAAGAAATTAGAGGAAAAAAAAGGTTTAACATGCAGCTTGTGTAGCCAGTAATCCACGTTCTAATCTGTTGCTCATTAACACTGAAGCCCTCCTGAAATACTCTCTAGAACACACAGGCAGCAAACACAGAATAAGCACTGCATCCATGAGCAGACAGATTATTACTGACAGTTAAATATATGACCCTCTGTTTCTTTCAAACGTTAGGCATTTCATAAAACCAATGATGAGAGGCGGGCGTACCTTTCAGAAATTGCCAAGGTAAGCATTTCCTTTCATCCTTGTCAGCAGTGGTGCTTATAACTACTGACAAGTAGCTCTCAAACCAAACCTACTGACTACTAATGACTGAATATTAAATATAAACCATGCTGAAGAATAGCTGTTGTGGTTAAGTGTTACAAAAGGACAATAGAGAGTAAAGCTCTTCTCTTTCAGGCCTAGTTATGATTTCTCATTCATCCTCTAGTACTGTTCTCGTTTGTTATATAATAGGTGAGTCTCTGTTCAACCACAAAAGTGAGTCAAGGACTTTCTGCCTTCTGCTGCAACAAAACTGGCTGCTGCAGGGCTGAAACAAACGCAGCTGCAAAGAAAAGTCAACAACATCTCTCTCAACATTTTAGAGACGTCTTTACATTTGCAGCAGCATGTGAAAGCATGTGACATGTGCATACAGCTGCGCACAGTGTTAATGTGTCTGGATTGCATGTTCTGTAGTTACTCATGAATCGTGTCCACTGCCACAGCTGTCCTCCACCCTCGAAAGCCAGAGACGACAGTACTCCACCCAGCCACGGAGGGCACCAGTGAGCAAAGAGAGGGGGGTAGTGATGGACACAATAATATGAAAAACTGTGCAGTGATCAAACTGTGGCCTCAAAAATGACTGTAGAGTTAAAGTAATTAAAAAAAACAGAGCACCATAAACTTCATACTGGCAACATTCATCTGAGGCTGTCTGAATGCCTAAAATTGATCCCTGCCTGTTTTTATTTTTACTTTTTATTAGTCTTATTTTGAAGGGATCGTGTACAATCAGGCATGAGGAGTAATGGATTACACACATTTAGTGAAAACAGGAATTATTTGCAGGATTACAATTTTAAAATACATTTTAAAATATACATAAAAAACACTTCACAACTCTCACAACATCACACTGGTCTCAGTGAAAGCAGCTGATCTTACAGCCAATACATTATCATGGCCTCTAGTGAAAAAATGTGCCACTGGGTGAGATTTTCCATTATTTTTCCTTTAAATCAAGAAAAGGGGAACAGCATCACAGTACAGTGAAAGTTCTGCCTCACCTGTGAAAATACCGTCATCATCTAAGAACTGTTCTATCTAATGTACATTAAAAAACATTTGTTAAACACAGGAGCACAAGAGCTGAATAAGTTACAGTCAGTTTACTTTAAGTTTGAGTGTGAAGTATGAATAGCATACTGGTGGTGGTACTTGGTATTGAGATAGTATACTAATGAAATGAGCCTGTGTTTATTAACTAAAATTAACAAATAAAAAACATCAAAGGTACTTACAGAGCAAAAATCAAGTAAAATGCAGAGTCAGTAGGAACAGAGAGTTAGCTTTAAAGCTAATGTTAGAGCTGCAGCACTTTAAAGGACCAGTGTGTAGGATTAAAAGCCTTTTCACAGCGGGGATGAAACTGAATAAAAATGCAGAATATCTGTTGACAGTTTTTTGCATTCAAATCTTTCTCACTGATTCCAACACAAATATCCACATTGTGCGCCACCAGAAAATAAATCTATGCTCCGTTACAAAATTGTGGATGCAGTGGTCCCGAGGAGTTTTGTTTTTCCATATTTTGAATCTTAAAAGAAAAAAAAACCCAACATACTTGGGTGCACCCAGTATTGAGAAATAGAGGAGAACTTGATCCACGATATTAAATGTTTTTAATTTGACGTCGTCAACAACATGTCTTATTGGTCAGATGTTGGAAACAAAAAAACTGACCTTGGTTTGGAAAAAAATTAAAGCCACAATACAACTCAGTGAAATTCTGTTGTTTGTGTGAAAGCTCGCATTGACTCAAAAAAATATTACTGATGTGCAAATTATTCACATGAAAAAAATGCATCTGTAGATATAAAGGGCTCATCTAAGGTAATGAAAACAGAACAGGTGGCTATACACTGAAAAAATACTAATGAATATTATTTTCCATTTCTCCCATATTTTGCTGGTAAATCCCCGTAAATCTCACAGACTGGACCTTTAAACCAAAATTTAAGTGAGCTCTGCAGTTAATGTTAGGGAGAGAGCTACTTAGAGAGCTGCATCATCGCGTGATGACTGTATGCTGACTCCTCAAATGAAGTCCTACAAAAGGGAACAGCTGTTACGGAAAATATTCGAGGATGTGCTCAGAATGAAGGGGAGACAAAGTCACAAAAAGTTAACGGAGGAGAAACCAAAATCTTTTATCATTTTATGCACAAGACACTCTGAAATCAGTTTATAGAGCTCCTTCTTTTTTAAACTGTGTTTGCTATGAGAGATAGTGTGAATCATCTTATATTATCTTGGAATCTCTGTGTGTCTAAATTTGTTTTGGGATCAGATTCAGTTTTGCAGTTAGTGTACTGATTTGTAGCTAGTAAAGCAGTTGCGTTGGACAAATTAACTCAGAATTAATAAAAGAATAAATTCTTAGTTGTATCTTCTCAGACTGTTATTGTTGCCAGGTTTGAATTGAGAAATCTGGTGTTATTTCAGCTCCCTGAAGCACTTTAATAGAAAACGCTGTGTATCTGCTGCGTGTCTGCTTAACTAACTATATTTTCTGATTGCATAGAGGGAAGCAGGCCAGCAGGAAGGCGGAGGATGGCTCTAAGAAAGCCAAAGAGAGAGAAGAAGATGGAGGAGGAGGAGTGCGTGTGAAAGGAGGAGGAGGTGGTGGTGGAGCAACAGCAGAGAGAAGAGAAGAGAAGAAATCTCAAAGGGGAAGCAGGTTACCCACCTTAAAGTACTACCTGAAACACAACCCCTAACACAGACCTGGTGCCGTAGCCCTTTTTAAACTAAATGTCATTCTGTTGTGGTTTTTTTTTTTTTTTTTTTTTACTATTTTCAGTGTAAGAATGTCCTTCAACTCCCTGTGGTTTTGTTCACAATTCTGGAAACAGTTCAGTTCGTATGTAGGTTATCTACCCATGTGCCAATGTGGTATAAAACGTTATATTTATATTGAAGTCTGGCATTATTATTTCCTTCCAAGTTTCTTCATTCAAACAAGAAGAGCAGCTAATGTTTCAGAGGGAGTATTACAGGCTTTGAGTGTTTTGAGGTCATCTCTTAATGTGCCAGAACCCTGCTGAGTCTAACATTTCTGGTGTCACTGCATTTTTTTTTTTCTCTCAAAGTACCTCCTACGACTTGGATTACGTAAGCAACACAACATCCACCACTCTTCTCCGTATGTGGTTCATCCACCAAGCAACCAGTCACCCCCATCCCACCCACTGACCGCCTTTACAAATGTAGGTGTAAGAAAACTGCATCCATATGAGATGAAGCAGTGAGTAGAAAAATCGCCAGAAGCTGTTTCATTTGTGTTTGTGACGAGGTTAGGAGGATGGGTTCAGTTTTGAATTGAAACACAGGACGTGGATTTACTGTATAGCATGAATTCATCATTTTCTCTTGTCCCTTTAGGTTTATCTTCCCTGTTCAATGATTGGTCTGTAAGTACAGTGACGTCAGATTAATTAGCTCACAGATTGTGACCTAAAATTAGGTTTTGAGACTAAGAGGCCAAGGGCAAAGAGTAATTCACAAAGGAGAATTATCCCATTACCTATGCAACAACTTTATGTCCAAGGTTGGCATTGTCAGTGTGTTGTAGTGACAAGGGAAGTGGCCCTTTAACTAGAAGGGCAAAGATCAAGCCCTGGTGTCAGCACGTATCTGACCAGCTGAACTGTCCTTTAGCATGGCACTGAATGCTCAACCACCTTCAGCTATGTTAGAAGAACATTTCCTCACATTGATTAAAAATAAAAAATATGTATTTTTATATATTTTTAGGAGCAGTATATTGTTTGAAAATACATTATAGCACTGTTCAACCCACCTGAACGAACTAATCACTTTAATGTGGTGATTTAAACCAGACAGGAAATGATGGATGTTGCTAACACTTTTTTATGGTCCACCAACATAGACTTTACAGACAATTGTAATAATATATGTTGAAGTATGTAATATATGTAAACATAAGTTGATCATTTGTTTCATAACCAATTAGCATCTGTAGATTTTTCATTTGGACTGTCCAAAACAGGTGATAAGCATATTAAAGAGAGTTACTGTAACCAGTGTAGGGACATGAAAGTGAAAGCTTACAAATGTTCAGCATCGATTAAAGAAATAACATACACACTGTAAAACATTCATTGAACATTTGTATATAAATTGTTGAACATTTGTGTGGCACAGATAGAGTGAGTAATTCAAGTTCAACTAAATTATTCTGAGAATATGTGGTTATCTTCATGAGATTGATCAATATGGAAATGCTTGCTTACCCAAATTTAAATAGATAGAAATAAATTAAATTTGGGTGCCATCAGGACATCCAAAGTATAAAAGAGGGTAAAAAAAAAAAGAACTTTCAGCTGTTCTGTATTTCCTACAAAATGTTGCATTATTTGCTAGCTAGCTAAAAAGTAAAATAAAATGTTATGATTTACAGCTAGCTTTAAAAAGTTATATTGTCTGCTAGCTAGCTGAAAAAATGTTGTTGCTTGCTAGCTAGATAAAAAGTTGTAGTATTTGCAAGTTAGCTTATAAATAAAAAAAATGTTTGCTTGTTAAAAAAGTTAACAAAACATAACATTGTTTTCTAGATAGTTTAAAAAGCTGATTAGCCCAGTCAACCTACTCTTGATGGCTTGGCTGAGAATTGTTTTGCTCAATCCATCTAGAAAAGGCAGCAGGTTAAACCACCGCCAGTGTAAGTGTGATGTTAATACTAGATCAAAGTTTAAACTGGAGCGTAAAGTTTTTGTGCAACAGAATTAAACTTAATCAAGGTTTAGAATAAAAACTAAACTGAAGTTTGAATTTAATCTTTCTCAATTGTAAACTAGTTTAAAAGTTTGCTGCAACATAATTTAAAGTAAAGCCACGATTTAATTAATTTAAAAGTGAATTCATGTGCAAACCAGCCTATAGATAATCTATTAAATGTGTACAATCAGAGTGAAACAGTTGATATGTTACAAATACTCTGTAAACTCTCTGTAGGTTGACTATCCAAGTCAAAAAGTGTCAACATTTTTAGGATCTCACAGTCAGTCACTAATTTATCAGTCCATTCATTCAATAAACCAACTGCAAAAAGTTTCACCAGGTGCCATCATCAATCCAAATGCTAATGTTCTTAATTTCCAGCTCCAGGAGACATTTGTTTCTATTTGCTGTTATTGACTTTACTGTCTAAAATCATTGTTACAGCACAGTGTGAAGTCTGTTTCAGGGTGTACTGTATTTTTTTTCTTTACTGGTTCACTCATATTTCTGATATAGTTGGCTGACTCGGTGTACAGTCCTAAATGTGCTGCAGTGACAGGCTGTTTGTCTTAGATTAATGACTTAATTTAAAGCTAGCCAGTCCATGTTGCCTCGTTGCAAGAGTGAGTACGTTTACAGTGCACCACTACCTCTCTTTCTCCTCCTTTTCCTTCTCTCCGTTTCTCTCTCTCTGTTTCATGCACAAGCTCATTTTGGTTCAACTCACTGCATCCTGCTCATGAATCACACAGCGCACAGATGTCTTCAGCTGTCAGGTGAAACACGGTGACAAATCACTACAGTATCTGTCAAAACACCTTGAATCACAACACTGCTGCTGCTGCCTGCTCATGCTAACTCAGCTAGCTCTGTTCCTCTCTCTGCACTCACCATGAGTGTGCTGCAAACACTTTAGTGTACCTGCAGGTGCATATGTGCTTGTACAGGAGACTCCAGTTCCAAGTGTGCATGTGTGCATTTATATACACTCTTAGAAACAAAGGTGCCAGCTAGAACCATAAAGTGTTCTGCAGCTTGTCCCCATAGGAGAACAGCTTCTTTAAATAAAGGTTTTATTTGGAACCCTTTCAGAGAGTTCAGCCTAGAACCCAACATAAAGGGTTATACCTAGAACCATCTGTTAAAGGTTCAACCCAGAACCTCATGTGGGAGGTTCTACAGTGAACCCTTCCATGGGGTAATTGTTCGACCCAAACTCTCTCTAGGGGTTCTATCTAAACCCTTTTTATCTTTAAAGGATTTTTATCTAGAGCACACTCAGAGAGTTCTACCGGCACTCTGTTCTTAGTGTAATTATTCCACCCAGAACCCTCTCTGTGGTGTCTATCCAGAACCTTTCTAACTTATAAGAGTGCTCACAAGAACTCACCAAGGGGTGGGAAAAGCTGAGAACTTTTTCATATTCCAATAGTTTTAGCTGGAACACATCCAGGGGGTTCTATGGAGAACCTTTTTATATTCCATGGATTTTATAGAGAACACACCCTCGGGGTTCCATTGAGAACCTTTTTATATTCCAAGGATTTTATAGAAAACACACCCACGGGGTTCCATTGAGAACCTTCTTATATTCCAAGGATTTTATGGAGAACACACCCAGGGGTTTCTAGAGAGAACCTTTAATATTTGAAGGGTTTTTATCTAGAACCCATTCATGGGGTTGTGCTGAGAACTTTTTCATATTCCAAGAATTTTATGGAGAACACACTCAGGGGGCTCTATAGAGAACCTTTTTATATTCCAAGGATTTTATCAAGAACACACCCAGGGTTTTAACTAGAACACATTCAGGGGCTTATACTGAGAACTTTTTCATGTTACAAGAGTTTCATCTAGAACACACCCACTGAGTTCTACTGAGAACTTTTTTATATTCCAAGGATTTTATCTAGAACACACCCAGTGAGTTCTACCAAGAACTTTTTTATATTCCTAGGATTTTATCGAGAACACACTAAGGAGGTTCTACAAAGAACCCTTGACGAAAGACTTGAGGAGCTTTCTCTTCTATAGAGGGTTCTTTGGATGAAAATGTTTCTTAGTGGAACCCTTAGACTTACAAAGAACCCTTGACAAACCCTTTCTTTAAAAAAGGGTTCTTCAGAAGAAAATGGTTCTGGGTGGAACCTCAGCCCTTCAGGAAGAACTCTTTTGGAACCATTTTTTCTAAGAGTGTACAGACACGTGAATTGACATTAGAGCTGGACTGTACATTAACACCTGTAAGATGAGACAGACGTTCGCTGCCGTCCTCATGTCCACTCACCACACTGTGCTGTGTGAAATGGTGAAGATGTTACTGTGGCATAAAGATGCCGTGATTACTGACAGCATGGAAAGAGTATCTTTGCACACGAGCATCTGTCAGCCGTCTGTGGGTGGGTTTTTAAAGGAGGCTGTGAAATTAAGACAGATTTAATTTTCAGAATTATTCCAGGTGGGATTTGCCAGAATATGAATCATCGGTCCATCTATACACATCTTAATGAGCTCCAACTTTGTGTTTATTATAATTCACTTTAGCAATTAGAGATGTGCTGCATTGTGCCTTTACTTGTGTTCAACTTTTAAGGGTCAAAAGAGGCACCGAGAGAAGGTTTTGGCATAAAAAAACTAATCTTTAAGATCTTTAATTTTTTTGAGGCATAAAAGATCATAAAACTGTCCACTCCACTTTAAATGTGCTCTGTATTGTTTAATTTACAAATAAAATAAAATGTTCCCACAAAGACACTTTGATAGTCCTAGTCCTAAATGCCAAAATCCCCCATCTCTCTCTATATACACAAGTCAATTGAATCTCAGGAAATTGCTTAGTCATGCTTCAGAGGCAAAGATGACCTCTATGAAGAATTGCATCCACTTTATTCTTTAGACAGAACCGAGAGCCTCAAGATTATTGTGGCAGTAATTAGTCAGATGCAATGCTGATACAAATGTGCATGTAAATAAACTGTTATATTCCCTTTGCTCGATTAATTTCAAAGTTGCAGTAACAGACTCTCACAAATACCAGATGTGACTTGCAAATACTTAGGCATTAAGGATGGTAATGAGACCATAGTCCTGCTTTTAAGTCCTTCACCCCGTCCTCCATTTTTTCCTGTGTTCCCACACAGGTGTCCTGTTTTTAGATTAATTTAGACAGGGACACCTTGTCAGGAGGACCTCAGTTTGTGACGCACGCTGGGTCCTCGTGCATGGAAGCACATTTCTGCCAGTGTGATAAATAAAGAGATCCTGTAAGTCATAATGATGAGAAGGATTTCTCAAAAGAATGACCAAGTTTATCAAAATACTGAGTTAGTTTCTCAAATTAACGAGTTACTACCTCAAAATAATGTTAAACGTTCTCAAAATAATGACTTAGTATCTAAAATTTTGACTTAGAATTTCAAAATAATGACTTGGCATGTCAAAATAATGATAAACTTTCTCAAAATATTGATTTAGCATCTCAAATAATGACTGTCAAAATACTGTCAATAATGACTTATATGTCAAATAATGACTTAGGATCTCAAATAATGACTTAATATCTCAAAATAGTGATTTATTATCTCAATGAAACTGTCTCTTAATAATAGACTTAGATACTAACTCATTATTTTGAGTAAATTTCTCCTTTTTTGATACTCATACTCATTTCAAAAAAGTTCATCATTCTACTAGCTCACGGGATTATAGTCTGTGCATGGAAGCGGTCATAAAAGATGTGATCACGTATTGTATTTGACCATTAAAGTGTCTGATATATTCCTGTCAATTCTGGATGAGTATTGTGATATGTGACCTTTTAAAACAAACATTAAAGAAATGTCAGAAACATGACATAAACGCAAAGAAAGTTAAACAGTTCACATAATGAAGCTGTGACACAAAACAGCTTGTTCAACCTGTAAATACAATAACAGACAGACAGTATTTGAAGAGAATGGGACTACAACTGTCTCCATCATTGGCACAGATAAATGCTGCTGGGTAACACACACACACATATAGCTCATCAGGGAGTGGTGATGGAGCGGAATTGGGTGGTCTCCAGAGGCCGGGATGTAGGTCAGTGGTCTTTATCTCTTCCATTGCTCGGAGAGACTATTTCCTGCCGTCACATACAAACAAACTTCAGAGCTTATGGGAGGAAACAAGCTTATGATAATGAGACAACAGCATCCTCTCCAGCTCGCAGCTTCTCTGCCCTCATGTTGCTGTTGCTTGTATGTTAAAATCATTTAACACAGTGGAACTGAGTAAAATATCATACTTGTCACACTGTGTTTGGATCACCGTGAAAAGCTGCTCTGCATAGTCTGAATCGCATAGGTTGGGTTTTGGCTGCCAGCGTATACATTGGAGTGAGCGTGTTATGTAACGTCTCACGTGCAAATACTCCTGTGGGTTAAACATAATGCTGCTCTGTGCTTAAAGTCTCAGCGTTTTAATGAGATGTGGTTAACCCTTAGACACCAGATTTTAGATTTCTTGTTTTAAGGAAAATGCATTCACAAACATTTAGAGCCTGAGCAAAACTAGAGTTTTGGAGCTGATACAGATGTTTGGGAGTAAAAAAAAGAAAAATCCCATATGGATATTGAAGAAAAAAATGTAGGGAGAGCTGCACTGGTCAAAAAAAAAAAAAAAAATAGTGTTGGTACAACAAAAAAGAAAAATCAGGTACTCTTCAAGGATAGGTCCTGAAAATATCTGAGGCATTCACATTACAGCCATTACCTTTATAAAATAAAGTACATTGAATATTTTCAGACTGCCAACTATCACTTTGTACTTTTATTCACCACATTCACGCAGTGACGTCGCACTCAGGGTGGGAAGCTCAAATGTCACACTGCTGTGTTCCTGGTTGCAAGTTGTATAAACGTAGAGGATCTGACAAATTGTTACCATGTCGGTATCTCAAAATAATGACTTAGCATCTGAAATAATGACAGACTTCCTCAAAGTAATGACTTAGCATGTCAAATAATGAATTAGCATCTCAAAATAATGACTTGGTATATGAAAATAATGACGTAGTATCTCAAAATAAAGAGAATATGACCCTTATAAGAGTATTTCACCCCTTTCTGACTGATCAGCAACTGACAAGACAATGAATAGTGAAAATGTTTTTTTTTTTTCATCTTCAATATCCATATTTCAGCCAATATTCTTTATTTATATGTAAAAAAAAGCACAGGGCACAGGAAACAGTTGACTATTTATCAGTAATTCTAAATAAACTTTAAATAAAAAAACAGAACAACTTAAATTAAGAAAAGGGATCATTTAAAAAAAATCTGCATTATGTTCTGTAAACAAAAATATTGGACAATATATGCAGATACCGAAATATGTCAGATGGAAATGTGCACATAGATCAGTTAAGGGGGAAAATGCTTTTTATGTTTACTTGTCTTAATTAAGCTTGATGTGAGTTTAATGAAAAAGCTTTTATTTGCATCAAATAGGGATGATGGAGCCCCCCAGTCGACGCGTGTCTTCGGGGTTTTGGGGGGTGGGGGGTCGTCCAGGACCAGCAGCATCCCCACAGCACGGGTGTGAAGCGTGGGTCTGCATCCTAATGAGGGGTGGGGGCGCTGAATGAAAATCACGACAGAGTGACGTGGAGGAGGAGAGAAGATGAGAAGGAGGAGGAGGAGGAGGAGGTGGGTGAAAAGAGAGAATGGGAGGGGAAGCAGCTGCTACCTAGTCCATTTCCACAGACACACATACACACACTGGTGTTTGGTTGGTGTTGGTGGTTGTGGTGGTGGTGGTGGTGGAGCAGCAGCA
Source organism: Lutjanus argentimaculatus (assembly GCA_034769285.1). Lineage (NCBI taxonomy): Eukaryota > Metazoa > Chordata > Actinopteri > Lutjaniformes > Lutjanidae > Lutjanus > Lutjanus argentimaculatus. Next base: position 17,041,450 of record JAWZSL010000004.1, on the reverse strand, counting down.
CATCAACCGGACAACAAAGGGACGCACATCGGGGAGGGGGGGCACACTGCAGCCAGGACAGGACCAAACGTTTACATCCAGTCTCCAGAGTCAGCAGCGAGCAGCTCACTCAACTCTTTTTTCCTCATCTTCTGGTGAACACAGCATCAGTCAGTCTGGAGGTGACCGTCACAGAAGCGTTAATCGCTCACGTAGGTAAGTGTCAATTATCAACTGATCGAAGTGATCGATTATGTGCGCCATTGTCTTAAAACACACTTATTCCTGCTTTTAACGATTTAATCTCAAGAATAGAAAGTAAAAAAAAAAATACATATTCCATATTTTGATGAGAGTTTAAGTGCTATTATGATTATATTTAGGTGGCAGTTTCATGTTGCGCAACTCCACATGAAGGCTGCTGTTGTCCGGGTGTGTGAGGTTCTGAATATTTATAAATCAATAGGCTATTATCGATTCGTGACTGGCTCTCTCTCCCTCTCCATCCATCTGCGCACAGAGCAACTCTCTGAAAGACAGACAGACAGTGTTGGGTCGTCATGAAGCATGCTGTCCACTGCTCGGCTTAACCGCACTTAATCTGTCATTAGGGGGTTATTTTCAGACAGTACAGTAGCCACGGACACCGGCTGGCCACTTTATCCAAACCGTCCAAACCTCTCCTGCGCTCCTCCGCTGCGCCTCTTGTTTTTGTTTTGGTGAAAACTTTTTCCCCCGCATTCCTCCTGTTTTCACAGACAGTACAGCCGTACTTGTGAGCCTGGGCAGCGAGATGGAGATGGAGCACTTCGACGACCGGGACAAAGGTCAGAGAAACAGCCGCTCCAGCGCCAAGATGAACGGGGTGCCGAGTCCGACGCACAGCGCCCACTGCAGCCTGTATCGGACCCGCACCCTGAAGACCCTGACCGCGGAGAAGAGGGCCAAGAAGGTCCGCTTCTACCGCAACGGAGACCGATACTTCAACGGGATCGTGTACGCCATCTCCACGGACAGGTTCCGCACCTTCGACGCCCTGCTGGCCGACCTGACCCGCTCCTTGTCCGACAACGTCAACCTGCCCCAGGGCGTCCGGACCATCTACACCCTGGATGGATCCAAGAAGATCACAACTATTGACCAGCTCGTAGAAGGTGGGTGTACAGCATTTTAAAGTTTAGAGGACCTAGAACATGATAATGGGAGAATATGATGACCACAAATTGTTGCAACACTCGAGGTTTGATAAAACTGGTCAACAATGCCTCCAAAATACCATATTATAACACCAAGACCTCAAGAAACATCAGAAAAATTGATTATGTGATTTTGTACACTCTTAGAAATATGGGTGCCAAAAGGGTTATCCCCGAATGGCTGGGATTCTACCGAGATGTAACTTGCTTCTGACGAACCCCCTTTTTTAAAGAAATTGTTAGTCAAGGGTTCTTTGCAAGACTAGGTGTTCCATTAAGATCAACTTTCATCCAAATAACCCTTTTTGGATGAAAGATTTCTTCAAGGATTGTTGAAAACATGGGTGTTAAACAATGGTAATTGTAACATAGTTTGTTTAAAATGATGGATGACCACAATATGGTTCTTTGTAGACCCCTTGAAGACAAGAAGGTTACAGCTGAAACCCTTTTAAAAAATATTTAGACCTCCCTGGGAGGGTTCTACATGAAACCCTTGGAATACAAAAGGATTTTTGGTAGCACTACCTGGGTGGGTTCTTGGTAGCAGCCTTAACAGGTGGAAAGGTTCAGGATGGAACTTCCAGGGTCCTTTTACGCCAACATGGAACCTGCCCTGTTTCATTACAAGCACCTAATTTTGAACCGTTCTTCTCTGGTTGGAATCTGAAAAGCTGATTCCCACCGGGAGCCAAAAAATATTTTTAGGGGGAACCAAAGTGGGCGTGTCACATTCTACAGGTTGTTGTGTTGATGGTATCCTTGATTAAAATGGTTCTGCTTAAAACAGGCGGAAACGTGGGCTGGTTCATTAGATAGCACCATGGTTCCAAGGATCTTGAATAGAACCGGTTCAAGAGCCAGAGCTTAGGTGCTGGCTGGAACCATTACATCACAGAAAGTTTCTCAGTAAACTCTCTCATAGGAGGTTCGGGTGGAACCTTTCACAGATAGTTCTGGGTTTAACCTTTTATGTTGAGTTCTAGGTAGAACTCTCTAAAAGGGTTACAACTGGAACCTTTCTAAAAGGTTCTACCAGGAACCAAAAAGGGTTCTCATGGGGAGAACCCTATATAGTTGTAGTGAGCACCTTTATTTCTGACAGTGTACCAAAAACCTTTGATATTTGCAGATTTTTCTAAGAATTTTATTTTCTGGAGATTGGATGTGAGCACTTCTGTTCTGGGATTAACTCAGAGGTCAGTTTATACAGTGAAGTCAAGTTTCAAAAACTGTCCCACAACAATGAAATGGTTACTATGGGACAAACATAATTACATGTGTGTGTAATTTGGCTCATTGAACCCACAGATTTCCAGTCAGACCCAATTTTTGCAATTCTAATACTGTTTAGGGACCCCAGTGTGCTGACATATTGAAATATAACAAGACACATTTATGCTGCATGCAAAAAACTGCATGTGAGTAGCATCAAGTGGGCATGTCTTCTGTAAAGCTGCTCTTGAGCACCTATAGAGCCCATTTTCATTCAAATATCTTGAGGTGAGACATCAAAGGATCCCTTTGAAAATGGTCATCACAGTTTTTCCCTCTCCAAAATTTACCCTAAATTTAGAGCATTATTTAGCTGCCTCGCCAACAAGCTAGCATGACACGGTTGGTAACATTGAATGTTTAAGGTCTTCTAGGTCCCAGTGTCTTTACTCTAGCTTTAGAGGCTGTTTCGGTGCGCCCTCAGGCACTTGGTGAACTACACTTAAATTTGTAGGTTTATGTGGTTACAGTGCTTTCTCATCCACCTGGACTCATGGCCTTATCAGCACCCATCCTTCTAAAATCTAGTTGGACACATCTATCTGTCTGTACATGTCCTCCCTGTTGTATAGAATAAACCACATTAGACCCATTAACAGGCTGATAGAAAGCAGGCGCAACAAGGTACTTTTATGGGCACTGCTCTATAAAAGTGGCTCATCCTATTAGGCATGCTGTAGATTATATCACTCATTTGATGGCCATATGGTGATACAGACATATGTTTCAACTCAGATTAGCTCTCTCTTGATCTGTTTTACTCTCTAAGAACAGTGGGGGGTTATTGCCCCCCTGGTGAACCCACGTTCATCCAAACCCATGAAAGTGGACCCTCGGATTCCCCTATGGTAGATAAAAGAAAATAAAATGCCCTCTATGGCAGGGGTTCCCAAATTTAATTTTTAGATTTGATCACTATAAATCGCAAGAAATCAAAATCGCCAACCATATTTCTGTCCATGTTGTTCCAAATTGTAAAAAATGTGAAAAAAGTTAAAACCCACTCAAGGACCCCTGTTGGTCCCCAGGCCCCAGTTTGAAAATCATTGTCCTAATTTTCACTTTTCTATCTGTAGTAGTAGCTAACTTACTAGCTAACAGTAGCTAATGGTAGTGTTGTTTTCTAACAGTGTTCACTAACAAAAGCTAACAGTAGTGTTAGCTAACAGTAGCTAATGGTAGTGTTCACTAACTTGTTTAATCTGTACTCTAGGACCCCTGCTGGTACCTGGATCCCACTTTGAAAACTACTGCTGTATATTTTTGAGTTTTTAATCTAGTAATTAATATATTATGCAGCCCAGTGCTAGAAAAATACTGATGTTTGCTTTGTTTGTTGTTTCTAAGGCTTAGCTCGTTTCTGCCAACATTTTTCTGAGTAATCTCTCCTTGCTTTCCCCCTCCTCCTCCCCAAACCCCAACAGGTGACAGCTATGTGTGCAGCTCTATCGAAGCATATAAAAAATTGGATTACACAAAAAACGTGAACCCCAACTGGTCGGTGAACGTCAAGGCCTCGGCGGCGTCCTCCCGCGGGCCTCCTTCCCTGGGCAGCGCCAAGGCTGGGGCCTCTGAGAGCCGTGAGGCTAAGGACTTCATACGTCCGAAGCTTGTGACAGTGGTACGGAGCGGAGTGAAGCCCCGCAAAGCTGTGAGGATCCTGCTGAACAAGAAAACGGCCCATTCCTACGAACAAGTCCTGACTGACATCACCGATGCCATCAAGCTCGACTCTGGAGTGGTGAAGAAGATCTACACACTGGAGGGCAAACTGGTAAGAAATACAAAACTCTTACTGTATCACTCAGCAAAATGGTTTGTAGAAGACATGAAGTCCATGTCATAAGCATTGTTAGTGTTCTGCTGTATTACAGAAACTTCCTGTCTTAAGCTGTAAATTATTAAATACTCAGTCCAAATGCTTATCAGCTTTTATGTCTGTTACTTGGCAACCGACAATACTTGTCTCATCTTGCCCGGTTGACAGCTGTCTTAACAGAATTTACATCAAAACTGAGTCGACAAATACGCAAAAACATGAACACAGTTACAGTAAGCAAACAACACTACTGTTAGCAAACAACACTGCCGTTATCTAATACTAACTGACTTTAGTGTTATTTAATAGTAGCTAACACTACTGTTAGCTAGGGTAGCAAACAACACTACCATAACTACTCTTAGATAACACTACATGTTAGCTACTGTCAAGAAAACTTACCATTAGCGAACACTACCATAAGCTACGTTAGCGAACCACACTACCATTAGATAACATCTAGTTAACTACTGTTAGATTTCACTTCCATAGCTACTGTTAGATAATGCTATACAGTTCTGTTCCTCTTATTTTTTTCTTAAATCGGGTCCTAACCCTAATTACCATAGTTACAGAGCAGTTAAAATAGAATCTGCAAGTTGGGAGGTTTCTGTGATACGGCTCCCAGAGGACATAAGAACTACAATATATTTGACTTGTTTTTATTGTGGCTGGCAATGCTGATTTTTAATCTGCATTCAGGGTAGCGATATTTCTAAATGTTTCTGAAGCCTCTAGTCTAAATGCCATCTCTGCTAATACAGTTGGTGGGAGTTGATGTTTTGTGACAAGTGTCACACATCATAAGTGGCTCTATTGAGAAAAATAAACCAGACACTGAGATAAGAGAGACTTTTTTGTGTTGCTGTTTGGAGCATGGTTTCATGTGCAACAGAGAGATTCAGCCTCCCTGTTTTCCTGAAAGTGCTTGTTTTGCATGCGTGTCGCTCAAAGAGGGTAAACAAAGATCAACAGGCTGAGAGAAGGATCAAAAATGGCTAAATATTTTATGACCACGCTCTCATTCCTCTTTCATGAGCCTTTTATGAATGAATCGTGTCCCCGTTCACAGCCCAGAGCTGTGACGAGAAAGAGCGACGTGGAGAAGCTGAAAGAGGTCGAGAAGAGGTAAAGATGAAAGAGATCTATGAATGGAGTCTGGGTTCTTCTCACCTACGCTGTAGGGATGTGTGCCAGAGCTGTTCCTCCGAACACGGAAATAAATCAGAGTCACGGCCCCCTTGATAGTCCGCCCACTCATTCAGCTCCCTCTCTCAGCTGTGGCGGGAGACGCTATAAAAAGAAGCAGTATTGTACATGCACTGAAATGAGGTGGCCCAATGTATGTAGAAATAATGATAAACTTGATTTTTAAAGCACTTTTCAAAAACAGGTTTCACAGACATAATAAAACAAAAAAGCAATATAGTGCCTTACAAATCTAAACCATTTTAATGCATGAGACAAATGGATAAGAATCAGAATGAATGATTAAGAGCAAAGAACAAATGTCTAATTACAAGCCAATTTTAAAGGAGTTTTCTTTATTCTAGCTCTGGGGACTGAGAACACACTGAATGGTCAGTTAGGTATGACAGTGATTTAAAAACAAGTAATAAAATTTTAAAATCAGTTCTAAAAACCTCAGGTAGCCAGTGCAGTGAGCCGAGAATGGGTGTAATGTGCTCATATTTTCAAGTCCTTGGCTGCAGTGTTTTGACCACGTTGGAGGCGGGTGAGTGATTTCAGGGGGAGTCTGGTTAATAATGAGTTTCAGTTATCTAAATGGGTGGAGACAAAAGAGTGAATGAGAGTTTGTGCGTTACTGAATGAAGCGAATGATCTGATCTTGGTGATATGATACCGATACCAGCATGCCCTCATGTACTCATGTTTGTACTCTGTAAAACCACTCCAATACCCCACACCTGATGCCATGTCATGAGAAGGAGCCACTTCAACAAAAGCAATTTAACAAAACACCTTAAAGAGCCAACATGATGCAGAGTTCAAGGGGTTTGTTAAAGCTTACCCTCTTTTCCTCGTTGCGCCATCATTATCAGTGAGGGACTCGTTGTCCTTAACAGCATCCATTAATGACTGCAGCAACTGTGAAAACAGTCTGTAAAATTGCTTAACAGTCCAAGTACAACTGAAAACAAACTCACAGAGTGCACCTGTAGACCACAGCCGCTTTCCAGTAAGTCCCTAAAATAACTACCACTGCACCAAATCTATAACCCTATTGTCTTGGTTGTTAGTATTTTCCAGTCCTTCTGATTGTGGGTAATAAGTGAGCTGCAACCTCTCTTTGCATACTCTTCCTTATTCTCCATAATTCCTCCTATTCCCATCTTCACTGAAACGGCATGAAAGTACAGTACGCTCGACTTCACTTTGTCAGGTTCACAGCAGGGTAAACACTACTGTTACACTCATACCTGCCCCTCCTAAAAAGTGTCAGGTAGGAACTAATTAGCCTGAGGCAAGAGGGGCACGAAAAAACAACTTAAATACTACACATGCAAATGTATTACTTTAAGTGCTGCAAATGATAATGAAATAATTATTGTATGTAACAGTAAATTTAGGCTAAGTCCTCAAGTCTATAATAATGTTGTGGAATTATTCCTACTGAAATATATACACGGTAAACTGCACAGCTTAATAAGGAACACAAAATTAGCACGATAACTTACAAACAAATAAAATTATTATTATTAATTTAAAAAATGTATGTTTACAGTAACCATGGTTACACTAGCAGTGGGAAACAGCAACAACAGTTTGTTAGATTTAGAAAGTGAGGAACATCTGATGGAAATAAAACATGTTTTTAAAGTCATTGTAAGAACTGTAATGGCATTATTAAGCACTTGTATCAGTACTCAGTATTGGCAAGTACGAAAATGTAAGTACTAGTCTGGTGGATTTACAGACAAATAGATTTTTGTGTCATCGGTGTAAAACTGGAAAGAAATAGTGGAATTGCGGACGACTTGACCCAGTGATAACATGCATGTAGAAATCAGTAAATATCCGAGAATAGACCCCTGAGGAACACCGCAAGTTTGAGACATTCCCAGCTGATATTGTGACCGTTCTGCCGCTCAGATAAGACTTAAACCAGTCTAAAGCAGTCCCAGTGATGCCGACCCAGTTTTCTAGACGATCAATTAGTATGCTGTGATCAACTGAATCAAATGCAGCAGAGTGTCTGTGCTGGCTCGTGTTCATGTTTTGGTGTTTTTGTCAAAGAGGGATTGAAAGTTGGCGTCTGTGTCAGCATGTCAAGGGTTCAGGTTATATTTGTGACATGCTCTCTGATCTATTCCTGTTTGCCGTCATGTCATTCCCCATCATCATTGTGACTGTCGGTCGGATCCCGTCTCTCTGCCTTTTCTCTAGGTCGTGTCGTAGCTCCAAGATATTGAATGTCGCTCCACAGAACCACTTTTCCCCTGGCAGCGGCAGCAGCAGCATCAGAATGACACTATTATTTTGAAACAGATTGTGTTTGACGTCAAGGGCGTTCTGCCATTTTGTGTCGTACAGCAGTGATCATCTCCTAAATGGCCAATTTGTGACTCATTCTCATGAACATGCTCTTTGCCCTATGGGCTCTTTCAGTCTTAATTGCCATCTTAGTTCTCTGTGTTATCATTTACCCCAGTTCTGAAGATTAATCTGCATGTGTTGGCACTGGCATGTCGTCCTGTCTCTGAAGCCCAGCACTCTATTCATGATGATCCACTGTTAACCTACACTCTCAGAAGTAAGGGTTCCAAAAGGGTTCTTCCTGAAGGGCTGAGGTTCTACCTGGAACCACTGTCTTCTGAAGAACGCTTTATTTGAAGTGAAGTGTTCTTTGTAAAACTAAGGGGTCCATTAAGAACCCTTTTCATCCAAAGAACCCATTTTGGAAGAAAGACTTCTTCTGTCAAGGGTTCTTTGTACCATAATATAAAAGGGTTCTCAGTAGAGCCCTCTGGGTGGGTTCTGGCTAAAACCTTTGGAATATGAATAGGTTCTCTGTAGAACCCCGGGGTGTGTTCTAGATAAAATCCTTGGAATTTAAAATGGTTCTCAGTGCAATTCCCCAGAATGGGTTCTAGATAAAACCCTTGGAATATAAAAAGGTTCTTGGTATAACCCCCTAAATGGGTTCTAAGAAAAAACCCTTTGAATATAAAAAGGTTCTTGGTAGAAAGCCCTGGGTGGGTTTTTGTTAGGACCCTTAGAAGGTGGAAAGGTTCTGCATAGAAATCTCAGAGAGCATTCAGAGTGGAACCATTACACTATAGAAGGGTTCTTGGGGGACCCCCTCGGTGGGTTCCAAATAAAAGCCTTAGAATATAAAAAGGTTCTTTGTAGTACCCTGAGTGCGTTCTAGATATAAACCCTTGGAATATGAAAAGGTTTTAGATAGAACCCACAGAGAGAGAACAGGTGAAGCCATTACACCATGGAGGGGTTCTCTGTAGAACCTCCCATAGGGGTTTCTGGGTTGAACCTTTCACAAATGGTTCTAGGTATAACCCTTGATGTTGGGTTTTAGCATGAACTCTCTGAAAGGGTTTCAAATGGAACCTTTTGAAAAGGTTCTACCAAGAACCAAAAACGGTTCTCTTGTGGGGACACGCTGAAGAGTATTTTATGGTTCTAGTTAGCACCTTTATTTCTAAGAGTGTAATAGGAAGTCATTCAGGATTTCCTGATCTGACCTGCTGTTAGATCTGCTGCTAGATAGAACAGCCAATAAAAAGCCAGGATCAGGTTTTCCCTGAGAAACCTCCTGCTGGGGATTAAACTCATGCTTTTTGCACAATGCTCACTAACTCTGTGGTTGCCATTGGTTACAGTTATCTTGGAGATTACACAATAAACGCTGCTCTGAGGTTGGAAGTAAGACTAGTATGGCTATTTTTAGACGCTGTATTGATTGGGCCTGTAGGCATGGTAACACGCTTGCTGCCAAATTGGCTGGGCTGGGCTGAGTGCACCACCAACTCCTTCTCATTGTTATGTGCGATTGTGTATGCACGCGTGGGTTAACGCGTGTGGGAGAGTTTGTGATTGTTTTTGTAAAGAGAGCAGAAAACGGAGAATGAGGGGAATTAATGATGAAGAAATGAGTTAGGAGAGATCGGAGCACCTTTGCATACATGTTGAGAGAGTTTCGTACATGAGAGGAAATCCTGGACGAGACCGGAACGGTGTCCTGTTTCTGAATAGGTGAAAGGTCTCAGAAAACACTAGATAAGCTTGTAGCACATTTAAAACCCCTATGAAATGTGGTTAATCCAGGTTAACTTGACCATTACAAACTCACAGAAACAGGCTCAGTGTAACAGAAAATAAACCCCAACACCATTAATATTTGAGGCAAAATAAAACCAGTTTTATGAAATAATTATGAACTAATTGCATAAACCAAGTAGAGCTGCATGATTAATTAATGATTATGATTAATGATTATCAGCAACTTTTAAATTAATTACCAACTGTGCTGATAATCAGTTTGAGTAATTTTTTAAAGAAAAAAAGTCAAAATTCTTTGAGTCCAGCCTCTTAAATGTGATTATTTCTGGTTTCTTTACTCCTCTGTGACAATAAACTGATTATCTTTGAATGGACAGATAATTATAGATATTTGAGGACGTAATCTTGGACTATGGGAAACACTGATTGATTGATCGATTTCACCACTTTCTGAAATTTTAAGACCAAACAACTAAGTAAATAAATGAGAAAATAATTGACAGTTTAATCAACAATGAAAATAATCGCTATTTGCAGCCTCAGATTAGTCGTCAACCTTAAATGAATCACCAACTGTTCTGATTAATGATTAACTGGTTTGAGATTTTTTTAAAAGAAATTTTAGTCTCAGATGTGTTTTCCAGACTCAAATGTGATATTTTCTGGTTTTCTTCACTCCTTTGAGACGGTAAACTGAATATCTTTGAGTTGTGGGCAAAACAAGAATTTGAGGACGTCATCTTGGACTTGGGAAACACAGGTCGACATTTTTCATAATTTTCTGACATTTTATAGACCAAACCACGAAAATAATTGACAGTCAACAGTGATAATATCATTAGTTTCAACCTAAACTGTTTCTGGATATACATTTAAAAGATCATAACAACAACACATGGATGAGTTGCTGCAGAGGGATTGACTAGTGACCAAACTGTACATTAATGACACTTACACATATATACATTATGAATATCAGCGCTCTAAGGTAATTACCTGAGTGCGCATTGGATTAAGGTTACTGTAAGGTTAAGTAGAGTATTTTGCCTGTAACGCATACCGGTGCGTGTTTTAGTCGTGTGTGGGCTGCTGCCGTCAGCTGAGCCGTGTGTCAGTCATTGAGCCTGCAGCAGAAGTAGGTTTCTGGGCCTGGCTGCCAGTAACGCTGAGTCCCAGCAGAGCCGCAGAGCTGAGAGAGAGAGAGAGAGAGAGAGAGAGAGAGCATCTGACAATCGGAGCTCAGGCTCTTGCCTTCATTAACCCCTGTAATGAGGCCAGAGACAGTGGGGCAGAAGTTATATGTGCGACCCACAGTCCTATTCTTCTTCTCTTCCTTGTTGTCTGCAGTTGTTCTCAAGGATTGCAGCAGCCTGTAGGACTGTATATGATTTTTTTTTACATTATTACAAGTAAAGTCAAGTCACCTTTTATTTATATAGCCCAAAATCACAAATCATACTTTGCCTGCAGTGTGTGACACCATCTCTCCTTATACCCTTGATTCTTGTAAGGAAAAACTCCCCCCTAAAACTTTTAAAAAGGGAGAAATTAGTATTAATTCATGTCAATATTTTTTCAAAAGTTTTTCCCGAAGTTTAGTTCAGTTAAAAATGCTGCAGCTGAAGTGTGCTGAGATGAATAATGTATTTTTTTTTTTTTGGCATCTAAAGTTGGGTTAAGAGTTCATCTGTTCTCAGCTACAGTCAACAGTCAGTTCTCTTATTCTGCCTCTTCATTTATGTGTGGGTTGATGTGTATATATCTGCATTTGTAACTGAGGGCCAGGGCTGCACAATATGGTAAAAAAGAACATATTGTGATTATTTTGACAGATATCGCAATTTTGATACGCGCTAGCATCTTGTTAACATTAGCTGACTTAAGGATTTACTGTACTATTGTCAATATGATAACTGAGTTTGGCTTTTGATACCAAAACAACACCATTTGAGATAGCCTACCGTACTTTGAGGAGTACATTTCTGCCAAAAACATTTTTTAATCTTACAAAGGAACCCAAACCTCTCAAATGTTGACCAGTCACAAGGCACTGTACATGAATTTCGAGGGTCATTAACCATCTGCAGTGTTTACACCTGCATGTTTAAATAAAACTATGATTTTTATGTTTGGTTTTAAATGCCACTGTTACAGCATTTCCTCTTTGGCTGTAAAGTCCCTTTTTATCTTAGCTCATGCTAGGGTTTTGCTTACATTAGCTTGGTGTTCAGATTTAAGTAGCTAGTTAACAATTTATGTAGATTAGCGAGCTAGTTAGCTAGCATTTCACTAACATTAGCTAACTTAAAACTTTTCTAACCTATTAGCAATATGGTAACTGAATTTAGCTTTTGATACCAAAACAATACTATCTGAGATACCTCATTTTGAGGAGTATATTTCTGTCAAAACCATTTTTTAATTATACAAAGGAACCCAAACCTCTCAAATGTTGCAGTAAAATTTTTTTAAACACAACATGAACTTTGCCCAAATTAGATACAGAATATAACTGAGGTTCTATAACCATCTGCAGTGTTTATTTACACTTGCATGTTTGTAATAAAACTATGATTATGATGTTTGTTTTTAAATGTCACTGTCCCAGCATTTCCTTTTTGGCAGCGTTCTGGGAGAACAGATAATAGATAATGAGATGGGGGATAGAGACAACATATGACAGGCTGTGAGCAGCGAGTCTCTGTGAGCATCTGATATGTGCCATATACTTACTTTGCCCACTGAGAGCTTACTCTACTGTGATCGTTTTGGATATCGTGTTCCTGTCTGTAACACGAGCAACTGAGTGAGAAAGAATATATCGAGTTCCACCCCCACTGCCATATTGATTCTCTGACTGTCTCAGGTCTCACTAATAGGTGGTATTTTTAGCACCATCCCCTCTACTTTGGAGTTTACCACAACCTCATATTGCTCTGCGAGCTCCTCACCTTGGCCAGTTTTTATGAGGATTTGATCTAGTTGCCTAGGAACTGGCCGACCTGCTGTGATGTCATACAGTAGCAGCGCGGCGGGATGGTGTAGCTGGACCGGTCTGATCAAGAAGATAGACGAGCCATAAGTGGCTTAGGACGCGGACATGGCTGGCCTATTAATACATCTAAGCTCTGTTTACACACACAGACACAGGCACGCACACACACAGACAGACACACACATACACAGACACTGGGTCGGACCCCAGCTGCCAGCCTTGAGCCTTGCAAGACTCACGCATACTTAGGCACAAATAGTGACAACACTCTTTTTAATGGACTCATGTAGATTTCTGCTCATGCATCAGTAGCCATTAACTGCAGGCATATATCAACCAGTGCATGAAGTGATGGCACTTACTCATCTCTTGGTTGCATTCTGTTTCTCAGCATCTCATTAAAGAGCTCTGTTAGTATGTAGCTCAGTGGGTTCAGCATGGATAAGAGGTACAGTATGACACGGCTTATTTACACAAAATAATGTAATAGTGTTTATTTGACCAGTTAATTTTAGAGCTTACATTTAAAGGGGCAGTACAGCACTTTAGTAATGCACTTCCATAAAGCTAGAGGACTCGCATGAATCAGATAAAATGAAAGAGTGTTTAAAATCAAAGCAGCAGAGAGACCTTTTTGTCTCTCTTATGTAACTGTTGAGCAAGCTTGCTACTCAGTTGAACCTCATCTTTCTAATTTCCTGTTTCCTGTAATTATATATGCTATGTGCAAGGCTTGTCTATGTTGAAAAGAAAAAAAACTAATTTTGAGAACGGTTAAAAGACATTGCTGGGGAGACCTACAAAAGCAACATATGTTGACTGAAAGTCACTTCTGGGTAAACAACTGGCAATTATGGAGATATGTAAAATCGGCAAATTTGTTTGTTCTTTTGTCATTTCCAGCCATAACTATAACGTTTAAGAATATAGTTAAACATTATGGTCTGACCTGGTGTTCCTGCTGTTTGTTTCATGCACCATGTTGGTTTGCTAGCGCCTTTGATAAACCACCCAGCAGCGACATTCCACAGCTGGTCGGACTAGCTGCTAGTTTCTGGTAAACTCAAGCTGTCATTTAGTGGCCCAGCAAGTAGATCTCCAACCCAACATTTGTGAAATTGTTATTAATGTGATATGAAACCATACAACATCCATTTTAGATGAATTAGATGTATGTGACGCAGGGGCTTTCAACCTGGAAGTTATTGTAAACAAACATCATGATTGGTTGTCCCATTTTATGTTAGATAATGTAGACAATACAGCAGTTAGCACTATCACCTCACAGCAAGAAGGTTCTGACTCAGAATCCGCCAGCCGATAGTTTGCGATCGGGGCAGGAGTTTTCATGCTCTCCCCTTGTCTGCGTGGGTTTTCTCCGGGTGCTCCAGCTTCCTCCCACAGTCTAAAGACATGGAGGTTAA